>OX578151.1:30194603-31394603 GCA_951213105.1 Amaurobius ferox
CAGTGTCGGAGTGTCATGCGAGAGTAGAGGTACTCCTCCGAAAAATCAGGTGGGAACTTCCTTCCACCGATTCCCAACCACATCCTCCCCTGCTTTCCTATAACTGGTATTATCTTCTAAGACATCATCATCATCCATTTTACAGTAGTCTGTGTTCATTGGTGTGTAGGTTGGTTTTGAGTCTTGTAGAGAGAAATTTTCTGCAATATCTTCAATTTTGCTCTTTTGAGATAGTGTGAAATCTCCATTACTTGATTTTTCAATTTTGATTCCGACATAATAGCTAACTTCTCCTAGATCTTTGACTTCAAATTCTTTTTTCAAGTTTCTGATGATTTCTTGAATTGTTTTTTCACTTTTACTTGATATAAGAATGTCATCAACGTATAAGATGATATATACAGGTTGTTCATCATTTCTTATGAAAAGACAAGGATCTGCTTTACTCTGTTTGAATGAGTTTTCTTGTAGTTTCTCTCCAATTTTTAAATTCCAAGCTCTTGCTGCTTGTTTTAGTCCATATATGGCTTTTCTTAGTTTGCATACTTTATTATCTTGTAATTTGTTGTAACCCACTGGTTGATCCATATAAATTTCTTGTTCTAAATCACCATAGAGAAATACTGTTTTTATATCAATGTGGTGAACTTTCGTGTCCTTATATGCTGCTGCTGCCAGGAATGTTCTTATCGTTGTATGCTTTACGACTGCTGCGAATGTTTCGTCGTAATATGTGCCAAATTTTTGACTGAAGCCTTTTGCAACTAGTCTGGCTTTGTATCTTTTAATTTTTCCATCTGCATTCAGCTTTGCTTTATATGTCCACTTGCATCCTATGGTTTTCCTTCCTTTGGGTAAATCTATTCCCATGTGTCATTTTTTTCTAAATTTATTTCTTCTTTAGTTGCTTCCATCGATTTCATTCTTTCTTCTGGTTCCAAAGTTTGCATTTCTTCCCAGTCTTTTGGTTCAATGACTTTTGTACTTTCAGTATAGTAACCAAATCTTTCTGGAGGTTGTCCTTTATTTACTCTTTCTGATCTCCTTGGTTCTTTAGTTTCAGATTCATGAATTTCGGGAATAGGAATCTCTACCTTTTCTTCTTTTACTTCTTCTATGAACCTTACTGTTCTGCTAATTATTATGTTATTTTGCCCTACTTTAATTCGGTAACCTTTGCTTCTATTATCATATCCAACAAAGATTCCTTCGATGGCTTTGTCATCGAGTTTTTCTCGCTTTGATTTGTCCATGTGAGTGAATGCTTTACAGCCAAATATTTTAATATGGGATAGGTCGGGTTTTCTTCCCGTCCACAGTTCGTGTGGTGTTTTCTTGTTTGGTTTTGTGGGCAAGCGATTCTGTAAATAGTTTGCAGTGTTACTGCTTTACCCCAATATTCATGTTATAATCCTGCTTCTAATAACATGCATCTAGTCATTTCTACTAAACTGCGGTTTTTTCTTTCACTCATTCCGTTTTGTGACGGTGAGTGAGGTACAGTAACCTGATGATGGATCCCGTGATCCTTTAGGTAGTCTTCAATTTCCTTACTAATATATTCTCCCCCATTGTCAGATCTTAGTGTATTTATTTCTCTTCCAAATTTATTTCTAGTCGTTGCTATGTATTCCTTAAGTTTGGTATATACTTCACTTTTCTTTGAAATGAGATAGATCATAGTGAAACGACTGTAATCATCTACAAAAGTAAGAAAATATAATTTCCCACTGAACGTAGGAGTACGCATTGGGCCGCAAATATCTTAATGTACTAATTCAAGTGCTTTGGTTGCTCTGTATTTGCTTTCTTTAGGGTAAGGTAATTGAGATATTTTTCCTTTGATACAGTTGTCACATGTATTCTCATGTTGACACTTGTCAATCTGAATACCGTCAGCTAGTTTTTCAGAAATTAACTGTTTTATGGCATCATAATTTCTATGACCAAGTCTTTTGTGCCATGTTTCTATGCAATTTTTATTTTTGCTTTGTAAGGCAAAATGTGTTGAAGTATTTTCATTATTATCCCTTTCTGCTATGACTTCGTATAAATTATCATGCGCCCTAGCCTCTAAGCATACACATCCATTTTTCATAATTGTGGATTTGTTTTTCTCAAATATAACTGTACAACCATTTTGAGTTGCCATTTTAACTGACATTAGATTACTTTCTAATTCAGGAACGTACAAAACATTTTGTAGTCTTATTTTATTTTCCGGTTTCTTGGTTAAAATTACACATTCGCCGGAACCCTTAGCTTGTAACTTATTTCCATTCGCGACAGTAATCGTGCTTCGAGCTTCATAGTTTTTTTCCGTGAAGAAATCTGGATCATTACACATATGCGCTGACGCCCCCGAATCTATGAGCCAAGTACAGCTGAGATTGTTTACATTTGTTGCAGCGAACTGCATCGTCTGAAGAGAGCGATTTTTGTTTTGGTTTTTCACAAATGGGAGCTGTAATAAGAGCCGAAGTGCCCTCTTGTTTTCGAGATGTGTCTGGTGAGTCATCACCTGATTCGCCTTTCGTTTCAACAAAGGAAGAAGACTTTTGCTTGGGTTTAATAGAATTCTTTGAGGGATTGGGATTCTTATTTTTAAGATGCCAGCATTCGGATTTAAAATGACTTTGTTTTTGACAATATGTACAAAATTTAGTTTCTCGATTTTTATTTCTGTTAAAGATTTTGTAAGCTTTAGATGGTTCATTTCTCGAGTTTTCTTTTCTTCGATTGTACTCATCTATTAATTTTCCTCTAATGAAATCCGGAGTTAGTTCATCTTCCGGTCTCGCCTCAAGAGCGGTAATAAGTCCGTCGTAACTTCTTGGTACTGAACATAGTAGTAGTGCTGATATATGAGAATTACTTGTATTTTCACCAATAGCTCGCCGCATCTTATCGATTAGCTCTAACATGTTTACAATGTGCGAGTTCATGTTACCGCCTTCTTCCAGCTTAGTGCTGTAGAGTTTACTTGAGAGATTTGACCTTTCATGAATTTTTCTG
This sequence comes from Amaurobius ferox, assembly GCA_951213105.1. Lineage (NCBI taxonomy): Eukaryota > Metazoa > Arthropoda > Arachnida > Araneae > Amaurobiidae > Amaurobius > Amaurobius ferox. Next base: position 30,197,619 of record OX578151.1, read on the forward strand.
AGAGCTTCCCACGTAGCTTTAGCAGTGGTTTCATATTTAACATGAATAATTTGATTATCCTCAATACATAAATTTACTAGTTCGCGTGCCTGTTGGTCGGATTTTTGCCACTTCGCTGTTATCGGATCGGGCGATTCATCTTGTATAATATTATACAGATCTTCTTTTATGAGATACATTTCCATTTTAAATTTCCTTGTGGCATAGTTAGTTGCATTTAATTTTGCAATATGAGTGCTGTCTTTTATGAGAAACATTTTGTTACAAATTATTATATTCTCAAGGATATTTATTCATGAGACGTCAGTCTCATAATCTGTTGGTTTTTTTTCTATTTAATTTTATAATATATATATAAGTTGTAAGGTAAGGTGATGAACTAATAGTCACTTACCTTTGTTACATCTTTTTGAAGGTAGCGCCTCTTTCCTTGAGCTATATAATTTGATAATGAACCAACACAGGATTTTTCGCACAGTGACTACTACTGTAATAATTTTAAATTATATTTTAATTATACATTATTATTTTACAATATTATGTACAAAGTTTATTTACATTCAGTTCCTACAAGATTACGACTATTAACATCAGAGTCTGTGAGAGGAAAGAATTCTGTTTTGAAGATGAAGGGTTGCAGGAGGTTGGCGAGAAAGTGAGAGTCACAAATTGTTTTTATCGCTCAAACGGCGATTCATCACAGATATCCAACAACACCCTCCTTAACTTCTAAACGGTGACAGCTTAGGCCATAAAGTTGGTGTCTAGGCATAGTAAAAAGGCTATACGCTACTCGATGAGACAACTTACAACGCCATCTATCGGCAAATTTTGGAAATAACGGTCCTATTTCGTAAACGGTGAAAGATATGTGAAAAAAGTCAATTAAAAAGTTGTAGAGCACTCTCGATTTAGTACGAAAAGATACCTTGCGCACATTAATACTCAAAATATAATGCAAAAAATGAACATTTGTTTGGTCACGATTTCGAAAATTGTCATGTCATAAAGAGGGGAAGAAAGAAACTGAGACACTTCCCTGCCTTCAGGATCATTTATTTACAATAGTATATTGCTCAAAATGCTCTCCGTTAGCCACTATACACATTTGCACTCTGAACTGGATTTCTCGCTGCACATTGTGCAACATGGCAGGTGTTACGGACCCACAAGCATCAGTAATGCGTCGTCGAAGATCCTGCAATGTTGGCGGAGGGGGTCGCATATACCTGCCCTTTTGTGTGTCCCCATAACAAGAAGTCCAATGGGGTCAAGTCACGTGAGCGCAGGGGCCACTCGACGGAACCACCATACCCGATGATTTGATTCTGAAATGTCTCTATTAGGTATAGCTGAACGTTTGAAATCTTATGCGGAGGTGCACCGTCATGTTGGAACCATCCATTTAGGAGTTGGTGCAACGGTAGATTCTCAACAAAGTCGGTTATTACATCCTGCAGAAGCTGCAAGTACCGTTGTCCCGTTAAAGTGCCTTCGTAAAATACTGGTCCAATGAGTCTGTCATTAAAAATTCCGCACCAAACATTAATCGACCAGCATTGTTGATGTCGAACTTTGACGGCATATCTCGGATTTTCCAGCGACCAGGTATGAACGTTCTGTCTATTAAACATTCCGTTCTTCGAAAAACATGCCTCATCCGTCCATATTATGTCTGCCAGGAATGTTGGGTGGACCTCTAAGTTATTCATCACAAAGTTGCACCACGTGTAACGTCTCTCAGCATCTCTTGGCAGCAATCCCTGCACAGGTGTGGATTGGTATGGATGAGCACCTGATTCATTCAGTATTTTCCAGACGCGGCTTTTTGAGAGGCCCCAATTTTCACTGATCATTCTTGTGCTGCTTTGAGGATGGACGAGAGCGTATGCTAGCACATCTTCAGGTTGCACTTTGCGTCCTACATTACGAGGTGTACGAATTCGAGGTCGGCTGGTCACGCAGCCCGTATCCCTTAAACGTTTTACAACTTTTAAGATGGTCTGCCGTGTAGGATGCGGGCCTTGAGAGAAACGTTCACGGTACAGCCTTGCAGCGAATTTTGCCCTACGCCCACATTCACCGTAAATTAACAACATCTCGTAATACTCGTTGCTGCCAAATTTTGCCATAACTCTCCGCTTTACTACATACAACCCAGCAGAAACATCCTTTTTATAGTAGTAGTCTCTGGTGAACAGGTATGACGTTCCATCCTCATTTGCATAATACATGAGATACATGTGATTTTTATACCAGACATGGTTGAGTTGAGCTGTGTGTTTGGAGAGACGATTTTGCAAGATCAGCAGAAAGTTTTCATGGTTTGTAGAGACATTCAGTAAAACACGCAACCGGTGGGGGCAGAACCATGGTCTTCATGAATGCGAATCACGTGCGTTTCCCCTGCGCCACAACACAGGCTCGTATTTAGTCCGTAAGGTGGTCTTTTCTCGCTTCGCAACATAATCAAACAAATGTTCATTTTTTGCATTCTGTTTTGAGAATTAATGTGCGCACGGTATCTTTTCGTACTAAACCGAGAGTGCGCTACAACTTTCTGATTGACTTTTCTCACGTATCTTTCACCGTTTACGAGATAGGACCGCTAATTCCAAAATTTGCCGATAGATGGCGTTGTAAGTTGTCTCATCGAGTAGCGCATAGCCTTTTTACTATACCTAGACACCAATTTTATGGCCTAAGCTGTCACCGTTTAGAAGTTAAGGGGGGTGTAACGGATATAAGTGGGCACCCTGTATATATACACTGCTGGATAATTGCTAAAGGACGCATCACAAATTGCAATGTAGCACAACATTAAGCATGGGTGGAGGCCCAGCAAGATAAAATATTGTTGCCACACTGTTCGGACATTAGAATAAAGAGCCTTTATTGTTCTGGAAAATACAGAAGGTTTTGAAACATCTAAAAGGGAAAAGCGTTCATTTGATGCTTTGTACAGAGAAATAGAAAAATGCATATGAATGACAGCAGGCACCTTTGAGAAAAGTGTCAGTACGGGATATGTCCACCGTGGAGTGCGATGCAATATTCCACACGTCATGTCATGCGTGGCTCTACATTATCTAGCAGCTGTTGATGCAAGTTATCCCACTCCTCTGTCAGTGCACGGATGAGGGTGTTCTTGTTTGTTGGAGGATATTTTCGACCAGCAAGTCGCTTCCCCAAAGCATCCCAAACATTTTCAATGGGGTTTAAATCTGGAGAGCGTGCTGGCCATACGAGACATTGAATACCCTCGCTGACTAGACAATTCTGAACAGTGAGTGTTCGATGACATGGTGCGTTGTCGTCCATGAAAACAAATTTATCACCGACAGCACCACGGAAAAGGCGAACATGAGGCAATAGTACTTCATCAATGTATCATTGGCCGGTCATAGTCCCAGTTGCAACCACATGTAGGGGCGTACGGCTATTGATCATGATGCCGGTCCATACCTTGTTACTGCATGATGGATATCGGTCCCTTTCCTGGATATTTTCTGGACGATAAGCAGTACCACTCTCACTCCAGATCAGTTGGCGTCTAAAATCTGATGACAGACTAAACCTACTCTCATCTGAGAATAGTACGCAAGTCCAATTCTGTTCGGTCCAATTATTATGCTCACGACACCATTGCAAACTGGCGGTACGATGCAATCTGGACAATGAGACACACACAACAGGTCTGCGAACGGAAACTTCTCCCAAACGTCTGGCTACAGTTTTTCGGAAGATCCGCTGTGCTGTGGTAGCAAGAAACTGATTTGCCACCTGTTGAACTGTGATGCGCCGGTCCCTTTTTGCCGATGGGATAATGTATCTGTCTTATGCAGACGTAGTACTTCTAACACGACCTGCCTCCACAACCGTAAAACAACGCTGTGGGCGATGTTAAACTCCCTGACAACATCTGTTATTTATCGCCCTTCTTTGACCTTTCCAATAATACGGCCACGCGTAAAATCATCTAAGTGATATCGGGAAGACATACCGAAAATTTTAAGTTCGTCAATTAAATATTTCCCGTAAAACTTTCCCATGGAACAACAACGGTCCACACACTTGACGAACAGGCATGGAAATGAAAAATTTGCATACGCACACTTCTTCTTACTGTATCCCGCACAAGGCTAACTAGAAAGAGTCTTTCCAGTTAGCATTGATCCCGCACTTATTCAAATTTTCCACATTTTGCTTTCTTTCACTTTGTGGTTGCTATGGGTGAAAATGTCATCCGTCCTTAACAATTGTCCAGCAGTGCATATAGTATTATATATATCGCAAAGAAAACAAACAAAAGCTTAAAAAATAGTCTATTTTTATTCGTGCAAATAGGCATTCTAAAAAGTATCAAAACATAGACCGCATGTTAAAAATCATGCCTGTCTAAGTAAGATACCATCTAGATCAGGGAAATGAAATAGCTCGAGTGAAATCAAATAATTTCTTACAGTAATCCTTACCTCTCAAAGCACCAAAGTAATATTGAAGACGAGATTGGCCAGAGGTACTTATATTTCTCAAAAAAAATTTTAAAGCAAATTATTGCATTAAAACAACTTTCATAAATAGACATTAAAAGCACCTTGACTTCTTGTATTGTATCTGGACTTGGAGTAGAAGTAATACATTCGTTTGGATGATGGAATCCATTGGTATTGTTGTATCAGTACAGCCGATCCAGAAAATCTTTATAGTGACGGATAATATACGGATCGTCACACAAATCCGTAAGAAGTAATTTTTCTCGGTGCCTTTATTGGTTTTCTAGAGGCAACTTTGTGGTGTGAAGTATAATTTCATAGTCAAAACTTGACAATATCAAGATAAAAAAAATTGCTAGCTGATATTTGAACACTGACAGAAATAGTAATGGCGGACGGCGTTTACAAAGAGTATGGCAGTAGCAACCGTTGTTAGGGGAATGTGACGTCGTTGCAACTCATCTATTTCTTTTTCTAAATCCATGGTTTTGACCAATAAGAAAGCGTAATTTGCACATGTATCTGAATAATGGTCTTTGTTCAATTTATGTTATATAATAGATAATATGTTTGTATTCTCAGCTGATTTAATTGATTTAGCGACTAATTTTGAAAAAGTAATTATACATTTGTAAAAACTTTTGATAACATCTCATTATCAAAATTACTTGTTTTGTTTTTAAAATTTTAACACGTATCGATTATTTTAATCGTCGTCATATTCATCCGCGTAATGTTGATGTCGACATGTTTGTTATGTTGACATAACTATAGTATTACTTTAATTATTGTATCACCATGTCTAATTCTTCATTTTCTTCTGGAATACTTATATTACTTGTAATCCAGTTAGTTTCTGGAGCTGTATTAGATCATTTTTTTAGTGATTCTTCTTCCTGTGAACAACATTGTGATGAAAAATTTTCTGATTCTGCAGTAAGCTACATCCGATTATTATTATTTTTTCTCAGCTCTATATTTGAGGATCATGTAACTATAAACATTGAGGGAACATCAAATATCATTAAAAATTCGAATTGAGTCATTTGCGTATATCATTACAAAAATGTGTAGTAAAAATATAGCAAAGTGTATTAATAAATTGAAAAGTAATCATAATTATCCTAGTGCTTTCATTTGATAGCTTGTTATGATCGAGTTTCTTGGATTAATAGGTATGTATGACAGAGGCTCACTCAAAGGGAAGTGGGATCAGGTGGCTAAAGCTTCTTCCTGGGTGAGGATTTCCTTATAAAGTCAATTTGGGAAATCATAATTGGACTAAACTATATAGGTCAGGTACCTATATATTAAGTTCAACCCGCAATAAAAGTCAATGAGCTCCCTATAAAATATTCCCATATGTGTACGCCCCTCTTAAGAATGCATTCAGGTTTATTACTTTAATATCCTTCCAAAATAATTTATAATTTTTATTACTTCCTTAATTGCAGTATTTAATCTTTTTAAGGCAGTTATTTCTAAAATAATATTTTACTTATAGCTGTCTGTTTTATTTTATATTTTCAATAGGTACTTCACATTTATTCGAAATGGGAAGCTACTAAATATTTGTATTAAAGTCAATTAATTAAAAATCAAAATTATCATTTTTAGCTTAGCTTGCATTTAAAGTAGGTTTAAGTTTTCATTTCAAAATTTCCATGAAAGAAACGAATATGCTATTACCTCAAACTGATGCATTATCATCTCAGTGTCGCAGATGAACCAATTTTGCTTTTAGCATTCATAAGCAAGCAATTGCTGATAGTGCTCCTTTTAGGACTTTTTGGCTGGGGGAGAGGGGAATGAAATTTTAGGGGGGGGGGGGCAAGTTTTCTATTTGCCCCATATAAATATATCTAAATGCTGTCACATAGAAACTAGGTTAACATAAAATGTAGCCAAAAATGGGGGGGGGGACACCTCCCCCCATCCCTGGAGGTATTCATGAAAGAACACTGATTGCTGTACTGGCAACAACCTCTGATTATGAACAAAGTGTCATGGTACACAGCTGACACCAGATTCATCATGAACTATGAGCTTGAACTGCATAAGACTGCAAGATAATAGTGACCATCCAGATACAGTAATTGAAGTGCCACTTCACCTGTTAAAATATGGTGAGTGGTACTTCAATTACTGTAGGCTTTGTAATCCACCACAGTGGTGGATTACAATATATATATATATATATAATAGTTTGAAAATCCAATGATATAATGGAGAGAAGTTGTAACTCAAAAAACCCTAACTTTCAAATATGCCTGCATAATAAAAAGAAGTATTAAATAGAGAATCATCAATCAAATTGAAAATGAAATGTAAATTTCTAGTCATCAAGCTGTAAATAATCAACAAATATCAATGGAATGGAATCAATTGAAAATCAAATAAAATCCAAGCATTAAAGCTATACATGTGGATAAGCACTAGGCCTGGGCCTCCTTGCTCTCCCCAATGGGCACCTGGCTAGAGTCTCTCATTAAGTAATTTAGCAATTTAATTAATAAAATCAAGCAACTTGAAAGTAATGCATTACTTTTTAAATAGTTTGATATAATAAGAATTATGAAACAATAAAGAAAATCGAAATATATATATATGAAAAAAGTATTAAATAGAAAATCATCAATCAAATGGAAAAAAAGGCAAATTGCTAGTCATCAAGCTAAAGATAATCAACAAATATCAATGGAATGGAATCGATAATTGAAAAACAAATAAAATCCAAACATTAAAGCTATACATGTGAATAAGCGCTAGGCCTAAATAGATGAATTGTTCATTTTGAAAAAACTCATCAGGTCCAAGTATTTAATCAAAATGAGCACAAAATGTGTGTTTCTGATATTAGAAATAGATAATATCTATAAACACTAATAACTTTGACAACACACATAAAGATAGAAAAATAATAAAGAAAACAAAAATACTTGAAATAAAAAATTTGCATGTGTGCTAATCATTGGAACTCAAAATGAAGAGACGTCAAGAAGTGTTGTCAATCGCAAAGCTTAAAAGTAAAGATCCACTGTTGCCAATCGTGTGAAACAAATAATAGTAATGCAAAAAATCAAAAGATAATATTCTACAGTAAGAGCTACAAAATAATGGGGCATATAATTGAAAACAGTGAGGCTAATATTTAAGGGGATGTAGATACAATGTAATGTTAAATCAAGAGAATGTTGATGTCTGGCTACAAAAAAGAGAATTAGTGAATATTCAACTAATCCAAACTTTTTAATAATACCATTTACTAAATGTGCTGGATATTTATATAACTTGCTGATAATTTTTAGATTATTTATGCTTAGCATGAAATTTTTTATCTGATAATCTATAAATTCTAAAAAGTTGATTAAGGATAATATTTTTAAATATTTGAATCGAGTTACAGGAATTAAATGGTAATATTTTATTAACGTTGATATATATATATATATATATATATATATATGTATATATATATATTATTTTTTATATATATGTATATATATATATATATAATATAAAATGAAGTAAACATAAATGTTATTTTATTTATCTCTACATATTTACCAGTAGCACTTCACTTGTTTATAGGTCCACTGCTACAGCAAAGCCAGGTGTATAGTCACAAAACTTATGAATATAAAGAGGAGAACCTTATGACCTTGTGCGATTCGAAAAAAATGTTCTATGAATTTATTCCAGCTGATATGGCATGTCATGTCAAACTTTGTTAGATCATAATGAAGATTTGCGAAGTATGGCTTCTAATTATTTTTGTTGTTTGTATAGTAATGGCTGTTTGGTACTAATGAGCTTTAACATGAGCACAAGGCCACCATACCAGTACTGGCTATTAGAAGGTAGTATGATTCAAAATTTTGAAATACTTTTTAGTAGCAGGTTTTGTGACTGCAAATTAACTTTTGACTTTACAAACAATGGTCATTGGTTTACGAAGAAATGCTTTCTTTTCTACTTTATCTAAGTGTCAGGTTGAACCATGTTGTTGTTGAGACCCTGACCATCCGACCTACCTGAAAGGTGTAGACTGAAACATATGTCAAAATTTCATTCCTGTATTGTGTTATCAACTTATGTCCTAATTAATTATATTCATTATTTATTAATTGACATAATGTCTTTGCAGGACCTTAAAACATCTTGTTCTGAAGGATGTCGTCTTTTTAATATAATTGGATTAGCTAAAGGCTATAATAACAAGACTGCTGAATTGTGCTTTTCTGGTAATTTCTCCTTCATATCATTTGTTCTGATACTTAATATAATATTTGTATCACCTAAATATTTATTCCATATTATGTATGTATTACAGTAATGAAACTTCCAGAGTCATTTATTTTAGAAACAAACTGTAGGGGAAAGGTAAAATTCATGATGGCATCTCAGCAACTCAAGCGAAGAATATAGGGGAGAGTGGAGAACCTTGAGACATTTTTCAGTTATTGATTTCTATACATATTTTTTTATAATTCCATCTTAACCAAACACTTACCTCATATACACTTAACACTTTCACATAAAATAAAAGTATAATCCACTTCAGATATCTTATACAACTATAATAATGAAGGAAGATGTCTGTGTTGTCTGTAGCAGAAAATCTAAACATTGTGTGAATATTAAAATTTGTATACTGACACTTCAGGACCCAAGATGCCTGAGATTTTTTTAATTCGAGTTAGTTTTTGAATTATTTTATGTTTTAGCAAGATTTTGATCAATTTTCACACAAATCGGTTCCTTGGTGACCAAAAATATTATTGCAGTGTTTCCTTCCATCTTAACACCATCCTAAAGATTGAGAAATTCTCTTTCAAACAACCTTTGAACAGAATCCATATGATTGATAGATGAATTTTTAAAACATATATACTTTATGCATGTTTAAAGATTTTCAATTTTTATCTTGCAATATAAAAAAATTGACCAACGATCCCATCTTCTTAAATTACCAGATATTTCTCTGAATATCACACATTGCTCAATCGATTATTAGTGCTCCTTTTTTTTTCAGAACCCTTCCAGTGTCCCGAGGTAACACCTTGAAACAGTGCCAACAAGTTTTTAGCTATATTGCCCAATTTAAATAACTAATAATGATAGTATTTTATAAACATTCAAAGCACATTCAGTCTATTATATAAGTACAAGTTTTCTTATGTATTAACCTTTCTTATAATTCCCTACTAAATTCTTGTTTATTTTTCAGCTTGCTCTGAAGCTTTCACGAATGGGACAGTCGCTAGTTCTTGTAATCATGGCTGTCGTCAAGTTGGTAACTCAAAATCTAAAGAGGTATTTATTAATTTTTATACTGTCATAATGGTTCCAGTCTCCATTGATGATCCAGTTAAAAACTCTATTATCAGTTATCACTTAATACTGGTTTTTTAGAATTAATACGGTAATAAGAATTATGTTAAAACTTATTCTTTGAAATTACTATTCCATTTGTTTATTTGAAGGGATTGTAATTCCAGCATTTATGAATTTTTCAATCCCGAATCCCACAAAATTTTAAATCTTGTTTAAGTAAAAAGTAGTTTTGTGATTTAATTTATATGTAAATAAATAAACCATATCCATGTTGATTTATAGGATAACAGCCAGACTCTTCACCTATTAACTCCTATGTTTTATATAAAGAGTGCTTACAACAGCATGGCTCATCATGTCCGTCAGTTCATATCAACTTCTTGGACTGTGTATGTGCAAGAAGACTCTGGAAAGATGGTTGTTCTTCAGACAAATAATAAGCCTAAAGTTGAACGAATAGAAGATGGTACTTAATTTTTATTGCTAAATCATATAATCTCTATGTTAAAAAGATGAATCTCTAATCAGGGGTTACTCTGGATATTTGATTTATTTCACCAACACAATCAAATACAATTTTTATTTGCTAAGTGTAATCCTTGTAGTCAAAATTTTATTTCACTCTGAATTGGAAAAATATTTAACATAATAAAAGAAGATATGTTTGTCTGTTAGTCATCATCATCATGGTACTACAGCCCTTGTAGGGCCTTGACCTCCTTTAAGATTTTTGACCATTCTTTTCTATTGGCCGCTTTCCTCTTATAATTGCTAATACCAAGCAATTTTGAATCCTCCTCTACCTGCTCCTTCCATCTGACCCTAGGTCTTCCTCGGGATCTTAACCCACCTGGGTTTCCCTTCAAAAGCCTTCTAGTAACTCTCTTCTACTCTATCCTCATCATATGTCCGAGTCATTGAATTCTTTTTTTCCTTATAGTTGTAACAATATCTATCTCTTTATATCGTGCATAAACCTCTTTATTTGTTCTACTCCTCCAATGTCCATCTTCACAAATTGCTCTAAAAATTCTCCACAGAATTTTTCTTTCCCATATTCCCAAAAGATCAGTATCTCTTTTAATAAAAGTCCAAGTCTCCGATCTGTATAGAACAATTGGTCTTATTATCACTTTATACATGAGTATTTTGAGTTTAATATTTACATAGTTTGACCTCAATAGTTTCTGTAAGGAAAAATAACATCTGTTTCCAGCAGAAATTCTTGCTCTAATTTCTAGTTTAATCTCATTATTATCAGTAACAAGTGAACCCAAATATTTAAATTCCTTAACTCTTTCACAGTTTATTCCCTCACAGTCAAAAAGTTTAATACCTTGAAATCTTTCACTATTTGTAGTATTAGAAATAGTGAAAGATTTCAAGGTGTTAAACTTTCTCTATTTCTAGTATTTGCCAACGGCCCTACTGTGCTGAAAACACCGGTTCTCGTTAGATCACTGAAGTCAAGCAGCATCGGACGCGGTTAGTACTTGGATGGGTGACCACCTGGAAACACTGCGTGCTGTTGGCACATTTCGGGTGTGGTAGCCCGGTGGCTTGTGCGCTGGATTTGCACGCTGCCAGAACTGCCGCCGTATTCATGCGGAATACGATCACATTAAACATGTGGGTCCGTAAGTCCTTCCAAGAGGTTGGTGGTAGGGGAAGGAGGGTACGGTCCCTGTGGATGCCTCCCCCACTAGGTTCTGGTCTAAATTGGGTGGCACTTCCTGGCCGTCCAAACGGTTACCTTACACCTTTCTAGTAGGTCGGACGGTCTGGGTCTCAACAACAACTATTTCTAGTATTTACCATATACTTAGTTTTTGAGTCATTTACACTTAAATCAACTTCTCTCGAACACAAAAACAGATCAGAACAACACTCACTGAGTGTCCTTTGGTTTCTGCTCAACAAAACCAGATCATCTGCAAATGCAAGAATTTGGCAAGTTCTGTAAAAAATAGTCCCTTTAGGTTGAATATTAGTTTTTCGGATTACATATTCTAGATACAAGTTGAACAGACCAGTTGATAGTCGATTTGTCTGTTAGTAACATAGTTAAAAACCTAAGTGACCCATAGCTATGAAATTCGATACAGTTATACTTCCAAGTTAAGTCTGAAGGCACCTTTGAATGATTTTTTTTTTTTTAAATTTGAATTAGCTTTTAATTACTTTATGTTGAAGTGCAATTTTGAGCAATTTTCATGCAAATTGATTCTTTAGCAATGGAAAATATTATCAGAATTTCCATCCTGACACCATTTAAAAGATCAAAGGGCCAATCTTTTCAATGATCTTTACACTGAATCCATAGAACAATTTCTTCATATATTAATTACTTTTAGAAAATTCATCGAAATGTACATAAATTGTGCAGTTTTACTTTTAATTTTGCACATCAGCGAATTGAAAATTCACACGATTTAAATTTTTGACATAAATATGTAGTAATATCTTTGCATCCAAATAATGAAAATGTTAGGCATGTTGGTTAAAGTAAAAGGGGAAGACACACCTTAGAATTCATAAAAGATTGGCATTTCCTAAACCAAAGACTATAATTAATTGTATATTGTGCTATGAACTTCAGTACCTCGATTGTGCACTGAAAAATTATTTTATATATCATTTTTGTAATACCAAATTTTTAGTAACAGAGTTCATCAGGAAGTTGCTCTAATGAAATAACAATGTTAATTACAAATTTTTAAGTATAAGTATATTAAATAGCACCATGCTATAGATTATTATACATGGCCCTGTCCACACACACACCTCAGATATTTTTTGCCATTGAACCCAGTCCAGCAACTTCTCTGTCTTAACTACCAACTGAATGTTTTTAAATCCTTTTTAGCAATGTTTTCAATATTACACCTTTCCTATCATTTTACAGAGTTGTTGCTATTCATTGTTTCTAAAAATTTAAATCTATTATACTGTAGTTCTCAGGGGGCGTGGTAGCCCAGTGGTTAGCATGCTGAATTTGCACTTGGTAGGCCCGGGTTCGATTCCCTCTGCTGCCAAAACTGCTGCCATGTTCACATGGAGTACGATCACGTTAAACATGTGGGTTCATAAGTAATTATGAAAGACTGGTGGTAGGGGAAGGAGAGTACGGTCCCTGTGGATGCCTCCCCCACTGGGTTCTAGTCTAAATTGGGTGGCTTTTCCCGCCCATCCAAACAGTTACATTACACCTTTCTGGTAGTCGGACGGTCTGGGTCTCAACAACAACAACAACACTGTAGTTCTCAGTATAAATTTGTGTAGTATATTTGTGCATGGCACCGGCTTATTATTTCCCCATTTTAAAATTTAAATTACAAATTAAAAAGTAGTATAAAATTACTCCAGATTTGAAAATTTGACTCATACTTTTGGGTTGTGTCAATTTGATTTGCAATTTTGCAAACCAACAGTAATCTCTGGGATTAGGTTTATAATTTGTTATAGAAAATTGTGCACATGGCATATGCATGTTAATCGATATTCTTAAACTCTTAAGATCAGATACTAAGGTGACAAAAAGAAGAAATTAAAAAAAAAAGTTTTTGCAAAAATGCTAAAACACAGAGAAACTTAAAAGCTATATATGATAAGCGTGTAAATAGCTTTAAATATTCTGTTCATTGTGTGTAACAGAATTTTAAAGAAATTTAAAATTTCCACATATCGTGCTATATTTGACCACTATATATTGTTGTTTTAAGAAATGGGGTGTTAAAATATTTATTTCTGCTTTCACATTTTAGCAAAAGCTAGTTATTTTTATTTTCTGCATTTTGTAGTTATATCTGCATATTTAAAAATTAGCAACTATAGCTTAAACTCTGATTTAGGGTCATCATCAATTTCATGAGGTGAACTAGTTTTATGGAGTGTCGAAAGTCCAGACCATCCGGCTCATTCTTGGACATAGAGCAGCAAAGTGGGTGGCCGGGAAAAGTTTTATGAAGTGTGTAGTAATTTACATAGTCTTAATCATATAGGCTATTTATCAATGGTCTGTTTCATTTGTAATCATTGCTAACTCAGAAACTAATAAAACACTAATGATATAAAATTTTCATCAAAATACAGCAATCATTAAATTTTAGAAGTCAACCAGTTTTAAAAGTAAAAGCCAGTCCAATTCTTCAGAATGAACAAAAAGCACCACCTCACTTATTCAAGTAAGATTGGCGTCTAATGTAAAATAGCACATGTGGTTAAAAATTTTTTGATTTTGTTTTGTTTATTTATCTTCCTTTTTCCAGAATTTAAGTTATTTTTCTCCCATTTTTTTTAACCAGATCATATAGCCTCCAAAATTAATTGGTTCTTTCTTATTTTTCTCTTTTATTCCTGTTTTCTCTTAATTGTTTTGTTCAGTTATTTTCTACTTTAATTTTCTTGTTTGTATTTTTTGCAACTGATTTAGGTCTCTCATGTTCTTTCATTACTGTTTTAGTAGGCTTACTCTCTGTTCAGTTGTTTCTATTTGCTCTGCTGTCCATTCTCTTAGCATCTTGTTTTCTTTCTGTTCTTTCTTTATTTTCTGCTATTCTTTCATCCCTCTGGGGTTTTTACCATTCATACATAGTATCCTACCTCCAATTGTTCCTACCCCCTTGGATTTTGACTCTCATTTCTCTTCACGGGTATGGAAACTTTTCTCCTACCTTCATCTTTGTGCGTGATTTTACCTCAGATGTCAATCTTAGTTTTATAAATGAGGCTCTGCTTCTTATTTGTCCTGAAGAAGAGTGCTGATTTTTGCCTTCGAAACCAATTGACTTCTAAAATTTAATATATTTTGTATTTTGAAAAGATTTTAATATTATTGGTTTTTATTACAGCAGTTTTTGACCGATTTCTAATAAGAGAACACTTTTATTACAGTCAAGGCCCGGCAAAGAGAAGATGAAAAGAGAAATTTTTTGAGAAACTTTAAGCCTCCATGGGAACCAGAAAAGATTGACTGGATGGATTGTATATCACACCAATCAGGCATACCTCGTTGGTTACTGGTTATTGTGCTGTTTGGATTTATCCTCGCCTTGCTTTGGCTCTGCTGTGCTACAGCTGTTACTGCACCAAATCACTATATGACATCATCTAAGGTAAACTGGTTCTTGTTTACTAAATTCACTAAAAATAAAAAATAATTTATTCCATTTATATCAAATATTCCATACTTTGTTTCCACAGAAAGTTTGCCCCACAAGGAAGTGTTATGGCTAATCATAGTTTACCAGCAAAATATCTTTATTTAAGAATCTTTTTGAGATCATAAATCCTAAGCATCAATTTTTGGCATGAATAATGTTTATGGTCGGGATATCTGACTGAAGTCGGAGCATTATGAAAAAATGTAAACACTTTGAATGCTTATATCTCCCAACCAAATAGATAAAAATGTAAACAATTTATACTTGTTTTGTTGGAATTAAGATATTATTTATAAATATACAAAAATAATTTAAATATCTTAATATATTGAACTATGTTTAGTTTGAAAATATTAAAAAGTTTTGTCCAAGCGAATTTTTACTTTGCTTTTCTTACTTTCACTCTAAATATTTTCTGAACTACAATAGATAGATATAAACAGTAATGGAAAAATGTTTAGTAGGAAATCTAGTTTCTAGGTCAATAATTTGTTTTTATAAAACTTGTATAGATTTTAGGCAATTGTCTTATCAACTTGTAAAGTATTTAATCATTTTAAAGTATTTAATCATTTTAAAGTATTTGTAAAGTATTTAATCATACTGCCAGCAACAGTTTTTTAATAGCAACTCTTCACCACTGGTTTAGTTCATGACAAAAAATAGTAGGCTAGATTCTGAATGTGTTCGAATGATTTTTTTTTTTTTTTTTTTTTAATAAAAATATGTGGTAGGTGAAAGCATTTACAATTCAATTATTGTATTTAAAAGTACCTAAAATAAAAAAACTACTGTGAAATAATTAAAATAAAAAAAAAAGTTTCATTTCTAAATTAATGTAGTTTAATTACACTTTTTTATTTTATTTTATTAATTTATTTATTAATAATTAATGATGTTTAATAAATGTAAATATTATTTATCAGCAATTTGAAAATCTGGTTAATATTCAATTTTAAATTTGCGAAAAGTATTATTCACCCATCTCTAAAATTAACACATGACATGATATAATCTTGTACACTTGTTAAGAACTGTTGCTTGTATGATTGGATAAAATTACTGTGAGAATGTAACAACTAATTACCTTTTCTTTATAAGTAACTGAAGTATCATTATAGTTACAAAAATATGGAGTACCTGTACATTGTTACAAGTTACTGTTACATTTTACGAGTTACTCAGTGCTATTTTAAATACACTTCTAAATGAACCTTTTTATATTTTTCAAACTCAGTAGTGTTATAATTTTTGAGGCATCATTAAATTTGCATATTTGATGCTCATAGATTATTGTGGGTTATATTAATATTGAGCATGTATTTTAATATAATTCACAACAATGAATTCAAAATAAAAAATCAAGCAAAAATTACATTCTTAAAAACTTTTATTTGCATAATGCTTTTAAATTCCACTCACCAATGAAAAGTCTCTGTATATTGTAAAAAAAAAAAAAAAATACTGACTACAAATGCATCCTATGGCATCAAATAATTTAAAATTTTGCAGGGTGATTTAAAATACTGTGACATGTGTCCTCTCCTATTTTGGTTACAACCAGATTTAAACATCTATTTATGTAATTTTGCTGTAATTTATTATGTAAATTTTTATGTAATAAGTGGAAATGCCATTTTCTAACATTTCATTACCCTGTTCTTTAAAGGGTACTTTTTATTCGATTTATAAATGATACTAACAAGGAATTTCCAATATGTTCGAAGGAATCACATTTCTTTAAATTTGTGTATGCCTATTTTAAGTAATAATGATTAAAACCCTATAGTTCATGAATGAGATCAAAACAGTTCTAATTTTTATTTTCTTGCAGCTTCAAACTTTGTAAATCTATAGGGAAAGTCATGTATTGGTAGGGTTGCCATAATTTCAGAGTCAAGTCTGGATACTCAGCCAATTTGAAAGATGTCCATTAGAATTAAAAATAAAAAACCTCACAAATATATCAATTAGTGCATTCATAAAAAAAAGCACACTGCTTCTATTCTAAAAAATTTTTTTTAAATAGATGAAAGATAGCATCATTATTGGCTACTTTTCCAGCTTCATATTCAGGCTTTTTTCTTTGTCCAGTCAGAATTTGAATACCACTAGTACTTTTCAGATGAAGGAGCTTTATTTAACAGTTGCACAAATGTCTTTATTCTGTTGTAGAAAACAGATCAATTCTCATTGCTGTTAATTTTCATATTTAAAAATTCTGCTGCTATTGAAACCCACATTCAGCCATGGTGTTGTGTCCATAAATAGTTCATTAAAGAAAATGTTCTTACAACTGTGGTTGAAGTTCCTGGTATGCACAATACAAACTCAATAATGCAATCAACTTGACAACAATTGGTTGGCTCTCAGCCATTTATCAGCATATAACAATTCTCACCCTTTCCCTGTGGATTTTTCAATATTTATCATATTATTCACTAATGTACTACAGTTTTTAAAAATAAAATTCAATAGTTTCTTTAAAAGTCTTGACATATGGCAATCCTATGTATTGGGCACAATATACAGAGTGTCCAGTGCTATCGGTGCTCAATGGCTATTTCCTCAATCGTTAGTCACAGAGATATACTTCCAATTGCAAAAATGTTTTTAATTTTAAAATCTATTATCTTAGAAACAGTTTAAATCAATAAATACATTTCTGAAAGAAATACAAAATATAAATTTTTATACTGTCCCCCGGTCCTTCCAATTATATTTAGGAAAATCATCGTCATACAATTTCATGTAAAATAAAAAAAAAAATCTTCCTTTTACAACCAAAATTCACTGAGTTATGAAACATTAAACTTTGACTTAAGTCAGTTTTCCACGCATAAAAATGCCCCGTTTCAGGCAACCAACCAATCAGAGATCGTATTAACCATTTCTCCAGGCAACCAACCAATCAGGGACCTATTGACCATTTCTCAGCACAAAAAGTACTCCAACTTTAAACAGCTATAAGTCTGTCAATTTTGGTCATAAAAGGATGATTTTTTTTTTTTGCATAAAATTGTATGAGGATGATTTTCCTAAATATAATTGGTAGGACCGGGGGACTGTATAAAAATTTAAATTTCGTATTTCTTTCAGAAATGCATTTATTGATTTAAACTGTTTCTAAGATAATAGATTTTAAAATTTATAAAAAGTAAATTTTTTCACAGATAGTTCAAAAATTACAGTAACGATAAGAAAAATTGTCTCCTTTCCCATCACCATGATATAGGAAAGGGGTCAAAGTGTTTCACATTATTTGAGTTCCTATTTCTTCCACTGTCTTGGTAGAAGGCGTAGTTATAAGCATTCCTTGAGATTTCTTATATAGTGTAGAAATCAGATGATATTACATTATATGAAGTTTAATAAAACTTGAATGCATTAATAGAACTTACTTTTCTCACAGGTTTATTTTATTTTATTTTATTATCTTAAATGGTGTTTAATTTTGTTAATAAAAAATGTGCAAGAATTCTGATTTCATGTTTCAACTTTTCAGCACAAGAAAAATGTTGGCTATGTCTTGGTGTGTGAACCAAATCAAGATTTGAAGCCTCCACCCCCTCTCATCAACACTGATGAAGAAGCACCTCCTTTACCACCCAAAGTTTCTCTTATTTAAGTTTCAATTAATGTGCAGTATATTTTATCATTTTTATTCAGCTGCATTTAACAAAAACACTTCTGGAATCTAATCCACAATTAAAATGTATTGACATTCAGTCTGTTATTTAACAACACGTATTTGGGCTTTCAATGTATGAGGTTACAGTTATATAGAATGATTTAATCAATGTTGTATGTTTGAAATGTGATCCATGTGATATTTTATCCCCTAAATTAAGTGTGTTGACTGTTCCACTAGTCAGACAATTTGTGTAGAAGCACCAGTTTAATAGTGATGATTATCGATTGTTTTTGATTTTGTATTTACACATTTTCAATTGATTTTTTATGAAAGTGTAATACTTCTCAATAAATAAAAATTCTTGTTATGTACTGTTATTAATTATTCATTTTCTGTTAAAATGTTAGTCAATCAAATTATGTTCATACACTTAAGTTAATTTAATACTTGTTATCTAGTTAAATATTGATTTTTTGGCTTATCAAAAAGAAAAAAAATTAAAATACTTCAGGATGATCGAAAAGTTATACACATCAAATTAAATAAACTATATCTGAAATATCATTGACTGTTTTTAATATGTCAGGTAATCATTACAAACCTCTTTTTATCAATCTAAGAACATCGTATTTTCCCAGAGTGAAATAATTTTTGTTTTAGAGCAATATTTCTCTAGTCATTTTTATGAAAGTGTCATTGAAGAGTTTGAAACACAGTCTCTATTTTCAACAGTTTATCCTGAGTTAAAATGAAAAGCCTGTCTGTTCTCACTTTGTCTGCTACACATCCAGTTTCTTGAAAACACGTTACTTAATTGTTGAATTATTAGTGGTTTTACAACAACATGGGCATTTCTTCTAAAACTCTTTAATGACACTCTCATAACAATGGCTAGAGAGAAGTGCTCAAAAAATATAAAAAACTTTTGCTCTCCAAAAAACGTTATGTTCTTTGATTGATAAAAAAGAAATCTGAAATTATCATCTGATGTATTAAAAACAGCAAATTATATTTCCAATATATTTTTGAGGGTATATGAGTGCCACCAAACTGAAAATAATTCTACTATTTCAATGCCTCAATTCATTATATGATTTAAAATATTATGTGCATGATTTTTCAATTATAGACAAGCACCCATTCTTTAAATGGGAAGAAAACCGTTATATGAACTTTAACTATAGACTTTCCAAAGTAGACATCAGCAAGAGTACACAAAGTGACCACGCTACTTAATTGTTCCATCTCTTCTTACCCTCTTAGGAAAATACATAAGTGCAATTCTTTGGTGTTTACCTGTAACCCTCAAGAAAAGCCCTCATAAATTTTCAGATTCTTAGCGTAAGAGAGTTGCAAAAATATGGTGATCATGTCTGTTAGTCATCCTCGCTACCTAAAATGTGGTGGTGAAAATATCCCTCATGTTTACCTATGACCCATAAAAAATATCCCTGCAAAATTTTAGATTTCTAGTGCAAGTTATAAGAAAATATAGTGATTCTGCTGCTTGATATACCACTTGACTCTTCCCACCTTCTTAGGGTTATAGAAATATCCTTCCTTAGTGTTTACTTGTAACTTATGAAGAACAATCCTTGTAAATTTGAGGGTCCCAAGTTGAGGAATTGGGAAGATACGAAGCCATTAACTGAAAGTATAGCCCTATATATCAACCTGAATGAAAATGTCTGCCACTGCCACCAAATCAAGCAATTTCTACAAAATTTAATATATTTATACAGTAAAACCTCTGAGCAATGACCACCAATGGGACCATTCATTTTTGTCTGCTTTTTCGAAGGTGACCATTGTTTGGTGTCACAAAGATAAATTCTAGGTAATAAACTACAATCAGGCATGAAAACAAATATGTGTACCAATATATATGTGTACAATTAATTTTTGGAATTTATAAACTTGTTAGAACAATTAGGGCAATTAGTTGCAATATAAGTAGAAAATACCTCTCATTTCGGAGAGGTATTTTCTAATGTAATTTTCATGAGAGTATTCCGCCCAGAAAAAGTCATCACCAACTTGATATCTATGCAGGATTCTGGATAGTATGCATGTTTTGAGCAAAAAATAATTTGAATCGCTTATGGAAATAAAAATGATGCATGAAATTGGCCTCTTTCATTTCCCACTATTTTCAGCTTGCAAATTTTTTAATTGATAAGCTCAAAATAGTGAAGACAAACCTGATTAAAATGATTTTACAGTGAAGAATTCACTATATTTTGTATCTGAAATCCTACTAACATATAAAAGTGATTAAATGATGATAGCTTGTTGATGATCAAACCTAGTGTATAAACCAAGTTAACTTAACAACAAAAAGGTATAGGGAAAAACAATAAAGCTTCCACTAAGCAATGATCCACGTGTTAAATACTATTTATAATTAAACTAAAATTTTGCTGTATAAAACCAATAGTTTAAGTTCGAATCAATTGATTCCTAAAATTAAAATTCAAAATGTTATTAATGTTTTTGATATGTGAATAAAAATGTATTCTTAATTGATATTCAAAAGTGATTCTGTTACTGTAGTAACTACATAGTCAGTGCAAATGGTATACAAAGACAAAACTGGTTTAAGAGGCTCCCATAACTTATTAAAGTTAGCTTTGCACAAAATAGTTTTATAAATATGCATTAAACATTGTTAACTAATATTATTTTATACTTTAGTGCAAATGTTTTCATTTCTTATTGCAGTTGTCAGACAAACATCTTATAATTATTTCATAGATATTAAAATAAAATTCAATCATTTCATTTTAATTAAAGAGGGTCTGAAAATGCAAAAATAATTTAAGAGATTTTCGCAAAAATGCTAAATGTTTTATTTTTGCATAAACCAAAGAACTGTTTGTTCCATTGTCTTTTGTAAGTACAGAACATGACTGTCGATTAACGATAACCAATGCAAAGTAAATTGTGCAAATAAAATGCTAAAAGCAGATCTGCACTTCTCATCCATATTATCTGCATATCATTGCCATTTCTCATTTTACTTTATCATATTACATAGCACACCATGGCTGTAGTTTAGCATTTTCACTAGCATGTGAATAAGCTTTCATTTAGAATCCAGTTGTTAGTTTATTCACACTGAAGAGACCTTACACCTTTCTGGTAGGTCGGACGGTCTGGGTCTCAACAACAACACTGAAGAAAGAAACCTAAATGTTTCCAAAAAAAAAAAAGACTGATATTTATGATTTTATTTGCATAATTTTTTTTTTTTTTTGGCTTTATTTATTGATGAATTGTCTACTCTAGATTTGAAGAAAATGTAAAATTTGACAAATATCAGTATCTAATTTAGAGAATACTAGAACAAATTACCCGATATCACCCACGTCCTCAATTACCCACTATGAAAAGATACAGATGCAGATAGCACATTCAATTTTAGATTTAATTGTTTTGAACAAAAATGATTCCCATGCTCCAGTTTTTCCTATGTGCAACCATGAAAATTATACAACACAATTTAACAACAGTTATATAAAGAAATCACTGCTCTGCATAGCAAATGGACACTCTCCCTCTCCCCCCTTCTCCATTTGTGACATCATGAATAATGGAAAACTTTCTTCGAAGCACATGTTCAAATAGAAAATTGCAACTTTTATAGACCCACTTAAACATTAATAAAAAATTAAGAAATAAAGTGATTAGAAAAAAAAATGCTTATTAGAATGTGAAGATACCACTCTATTTTCATATTGAAAATTAGAATTGTGCAAATGTTCAATTCTCCAATGCATAAAAATGAATACACCTAAAATATTTCATATATTTTCCTAAAAAAATTTAAATATGAAGGAATTGTCCTATGGATTTGGTTCAAAGCTCATTGGAAAAAGAATTATTCAATCTCTCTGATAGTGTTAAGATGGAAATGCTATGATAACACACTGTTGCAAAAAATATATATACACCCATAAGAAATTAAGCTACAGCCACGAAACTCGGCATGTATGTATCGTTTGAGGAGATATGCAAATGATTAAAATTTGGGAGTAAGAAAAATGTTTTCATTAAGAAATGGTGGCAACAAGGAGAAGACATTTTAGTAAGTGGTAAATCTTCTTCTGGCAGCTATACACGCCAATATTCAGTGTGAAATAGAGTCAATTAAGTTGCTTCTGCCCTCTTTGGAAGATTCTGCCACAAATATTGCAACTGGTCAGCTAATTCAGTGATATTCTGAAAAGACAGCAATTGCCATCCTAACATGACTCGGACGTGTTCTATTGGTGATAGGTCTGGAGACCTGAATGGCCAAGGGAGGGTAATAAATTCTCGAATACATTGTTGAGAAAATCGTAAAGTATGTAGTTGAGTGTTGTTTTTCTGGTAAATGGAACCTGAAGGGTTTGACAGCATAAGCTGAACAATAGGCTACAAAATATCACTTCATATTGCTATATAGACACAAACCCCTCTCCATTAAATCATCTGATTATTTTGCACATGAGGCCCTCAAGTTCACAAAGGTTGCTAACCTCTGTTCTAAATTATAGGGAGGGTCTGGAAAGAAAAAAACACAGACAAATATATATAGTGATACTAAAGACACTGAGAAACCGAAATATTTATTTTACTCCCAATACTGATGCACAAAGCACATTTTGTGTTAAGCTAAATACAAAAGAAAAATGACTAGTTAAAACTTGCAAGTTATCTTTCTCTTGAATAATATAACAAGCTGCAATCTTTCGGTTACAGAACAGACATTCAACATTAATTTCAAACATGAGTTAAAATGCAATAAATAAATAAATTATATACACATCAAGATTATCTTAAAACAATTATTTACAATTTAGTGCAGACTATATATATTTCAAACACTTGAGTCATATATTCAGATAATTCGAAACTGCTAAAACTGAGTACAGCTACAATGAGTATGCTTATAAATAGGCTTAAAAGTAGTCACAAAAATTCTAATGACTTCAACTACAATTAAAAACCATTTAACATGTGTATACTATAACTACAATATATATAACAGTGAAAGACAATATTTATTCTAGTGGCCACAAAATCATTGATTCCAAATAGCAAGTAGTAAATTCAAAATTGAGTATAAGTTTTAGAGCAAAAAGTATAAATTATCACGCCGGAGGGAAAATAACATGAGTATTATAAAATATGCAATTTTAATTATATATACTATAACAATTCACAGTAAAACAGCTGATTAAGTGTAGTACATATTGTCTGACATGTAATTAATAAGATTCTATTACAACTGATTAACTGATGAATTATGTAAGAATGTTTTCAAGATAGTCAGAATCAATTCATAAAATATTTTAAACACATAGCAAATTTTCATTTTCAGATTGAAAAATAAATTTTTTAAATTTACAAACTTATTCAAAAAATTGAGTATAAGTTATATTGATATCAAAGTAATATATATATATAAAAAATTGAGTATAAGTTTTAGAGTAAAACGTACAATTTATTACACTAAGGGAAATACAAGAATACTATAAAATATGCAATTTTAATTATATGTATGTATACTATAATGAATTTACCGTAAAGAAACCTAGGTTAAATGTAGTGCATATTCCCAGGCATGTAATAATTAATAAAATGCTATTTATAATTAATCAGCTGATAAATTCTGTTAATACATTTTCAAAATAATTAAAATTAATTCATAAAGTATTCTAAATATACCACAATTTTTCATTTTCGAATTACAGATAAAAAAGTTAAAATTTACAAATTTATTCAAAATTGAGTAAGTAGTAAATTCAAAATTGAGTATAAGTTTTAGAGCAAAAAGTACAAATTAATCCCACATGATGTAATATAGAGTACCATAAAATATAGAATTTTAATTATATATTTATATATGTATACAGTAGTGTCCTGAGCATCTATTCCTGGAATGGTACAAAAATGTAAAATAGTGAGAATCAAATTCAACTTCTGACAACTTATCCCACCTTTATTTTTAATGCCCATTTTTAAAAAGCCAATTAAAATAGCTAAAATTTTAATTTGATTCTGAGCATTCAAATTGCTGTGCCCTTCTTAAAACCTGCATGAGTTACCACTAGTGTATACTGCAATTAATTTATAGTATAAAAATTTTGTTAAATGTAGTGCATATTCGAGTATGCTGATCAAGTTATAAATTCTGTAAAAATATACTTTTAAAATAGTTAAAATTAATTTAAAAAATATTCTAACCACAAATAACCAATTTTTATTTTCGATTCTGCAGAATAAATAACTTTTTCTAATAAACTTATTAAAAGATCAAATCAGTTTCTGTTGCTGAACTGGCAGAAATGCGTAAATATTGATAAGAACCTAGACTCAAGGCCTTCCTTAGGCAGAGACGAGTGCGGACCATACCCTTGGATCCTGCTTCTTGAGAGTCCTGGGGGAGCTGGGCATGACCCCTGCAAAACAATAAGTCTTATGTGTGGTGTCACACTAGCCACTCAATCGCAGCAGGCTGCGTAAATGTTACATGTAACATTGTTACATGTATTGTCTTAATAGCCAAAAGAAGCTTTTCAAAGTTAAAACTTAAAATTAAAAAAAATTACGTACGAATGGGAATGATCTAAAATAGGTATCCATAAAACACAAGATTTGTGAAAATTTAGATTTTTAATACCTTATAAATTATTTTGCTGAATTGAAAGCCAGGAAAATTAATTTAAGTTATATTCTTATGAAAAAGTTAAATTCCATGACCAAATATTGTTAAATGTTAAAATTTTATATTCATAATAATAAATAATTTTTATTTTTTTTTTCTTGTTTGCATAGGTCCCAAAAATATTTTTATCCTGAACCCCAGGATGGCCTTGCTTATAGATTGCTAACTTGGTGATGTGTTATTGACAGTGGCATAAATAGTTTCAAGTCTCGCTTAACTAAGATAAACAGCAAGAAAAAATGAATGTTGTGTAAAAAGGTTTCATTCAATGATAGAATGCAGTTCTGTGAATATCTTTATCTGTTTAACAAAAACTTTGAGTACAAAGCTTTAGAATAAATAAGAAAATAACTTTGTTTAAGGAGGTAAGAGCGAGTTTTCCTGGGAATCTGCAGGCTTGTGTCGGTAAAGGCAATAGTGCTGTACCATGAAGATCACGTCGAAAGTTATTGATGCTAATCCCAATCCAAACTTGGTAAAATTTCCTTGTATTGAGTACCAGTCATCTGGAATGAAAGAAATTAAAGTTTTCAAATTTCAGTATGTTACCTTATAGTAATCAAAATCATCGGTGAACAGGACTGAAACAAAAACTGATCAAAAGGTCAATTTCAAACTCACAGAACCCACCTACAGGGGAGTGTTTGTTCCCAATATTAGGAGGTGGCTTTTGTGCTTAACACAAAACTGGTTAATGGATGCTGTTATCTGCAATTGGAATGTAATCCTAACTTTGAAAATGCCTTCTACCGTGATTCTGTGAGTAAAAACTTGGCCTTTTCAGTCTTGAGCAGTTTAAGCTCAATCATTTTCCCCTATACTTATTATTAACTTTACATTAACTTTCTTTATTCCTTCATTCAACATTTTTGACGGACTCATTTTTAGCTCACGGAGCACGTAAGGAGCTGAAATTCAGCACACAGTTTCATCTTGTGGAACATTTTTATCTATCATACTTTCATATGTTATGTCATTTACATACATTATCTTTTATGAACTCATTCTCAGTTTCATAGCACATGTACAGCTGAAACTTGCATATAGTTTCACCTATCAAAATTTCAGATCAACATGTTACATTGTTATGTCATTTACATATGTCATGACTAGACTAAATTTTGCATATTTTTCTCCTGATTATCAAATCGTGGGATATTAACTCTATCCATTTCTGGCTCTAACTGATGCTCTATCCAAATCTTATAGTGCCTATAAATGCCTATTTTAAGATTAGTGCCTATATATGCCTATTTGAAGAGTTTAACATATTTTTAATTTATTTTGCCCCTTTTTATGGTTAGCAATAATGTTGCTCTACTATTGTTTTAATAAATTTTTTTTTTAAGCATATATTCTCAAATTTCTCAGTATCTACTATATATTGAGCTTAGATAATTATTGATATGGATCTAGTATCAAATTCTGAAAGAGGTGGGGGATTCATTATATATTTTCACTTTCGACTCTTTTCCCAGTTTCGGTTCAAATTTTTTTATTTTACTTGAAATGTCTATTTCTTGAGATTGGCTATATATAGAACTTAGATTGGTTATATATAGAACTTAGATGATAACTGATATGGATTCAGCATTAAATCCCAGAGGAAGTTGGGGACTCACTAAAGATTTCAATTTCCGGTTCTAGGGATATCACTTTGACTTTTCCCAAAAATTTGTATGTTTGCACGAAAGAGGTGTGCAAAAAAAGTATAAAAATACTTGTAATTGTTTGGACGGCTGAGACTGTATAACCAAATTTAGACCAAATGGAAACCAAGGAATGTGGCAACCACAGGCAGCCCCATGTTCGGGTCTTGGTGGAGAGCTTTCGGCAATCAATACGCTCCCTCTCCTTAGAGGATAGCCCTATATATATTTTAACTGATTCTATGGCCACTCTTCAGTGTCTTTGTCAGCACAGACCAAGCAACTATTGCTTTAGAATTGAAGAAATCAGACATCTTCCTGTTAAATTAAAGAACAAAGTTATTACATTGCAGTGTGCACAGTAATGAAATTGCAGATAGTTCAGCTAAATTGTCATCCACAATGGGTCTAGTCTCACTGCCGAAAGTCACCCTCTCTATGTGTTTCAGTAAGATCAAAGATCGTGTGTTGTGGTGTGATTCTTGGAATAAAACTGGAATTAATCGTCACCTTTTTCATTTCTAAAGGGATCCATATGACCTTTATTATTTCA
Organism: Amaurobius ferox; assembly: GCA_951213105.1. Taxonomy (NCBI): domain Eukaryota; kingdom Metazoa; phylum Arthropoda; class Arachnida; order Araneae; family Amaurobiidae; genus Amaurobius; species Amaurobius ferox. Next base: position 30,225,162 of record OX578151.1, read on the forward strand.
GAAAAATTTCTAGAATGCTTCTAAGGCTAGGATAGGTCACATAGTCATCCAGGCCTACTTGAATAGATTTCACCTAGCTGACTCCATCAAGTGCCTTGTTTGCTCTGTGGAAGAGGAAACTCTGGAACACATCTTCTCCTTCTGCACTGGAGAGAACTTTTTTAGAGCTGTCTTAACAAACGTTTGTCTCCTCTGTCTATCTTATCTGTCTTGTCCAATGTACATTTTATGTGTATTGCTTTCTTAGTCTATAGAAGACATTATGAAATCGGCTGCTAATGCGCCAGACTCACATATCAAGCTGTATGTATGCGTGCAACCACAGGGACCACACCATCTTTCTCCTAACCCACTACACCTCGGATAGACTTTCGGTCCTACAGATTTAATGTGCCTATAGTCCTTTTAGACACAGCGATATTTTTTAGCAGTAGGAATTGAACCCAGGTCTACCGTGTGCGATCCCAAATACCTTCACCACTGGGTTACTTTGACTCAAATGGGATGACCAAGTATAAAAATGCTTAATAGATACACCCAGACTGAGGTAAACTCACTGACACCTTGGGTGTATTTGGTGAGGATGGAGAATATGTAGCTGACCTGCAACCCAGTGAGGTAGTAGACATTATATGCACTTTTGTGAAATGTGATGTGAATTTGATTTTCTCAAATTATTAGAACATTTTGACAGATTGAAAGTGTTCTTTTACACCAGCAAATATTGAAATGTATCCAGTAGTAAATTGTCATGAATGAATGAGAATAGTAAATAAAAATATGTTGAGTATTTTGTCTTTGTGAGGTATTTTTTCAGGCTTATAAATTGCAGGAAATGCTGTGTGTTAATGTGAAAATTTGTAGATAAGCTGTTTTGACGTCTTCTTTAACAAAATGATGTATAACATCGTGGATGCACTAAATTCCTGGGTAGAACAAAATAGTATAAGGACAGAAACTAAGTGTAAATATTTCTACTTCTAATATTTATCTTTTGTCTATAATAGGTGATTAGAATAAGATAGTGACAGAGTAAAATAATATCATTACCTGTAATAATAATCAAAGGGTGTAAAAATAACACATTATTTTCCATATATAAAAGAAATAAGTTATCCTACTTTTTAAAAATACTATTTATTTTTTTAATTGCAAGTTTAATTTTCAATTTACACATCTCATTTCAATTTTAATTTCATTAATTTGTAAAAGGCATTGATGTGTAACAGAATTAAAATTGTAAAGGCCACAATAATCTGTGCATTCTTATGCATGTATTATTCAAAATTGATCATTGTAAAAGATTATGAAATCTTGACCAAAACAACACAAGACAAAAGCCCAAAATACAGGTAATAATCTGAACTAAGTAATTTATGGACACCAATACTCTATCTGGGCTAATTTTAGTATAGAGTGTTTTCCCCTAGTTAAATTGTCCCAAGTTTCATAGAAAAAGTCATTCTTTTAATGTCAATAGCAATAATTTTATGAGCAAAATTCGACAATTTTGCTTATTAATAAATTTAATTTACAGATGTTTTCCAGATTCCTGACAAAAATATAAATATGACTAAATTAACATTATTTACTTGTAACTGCAATATTCAATTATATTTAACCGTAATTGGGTAATAATGCTTAATTACTAATGCAGTAACTTCTCAATGGCATTTTCAAAATAATTTTAACTATGATGGTAAAATGTAACTATGTAGTAACAAGTTTAACTATATAAGCAGTAGCATTGCTAAAATTTTTATGGAGAGAGGGGGTAACCAAATAATTTGTTTCCCATTCTCCAAATATCATTTCTATAAATTTTAATGAGTTCCTGTGAGAGGGGGTGGGGGTATGACACCCTCTATTATATGCAACTAAGTGATGATAGCAGGCAAGTCCAGCATTATTTCACAAAATAATACCATTTGATTGTTTTTCACTAGTATGTTAATTTAACTCTTTAAGACCAGAAGTATTTTCATCTTTAAATTTCATATTTTTTTCTTTTTAATTAATCACTGACTCCACTGTCACTGAAAAAAATAATTTAAAAATATATACCCTCTATTCTCCCCCCCCCCCCCCAAAAAAAAAGGGGGAGAATTTGCACAATCATGCGAGTTAGACACTTTCGGTGTAAATGTCACAACCTAACCCGCATGATCGTACGAGTTAGGCTTTTTTTCGTTCAAAGTCAACTGCTAAAAAAAACATTTTCAAACAAATTACATTTTATTGACTATATTTATTTACAATGGAAATCTTTGAAACAAAACTTGATTTTGAAGATTCATAAATACACATTGCATTTTTCACATGTTTTTGTACTGCTTTTGCAGTTTTCATAACGGCACAAACGAGGTTTTAAAATGTCGTCGCAATGTGGGAAATGGTCTTACCCATCATATCTTTTATCTGCACATGGACGTTTTACTAGCGGATTATAATTCTTTGACCTTTTAATTGCAGGAACATTGTTATTTTTTTAATTGTTACTTAAGACTTTTCTATTAGCAGGTGGAGCTGTGACAAGAGCTTCAGCTATCTATGAAATTAGGGGCATGCCCCCCCCCCTCCCCTTATCACTGCCCATGTAAATATACATTATAGTGATTACATATTACATAGATATTCATGTTTTTCGTACTAATTTAGACTATGGTCAACATTAATAAAATAGTAAACAAAAGTTACTTGTAAAAAACTTACACAAGCCTAACATAGTTGCACGATTGAACGAGTAATGAAATATTATACCCTATGAACAAAAATATTAATGTATAAATTATAATTTTTCTTATTTTCCACTTATTTAAACATTAAATTAATAATTTATATCTAAGCAACTAAAAATAAACTCATATTTGTAAAAATTCCAACACCATGAAGGAATCACGAAATTGAGCTGAAACTTACAGCATATGCAAATTAGGATGTGCTATGCAAATGATTAGAATTTCAGAGTCACCGCACATGCATGGGCTGAGCAGTGCCCTCTGCACTGCTGTTTTAGCCATATAGATAGAGAGCTGTAGCGGAATGTTGAAAATAGTCTATGATTATCTGCCAGTGGTAAACATTTCACGAGAAGTTACTATGCTTCTACAATGATACAGGGTACCATATGAGAAAGTTACGGAGTTTGAGCAGGGACAAATGATCAGTCTTCATGTAGGGAGTAAGTATTCTTATCATGCAATAGCAGCTTGTGTGGAGTGCAATGTCATGGCAGTAATGCGAGTGTGAAAGCAGTGGCCTGAAGAGAACCAAATGAGTTACAAATCCAGCAGTGGGCGATGAAATATTACGTCAGCATGGGATGATAGATACCTGACCTCATCTGCATGATAATAATGGACCAAACAACTTCATCTTGACAGTTGGCAGAACATTGGAGCACTGCTACAGGTGTGTCATTGTCTGCTCCAACAATTCATTCACGTCTGCTGCACCATGGACTGTGTGCAAGAATTCCTTTGTACAGAATTTCCCTGATGCAAAACCATCGATGCCTGTGGCTACAATGGGCTCATCAACCCACATAGACACTGGCATGCCGATTGGCAAATAAGTCGTCTTTTCCGATGAATCCCGCTTTAATTTGGAGTACAGTGATGGCCACATCCATGTTAGATGCTATAGCAATGAATGCCACCTTCCAAAGTGCGTTACCCAACATCATACTGGACGGATGCCAAGAGTGATGGTCTGCAGCACCATTGGGTATCTTGGATAATCTCAACAGCAACCAGTACATCAGAGAAGCTCTGGAGTTCAAAATCATATTCTTTCTTCAATGCCTTCCTAGAGCTGTATTTCAACAGGGCAATGCCCGTCCACATGTTGCTAGGAATGTTCTGTTGGATAAGACTTCTTTTCAGCACAACAGATACTGCTTCTTCCTTGGCCTGCCTATTCACTGGATATTCATGTCTGGGATTTCATCGGTCGATATCTCACTCATGATGCTTGTCTCGTAGCTAATACAGCTGAACTTTGGGTTCAGATAGAAGCAGTCTGGAATGTTCTTTTCTTCCTTAGGTATAAATTCAAAATCTATTTGATTCAATGCCATATTGTATAGAAGCACTTACTGAAGTGCATGGTGGCTTCACCAAATACTGATATTCGACATGTAATATTATTTTTTTGCTTTGTAAATTTAATTGTTTACTTGTATCAATGCAGGTCCTTTGTGGAATAAATTTCATTCAATTCTGATGATTCCTTCATGGTGTTGCAATTTTTACAAACAAGTTGATAATTACCTTTTTGCGACAAATAAATTGCTAAGATGTTTCATACACATTTGAGAACTTATGTATGACCACCAATTGTAACTCCAATACTGACTAGGTTCGCCATCTGTCAAGCAAAACTAATATTATGTATATACTTTCTGTGGACTAGGACAATCGATTGTTTCTAGTGTTTATTATATCCAACTAGACAGGAAGCTAAAAGTTTAGATAATGCCCAACTCGTACATATTCAGGTTTAAAGGTTATGCTGATGGGGAAATTTAGGCCATTTTCTAATTTGAAATAAGTTTTAAATTTTCAAGAAACAAAAAGTGCACTGTAACTTTCAAGTAGGGGACCAACCAACACAGCACATTACATCCAGATTGCATCTAATGAATGTAATCTGGATCATCTAAAACAGATCCAAAATTTAAAGGTTGACATCTAATGGATATACCGATGTTACTCTAGATACCATCTATGAAAGTCTAACGGATATCCATGACAACGTGAAATGTATGTGCAATGGACGTGTACTGGATCCTCTATATTACGTCTACTGCTCATCCAAATTATGTCCAGATCAGTATCTAATGCAGTGTTTTCCAACCACCAGTCCATCAGGCATTTTTGCCGGTCTGCAGAATAGTGACACATTTACTTTTCCCGAAAAATTGGAATATAAGAAACATGTAATATTTATATGTTAATTAAAATATAAATAATTAAACAGCTTCCTAAAACAATTTTCTCTTTTTTGTAGCATTTTTGATATGCACAATATGTTGAACACACATATAATATACATATGTGTATTCGAGAATGGCAAGCCCAAAGAAAAGGAAGCTCTCATTGAGCTTTCTTCTGATATAACCCTACCATCCAAATTTAAACCAATCCTTTATAATTCTGGCTTTCTATGAAGAATGAATATCCCATGCTCAACAAGAAGGCTGTGAAATTATTGTAAATTTCTCCACAACATATTTGTAGGAGAAAACATTCTCAACGCTGTCAGTAATTACGTCAAAATACAGAAATTGACTGGATTTTGATGCTGCACTGAATCTTGCTGAAATGACTATGTAACCACAACTTAAAACAAGAAAGATCAATCATAGCATTGATTATGAAACACGTTCTAACTTCAATGCAATTTTATTTAAACATCTCTAAAATGCAATACATTCCTCGGTAATATTTTAAAAACTATCAGAATACTACATTCATTTATTACATTTGAAAACTTAAAACTTCATTGAAAAAAATGAACTTCATTCAAATAACGGCATTGAAATATAAATTGCCTGGTTTAAGCATCTCTAAAATGTAATACATTCCTCGGTAATATTTTTAAAATTATCATAATACTACAATAATTTATTATATTTAAAAACTTCATCGAAAACAAATGAAATTTATTCAAATGACGTCATCAAAATATAAAACGCCTGGCTCTCTCTATAAAAGCAGCATTTCATTCATCACAATACCATAATAATTAATTTTATTTAAAAACTTAAGATCATGAAGGTACAAGTAATTAAAATCTATGCTTAAAACTTCATCGAAAAAATCTTCCTTCTCTGTGTAAAATCAATGAATATTTCAATGAAAATTAGGCTTTGTTGTAGAAATAATCAAAGTTGGATGAGCATTTAAACTCAAATATATTGTAATTGCGTTGTTTCAGTATGTAGATGCACAGAATTTAAGCAAAAATAAAGGGGTTTTAGGATTGATACAACACTAAATATGAATTAAAAAGAACTTTAAAAATAATGATTTTGACACAAGATGGATGCCTGGGCGCGGTAGCCCACTGGTTAGCGAGCTGGAGTTGCACTCGGTAGGCCCGGGTTCGATTCCAGCCACTGCCAAAACTGCCGCCGTGTTCATGCGGAGTACGATCACGTTAAACATGTGGGTCCGAAAGTCCTTCCGAGAGGTTGGTGGTAGGGGAAGGAGGGTACGGTCCCTGTGGATGCCTCCCCCACTGGGTTCCGGTCTAAATTGGGTGGCACTTCACGACCGTCCAAACAGTTACCTTATACCTTTCTGGTAGGTCGGACGGTCTGGGTTTTAACAACAACAAGATGGATGCCATATTTTATTTTGAAGTGGGTCACATGATCTCTTCATATAATGGTCAAGTGATCGTTTCATATAAAAGGTGTAATTATTATCTTAATTTTTATTTAAAGAACTACTGAATATATTTTTCTGAAAATTTTTTATATATTTTATGGGATAATTTAAATATATCCTACAACTTTCGAAGCAATTTATGAAATTTAAATCTGCTTAAAAAATGTTTGAAAAATTAGATCCCATAGGGTTCAATGTATTTCATTTTTTCAACCCGGGTTCAATCCAAAACTAATTGGGTAATATTACTCATTTATATTCCCATAGGTTCCACAGACTGTCTGAAGTCATTTTTTTGGCCGTTATCGTGCTAACGGACAGACAGATAGAATGAACAAAATCATAAACACTTTTCAACTATGTTGCAAAGTGTTAAAAAAACATGGGAAAAATAGTATCGAATCTTACATTAAAATTTATTACATTATTTTATAAATCTGTTTACTAATGTGCAATAAGTATATTAAAATAAATTGAAATATATGTTCAATTTTGTTAAATGTTTTCTTATTCTTTTTACATTCCTGGTCAGTGAAATAATTTTATAATATTCGCCAGTCTGTAAATGATAAAGGATTATTGGACATCCATATTATTGGATTATTTATTTTATATCCATTCTCATGCATTCTAAAATCATGGTCTTATTTTGCTATAACTAATTTATTTCGAACCCACAATGTGCTGCCCGGGAAAGGAATCTAATTCAACCACATTTCACTTATCTTTGGTATGTCAAAATATTAATATAATATTCATTCTTATGCAAATTTGTATAACAAAATATAAATAAATATAAATAAATAACAAAATATAAATAAAAGTGCTCATGTAATGTTAAATACTTTTCTACGAAAACATTTTTTGTGTAAAAACTGAGACAGTGGAGGCTTTGTTTGTCTCGAGATTTAAAATTTAAGCTTTACAGTAAATCCGTCACTGCCATTTTCATCCTCAACTATAAAAAAACTAAACCTTTTTCATGATGAAAAGGACTTTTAAACACCCCTTACATATTCTCCCGGCCATCCAAATAGCTACTCTAGTCTTAGGATGAGTCGGACAGTCTGGGTCTTCCACACCCCTTACATAACACTATAAGAATTTTTGACCATGTTCACTGTTGGGTCGTTTATGTCTCACTTTCTAGATCTAGGAGAATTCATATGATGGTAATATTGAACCTTATTTCCAGATTGCGGTAACACTGATTAAATCATATTGCTCTCATGTTATAGTTTTGAGAAAAGTCAAAATGTCAGTGTATTTGTTTCATTGTTTAGGCAATAGAAACTTCTTTATTATTTTTTTGCTTATAACATTTATGTGTGATAAACGTTTATTGCTAATATTTTAGTTTGCAAATTATCAGAAAAAGTAAAAAACAAAGAAAAATTTCTTCGGACTTAACAGTCCTGTTAAGCCTTCTGACATTAGCCCAAACTGCATACGCAAAACAAGGCAGACCCAAGTTCTTCCCCAAATGCTGCAGGAAATTTTGTCAAACATAGAAAGAAAAACTTTTCCGTGTCAAAATACATCTGCTTCAAAAATAAAATGTTGCCACCGGCTAAAATTTGGAATATCTTGAGGCAGATGAAAGTTTTGTGCAAAGGAAAAACACACACATATCAGAAAATACGGATTTCACCAAATGCATAAAGCTAAAATAAGACATTAATTTCTGTGCCACATTTGCCATAATTGAGTACTTATCTTTGATTATATCCAAATACAATCTTGGGATTTCAAATATAAATCATTTTAAAACTTTGATTTTTCTATATTCTAGTCCATATTGATTTGTATCAAATATTGCAAAAATTTAACTTTCAATTACTTTATGTTGATATCTTTTATAAACATATTTGAAAAAAAAAAATTGACTATGTAAATTCAGCGAGCAGATACTGAGCGACACTCGGGCACTCAAATAGATACAACAGTCTTACAGTGACAGCACAGCGAGTATTTCAATTGAGTTCTAAAACTTTTGGATTACAGTTCCAAAAAACTACATTGTTTTACTGTGCCTGTTAACAAATTATTAGATATTCTATATTTTACATTTAAAAAACAACTAATATCAATTTTAGAGTTCACCTTATTTACTGGAATCTTACTGGAATCAATTAATAAATGTTTTGAAAAGTAAAGATCTACACAAAATCACACCACGATGGACTAGTAGATAACAATTGACTGATTAGGCACCCCTGATTTAGACTACTCTCTAAATATACAACATGCAATATTTTTCTAAGCTGCAATAAAAAAATTTATATAAATATTACTGAGACTAACTTTATAATTAAGTTTCATACAATTTTGAATTTTCTAAAACATGATGTGGTATTTGAAAAAAAATATGCATTATCTGAGTGAAAACCTGAAATTTTAGTAACTATATTTTCATATAATTTGTAAAAATGTTAATATGTCATAATTAAAGTTAATGATTATTATAAAAATGCTAATTTTATTGACAATACCAAACAATTTTAATTTGGGGTTACTGTGCCCCAAATTAAAATTGTTGCTTGTGTCTAATGATCAAGTTAGTTTCAAGACCTTTAAAAAAAGTTTATAACTCATTTGAATCATTATTAAATTCATTAAATAGTATATTTTTATAAAAAAAATCCTGCCTGAAAGGGTTAACTAGTTTAATATATGTAGTAATGAATATCTGCAATGTAGTATTTCAAATAAATTAGGTATTATATGGGTATAATTATTTAAAAGTACTTTTCTTGGTCAACTTCATTTTTAATTATAATGCACGACTTATTTCAATATGATGTCCTTGATCTGTTACATCTAATATGTCAATTTAATTTGGTTGCAGCTATTTTTTTACTTGCAGTAAGCTTTTTTTTTTCAATATACAACACATACAGATGATTGTGGAAATTTTATCAAAAAAGTTGCAATTCTGAAGATAATTAAATACAATCTCTTAATGAAAGAATCAATTTGTGGCCATGATCAAATTTAACAAATAAAAGCATCGTGTACAATGAAAAGTGACAAGTGCAGCAAGTTAAGTACAAGTGCAGCCAAATACATTCTTGCCTTCATTGGTGCTGATGCTCTGTTATTTTATCTTTAAAAAAAAGTAGCTGTTCTTTACCTATGAAACCAACTGATACTTTTAATCAACCTTTTATGCTTTTATAATAACAGTATTAATATTACAGTATAAGAGATATTGCTAATCTGTGCTATTTTAACACATAAAATTTAAAAAAAAAACAAAAAAAACAGTACATTACGATAACTTTTTATTGAATAACTATCTTACGTGTAGTGAACTCTCAATCTCTTTCCTTAGAGTTCTACTTTTCTTTTTATTTTAGCTTTGCCAGTGTTTGTCCTATACTTCAACTAATCATTATGGCAATATATCCACACCAACAAAAATGCAAGTGCATTGATGATTTAAGAACAATTGAGATGAAATTGAATAATAAAAAAGTAAAAAACTCCCAAGCTATAGATTCAGCCATCATCTTGTTTCTAAAACTCTTTAATAATAAATTAAATGTGCAGTTATTAGACAAGTTTACAAAATGATCATAACATTGAGTTTCTTTTTTACTCCTTAGTTTTTAATCTATTTGTTTTTATTTGTTATGTAATCATATATAGAACTAGAAACTGTACCCAGTGTGGCCCAAGATTTAAAGCAGGGATTAATTGAATTCATTTATTAAGTTTTTCGAAAGGCTTCATTACCCGCTTTCCAAGCACACACTTAAATACAAAACACACATGAGAACATGCTTGCCCTAAAAAAGCACCTAATCACACCTTAAACCACTGCTCGGATGCATAATACACCTTGGTTCTGACAGTGGGCACATCAAATGCTATTCCCTAACTGTGCATTATGCCTTAAATGTGTCTTTTGCCCTCTGCATGAATGTTTGCACTCTTTTGATATGCCCTAAATAAACTCTTATGGTATATACCTTGAATAAGCTTTTTTGATATGCCCTAAATAATATGCCTCTTTTGAAATGCCATAAACAAGCTGTTTTGATTCATCTCAAATACATCTTTCACCCTCTGTGTGGGTGTAATATGCTTTAAATATACTTTTTTGATACACCCTATATAAGCTCCTTCGATTCACTGCATAAGCTCTTTCGATTAAAATCAACAGCATGTTTTTAAAATGAAAATTCTTGCAAAATCTGATAATATTTTCGATTCTAGTACCAGCTCGTAATCCAAATAAATCCTTAAGCAGATGACGTCAGTTTTGTCTGATAATGTACCTCATCTTTCTACAGCATCCCAGAGATCCATGCTTTTTAAGACAATTCTTGACAAAGTATCGCAAGGATGGGGACCTGTTTTATCACTCATTTCATGCACTGATAGAATTATTTTGAAAATTTATAAGATTTTATATAAAATTTCATAATTAATAAATGGAATACAGCAAAAACATAGATTTTCAATTGGTGCAGTTTGTAATAGTCAAAGAAACATCTGGTAAATTATGCAGATGGGATTGTCAGTCAATTTTTTATATCACCATATAAAAATCAGAAATTTTTTTAAACACACGAAAAGTGTATATTTTTTTTAATTTCATGAAAATTGACTATTAAAAGTATGCATTCCATTCAAAGTTTGTTTGAAAGAGAATATTTCAATCTTTCTGATGGTGTTAAGATGGAAACTCTGAGATAATATTTTCATTCACTAAGGACCTCATTTATGTAAAAATTGTACTAAAACATAAAATAACTAAAAGACTAATTTGAATTTTTAAAAAATATTACAGAGGAGCACTTTTCCAAGTTTTAAAGTACATGTGTACCCAGGGTTTAAGCTGTCGACAGCATTTTCGCAAAAATGCGACAAAATTCCATGTTTTGCGACAAATTGTGTTGATAAATTCGCAAAAATATGATTCTCAATTTTCCACTTTTTATTTCAAAATCAACTTTTTGAATTTGAATAGGCAATTTGAATGTCACATGGTGAGGGATGGTGTTAAGGAAAGAAGTGAATTTGAGACTTATAAAGTACACTGTTGGACAATTGCTAAGGACGGATTACACTATCACCCATAACAAGCACAAAATGAAAGGAAGTAAAATGTGGAAAATTAGAATAAGTGCAGGATACAGTAAGAAGAGGTGTGCATATGCAAATTTTTCATTTCCATGCCTGTTAGCCACTTTATAGCGCCGATAAGAGATTTAAAGGATTTGATGCGTGTGGACAGTTGTTGTTCCAAGTGAAAGTTTTACGGGAAAGATTTAATTGATGAAATTGAAATTTTCAGTATGTCTTCCCAATATCATTTAGATGATTTTACACATGGCCGTATTATTGGGAAGATCGAAGAAGGGCAAAAAATAACAGATGTTGCCAGGGAGTTCGACATCACCCACAGCATTGTTTTACGGCTGTGGCAAGCATTTAAAACAACTGGAATGTGTAGAAAGCATCAAGGAGGAGGCCGTGTTAGAAGCATGATACCTGCAGAAGACAGGTACATTGTCCTATCAGAAAAATGGGACCGGCGCACTACAGCTCAGCAGGTGGTAAATCAATTTCTTGCTACCACAGGACAGCGGATCTCCCGAAAAACTGTAACCAGATATTTGGAAGAAGGACGACTATACGCTTGCAGACCTGTTGTGTGTGTCCCATTGTCCAGACTGCACCATACTGCCAGTTTACAATGGTGTTGTGAGCATCGCAATTGGACCAAACAGGACTGGGTTAGCGTACTATCCTCAGATAAGAGTAGGTTCAGTCTGTCATCGAGTTTTAGACGCCAACTGATCGGCGTGAGAGTGATACTGCTTATTGAACAGGAAATATCCAGGAAAGGGACCAATATCCGACATGCAGTATCATGGTATGGGCCAGCATCATGATCGTTGGCCGCACGCCACTACATGTGGTTGCAACTGGGACTATGACCGACCAACGATACATTGATGAAGTTCTACTGCTGCATGTTCGCCTTTTCCGTGGTGCTGTCAGTGATAAATTTGTTTTCATGGACAACAACGCACCATGTCATCGAACACTCGCTGTTTAGGATTGTCTAGTCAGTGAGGGTATTCAATGCCTCGTATGGCCAGCACCTTCTCTAGATCTAAACCCCATTGAAAATGGTTGGGATGCTTAGGGGAGGCAACTTGCTGGTCGAAAATATCCTCCAATAAACAAGAACACCCTCGTCCATGCACTGACAGAGGGGTGTCGAAAGCCGAGGCTGTCCGACTCGCCCGAAGTCATGGAGCAGCAAGACGGGTGGCCGGACTGGCAGAGGGGTGGGATAACTTGCCTCAACAGCTGCTGGATAATGTTGTGCAAAGTATGACATGACGTGTGGAATGTTGCATCGCACACCACAGTGGACATATCCCGTACTGACACTTTTCTCAAAGGTGCCTGCTGTCGTTCATATACATTTTTCCATTTCTTCGTACGCAGCATCAAATGAACACTTTTTTCCTTTCAGATGTTTCAAAACCCTCTGTATTTTCCAGAACAATAAATGATCTTTATTCTAATGCTCGAACAGTGTGGCAACAATATTTTATCTTTCTCGGCCTCCACCCCCGCTTAATGTTGTGCTACATTGCAATTTGTGATCCGTTCTTAGCAATTGTCCAGCAGTGTATATGAAATGTCTCCTCCAAGATCTCCAAGAGAAGTTTAAAGACAATGTAAAATTGGAAATGTTTACAGTGTTTGTACCTGATAACATACCACATTCATAATCTAATGACTATGTAGAATATGGGGAGAAACAGATAACAAGTATTTTTAACCATTTGAAATTTTGTCAAATTTCTTTAACAACTTTGGCTGAATGAAAAATGTTTAAAGACTTATTAAACGCACCATGTAGGTAAATAGACATTTTAGGAATCCTGAATTTTATTGACAAAAATGACTTGTCATCTTTATACCTGACTATAACAAGCACAGTTCACTCGCTTTACCCTTACACGCAATGAATTGTGAAAGAGGGTACAGCAAAATGAACTTAACAAAAACACCTCTACGAAACAAGATGGAAATAAAGAATTTAAATTATTTAATGACCATTCGCATCAATGGGCAACAGTGTGAATGTTTTGGTTTTAAAAGAGCCTTTGAACAGTGAGCTGCGAACCCCCCCTCCCCTCCGTAGAATATTGTTGTAACCTGCAAAATTTCATCTTATCCTTATTTTACAATTTCTATTTGTGATATATTAAAATTATTGTAGTATATAAAACATAGGGATTATGGCTTCATTTCAATTTTATAAAATAAGCTGTATTAATTAAGTAGGTTGGGTTACAGGGAAAAACATTTTTTTAGCCATACTTAAAAAAAAGTTCATAATTTCAACAATATAAAAACAAGTGCTAAATTTTTGCTAAAGTTTTTTTAATTTTGCTACAACATTTTGCCAGCAGTTAGCAAAATTACTAAAAAAATTTTGAAGCCAGCTTAAACCCTGTGTGTACCATATTTCATGTGCATAGCTCAGATTTTCCACTACAGATGGCACAAACAGACACTTTTTTTTAAATTATTACAGATGAATGTGGAGTGCGAAAACACCTGTTTTAGCAACTTTGTTATTAACACATCCATGACTATTTATGTATCTGTCCTGCATTTTGCTCAAATACTTTGCACTCCCAAATCATGGTTGGTGTCCAAAGAAAGTGTTTTTCTATAGAACTCGGCCCCCTCCTGCTTGCTGACACTCACTAACCCTTGGAACTCACTTTGCAAGCTCTTTCATCTCTCCTGCTATGCAAACCCACTGGGACTCCGCCCCTTTTTACTTTCCTTATATACATAATGTATAAGGAAAGTATTGTGACGGGGTCGAAAATTCGAATTCGAGTTTTCGACGGGAGAGCACGTTTCAAGCATCCCTGATCACGAATCAAACATTTTTGAAGTGATGTCTGTGTGTGTGTGAAAGTATGTGTGTGTCAGTGAGTCTGTGGTGACCATAACTGACGAACGAATGGACCGATTCGAACAAAATTTGGTACAAAAATCACAATCCGTAAACACTGGAAACCTATTGTTTTTATACGCAATCGAATGTTCAGAACCCCTATAAATTTTCGAATGAAATTTTGAAAAAATCATTAAAAAATCGAAACGGCTAATAAAGTTACGCAAATAGACATTCCTTATGTAATTTTTCATTAGAAAACGATTGACATAAATTTTAGAATGCTAACATGAACCGTTCTCGAGATATTGTACATTTCTAAAAAATTATCAAAAAATCATATAAAAAAAAATATTTTCTATTGAGAAACATGTTCACTTTTCATATGTAATACCATGCGATAAATTGGGTGACATCATTCTCGTGAATCTAGCTCGTTCCATTCATGAAAAAAGATACTTTAAGTAATACTTTTGTATTTGAATGCCAATAGTCATTTATCTGCTGTAAGAATAACTTATTTCTTCGTCCATAACGCTTGGCGAGATTTTGGCGACAAATTTAGCGGAATGTCGCCAACTTGGCGACTTTTTGAAATATTGCCAAATTAAAGAAAATCTCGCCAAATGGATAAAAATGACGTTAAATCAATGAAAATGACGACTAATTGTCGAAAATTCAATATCTTGGAAATAATATTAGTATCTACTATAAGAAAAACTTACTTTTTTTACTGTAAAAGTAGTAAATTCATTACATTATATAAGGAAAGTCATGTGTTGCCCACATCAGATTTTTTGATAACGTTATCCAATTTCTGATACTCATCTTGAGAGCTAGCTATTATTTCCTACTTATACAGTGCATACGCCCATCTTCCAAGGAAGGTGTATGCACTGTATAAGCAGGGTGCATACACCCTGCCCAGGATGCATAGATCACTATATAAGCAGGGTGCATACACCCACCTTCCAAGCCCCTTACTTGTTAATGCTCACCAACCTCTAGAATTCAGGAGTTCTGCCCACTGTTTACTGCTGTTTTGACAAGTAGCAATGACCATGAATTTATAAAACATATGTCAATTTCAGAATGAAATCAAAACTAGATGATAAATTAAAGCATCTGGAATTTGGTTTGTAAAACAAGAAAAGCAAAATTTCAAAAGGAAGGTCACTCTCTCCCTTCTCAAATGTAATTTTATCATAAGAAATATATTCCATAATTTTATTAGATATTTTATTAGAAAATGAAAGTCAAAGCCAATTATAAACATTACAAATACAAATAGAAAACTTAGCAAAACAACACAAACAGAAAACATAACAAAAAACAACACAAACAAAAAACAACACAAACAAAAAACATTACAGTTACATAAAGCATAAACATAACAAAACACTAAATAAACACCAAATATATGTTTGAAGAAAATCTGATATGGGCAGCACATGACTTTCCTTATATAATGCAATGAATTTACTTTTGAAAGGTGAAAAAGTGATGAAAAGATCAACGCCACAGTGTTTGTAATGTTAAATTGTACATTTGGCACGGTAAATTATACATCCAGATGACAAAATCTAAAACTATTTCATGCCCAATTAACTTATATTTTATGCAATTCTAAATTAACAATGATCAATATTGATAGCATTCTCAATAAGCAATGTAGTCCACATATTTAAATATTTTAATAATAAATTCATCAATTAGGCATCATTTTCATTAACTTGGTGCCATTTTTGCAATTTTGACGATATTTTCGCCAATGTGGGGCCAAGTTTGCGATATTTAGAAGAACATTTCTTATATAATAAAAGGTATGCCCACTAGATGACGGAATTAAAAATTTTCAAAATATTGCATCCTATTTGGCATCATTTTAATCAATTTGACGACAGTTTCATCAATTTGGCAACATTTAAGAAAGTCGCCAAGTTGGTGACATGCTACCAAAATTTGGCATCAGAATTTTGCCAAGCATTACAGACAAAGTCTTATGGTAGTCATATATTCTTTGCAAAATATTGAATTTCAATCAATTAGTTGTCATTTTCATTGATATAACGTCATTCTTAAAAATTTGCAAAATACTGCATCCTACTTGGCATCATTTTTATCAATTTGGTGACATTTTCATCAATTTAGCAACATTTAAAATACTAGCCAAGTTGGTGATATTCTGCTAATTTCGTCAAGCATTATGGTTGGAAAAATATGTTATTCTTATAGCAGATAAAATACTAATGACGTCCAAATACAAAACTATTACCAAAATAGTATCTTCTCTTATAGTATATTCTTATTCTTTCCAAAATATTTGATTTTCATCAATTAGTCTTCATTTTCATTGATTTATTGTCATTTTTATCAATTTGGCAATATTTTCATCAATTTGGCTACAATACATTTAAAAAACTCACCAAGTTGGCAATATTCCACAAAATTTCGCCAAGCATTGTTTAGGGAGAAATAGGTTAGTCTTATGGTAAATAAATGACTAATGGCAACAAATTACAAAGGT
The DNA here is from genome assembly GCA_951213105.1 of Amaurobius ferox. Classification (NCBI taxonomy): domain Eukaryota; kingdom Metazoa; phylum Arthropoda; class Arachnida; order Araneae; family Amaurobiidae; genus Amaurobius; species Amaurobius ferox. The sequence continues at coordinate 30,242,032 of OX578151.1, forward strand.
ATTACTCAAAGTGTATTCTCTCATAAATGGAACAAGCTAGATCTACAAGAATGATAATAAATTTATCGCGTAATATTGCATATGAAAAGTGAACAAATTTCACAATAGTTAATATTATTATTTTTAGAATTTTTGATAAATTTATTAGAAAAATGTGCAATACCTTGAGAGCTAGTTTTCTAAAGTTTATGTCAATCGTTTTCTAATGAAAAATTCCATTAGAAATGATTATTTAAGTAACTTTATTAAATGTTTTAATTTTTTGATGATTTTTTAAAAATTTCATTTCAAAATTTAGGAGGGTTCTGAACATTGGATTGAGTGTAAAAATAATAGGCTTCCAGTATTCACCGATTGTGATTTTTGTACCAAATTTTGCTTGGATCGCTTGATTCGTTTGTGAGATATTGTCTCCACAGACTCACTGACATACCCGCACACAAACACACACAGACATCACCTCAAAAACGTCTGATTCGTATTCGAGGATGTTTGAAATGTGCTCTCCCGTTGAAAACTCTAATTCGAATTTCTGACCCCGTCACAATACTTTCCTTATTCATTACACTATATAAGGAAAATAATAAAAGCAATAAAAATAAGAATTAACAGAAATACCAAAATAAAAATATAAATAAATAAATGCAACTGGTCTTTCAAAATACTGAGCATATTAGCTTAAATAAAACTTAAATCATAACTAAGTAGAATATAGCACATAATTTCTGATTTAAATATAATAAAGTTACAATAGGAATATGTTAATATTTATTATATTTGCTGCAAAAAATATAAATAAATTAATTGCACATTCCCAAAGCACAGTGCATGCATAGAAGAGGGAATTCCTGAAAACTAGGACATTCTATAGTTTAAAAAAAAAAGAAATAAAATTAAGTTATAAGAAAATGAATTTATATTTGTTGGACAGATATGTCAATAGTTGTCAATAGTTGGACAGATATGTCAATATATCAGCAAAGATAATTGTGTGATTTCATAAGAAAAATCACCTTCCATAGAGTTAAGAACAGATAACACCATGCAGTTGATGTTTTGCAACAATGACCCAGTTTAAAATCTTAATCTTGCTCAACGTCTAATACTTGATTCCACTGAGGTAAAACAAATGTCCATGTACCTACCCACTTAAAAAATGCTCTCTCAGCTTCTTTTGTATATTTTCTTTTGTATTATTTATTTTTCATTTTTTTTCTGTACTCTATGTTTTTTATGTATGAATGTATACAATTCTTATTAGTTCTGTTTTTGCCTCTTGGCAGCTGTAATATAGAAATGTTGTTATTGTTCGTATTTGGCTTTGTAAAAATTTCCAATGTACTGGCGTACTTCTTGATGCCTATGATGAAAGGGAAAAAAAATGTTCGAGGCAGAAACAATGCTAGAATTTAAATATACAGCTATTAGATTAAACTTTTCTACAATACCTTTTAGCAAATTGCAGCATCAAGATATTTTAGTCTGTATGTCATAACCACTGCACATAACATAATCACTTCTAACAAATCAGGCTTGTGTATTTTAATTTCTATCAAAACAACTTACAGAACTTAAGTGTTTTAAAAAAACGGCAATCATAAAAATATGTTGGGTGCATCTCAAAATGTTGGAGACGGAAATGAAGACAGAATTTTAGCATGTAGATATCAGAATAAACATTTTCAATATCTTTTAGATAATTGAAGCATCAAGCTCTTTCATTTAAAAATGATAATCATAAAGAAGATTGAGTACAATGCAAGAAAATGCTGAACACAGAAATAATACCTGAATTTATGTATGTAGATACCTAAATAAACATTTTCCAACACTTTTTAGCTAAGCAAAGCATCAGGATCTTTCATTTAAAAATTACAATTATAAAGAAAGGTTGAGTACAATGCAAGAAAATGCTGGACACAGAAATAATACCTGAATTGAGGTATGTAGATATCTAAATAAACATTTTCCAACACTTTTTAGCTAAGCAAAGCATCAGGATCTTTCATTTAAAAATGACAATCATAAAGAAAGGTTGAGTGCAATGCAAGAAAATGCTAGGCACAGCAATGATATCTGAATTTAGGTATGTAGATATCTAAATAAATATTTTTCAACACTTTTTAGCTAATCGAAGCATCAGGATCTTTCATTTAAAAAATAATCATCACAAAAATAGGATGAATGCATCCCAGAGAAAATGCAAATAGCAGAAACAATGCCATAATTCAAATAAGTAGATACCAAATTTCTATCTTCAAATCATCACTGAAACAAGTTAGTTTCTATGTGCACAGGATTCATTTTAATTTGTGTGAAACATCATTTTAGTTTCTAACAAATCAGCTTGTAGAACTTACATGAGCAAAATTAATGTACTTCTCAACCACCAAAAGAGACCCACCCACATTTTCATCTAAAAAGAAGGTGGCAATTAAAACCCCACTTCCTTCCACTATATGTTCAACAACACAAACATTTTTTCAAATCTGTTTTGAAGGTTCAAAGTGCAGTCATGTTTCCTTTTGGAATTTTTTTGCCAGGATATGCTATCAAATCAACACTCTTCTTACTATACAGGACATAATGCTGGAGTATAAATATACTATCAAAAGAGATGGAAAACAGCGCAAGCAAACACTTTACAAAATTACCAAACACTACATCATATTCATCTATAAAAAGAAAAAAATAAATAAAATGATACTCAAATACAAACTACTATTACTACGGAATGATTATTTATTTAACAGTATTAATATTCCTGATCTTTTTAATGATTTTTACACAAATTTATTCCAGAATTATGCAATATCCCGAGAAAAGTTCATGCTGGCATTCTAATTTTTGTATCATTTATTTCTAATGAAAAATTATGTACATGAAATGATTATTTTTGTATCATTATTGAAAGTGCTGATTTTTTTTTTTTTTAATTGATTCGAAACTTGGGAGGGGGGAGGTCTTCCAAACATTCGATTGTGTTTAAAATTAAAAGGGTTCCAGTATTTACTGTTTGTAATAATCATACCAAATTATATTCAAAATGCTTCATTTATGAGATATTATGTCCACAGACTCACGGACACACACACTAACATACATACGCACAGACATTACCTTAAAATGTTCGATTTGAGTTCAGGGATGTGCTCTTCTGTCGAAAATGCAAATTCAAATTTTCAACCCTGTCACGATACTTTTCCTATGCATTATACTATGACTAAAAATACTTAAATCAGAAAATTTACAAAACAGGGTGAATTTATAGACAGATGAACTAAGTAGTCATTTAGAGCCTCAGTCACATGAAGACCAGAGTAATAGTAATACCACAAGTAATACCAGAATCTCTTAGCCTATAAAAAATGCTTAACACCAAAACTTATTCACTGGTACCCAAACGTAATTGAAAAAATGAATATTCGTTATGCCATTTATTGATGATCTGTACAATTAAAATATAATTTATGGTTAATGTATTCTATTTTCTGTCAGCTTTCATTTAAAAATAATTATAAATATGGGTCCCGTAAAAGAATACAAGCTTTCATTTAAAAATAATTGTGAAAATAATTTGTTAGAAGCCGAGCTTCCATTTAAAAAATATTGTGAAAATAGACTTGGTACAAGCAAAAGACAAACTGCTTTACATCAGTAGAGACCAAGACATATATAAAAGTAATTTGCAGTGTTGAAAATAGGTCATTTGGAAGAAGTTAAATTTTTTTTTTAAATAAGTGAGAAACAGGTTTAATAGAAGACAAGCTTTCATTTAAAGTCAATGTGAAAAAGTTAGTACAAATTGCCAAAGACAAATTACTTTACACATGTAGAGGCCAAGACACATATAAAAGTAATTCACGAGATTGAAAATGGGTCATTTGAAAGAAGCAAAGCTGCCATTTAAAAATAATTGAGAAAATAGGTATGACAGACACCAAGCTTTCATTTAACATTGTGAAAAATATTTTGGTAAAAGTCAAAGACTAACATAAGTACATTGCTCTATCTTAATAGAGGCCAAGACACATATAAAAGTAATTTATGAACTTGAAAAATGGGTCATTTGGATGAAGCCAAACTCATTTGAAAATAATTAAGAAAAAAAGTTTGGTAGAAGTTGGTTTTTCATTGAAATATTTTTGTAAAAATGGGTTTGGTAGGAGCCAAAGATAATTTGCAATTTTTATTGTTGCATTTAGCCAAATTTTTACAGTTCTAACACTTTAAGTATCTCTTCAAAACTACTAAAATCAAATAGTTTTATAATTATTTAGTTATAGTATCTTAGGAATCATTGCATTTTATAACTTTTGGTAGGCCATTAAATTATATTAAACCATAATTTGATTTTGAATTCAACATTATTAAAGTTATAAATACAACTAAGAACTTTTAGTTTAATCATTCATTTTACAAAAACCCTATTTAGTTCTAGTCTTTTACACAATCTATATAAAAATAAAATTTTAAGGTGATATGTTTATTCGTCCTACCATTATCTTATGCCTTACCATACTTCATATAGAGACATAGAGATAAAAGAAAAAAATACTCCAAAAATGATTCAATGTTCTAGAGTTCTCAAAATGTGTATTTTTGTAAAAATATCAAAATTAGAGTTCTGAAGCAACTGATTTCTCTTTAGTATAAATAAATTTCTCAGTCCACCTACAATTTTCTTTTTTTTCAAAATAAGTATGCACTACTACAGTAGAAACTCGATTATCCGGACTAATTGGGACCAGGGTCATCCAGATAATCGAATAAATTAAAAAATAAATAAATAAAAAATCGGAAAACCAGGAAAAAACATTTAAAAATGGTATGACAACTTTATTGATGTACATTAAACATATTGTATGTATGTAATGTATGTAAAAAAAATTATGACGCTTCAAAGATTTTAAACTACATTGAAGAAATCACTAATTTTCGTTTGCTTGATATCCTTTTTGTCAGAGCTAAATCGCGAATCCTTTTCAGCTGTAATAGCTAGACTGCTTCTGCCTCGTCTTGCTTTCCAAACCACTGGAATATGACGTTAACAGCTTTTAGTGCTTCGGTGTGTGTGTGTGTGTGTGTGGGGGGGGGGGGGGGTCCTGCAGCTTCAGGGACAATGTCGTCGATGTCTTATTCATCACTTCTTTCAAGACTTCAAGATAGGAGTCAACAATTTCATCATCAGTAAGGATCTGGAATCCGTTTTCGTTGCCATCGCAGTTCAATCAGTCCATTATATCTTCCCTATGACAATCTCCAATGATGTTGAGGATCTCGTCACTTCTGTCATGCTGTCAGCATCCTCAGGTCCATCATTCAGCTCCAGTGTTTCATATCTAGGTTTCAGCAATTTATTCCAGGCCTTTTGCAATGTGGAAGGTGAAACTGAATCCCAGGTATCAACAACCATGTAACAACAGTCTTTCAGATTGATCGACTTGAAAAATTTGCAGACACTATCATCATTCACCAAAAGTAATCGCAGAAGTTGTTTTCGATGAAGCCTCTTCATCGTTTCTATCACACTTTGATCCATTGGCTGAAGAATAGATGTAACGTTAGGGGGTAAAAATTCAACTTTGAACCCCTCACATTCCAAATTGTCAACATCGGGATGTGATGGTGCATTGTCCAAAACCAGTAGCACAGGCTTTTTCTGCTTACCTACTCATTCACGAAATTTATTCACCTCGGATAGGAATGTGTTGCCTTATCAGTCAAGAAACACTGCAGAATTCATCCATGGTCATACCTGATCTTTGTAAACCAAAGGAATTTTCACCTTTTTAAAACACCTGGGTTTTTTGATTTCCCAATGAAAAGTATTGGAATTCTGTGAGTATCAGTTGCATTTGCACAGGCCATCAGTGTGACTCGATCCTTGCCCACTTTGTACTCTGGAGCTGATTTTTCCCTCGTGGAAGCCAAGGTTTTAGAGGGTAAGGTTATCCAAAAAAGGCCAGTTTCATCCACATTATAAACAAGGTCCAAATCGTAACCTTTTTCAGTCAACATTTTTGAAAACTTTGTCACGAATAAATAGGCAGCCGAAGAATCTGCACTCAAGTTTTCACCCTGAATATCAAGTCAACGAATACTGTGTCAAACTTTGAAATTGTCCAGCCATCCTGCACTAGCCACAAAAATAGGGTTACACCCTAATTTTAGGTTAAAATCTAGAGTCTTTTTGCAAAGCAACGGTCCACTCATAGGTTGTCCAGATGAACGTTTCTGTACAAACCATGTGAAAACAGCCTAGTCTAAGATCTCGTTGACTGATCTCATAACTTCATGCCGTGAACTTCCTTCATCACTGTCAAGTTTACTCGCTAATGTCAAGACAGATTCGGATTGTTTTTTAATATCCGAAAACGTGGATGTTCCTCGTCCGTAAATTTCCGATAGTGAACGGCCCGATTCGCCTTTTTTTAAACGATCCAAAATCTCCAATTTGTCCTTGATCGTTAATACAACTCTTTTCCGCTTTGAATTCGGCATTGTCCACACAAAATAGTAAAAGAAAATAAATCGACGAAATAAGTGATAAGCTGGCTATTTGTTTACATCAGAATCACACAACACGGTTATGATTAAAGACAGTTTCACAGTCACGGTTACAAATCACAATATCACAATACATAACAAGAACCTACCGACCGGCTGGCTCGTGCCATGTGGAAGTGGCTTCCGTTACCATGGGAGCCACTCCTCTCCCACTCCTCTTCTGCACAGGGGCTTGTTTCAAAAAGAAAAAAAAAAAATCTGAACTCTGCAAGTCCGGATAATTGAGGATTCGGATAATCAAGTTTCTACTGTATAAGGAAGACTTGAGCAATACATTTAAGCACAAATAGAATAATAATGCAGCATACAGCTGTTTCAAGGACATGTTGGATCCCCTTCAGTACCAACAAACTTAAAATCAAAAAACTGAAATGGGCACAAATAGGTGAACTAATGGGTATATATAATATACCTAAGTTGTGGAATAATATTCCATCTGAGAGAACCAATCAGCAAGCAGAATGAAGAACAGTGCACCCAGTAGGAAACCTAGATCTAACATACAAGACTGAAGTATGCCAATATACAAAAAAATGTAATAACAAGATGAAAAAAGACTAAAACCCAAACACTAACACATGGGTAAAAATGGGCTTACATGTGTCGTTTAGACTTATTTTTCATTTTATTGGCCGTTGTGTTTTGGCACACTCCAATCTTGTGTGCTAGTTCCATGTTTCGTATTGGCTAGCCTGTTCTAAATTCTGTTTTCTGATTAGCTCTTTCAAGTGGACTTTTAATCCACAACTTGGATATATATTGTCTTCAGGTTTGTTGCTTGTCTAGCACGGATGAAGAGGATCTAGCATATCCTTGAAACAGCCGTATACTGCATTGTTATTATATTTGTACTTGTATATGTTGCTAAAATCATCTTTATTCTTTGCACAGTGTTTTTCACTTACGTACTACTAGTTTGGCGCTTGGAGCATTTGCTCCATCCTACTTCATAATGGTATGCCAATGTATACTATGTATGTAGGGAAAGTAATAATTAGGAATTACTACATTCCAAACAAACAAAAGTAGCCAGAATAAAGTTAGAGTCACAAAATAAACACAGGTTAAGCTGAAGAAACACAACATGCAGAATACTAGATCAGGTAGAAATACAACAAACATTTACTTACCAAAGTTTTCTGCTATGATAAACATTTGTCCAATACTGAAAACACCTCCAACAATATCAAATAACACAGTTCCAATGCTCCATCCAGTAGTAGATTTTCTTTTATAATTATAGATAACCTGAAAGTACATTTTTATTCAACTTACAGTATGGTAGAATAACTTCAAAAACGAAATTGGATTTAATGTAAGGTGACTGTGTCATGCTCAGCACATGCATATTTTGGAAAATCCTAATTCCAAAATATGCAATGGCTAATTTGCATCAAATGTTGTGCAAGTAAAATAGCAGAAAAAAATTCAGAAAATAATAAATTTTGTCATTACATTTTGCGAATTTATGCATACTGTCGACAAATTAGTGTTGACAAAAAGATCTGTCTAATTTAAAGCAAAATTGGCACACTACAGGGCTTGAAATAAGATTTTAAAACTGGTAATAAGCACTGCTATGAGCTTTAGTAAGCCACTGGTAAAAACTATTCAATTCATGACAATCCTAACCATAAAAATGATTTCTAAATTTCATTTGCAAGTTGTTTGAACTCTTCAGCTTTTAATCCCTTACTTTAGGAATGGTTTTCAGCATTGCATTTCTTAATTGCTCTGTGGTTCCTTTGATGTAAATATTGCTGTTATTATCATCAAGATTGGAACATGTTTTTACCAATTTAGGATAACTGCAACAAAGCTTGCATTTTAGTTTTCCTGCAAAAATGCCGGGTTGTAAATTCTCGTAGCAAAATTTGCCGAAAGAACCATTGGTCGCAGTGGTTTTAAGGCAGATTAAGTATATGTCATGACTTTTTTTTACCCTTAGTACAATGCAGAAAAAACAAAATTGTAGCCAATATACAGATGACAAAATGTAAAAAATCACAGGAATAACAATGTAACTACCACTACCACTAATTTTCTTAGGGCAAAGTGGGAAATGTGAAACACATAGCAGGAGAGATAATGCTCTCTAAAGATTTGTGATTATTCAGATTTAATTGGCTTGTAATGATTCCAAGGAAAAGGTAGCAATCCATTTTAGTAACAACCACTAATTTTAAGAAGAAGCAAATTTTGATTTTTATGATTTATAATATTTCAGATTAAAACCATGTTAGCATCTTATAAATGATATCATTTGCTTCTAAATAAAAAGTTATACATAAAATAACAGTTCATTTCATATTATTTTGTAACTTTTTTTCTTTTTAATTTTTGGAAAGCAATGTTAAAAAAAAAATACTCTGATTCAATCATGTTTACCAAGTGAAATAATTGCACCAAAGTACTAAATATGATTTAAATTACACAATTTGTTTGAGAAATATAACACCAATGACACCCACAAACATCATTAAAGAATAGGTTGATGATCAAAGATTCGTACAACCAATAATATAAAAATCTAAGAATCATAATTTTGACCCTATAAAACACTGCCAATACTATATACAGGATGATTCGAAACTATCTGTACAAACTTCATAGAAGATAAGAAACACTAACAAACCCTTTACGTTAATGAATGTATATTAACAGATGTCACCTTTTAGTGCTAGAAGGTGCTATTGCTACATAAATTAAAGGCTGAAAGCATGAACAACATATTTATTTAAAGCAGATTTACAGTTCTTACTCTAAGAATTGTCTGCTTTGACTGCAAATGTTTTATAGTTCAGCACATGTCAGGGTGCTGTTTACAGTACAATCTTACAGCAGCTCTTCTGTTTCCATTAACAGCCCTGCCTTAGAAGCTAGATGCATATCAAGTATATCAGCATTCGTGAAATGTTCTATTTTACAAGTACAAAGTCTGCATTACAAATGGTGCAAAATAGCCAATTGCTGCACCACCCAACAGCACCTTCACACCTTCTAGCACTAAAGGGTGATGTCTGCGGATAATACATTCATCAACGAAAAAAGTTTGTTTTAGTGTTCACTAATTCCCATTAAAGTTCGCACAGAGAGTTTCAAATCACCCTCTATTGTTCAAAAAGTAATGTGATGACAAAGAGCAAAAATAATAATAATATAAACTAGGTGATTTAGAAACTTATATATTCCATCTATATATTTTAATTTTGGTGTTATTTCTGTCCTCAACAGGTTCTCAGAATCTACTTGGCCAATTTACATATTTTTTGTTTTAAACAAAAAATGGCAACCTGTATATTTTACCAATATTTTTTACTAACCTGTAAACACATTCAAATTTGAATTATGACCATTTATTGAATTTAGCCATTCCCAGTAAATTCTCAGATTCAACTACGTTCATTTTCATAATTTTAGTTTTAATTGTAAGGTCTCGATCTTCAGTCTTGCCCAAATAGAGAATGCATTCAAATTTTCAGCATGACCATTTTTTAATGTTCCCAGTGTGTTTTCGAAATCTACTTAGGTGATTTTCAAAATTTTCTTAAATGAAGCATTTCAACTAATCATCAGTCCAAATGTTTTACCTAAATAAAGAACACATTTAAATTTGAATTATGACTGCCTCGGGGTCTAACAGTGTAAACCTTGGTTTACGGAAGGAGAGATGTGAGGATCCTGGGATTGCTCTAGCTTTTCAGGAGCCCAATAACACCAAAATTTGTTCAGTGAAGGTTCAGGTGTGGCTATGTTGGGTTATACTTTTGGATATTTAACAATTTTAGGAGTTTTGCTTTTTGTTTAAACGTGTTCAGGGGTCTTATTTACATAGTCATTCTCTTTTAGTTATCCATTTTCCAATTGTTTAGGTTTTTCATATTCTTTGTTCAAATAGGTTCTATTCCATAGGTTTTGTGTTAAAAATGGTGAAAGTTCGTTCTTTTTAGGTTTTAGCAATTTAAATTTATTTAAATTGGCTAATTTACAATTCCATTTATTGCCCTTTTTATTCCCTTTAATTTGATTCCAAATTTATTGCTCTCGGTTAAAAATTCGTTAATTCATTGCAATTTTTCGGTTTTATTCTATTTTCAGCTTTTTAAATATTTCAGAATCGTCCATATTTAAATTATTGCCGAATTCGTATATTTCCAAATCGTTTCACTTCATTTCCTTTTAATTTTCGTCTGCTTTAAAATTCCATTTCTCTTTAAAATTTCGAGTTTTTTATTGGTTGACCGTAATATTAAAATCGTCTGTCATTAATTATTTTATCGTTCATCGACAATTTTGTTTACAATCTGTGGCAGCGATGTTTCGCAGTATATAAGCAAACTCGCGCTCTTTTGCGCTCTCTTCTCTCTTATTATTTTTGATTGGAACTGAAGATGTGATCTATTAAGTGTTTTTAGCGCTTCGGCGCGAGTCGAAGTTCGAATTCGACAAGCGTTCTGAGGAACGAAAGTTTTTTTTTATTATTCCCGGCCCATTAATTGCGCTCTGTTTATTTATTATTCCTGCCATGGAGGCGAGTCTTAATCTATACATTCAAGAGCTTCTGACAGTGTTACGTCTGATGGCAGAGAGTTGTTGTGTCTATAAGGACTGGATGTTCTGAACTCCTGCCTCTTCAGTCTTGCTAATTAGTTTCCTGTCTGCTAAATGTTGATCCAAGATGTTCCGCGATTTATGCGATGTCCGCCGATAAAGTTGCAATTTGTTTATTTACCCAAGTTGTGCAGCTCTTTACATGAGGAATGGAATCAATATTTCCGTGCCCAATAGACGGACATATGTTTTTGGTTTTAGTTCTGATGTCAAAGATCCGGTGCAGCTGTGTTGTTGTTGAGACCCAGACCGTCTGACCTACCAGAAAGGTGTAAGGTAACTGTATGGACGGCCGGGAAGTGCCACCCAATTTAGACCGGAACCCAGTGGGGGAGGCATCCACAGGGACCGTACCCTCCTTCCCCTACCACCAACCTCTCGGAAGGACTTACGGACCCACATGTTTAACGTGATCGTACTCCGCATGAACACAGCGGCATTTGTGGCAGCGTGCAAATCTAGCGCGCAAACCACGGGGATACCGCACCCGAGATGGCCAACAGCACGCGGTGTTCCGAGGTGGTCACCCACCAAGTACTAACCGCGCCCGATGCTGCTTGACTTCGGTGATCTAACGAGAACCAGTGTTTTCAGCACGGTACGGCCGTTGGCCCCGGTGCAGCTGTGTGGAGAAATCATTTCGTTGTTACTAAACGTCCTATTTGGAATCCTTTTGGAATTGGGATCCGGCCGGAGATTTTCCTCACCTTTGATGGACATAACCCTCCTTTGCTGTGTTTGCCTTTCAAGAAGTGTTCTCTGGGAACTTTGGTGACATTTTTGCTGTTGGGTCCTTTCCTGCAGATCTCAGAAGCTTATCTTGGAGCCTTGGTGATATAATTCTTTTCCTTCAAGTTTCAGACTAGTTTACTTTTGCATTATTTAAAATTGTTTTGAGTTAACATTAAATAAGACCCCTTTGACTTATATATTTTAAGTTACGAATCCTGTGGATTATTGTTAGGATGTTCTAAATTCCCTTTTGGCTAACTTATGTTCTTTTATCCCAAATTCAAGTTTAGACAAATAATTGTATAATTTTATTATTGTTAATTTTAAAATTTAATATTTTAACGTTTTTTCTACCACTATACGACCGGCCATTCCATTTATTATTTAAGTTGTTTATTTGTTTTGTTTAGTTAATGAGATGTTTAAAATTTGTAAAATATTTTGGAAATTCTTTTAAAATGAAGTTTAAAATTTTAATAAACGTTAGATTTTGAAAACCTAAAATCTGTGTTCTCTCTCTCTTTTATTTTTATGCATTTTTATATTTTTAGGAAAGTGTCAATTCTTATATTTTACAGGAGTACATATTTGTACACGTAGGGAAACTGGTCAATAGGTCCACTTTCAGTTTATTTAAGAATTCAGTTTATTTCTAGAATGTTTTCAGGTTTTAGGAATTTAGAATGGTTTAAGAATTCAGACATATTTCAGATGAATTTCAGATGACATTTAGGTTTTAAGAATATTGGAAAACTTAGAATATTTTGAATGATAGAATGAATGTTTTGGTATATCATAAAATGTCTTTTCTTCCTTTTCCCCCCAACAGCTACTTCAAGGTCCTGTTGCTCCTCACGGGTCCAATAATAGATTTTTCTCTGAAATGCTTCTTTTCTACGGGGATTAAGTACCGATTTTTACTGAAATTGTTTTCTCCCACAGGGATAAATGGACTTTTATGAGTAAAAACTATGGGCATTTTAAGGACCTTTGAGAATATAAATATTTTAAGGATCTTTGACAAAAAATAAGTATTTTTAAGAGCCTTAAAAATGAAAGAAAAAAAATGAGAACTTTCTAAGGACCATGGGAGCCATGTATTGTACATAAAAATAAGTTATCTGATAAATTAATTATTCACACCCAGTTGCCAAATTTTAGAAGTGGACTTAGCTAGTTTTTGTCATAAACAAAATTTTACGTTGTAAAAACATTTTTAAGAATTACCTGTGGAATATATTTGGTAAGAGTAACTCCAAGTTTCACATATGAAAAGAAATACAAAAATGTCAACCATGGTGTAGTCTTATTAATATTCAAAGCAGTCAGCAACAAGAAAACAGCAGCAGTTGACCAAACAAGAGCTAATGCAGCAACTGTTGTCTTGGAAATGAGTTGATCTCCACGCTAAAATGCAAATCAACACAGCTTTAGTTTTTAGTGACAAAAATTTAAGAATATATACATTTATAATTATTTTATTTCAAAAAATGAAAAGAATAATCTATTAAATCAAAATGTTATATTTTGAAGACTAGAGGTCTGCAAGGCTTAGAATCAATTTTAAGAAATTTAGGTTAAATGCAGCAGGTATTTTTTTTTCATAAAATGTGTGAAAGATTCTTGTACATTTTATATATGTACAGTGAATGTAATGATTTCTCAACATAAAAAAATAATAAAAATAGTGTGTAACACTGTTATGCATTATAGATTGGACTAAAACATCACTCATTTTGTATATTTTGAACGAGAAAAGGTTGATGCGTGTTGTGTGACGATAGTACAAGATAAAAGGTTTTAATATGTTTTAGTTGTTTTTATTAATACTTTCCAGAATAGTTAAAAAGTGTTTATGACTTTGGTCATTCCATCTGCCTGTCTGTCCGTTTGCATGATAACTGCTGTAAAAATGACTTTATCGAAATGAAATTTTAATATGTTGTTGAGAAGGTCTGTGGGTCATACGGGAATGAAAATGAATAACACCACCCAATCAGTTTTGGATTGAACCTGTGTTGAAAAGATGAAATACATTGAACCCTATAGGATATAATATTTCAAGCATTTTTTAAGCTGAGTTAAAATTTACAAATTGCTTTGGAAATTTTAGGAAATATTAAAATTATCAAAGTGTGTAAACAAAATTTCATCAAAATATGTTTAGTTTTTTAAAGAAAAATTGAAATAATAATTACACCTATATTATGTGAAAAGATCATGTGACTCATTGCAAAATTATATATGGCATCAATTTTTATTTCGCTGTGTAAAAATTGTGATTTTTGAGGGACGTTAATATTTATATTTAGTGTTGCATCCATCCTAAAACCACTTTATTTTTACATATTAACTGTATATCCAAATTCTGTGCCTACACAATTATAATTTTGATTTTAAATTATCACTAAACTTTCATTATTTCTGCAAGGCAGCATAATTTTAATGTAAGTAGAATGGCTGTGGTTAGGCTGCCTGCATGTGCGGTCGCGGATGGAGTTGTAGTAGGAAACCTGCAAGTGGACTTCCGTCAAATTAGTCGGATGGTTATCTTCCGGTGGAAAGTAGCGTTATATTCCGTTTAGGTCGATATTATGCTGACTGCAATATACAAGTATAAGAAATTTTTATATATTTTTTAAATTCAAACCCCTTTTTATAGCTATGTTGTGTAATATATGTTTAACTGTAGCTGTAATATAAGAATAAATACTTTAAAACGTCATTGGACATATTATTCCAGCTAACATGTAATAATGAAAATAATTTCAATAAAATCAAAGCCCCCCCCCCCCCCAATTCCCTCCTCCTATATGTATATAGGAGGAAAAAATTCCATTTTACAAGATCTATTTTGATGTTATATATGAATTGGTGAGATCTAAAAATAGTATATTTTTAATTTTTTGAAGTAGTTTATTTTTTTTGAAGTAGTTTATTTTTAAATATTTTCTTTCTTGATAAAGAAAAGTCATAAAATAATTATTTTTTATCTATAACAGGATTTTTTTTTTAATGATAAATTTAAAACATTGCACAAAAGGAATAGCAGGAAAAAATAATTTAAAATTCTTAAAACGTAAATTATTAAATATAATAAATAAGAGTAAATTATTAAATTATAAGAACAAATTTAAAAATGATTTTGAAAAATATATTATTAAATATTATATTAGAATTCGTTTTAAATACTTACCAATGGGAAACCTTTTTGACACTTATGAAAAAAATAAAATTAATAACAAAAAAAGAAACATAATTTACTCTTTATTATATACATAAAAAATGCATTATTGAATAAATAAAAAAATGAAAAACCTGTTTATAATTAAATCTTTTTAAGAATATATTATTATCTCTTAAATAATAAAAGGCAATGTCTGTGTGTGTGTGTGTGTGTCTGTGTGTCTGTCTTATACACTATACGCATACCTGCCAACCTGGGAAAATTGGAATGTGTAAAATTCTGCGTGAATGACATTTATAATGATTTTTTTTTAACTACATGCGCAAACGACATTTCTAATGAATTTAACTATGTACAAGTACCTGCATTAAAAAAATATTGCATTTAATATCAGGCTTACTGGTAGATTATGAAAATTCAGGACACCAATTTTATAAAATTTCAGGACAATAAATTATAAAGCAAAAATGTATAAAGATTTTATCCGGTGAGACTTACTTTATAATGAAGATAAATATTTACGTTTGGCAAAACACAGGTTTTCACTAAAGAGATTAACAAATATTGATCTTTAATAAAAAAGAAATATAGCACTGAATTATATCCCTGCCAAAATCCCTTTTATTTGCCTAAATCATCGCTTTAATACCACTTTTTGGAAAATATCCCTTCACAGACTTCATACCCATTTTTTAAATAGAAAAATTTATATTATGCAAATATAATTAAAAAATTAACCTTAATAATTAGCCATAATATGAAAATAAGCTAGTTTAGTCGATCTAATATGCAACATTTAAATGATGGAGATGGATGGAAAAATATACTAATGTACTCTCGGCAATTCACGTGAAGTAACTGAATTGCGTAATCGCACTGTTTATGCGAAAATAATTAAGAAATTAACAGCAATAATTAATTAGAATATGAAAATAAGCTAGTTTAGTCAATCAAAAATGCAATATTTAGAAGATTGAGATGGATGGAAAAAGATACTATTGTGCTTTCGGCGATTCATGATAACAAACTGAATTGCGCAATCATAGTGTTTATGCGAAATTAATGAACAAAATAACATTTTAGCGATTTATGTTGAATTAGACATTGAAGAAGTATATTTATTACTTTCATAAAATAAGTGATCGAGATCTTAATTTACGTTACACGCGGCCGTAAACCTCAGTTAATTTAATTGGCATTACCCTGCATTTTATTATGGATTTGCTACGATCCCGGGAATGGTATATATCAGTGCTAAAAAGGCGGAAATGCGGTGTTTCCGAGGAATTATACTATGTCTGGTTAATTGATAAATTTCAAACATAAAAAGCCGGAGAATTTCGACGGAGATTGATTTCCTAGTAATGTTAAAAAATTCAAATAAATGCGGAAATGCGTAAAATATAGCAATATATGCGTAAAAGCGTAAAGAGCAGTTAAAATGCGTAAATTTTACGCATAATGCGTAAAAGTTGGCAGGTATGTATACGTTTCGCGACCGCGCGTCGGAGAGCTACGAAATTTGGCAATCGGAGACCTGGGGGGGAGGGAAGGGGACACGTGAAAACCGATTTTCAAAATTCTAATTATTTTTTTATTTATTTAATGTTTTATGCGATTTCGACCTTTTTTTGCCCTTTTTTCTCCACGATCCAGACGTCGTAGAAAAAAACAACTCACACCATCGGAAAGAGCAGACAATTGCGAGTAAAAATATATCAATTTCAAATCTCCATTTCGATTTCTAATATTTTTTAAAGATTTTAAAACAAAAGTCACTTTTGGCTCAAAAAAACGATTTTTGGTTTTTAAATTCTCGCATAGTAAAAAGTACTCATAATTTCGACTAATAATTTACATTTTTAGAAAGCTGAAATATCTGGCATTCTTACAAGTCTAATCTGGTCCAGAAATAATGAAAATTGCCTTCAGGATCGCAATTTTAAAGACGTCATGATTTTAAATTTCTGGCCGTTCCGCTCGGCGTGACGCTTCGTTTCTCCCCCGCTGAAGCAGGGAAGGTGGTGGGTGGGGACGTCAAGGTGGAGGTGACGTCACGGTTCTGTATATGCATAGCGATGGGTGGGACAATAAGAAACCGAATTAGTTTTTACTTTCCGTTTCCCGAGCTTCCGATTTTAAATGAAATAAGAGCTTAACATATGCACTGTAGAAATTATTATATTTATATTTTAAATGATGGAACGATATGGATTTTTTAAATGGATATTTTAATTTTATGGATATTTTAAATGATGGAACGATGGATATTTAAATTTTATGGATATTTTAAATGATG
Source organism: Amaurobius ferox (assembly GCA_951213105.1). Taxonomy (NCBI): domain Eukaryota; kingdom Metazoa; phylum Arthropoda; class Arachnida; order Araneae; family Amaurobiidae; genus Amaurobius; species Amaurobius ferox. Next base: position 30,259,431 of record OX578151.1, read on the forward strand.
GAACAATGGAATGAGGATGATGGAATTAAGAGCTTAGAGAGCATATGGTCATTTTAAATTGTAAATTAGCACGCGGGAAGTTAGCGGTAGGCCCGGGTACGATTCCCGCCACTGCCAAAACTGCCGAAGTGTTCACGCGGAATACGATCACGTTAAACATGTGGGCCCGTAAGTCCTTCCGAGAGGTTGGTGGTAGGGGAAGGAGGGTACGGTCCCTGTGGATGCCTCCTTCACAGGGTTCCCGTCTAAATTGGGTGAATATAAAGAAAGTTGCGGAGGGCGAGGCAGCCCAGTGGTTAGCGCTCAGGAATTGCACTCGGTAGGCCCGGGTTCGATTCCCGCCATTTCCAAAACTGCCGCCGTGTTCACGCGGAGTACGATCACGATAAACATGTGGGTCCGGAAGTCCTTCCGAGAGGTTGGTGGTAGGGGAAGGAGGGTACGGTCCCTGTGGATGCCTCCCTCACAGGGTTCCCGTCTAAATTGGGTGAATATAAAGAAAGTTGCGGAGGGCGAGGCAGCCCAGTGGTTAGCGCTCAGGAATTGCACTCGGTAGGCCCGGGTTCGATTCCCGCCACTTCCAAAACTGCCGCCGTGTTCACGCGGAGTACGATCACGATAAACATGTGGGTCCGGAAGTCCTTCCGAGAGGTTGGTGGTAGGGGAAGGAGGGTACGGTCCCTGTGGATGCCTCCCTCACAGGGTTCCCGTCTAAATTGGGTGAATATAAAGAAAGTTGCGGAGGGCGAGGCAGCCCAGTGGTTAGCCCGTCTAAATTGGGTGAATATAAAGAAAGTTGCGGAGGGCGAGGCAGCCCAGTGGTTAGCGCTCAGGAATTGCACTCGGTAGGCCCGGGTTCGATTCCCGCCACTTCCAAAACTGCCGCCGTGTTCACGCGGAGTACGATCACGATAAACATGTGGGTCCGGAAGTCCTTCCGAGAGGTTGGTGGTAGGGGAAGGAGGGTACGGTCCCTGTGGATGCCTCTCCCACTGGGTTCCGTTCTAAATTGGGTAAATAAAAAGAATGTTATGGAGATAGTCGCTGGGGGCGAAGAAGCCCAGTGGTTAGCGCGCGGGAATTGCACTCAGTAGGCCCGGGTTCGATTCCCAAAATTGCCGCCGTGTTTACGCGGAGTACGATCACGTTAAACATGTGGGTCCGTGAGTCCTTCCGAGAAGTTGGTGGTAGGGGAAGGAGGGTACGGTCTAAATTGGATGAATAAAAAGAAAGTTATGGAGATTGTCGCGTAGGGCAAAGTAGCCCAATGGTTAGCGCGCGGAAATTGCACTCGGTAGGCCCGGGTTCGATTCCCAAAATTGCCGCCGTGTTTACGCGGAGTACGATCACGTTAAACATGTGGGTCTGTAAGTCCTTCCGAGAGGTTGGTGGTAGGGGAAGAAGGGTACGGTCCCTGTGGATGCTTCTCCCACTTGGTTCCGGTCTAAATTGGGTGAATAAAAAGAAAGTTATGAAGAATATCGCGGAGGGTGAAGTACCCCAGTGGTTAGTGCGCGGGATTTGCACTTGGTAGGCCCGGGTTCGATTCCCAAAATTGCCAAATAAAAATAAAGTTATGGAGATTGTCGCGGATGGCACGGTAGCCCAGTGGTTAGCGCGCGGGTATTTCACTCGGTAGGCCCGGGTTCGATTCCCGCCATTGCCAAAACTGCAGCCGTGTTCACGCGGAGTACGATCACGTTAAACGTGTGGGACTGCAAGTCCTTCCGAGAGGTTTGTGGTAGGGGAAGGAGGGTACGGTCTCTTTGGATGCCTCCCCCATTGGGTTCCGGTCTAAATTGTGTGGCACTTCTTGGCCTTCCAAGCAGTTACCTTACACCTTTCTGGTAGGTCGCGCCAACGAGTTTGCCACGGTCAGAATTTTCAAGGGTAGCGAACAGGCTGGTCGCCAAAGGCGGCTAGTATATAATAAAAGGCAATGTCTGTGTGTCTGTCTGTCTTATACACTATACGTTTCGCGACCGCGCGTCGGAGAGCTATGAAATTTGGCAATCGGAGACCCTGGGGGGTGGGAAGGGGACACGTGAAAACCGATTTTTAAAATTTTAATTATTTTTTTTGTTATTTAATGTTTTATGCGATTTCGACCGTTTTTTGACATTTTTGCCCTTTTTTCTCCACGATCCAGACGTTGTAGAAAAAAACAAATCACACCATCGGAAAGAGCAGAGAATTTCGAGTAAAAATATATCAATTTCAACTCTCAATTTCGATTTCTAATATTTTTTAAAGATTTTAAAACAAAAGTCACTTTTGGCTCAAAAAAAACGATTTTTGGTTTTTAAATTCTCGCATAGTGAAAAGTACTCATAATTTCGACTAATAATTTACATTTTTAGAAAGCTGAAATATCTGGCATTCTTACAAGTCTAATTTGGTCCAGAAATAATGAAAATTGCCTTCAGGATCGCAATTTTAAAGACGCCATGATTTTAAATTTGTCGGCTACCGGCTCAGTTCTTCAACGGCATTTTCCCCCCATCCGCAGTAGTTTCTTCCCCGTCTCCATGGAGACCGCGCTTTCGGTTTTAAATGAATTACGAGCATAAGTGTTGTATACATCGGGCGAAATTATTATATTTATATGATATTTTAAATGGATATTTTAAATAATTTAAATGATTGAATTATGGTGGTTTGAATTGTGGTGATGTATTTGAAATTATTATATTTATGGATTGGTGGAACGATATGGATGATTTTTTGATTTTAAATGGATATTTTAATTTATGGATATTTTAATTTATAGATATTTTAAATGGATATTTTAATTTTATGGCTATTTTAAATGATGGAACGATGGAACGAGGATGGTGGAATTAAGAGCCTAGCATATGGTCATTATAAATTTAAATTAGCGCGCGGGAAGTTAGCGCGCGAGAATTGCACTCGGTAGGCCTGGGTTCGATTCCCGCCACTGATGCGGAGTACGATCACCTTAAACATATGGGTCGATAATTCCTTCCGAGAGGTTGGTGGCAGGGAAAGGAGGGTACGGTCTCTGTGGATGCCTCCCCCACTGGGTCCTGGTCCAAATTGGGTGAATAAAAAGAAAGTTATGGAGATTGTCGCGGAGGGCGCGGTAGCCCAGTGGTTAGCGTGCGGGAATTTCACTCGGTAGGCCCGGGTTCGATTCCCTCCACTGACAAAACTGCTGCCGTGTTCACGCGGAGTACGATCACGTTAAACATGTGGGTCCGTAAGTCCTTCCGAGAGGTTGGTGGTAGAGGAAGGAGGGTACGGACCCTGTGGATGACTTTCCCACTGGGTTCCGGTCTAAATTGGGTGAATAAAAAGAAGGTTATGGAGATTGTCGCGGAGGGCGCGGTAGCCCAGTGGTTGGCGCGCGGGAATTGCACTTGGTAGGCTCGGGTTCGATTGCCGCCACTGCCAAAACTGCTGCCATTTTCACGCGGAGTACGATCACGTTAAACATGTGGATCCGTAAGTCCTTCCGAGAGGTTGTTGGTAGAGGAAGGAGGGTACGGACCCTGTGGATGCCTCCCCTACTGGGTTCCGGTCTAAATTGGGTGAATAAAAAGAAGGTTATGGAGATTGTCGCGGAGGGCGCGGTAGCCCAGTGGTTAGCGCGCGGGATTTGCACTAGGTAGGTCCGGGTTCGATTCCCGCCATTGCCAAAACTGCCGCCGTGTTCAGGCGGAGTACGATTACGTTAAACATGCGGGACCGTAAGTCCTTCCGAGAGGTTTGTGGTAGGGGAAGGAGGGTACGGTCCCTGTGGATGCCTCCCCCACTGAGTTCCTGTCTAAATTGGGTGGCACTTCCTGGCCCTCCAAACAGTTACCTTACACTTTACTGGTAGGTCGCGCCAGCGAGTGTGCCACAGTTAGAATTTGCCACGGTCAGAATTTTCAAGGGTAGCGAACAGGCTGGTCGCCAAAGGCGGCTAGTAAATAATAAAAGGCAATGTCTGTGTGTGTGTGTGTGTGTGTGTCTGTCTTATACACTATACGTTTCGCGACCGCGCGTAGGATGTCGGCGGCTATTGCTGTGTTAGCTGAGCGACTAGACTAGAAAATTTGAAAGTCATTTGCAGATTTAGCAGTGTTTTGGCCATATCCATATCTGAAGTGCTGGTAAAGAAAATTTTGTAGCAGATGATATGCAGTAGTGATGTGTTTTCTCAAGAAAGCAAGCTCGTTAAACACAAACACAATTTATTTGTTGTGAGATCCATTGCATCAGATGAAGTTACAAAATAAAACACTGTAACATTCGTTGCAAAGCAAAACTATATACAATGAGCTAGCAAGCTCATGAAAAAGGTTTTAAACAGTCTATGACTAGGCACACACTCTCAGTTATTATAACATCGGTAAGTAGAAAAAACAGCTACTGTACCACTCATGTCGTGCACGTTAATGAAGCCACCATCATCAGGTCACACGTCATGGCTTTAGAAGTTAGACTACTCTCTACCGATCAAGGTCTGCCTTCCATACAAGGTCTTTCACCGTCGATCACCGTCTGATCGATCTGACTATACGTCGAGTCTTAAGTCTGCATAACTACAAGATCTTAAACTCTGAAAAGTCTCCCACGTCTACTACATGGTCAGTCAAGGTCTGTAAAGTCTCTGAATAACTGAGAATGTGTCCTATCATATATACACCGTGATGGGTACGCTCCGGAACACAACCGTTGACGGCAGCGCCCTCACTATATGCAAAACAGATGCGCGCGCGGCGAGATGGCGATTTGCATGAATGGCATGTTCTGTTCCCGTCACGAGTCGTTCACGAGAACGGTAGAACCATTCTAAAAATGTAAACACGTTCTCGCGATAACGAGAATCGCGACGAAAACAGAACCAAGTTTCCAACAATCGGCCCCCTCATGCAAAACCCCAAATCTCGACGCATGTGCTATCAATCAATGAAATTACTCTAAAAAAACATAACAGCAAAAATGTCAAGTTCTTTAGTATCCAGCAAAAACATAAAGTATATATATTACTTTTCATGTTAAGCAAAAAAATTTATCATTGAAAGAAAATTTTAGATATCATTGAAACACTAAGTTCCAAAAATTTAATTTAAGTCAAAATTTAAGTTTTCAAGAAATTTAAGTATAATAATTTAAATTTAACATTTAAGATTAAAAATTTCACTATAAATATCAAATTCAATTATGTAGAAAATTTTATGTATAATTATTAAATTTAACATTTAAGATTAAAAAAATTTCACTATAAATATTAAATTCAAGTATGTAGAAAATTTTATGTATAATTATTAAATTTAACATTTAAGATTAAAAATTTCACTATAAATATCAAATTCAATTTGTGTAGAAAATTTCATGTATAATTATTAAATTTAACATTTAAGATTAAAAATTTCACTATAAATATCAAATTCAATTTGTGTAGAAAATTTCATGTATAATTATTAAATTTAACATTTAAGATTAAAAATCCTACTATAAATATCAAATTCAATTTGTGTAGAAAATTTCATGTATAATTATTAAATTTAACATTTAAGATTAAAAATTTTACTATAAATATCAAATTCAATTATGTAGAAAATTTTATGTATAATTATTAAATTTAACATTTAAGATTAAAAATTTTACTATAAATATCAAATTCAATTATGGCTGTTCATTATCTCTGTCCAAGACCAGTATACATAATTAATACTAATAGCAGTGACACAGATAATGAAAAGATTTTTCTTTCTGTATTGTATTCATATATAAATTTAAAGAAGTGGTTTGTCTTCAATGAATCATAACCAAGTGTATGATAACAAGGAGTAAACACACAAAGATAATACACATAAGCATAACTGTCTTATGCGGGAATTGAAAACATGGATATATATATACATTCAGTGTAATGTGAAAAATTTTAGAAAGTTCATTGTAAACAATACACATATATATACTCTAGATACAATTTGCTGCATCACAGAGGGAGGAGTAATTTATACGATATCCTAACCATATTTTGTAAAAGAAAGAAAAAAAATTTAGAAGTTACAAATTTAATCATTTTTGTTTTTGGAAATTTGATTACAAAAATTTAATGCTAAAAATTCCTCAAACATTTGGCAAATCTTATTAATGTACTGCCTATGATGTATAAAATTTTTGTTATTGATTTCAGCAAATTCCACACCTAACAGTTTTTGGACCTTCCCTAGAGATTTGATATCAAATTCTCCCTTTAGCAAAGAAACTACATGATCAATATCACCTATTATTTCTATGTTGCTTGCCTCTGGCCTGGATTTGATATCCCTCTTTTCTCTGAAGTTAAACAAATTTTGGTCATAATGTATGTTAGCCTTAGCACAGAATTTTTTAACATCATTATGACTTCTCAGCCTATGTTTATCACCCCTCACTGAGTAGTAAACATCAGTTCGAGTTCCATCAGGCCTGGGTACAGCTTTCCTTTCCCAATCTATGTTTGAACAGGGGGTCAGATCGGAATCAGCAGGAGAGTCCTCTTCCTCACTAGTATGACTAGTGTCATGGCTCTCACCTGCTTCTTCCTCTGACTCACTATCCAAACATCCCGATCCTGAATCTGATGTTCGAGTAAAACCCGATTTCTTTTGGGTGAAGTTTCTAGGTCGAATGGGGTCCAGGACGCCTTCCGCTGCTTCCATCTCCTCAAAACGGATATTGCTTATTTCTAATATTTTTCCTTCTTTCACAAGAAGAATTCTATAGCCCCTGGTATTTTCCGCATATCCTACCATAACTCCCAGTTGAGCTCTTAGGTCTAGCTTCTTCCTAAGCTGTTTTGCTATACCAGCATAAGCCTTACATCCAAAAACTCTGAGATGGGATACAGCAGGCTTCTTCCCATAGTACAATTCGTGTGGAGTTTTAACTTTAAATTTATGGCAAATCCTGTTCTTTGTATAAGTAAAACATAGGATTGCCTCTGCCCACATTTTGTCACCAACTTTGCTTTGATTAAGCATTGCCTTGACACAATCTAACGCTGTCAGGTTGAATCTTTCAGATACCCCGTTTTGTTCGGGTGTATAAGTGTTAGATCGTTCATGCTTAATCCCTAACTTTTTCAAAAAAGCTTTAAATTGACCGTGACAAAATTCCATGCCGTTATCAGTACGGATGCACAAAATCTTTTTGCCTAATTGTCTCTCCTGACAAGCTTGAAAATCCTGAAAAACTTTGAACACATCTGATTTTTGTTTTAAAATAAAAACAAACACCTTGCGGCTAAAATCGTCTGTAATAGTCAAGAAGTATTTGTTTCCCCCCAATGAAGCTACAGGCATTGGACCACAAACGTCCATGTGCAGTAATTGCAAAGGTTCTGTAGATCTAATCCTGCCTATTGGTTTGTACGAAACTCTTTTAGATTTTGCAAGTTTGCAATGAATGCAATTTACTTTTGCATATTTTAATTTTGGGAGTCCGTTTGCCGCGGAAACTTTACTTGTTTGGTGCAAGTAGTCTGAGTTAATATGGCCATATCTTCTATGCCATAATTCAGTTTTGTTCAGAATTTCAACTGTTGAACCACTAATTTTATTTGACTTTGATTTTAAATCAGATTTGTTTTTCCTTTTATTCAAGTTAGGCTTAATTTTGTTTTGACTTTGACTGTTTGTTGCAGGGGTTTTTCTAACCTGTTTAGAATTTTTGTCCCTATCCTGATCTCCTTTACGGCCCTCAACACTACTATTTAAACTTTTAGTTGAGTACTGTGGTTTTAAGAAATACAATCCTTCTTTACGTTTAGCGTAAAAGAAATTTTCTCCCTCAGGAGTCTTAAACCATAGAATACCTTTGGCTGCACTAAAAGAATAGCCCTGCTCTTCTAATACAGATGCGGCCAACAAGTTACGCCGTAATTTTGGTGAATACATAACATTTTGTAACACAATATTATTTGTATGATCTTTAAATTTAACATACATGTTCACCGTTCCAATAGCCTCAACTGGGCTTTCCATATCACCCACTGCTAGCGACATAGATGTATCCTTACATTTATCAAATTTTGAAAACATTTTAACATCATTACAAAAGTGTCGCGTAGCAGCGGTGTCAATCACCCAGCTGAGCCTATTGTCAGGATTATCAACAATATTAGCTTCTACATTTATATTTGAAAATACTTCAATAATACTAGAGCTAGTCATCTTTTTCAATTTTGGGCATTGTGCCTTTACATGACCATTTTTATTACACATAAAACATGGTCCTATGACCTTAATAGACTTTTTAACTTTGGTGACATTTTTACATTTAGCGTTAACATTTGAAAAATATACAGATGAATTGGAACTTACATTATTATTGTCATGATCCTTCCTCAACTGTCTAATCCTGCCCTCCTCCAAGGAGAGTTCTTTCTGAATTTTATCCAATTTAAAATCAGTATCGCTCCAGCGATAAATGATTTGGATGATACTCTGGTACTGGGCTGGGAGATACCGGATGGCTTGGAATGCCACGTACACATCCTCCACGGGGTGATTCACGTTCTTGAGCTTGGTGACAGCTTTCCTTATCCTCGTACAGAATATGTCGATGGGCTCCTCGATCTCCGGGCGTAGACTGAAAAACTCGTCCAACAGATGAACTAGATTGGCGCGCGTTGGGGCCTCAAAATGCGCCTCCAACTTCTCCCACGCATCCGCCGGGCTGTCGTCGATGTCGAGCAGTTCTCTGTACTCCGCCGAGATATTTCGAAACAGGATGGAAAGTGCGCGGTCGCTGCTGCGCATGTACTCCTCTCGCTCGCGGCGTGACGTAGATTCGTCGACTGGTAATGCAGTACGGTTGATGTGGCCGTAACATCCTTCTCCTTTCAGGATAAATGAAATTTCATTACGCCAGGTGACGTAATTGTCCCTGTTTAACGCTTCTATGCCGTTGCTCACCTCCATAGTCTTTAACTGTGACTAGAGTGCGTTGTTTACCTTTCTGCTTGATGCAAATGGCGCCGGTCGCGGCCCCCGTCGATGGAATTCACAACTCTTCACTGCTGCTTTATCACGGATAAAAGTTATGGCCTTGACATACTACGGCCCATAACCAAATGTCGGCGGCTATTGCTGTGTTAGCTGAGCGACTAGACTAGAAAATTTGAAAGTCATTTGCAGATTTAGCAGTGTTTTGGCCATATCCATATCTGAAGTGCTGGTAAAGAAAATTTTGTAGCAGATGATATGCAGTAGTGATGTGTTTTCTCAAGAAAGCAAGCTCGTTAAACACAAACACAATTTATTTGTTGTGAGATCCATTGCATCAGATGAAGTTACAAAATAAAACACTGTAACATTCGTTGCAAAGCAAAACTATATACAATGAGCTAGCAAGCTCATGAAAAAGGTTTTAAACAGTCTATGACTAGGCACACACTCTCAGTTATTATAACATCGGTAAGTAGAAAAAACAGCTACTGTACCACTCATGTCGTGCACGTTAATGAAGCCACCATCATCAGGTCACACGTCATGGCTTTAGAAGTTAGACTACTCTCTACCGATCAAGGTCTGCCTTCCATACAAGGTCTTTCACCGTCGATCACCGTCTGATCGATCTGACTATACGTCGAGTCTTAAGTCTGCATAACTACAAGATCTTAAACTCTGAAAAGTCTCCCACGTCTACTACATGGTCAGTCAAGGTCTGTAAAGTCTCTGAATAACTGAGAATGTGTCCTATCATATATACACCGTGATGGGTACGCTCCGGAACACAACCGTTGACGGCAGCGCCCTCACTATATGCAAAACAGATGCGCGCGCGGCGAGATGGCGATTTGCATGAATGGCATGTTCTGTTCCCGTCACGAGTCGTTCACGAGAACGGTAGAACCATTCTAAAAATGTAAACACGTTCTCGCGATAACGAGAATCGCGACGAAAACAGAACCAAGTTTCCAACATAGGAGAGCTACGAAATTTGGCAATCGGAGACCTGGGGGGGAGGGAAGGGGACACGTGAAAACCGATTTTCAAAATTCTAATTATTTTTTTATTTATTTAATGTTTTATGCGATTTCGACCTTTTTTTGCCCTTTTTTCTCCACGATCCAGACGTCGTAGAAAAAAACAACTCACACCATCGGAAAGAGCAGACAATTACGAGTAAAAATATATCAATTTCAAATCTCCATTTCGATTTCTAATATTTTTTAAAGATTTTAAAACAAAAGTCACTTTTGGCTCAAAAAAACGATTTTTGGTTTTTAAATTCTCGCATAGTAAAGAGTACTCATAATTTCGACTAATAATTTACATTTTTAGAAAGCTGAAATATCTGGCATTCTTACAAGTCTAATCTGGTCCAGAAATAATGAAAATTGCCTTCAGGATCGCAATTTTAAAGACGTCATGATTTTAAATTTCTCGGCGTTCCGTTCGTTTCTCCCCCGCTGAAGCAGGGAAGGTGGTGGGTGGGGACGTCAAGGTGGAGGTGACGTCACGGTTCTGAATAGAGCGCCTTTGCTCTATATAAATTATTATATTTATATTTTAAATGATGGGACGATCTGGATTTTTTAAATGTATATTTTAACTTTTGGATATTTTAAATGGATATTTTAATTTTATGGATATTTTAAATGATGGAACAATGAAACAATGGAATGAGGATGATGGAATTAAGCATATGGTCATTTTAAATTGCAAATTAGCGCGCGGGAAGTTAGCGGTAGGCCCGGGTTCGATTCCCGCCACTGCCAAAACTGCCGCCGTGTTTACGTGGAATACGATCACGTTAAATATGTGGGTCCGTAAGTCCTTCCGAGAGGTTGGTGGTAGGGGAAGGAGGATACGGCCCCTGTGGATGCCTCCCCCACTGGTTTCCCGTCTAAATTGGGTGAATATGTAGAAAGTTATGGAGATTGTCGCGGAGGGCGCGGCAGCCCAGTGGTTAGCGCGCGGGAATTGCACTCAGTAGGCCCGGGTTCGATTCCCGCCACTGCCAAAACTTACGCCACGTTCACGCAGAGTACGATCACGTTAAACATGTGGGTTCGTGAGTCCTTCCGAGAGGTTGGTGGTAGGGGAAGGAGGGTACGGTCTAAATTGGGTGAATAAAAAGAAAGTTATGGAGATTGTCGCGGAGGGCGAAGTAGCCCAGTGGTTAGCGCGCGGGAATTGCACGCGGTAGGCCCGGGTTCGATTTCCGCCACTGACATGGAGTACGATCACGTTAAACATATGGGTCCGTATGTTTTTCCGAGAGGTTGGTGGTAGGGGAAGGAGGGTACGTTCCCTGTGGATGCTTCCCCCACTGGGTTCCGGTCTAAATTGGGTGGCACATCCTGGCCGTCCAACCAGTTACCAGGCCCGGGTTCGATTCCCAAAATTGCCGCCGTGTTTACGCGGAGTACGAGCACGTTAAACATGTGGGTCCGTGAGTCCTTCCGAGAAGTTGGTGGTAGGGGAAGGAGGGTACGGTCTAAATTGGATGAATAAAAAGAAAGTTATGGAGATTGTCGCGTAGGGCAAAGTAGCCCAATGGTTAGCGCGCGGAAATTGCAGTCGGTAGGCCCGGGTTCGATTCCCAAAATTGCCGCCGTGTTTACGCAGAGTACGATCACGTTAAACATGTGGGTCTGTGAGTCCTTCCGAGAGGTTGGTGGTAGGGGAAGAAGGGTACGGTCCCTGTGGATGCTTCTCCCACTTGGTTCCGGTCTAAATTGGGTGAATAAAAAATAAGTTATGAAGAATATCGCGGAGGGTGAAGTACCCCAGTGGTTAGTGCGCGGGATTTGCACTTGGTAGGCTCGGGTTCGATTCCCAAAATTGCTGAATAAAAATAAAGTTATGGAGATTGTCGCGGATGGCACGGTAGCCCAGTGGTCAGCGCGCGGGAATTTCACTCGGTAGGCCCGGGTTCGATTCCCGCCATTGCCAAAACTGCAGCCGTGTTCACGCGGAGTACGATCACGTTAAACGTGTGGGACTGCAAGTCCTTCCGAGAGGTTTGTGGTAGGGGAAGGAGGGTACGGTCTCTTTGGATGCCTCCCCCATTGGGTTCCGGTCTAAATTGTGTGGCACTTCCTGGCCTTCCAAGCAGTTACCTTACACCTTTCTGGTAGGTCGCGCCAACGAGTTTGCCACGGTCAGAATTTTCAAGGGTAGCGAACAGGCTGGTCGCCAAAGGCGGCTAGTATATAATATTAAAAAGAATAGCTGCTTGTAATTGAATGGTATAATATTATGAAATGGAAGAGAAAATTTGCTGAAAGATAAGTTAAGCATAAATTTAGTGCAATTAAATCATATTCCTTCACTAGAAGTACTTGCTTAAATATTTTATATTCTTTCTTTACAACTTTACCTGCGTTTTTCTGAGAAGGAGTAAAATGTCACTTGTACCTTTCTCTTATTCTTTTTCTTCAAAATAAAGCACACACATGCAGGCCCGTGGAAAGCGAGGGGGGAAGGGGCCTCTTCGGGCCCCCGTCCCCTCATTTTTGTACCTAATTTTTCCTGTCCGGGCCGGGTTCCCCTGCACACCGGGGGAGGGGGGGGGGACTCCAGCTCAGGTCTATTAATTAGACAATTTTATGTTCAAATACTTCTTGTCAAGTTCCTTAAAAAGTTTGGAAAGATTATTATATTTTATTTTCAGAAAAATAGAAGTGGAAAAGAGGAATCGCTCCATTCTTCAAGCTCTATTTTAATGCTATATATACATTTGTAGGAGCTAGAAACCGTAAAATTCGACTCTTTTATCGGTAATTCATTTTTAAATATATTTGAAGAATTACAATTTAAATAACACTGTTGTCTAACGTTAGTAAACGAAATATAATTTGTTATCTTCTGCCGTAAGGCAACAAGTATCCGGTTAATTTGACGGTAGTCCACTTGCAGGTAGCTCAATGCGCGTCCGCACTTGACGGCAGCCAAATTACATCGTTTCCGCAACCGCACTTGCAGGTAGCCTAACCACTTCGAAGTAGAATGTAAACAAATCAAGTGATTGTAAGATGAGTTGTATAAGAATTGCTGAATTTTTTTCATGCAAAATTATTTAGCTCTGGAGTCTGAAATATAAGTGATATGAATAAAATATTCATTGATTTTACATAGAGAAGCAGACAATGCATAGCATTCCTCTTTTTTTTTTTTTATAAAGGTTTAGGTTTCCAAGTTTAATAAATTATTGTAGTACTGTGATAATTTTAAAAATATTACCGCTGAATGTATCGCATTTTAGAGCTGTTTAAATAAAATTGTATTTGAAAGTGTTTCTCATAATCAATGCCTCATGTATGATTAATCATTCTTGTTTTTTATATTTTAATTATAGTTTTGACAGATTAATAGAATAATAGAATGCAGTTTATTTTGTCTGAATCAGACCACTGCAAACAACAAAGTTATTGACGATGTAGCATTTGCAGTCACTCCACTAGACAAGTGAGCAGTCAGGTAAGGTGCTATATTCTTCAAATGATAAAAAAAGGAAGATGTAATGATCATCTGATGCATTAAAAACAGCAGACAATATTTCTAATATATTTTTTAGAGTATATTAGTGGCCTTTAACTGAAAAAAAAAACTACTATTTCAATTTCTCGATAATTAAATAACTTAAATTTGATGTGTATTATTTTTCAATCACCCTGTATATTAAAAAAAGTATAGGATAAGGTTTTAAGCTTTAGCTCTAACAACCTGTATTGGGTAAAAGTAGAGCATTTCACTCCTTGCAGACCTCTACTAAGCCCGCATTTTTGAAGCTGGCTCTCCAACTTTTGTCCAACACTTTAAATCAGCTACTACTTTTCAGTTTTTCTCTTAAAAGTACTAATAAAAGTTTCGCAACTTGTATACTTAAATGTATCATATATTAATAGTCTATTGTGTTTAAAAGAAAATACAGTAAGAAATTAAAAACATTAAGTAGTTCCCCAAACCCATTGGAAAAGGGAGACTGTAGTTTGGCTACTGATAAAGCTTTCACATAAGTCAATGGTTACTATTAGTTTTCCAAGCTTAAATTATTAACAATATAGTACTAATATTCAATTTGCCTTCCAGGTTTAAAAAACTTTATTTGGAAGTGTGTAGACTACAGTTAGGTGACAAAGTCTACCAGAATTCATACTCAACTTAGGAAATGCAAATTCCTTGAGTTTTTTGAAGAATTTTTGAAAACTTGCAGTGTCTAAATCACAACCTTTTGCAGTTCATCATCATTTAAGTTAGTGAAATATATTTCAATGTAGTAACTGGTAAAAAAAAAATGGGAAAACTAGCCAATTTCCTGCTAAAACAGCCATGAAAGTAAATTTCAAAAATAAAAATTTTGGTTCCAAGTACATTTATTTTTAAAATCTAGCCTCTCACTGTTGAAAATGCTTTTATAGTTACCATTTCAAAAGAAGTAATATTTAAATACTTTAAAACAATTAAAAATAAACATATTATTCATAGTTCTAATACTGAAGCTACCGTTGAGACTTTGATTATTGTTGGCTACCGTTATCATTAGATATTAAATATATATTTGCCAATATGTTAAAACACATGCATCTTCAAATATTGATGCATACACACTGAAATCGGGGATTAGTGAGCATAGCAATCAAGAGGTAGTGCCCCTAGTATTCAAAACAAAAGTAGTGAATTTACTAAAAGTTTTAACTATGCTCTTTCTAATTTTTCTGTTTTTCATAAGAAATGTGAAAAAAAAAGAAACCTGGACAGTCTCGTGGAAAGAGATGCTAAAAAATATATTTTTTAGAACTTTATAAAGTTTTAAAATTTTATTTCTGAAGTATATCTTTTTAATTATTACGTGGTGGACACAATAAACAAGCACTTCAACATACATTCAAATACTAATACCTACTTCATAAATAAAACATTGTCCAATAGTGACTGCAGTCACAAATACTGCATGGACAGCAAACACGACATCATTAACTTCAACAGGAATGACACCAGTCGGTTTAATGCTATGATACTCCAGCTTTAAAGAAGACAAGAAAATTAATATTAAAGGTACTGACATTTGGCATTTTGTATTAAATCTAAATAGTATCACATACATGTTTGGTGAAATACTGAGCACAATGTACATACAAATCCATAATTTTAAAATGCTATTAGTTAATATATTCTTTAATTTTTTCATTTATTAAATGTTGTACACATTAAGATTAGGCAAAATCTTTAAGGGAATATCTATCATTTATACAACTGAATTAGCTAAAATCAAAGTTAGGTACATTTTGTTTTAAATTTTAACAGTAAATTAATATTAAAATGTCCATTTCAAGTATTAACATATATATATATATATATATATATAAATATAAAAGATAGATTTCTAAAGAAAAATATTGAAATGAATTTTAGTGTACTTGCACACAGCAGCATAAAACACTAAAAATATATAAAGGGTTAATATGTAAAAATAAAAATAAAAATGAAAATAAAAATGAAGAAGGAAGGCAACGTAAAGTGCTTACACAATGACGGTAAGGGGTAGTGACCTTACTACCCAGTTATCAACATGCATGTCTTAAATGCCGCGGCAGACATGTCTGCATGCATGTCTTAGCATGCAGTCATTCTCGGCATGCATGTCTTAGATGTCGAGTGTAGTGCCATGGCATTTAAGACATGTATGTTGATAACTGGGGAGTAAGGTCACTACCCCTTACAGCCATTGTGTAAGCACTTTATGTTGCCTTCCTTCTTTATTTTTATTTTCATTTTTATTTTTATTTTTACATATTAACCCTTTATATATATATGTATATATATATGTATATATATATGTATATATATATATATATATATATATATATATATATATATATATGTATATGTATATATATATATATATATATATATATATATATATATATATGTATATGTATATATATATATATATATATATATATATATATATATATATATATATATATATATATATATATACAGTGTGTCCCAAAAACATTGACCTCGGCTTTTATTCCTTAAATATTGATCTTAGACATATATGATAAATTACAAAGTTGCATAAAAAAAGGTACAGAATTTTATGAAATTGATTAAAATTTTCAAGGGAATTAAATTTAAAAAAATACAAAATTTAAATTTTGTACAGTCCCCGTACAAAAACATTTCCAATGAGTAAAATGAGCCCTATACACTAATAAAGTGATGTACAAAATTTCAGCATTTTATCATAAAAAGTCCTAGAGATATGAAAAGACAAAAATGCTGACTTAAACCACTTTTCGATGCATCGACATGGGTTCTCAGAGAGGAAAAATCATGTCTGCAGATTGCGTTTCAGGGGTCATACACGAATTATGAAAGAAAACAATGATTACATAAATAAATAATAATTTTGCTATTTATTGGTACAAAAGTATCTACACTGTGTAGAAATAATAACTTTACACAAAGATTACAAAGCTTATTCAAAATGTTTTCCATCCATGCCAAAGACCCATTAAAGATAGGAGGCAGATATTATTTGCCTATGATGCATTTCTGCATTGCGTCCTTTGCACTTTTGCTGTAAAAATGTACATTTTAATTTGTGATTAATCCCTTACCAACTTTGTTTAAACAAATCTCTGGGACTTTTTATGATAAAATGCTGAAATTTTGTACATCACCTTATTAGTGTATGGGGCACATTTTAGTCATTGGAAATGTTTTTGTACAGGGGCCATATAAAAATTAATTTTGTATTTCTCCAAATTTAATCCTCTGAAAATTTTTATCAATTTCATAAAATTCTGTACCCTTTTTTACGCAACTTTGTAATTTATTATATATGTCTAAGATCAATATTTAAGGAATAAAAGCCGAGGTCAATGTTTTTGGGTCAATGCATGGAGACGGACAACTCATACCAAATGTAACTTATGTATCTATAATAATAAAAGATGGTTGTGCTGAACGTAACAGAAAATTCAAGCTACTAACAACTGCAAAACTCAGTAGAAGAGTAACTGAGCTCATGTGATGATGAGTCTATGAGATTTTTTTAAAAATTCAAATTAATTTAAAAGTTATGCATGTATAAAGACGAAAATTTGCCAATTTCAAATCAATTTATTTTAGCAGATGATGCTAAGACTCAGGAACAGCCATCAGGTGGTCATAGGCAATTGATGTGACACACACTGAAATAACCGGCCGTCCAAATAGTTGCTCTTAGTCCTCTGGACGAGTCGGACGGTCTGGGTCTTCAACACATTGAAATAAATATGATAAAATCCAAAATTCTAACTTCTTGAATTTTAGATATACCATTTTGATATTTTAAACGTATAATTATTTTAATATTTGAAGTATTGTGCTGAAAAATCTATTCTAGATCTTCAGAGATAGAATTTAATTATCAAATTTTTCTTTTAACCATTTATTTCAGAGATATAAAGCAGACAAAAAAGTGGATTAAATTCCAATTTTGTGAATTTTAAAGATATGATTTAGATTTTTTAAACATACAATTCTTTCACTATTATTATGAAGTATTCTGTAAAAAAATTATCTTGAATCGAATAACTACTGTAATTCTGATTCCCTCGTTTTTCAGCCGCTCCTAAAGGTGAATGCAATCCTAAAGGTGGTGGCCATTATGATTTTAAAGTTTAGTAGCCAGTGATAAGTAAACTTAATATTTTTACTAGCCACTTTTAACTAATTACTAGCTAATGATTTAAGCACTAGTTTCTATAAATTCAACAATATAATTTATAAAATTATGCTCCCTAAATGCAAAAATTAAAAGAATATTTAATTTAAAAATAATTCCATAATTTCACATTTAAGTTTTATTTATACATAAACATTAACATACAAAAGAGATTTGGACAATATTTTTATTCTATTTTCCACACATTTGGCCAGTTTTATGAATTTATTGACTGTTTCTTTAGCATCACTAGGACTGATGGCATAAAGTTACTAGCCACTGTAGCACAGAGAGGTTCACTAGTCAAATTTGAAAGTTATTAGTAAGCTAGATAGTGTCAACCACACAGTTTAAGTTATAACCCGGATTGCATGAGCTCTATTTAAGTACTTATTTAGAGCATATTATGTCCATGCAGCAGGTGAAGCATGCAGCTGCATGTTCACCTGAGCAGTGAAATACTATAGAATTGGCAACTTCTACAAGTTTAGAGCTTTTCAAAAAAGCGGCCAAACCGATCACTGAAGGGGGCTAATAAAAATTACAAATTAAAAGTAAAAAATACTAAAATGTCCAATTTAAGCAAATTTTTCTTTTACATATATTTATATATTACAGCATAGGCTTCCAAACTGTAAACATTCAGGAGCATCCGTTATGTTACATTATTTCAAGGAGCTAGCTCCACCACACTATAAAATATCAACATTATAAAAATAATTCAGGAATAAAAAATAACTATTTACTGGGCAAATATATTGCTTATTTGCTTAAAAAAAAAAAGATTTTTTTTAACTAAAAATTAAAAGGTTTATTGATAGGTTTAAATTAGAACTAAAATATCCTTTTTATGCAAAATAACTTAACTAAATTATTTAAGCCAGTGTTTTTCATATCTTGAAACCCTTTTAATATTCAATTTGATGGTAGAAGACCAAAATGAGAAAAAGGTCTCTTGTGGTCCAAATTATACTTGTTTTTTAATTTTTAAGAAAATGTACATGAAACTAGGATGTTGCATAACCCCTAGAATACTGTCATGGAAACCCAAAGGTTCCATGGGACACACTTTGAAAAACACTGATTTAAGCATTGGATAAATTATCCTAACTTACGTTTAACACATTCCTAGTAATTCTATCACCATTGATTATTTCTGGAATAATTCATAAAGTAGAATAAAACAATATTAAATATGTATAAATGTTATTATGAATATTTAAAAGATATCCATAGACAATGAGTAAAAAGTTACATTGGTTATGATAGCAACATACAAAATAGTCACCAATATTGTTTATTTTTGCTACAGCATTTATAATGCTATTTTAGTTATTTTCAAACATGCTCCCAGAAATTAAGGTACTTTATATACTATGTTCAAAACGCAGAATCTTGTGGATTAATGGTGAGTTGAAAGGTTAATAGATATGATGCATGTTTTAGTATAAAAATATCTCACCTGTACTTCACGAACATATCGTAGACCTATGTTGAATGCAGAGTAGGCAATAAATCCGGTTAAATTCAGGCCTAAAAAGTCAAAACTCAAACCGACAACACTAGAAGGAAAATAATGATTAGATAACTTAAACAAATAATAATTGTTTTACAAATTGAGATGAATTTGTGCATGTTTAACTTAAGTATAATACATCTGTATATTTAAGATATTTATGCTATCAAAGAGAAATCATATACTTTTAAGACAAAAGTTTCACTCTCCCACAATCACACATACACAAAATTTACAACACGATACATTTGACTTGTTGCTTTGTTTCTATTAACAATTAAAAATACAATTTTCACATTGATTCCATTTTGAACAGAGGCGGTTCGATGTGGGTAAGTACTGAATAGCCCCCATTGAAATTTAAAAGGTTTTGATAATCAAATTTTGAAAATTATCGTGATGATTTGGATAATTATTTGGAGGATGGAGAAAATAAAGACATCGGTTCTATGAAAATATTCAATGAATTATTTTCTTTCAGAATTATAGAAAAAGATTCGGGGACCCTTTAAGCACATTGAAATATACTATTAAATTAGAGACAATTAATCATAGGTTTAAAAAGTCATTTAATAAAACCACTTTTCTCAAAGTAACTTATGTACGTTGAGAAAGGTGTTTTTATTAAATGACTTTTTAAACCCATGATTGGTTGTCTTTAATTTAAGAGTTTATTAAAGTTGACGTGTATCCATTCTAATTATACTAATTACATTGAAATGTATTTATAAAAATAACTTAGATTTATTGAAATTTATACATTTCTTTATGAATTTCAATCACATTACTGGTATCAGTAGCTAATGGAGAACAACCATTTTTATAATTAAAAATTTATGAAAACTTCAATAATCGATAATTTCGAAGAGACAAAGATAGATAATTTTCCAGATCGATCTTTCTTCGATAAGAAAGATCAATAATTTCTAAAGAATGTCTTATTGATCTTTCCTTACTTGCAATTAAAAATGATATCTGCGATAAACTAGACATTAACAGAATTAAAAATGAATTTGCAAGCATTAAAGCAAAACTTTAATTTTTGTTGTTTATGTATTGTATGCCTATTAGGCATTTACAATTAAAAATAATTTCTTATTAAGTTTTATAATTTATTGCATTTTGGGGGGAGATGGAGTTTGAAAATTAGGGTGCCATTTTAGCTTTTGCAGGGGTTGCCATATATACCAGTGACCTTCCTGGTTTTGGATGCTACCAATGAGAAATACCACGAAATCCCTCAACCTTACAATTTTCTACCAGTATGCCAAGATGGGAAAAACAATAGAAAGCTGCTCCAATCTCCATAGGCTAATCATTAAATAACAATATTCTCTTTCTAACTGTCAAAGTATTTTACTAGAGGCACTTACCTTTTCCTGCGATAGTTCTGAATGACTTGAGGGTAGAATGAAACAGACCAACATATGAAGTATAACCATCCTATAACAGAACTCACAATAACCCATCCATGCACTTTAAATACACCAACCCTCAGAAATGAATTATCTGTGCTATAATGAAAATAATAAATATAATGATAAATGAAGAATAAATTAGATTAAAATAAAATTAGATTAGTTATTGCAGAATAAATAAACTTCTGAATATTTTGTATATCTTACACAATAAAAGATGACAACCACAAAATGTAGTATGCTTGTAGAGTGATACAATTCGGCAAGATTAAAAAAAATCTGATGTGGGCAACACATGACTTTCCTTATATAATGTAGTGAATTTACTACTTTTACAGTAAAAAAAAATAGATTTTTCTTATAGTAGATACTAATATTCTTTCCAACATATTGAATTTTCGACAATGAGTCGTCATTTTCATTGATTTGGCGACATTTTTATCCATTTGGCGAGATTTTCGTTAATTTGGCAACATTTCAAAAAGTCGCCAAGTTGGCGACATTTTGCCAAATTCATCGCCAAAATCTCGCCAGCGTTATGGACGCAGAAATAAGTTATTCTTACAGCAGATAAATGACTATTGGCCTTCAAATACAAAAGTATTACTTAAAGTATCTTTTTTCATGAATGGAACGAGCTAGATCCACGAGAATGATGTCACCCAATTGATCGCATGGTATTACATATGAAAAGTGAACATGTTTCTCAATAGGAAATGTTTTTTTTTTATTTCATATCAATTTTTGATAATTTAAAAAAAAATGTACAATATCTCAAGAATGGTTCATGTTAGCGTTCTAAATTTTATGTCAATCGTTTTCTCATGAAAAATTACATAAGAAATGTCTATTTGCGCAACTTTATTAGCGGTTTTAATTTTTTGACGATTTTTTCAAAATTTCATTCGAAAATTTAGGGGGGTTCTGAACATTCGATTGCGTATAAAAACAATAGGCTTCCATGTGTTTACAGATTGTGATTTTTGTACCAAATTTGGTTCGAATTGGTCCATTCGTTCATCAGTTATCGTCTCCACAGACTCACTGACACACACACACACACATACACAGACATCACTTCAAAAATGTTTGATTCGTGATCAGGGATGCTTGAAACGTGCTCTCCCGTCGAAAACTCGAATTCGAATTTTCGACCCCGTCACAATACTTTCCTTATACATTATGTATATAAGGAAAGTAAAAATGAATTAGTTTAAAAATTATAAACATTTAAAATCCAAATTAAGGCAAAATATTGTCATTTTGAAATCAAATTTATGTAGGTAATAGCTTCCAATAAACCTAAAAATTTAAATTTTCACTTAGTAGCAAGTGGCCAATAAGCAGTTATGCTTTAGTGGCTACTCTATACCCACTCTATATATTTATTGTAAAATCAATAAGTAAGATTATACTTATCTTAATAAAGAAAGATGTCTATGTGTCTGTGCAGTCTGTAGTGATAAATCCAAGAATTATGAGACCATAAAATTTGGCATACAGGTATTTCAGGACCCGAATAGATGCACATCGGCATTAGATTTTTTAATTTCGACTTACATTTTCTGTTATTTTATAAGCTTGAATTTCCTTTGAGACTGCTAAAACCACCATGAAATGTGTGGAGAAAAATGTGGCTTGAATTTCATTAGAAGCATGGCAGCAAGATCATAAACAAGCATCTCGCTTGCAAAATTGGGAATTTTACAGATAGAGATTTGAATTTTGAAATATAAGACTGTAACAGTATTATAAGTATTCCCTGAAAAAAAATCCCATTTCTATGATAATAAAAGTTAGCAATTAAGGTTTTAAATAGCTGTAAAGGAAAGACATTTTGATGTACTGTCTTCTTGGGAGAAAAGAGGATTTTTTAAATCTTCAGCACTCTAACAAAAAGTAATCACAATTTTCTGGACCTGGGCAACCACAGGGAATTTGTTTGAGTATGTAAGATATGAGTATATATACATATGAGATATAATATTCATATGTATATACATATGAGAGATAAGAATTAAGAGAGAAAAGAAATGTGCAGTTCGTAAATTTGAGGGCAATTTTTCAATTAAAACAGATGGGGCGGGGGCGGGGGGGGGAAGTTAGTTGTTTCGTTTAATCGCCAAACTGCATTGTTTAATTGACCTGTGGCGAGTGCCTATTTTCAGGTCTAATTTCCAAGTTGTGAACATCAATTGCTGGCAGATGTCTGCAGCTGAAAGGATTCCCAGAGAGGTACAAGGTTTTAAATTCAGAAGTCTAACTTTTTGAGTTTCAGAGATATCATTTGGATTTTTTAAACATACTATTAGCTTACCATTAAGAGTATTGTGCTCTAAAATCTCAAAGATTGGATGAAAATCTTCCAAGACAGTATTTAATTCTTTAATTTTACTTCCCTGGCTAATGGGACAATTTTTCTGTTTTAAGAATGCAAGTATTTTCATTCGTTATTAGGAAAATTGTGTTGATTTAAAGCAAGTTCAGCATCCACAATTTGCATGCACTTTGCAATTTATTTAGGGCATATTAAGTTTAGTATACCACATTCTCATGCATCCTATACATTTCTTCCGGGCATAGTAAAGGAGATTATTTAAGGCATATTTTGTACATGCAGAGGGTCGAAGTTGTATTTAGGGAATAATATATGGTTGTATTAAGATGTAGTAGTCAGTGTATCCTGCACCCGTGGGGTCAGTCACAAGCATATTTGCACCTATGATGAGAGAAGGCATGTTTAACCCTTTCGCAACGGCGGCATTCCAGAACTGCCGAGGTCCAAAGGACGGAGCACTTCACTTCCGAACTGTTTGTTCCCAGGAGACGGCAATTTTTTTGCGCTCAGCCTAACTCTAGAAAAAAATTCACTAAAAATCACCTATTCAAAACAGAAATCTACTTTTTTCAGGAATAAAAGAAATATTTATTTTCTATTTGATGTATATTTTTCATACAAATCTGAATACAAAATACTCGTTAGTTGCTCCCATTCTTTTATCCGAAATATACGAATAATTTCACTGCCTCTAACCCCCCCCCCCCCCAAAAAAAAAATACTCTCTTATATTCCTATGATTCACCAACGAAATCATAAAGCTGAAATCAAAACAAAATCCGAAACTCAATTATAAAATTGTTAATGCTGCGAGAATTGCTCTGTCTGTTTATATTACAAAATCATGTTTCACCGCTCCAAATGGAGAAATAATTCATTGGATCCTCCCTATGCCAAAGTCAAATATCTGCAAAATAAATTGAAGTTGTTTCCACGGGCATTTAACGCCATCTAGTAGACAAACTAAAATGTTCCATGTGAAAACACGCGTACGTGGCACTCGCTGTTTAAGGTAAAGTTTTCTCCACCGCGAGAGCGTGGCGTCCATCCTTGAATGCAAGTTCGCAGCCACCACGCGGGCATGGAAACCGTCGCGAAAGGGTTAAGCAATTATTTAGGGCATATATTACATCTCAGTAGCAAAAGGGGGTGTGGGGGGAGCACACAATAAAATACTTGAGTATCATACCCATCGTCTTTGGAACGTTTTAAAAATGAATTTCTTAATTAAAATTAAAACTCCTTAACACCAGCTTTTCAATCAAAACTTATGGTACATTACGTGCTAAGAAAACCATGGAACTGAAGGATAGAAAGTAAAAAAAGAGAAAAGAACCTTACATTTTTTAACCATATAATTCAATAAGAGAATATTGACAATCATCCCTCTACACTTTGATGAGTCACAAATACACACACATAAGGAGAGAATCAGTTGGGATCACGGAATACAATTTTTTCTCATTATAAGAACTCTGTTTAAAAAAAATCTGTTGAATCGTATAAAAATTATTATTATTCCTATTATTATCCCTCAGCCTCTTGTTCTTGTGGCATCTCTTTCTCGATGTAGTTTCCGAGAATAATACTTCTCCTAACTTGGAGATAATTGTTTAAAAGGCTATAGTCATGTTACTTTTGCTTATGTGCTTATATGTTAACACAGTTTTCGTTGTCACATAATTTCTATTGAGAAAATGTCTGCATGTTTGAATCACAGTGTTTTTCCAACCAGATTTCATGCAAAAACCAGTTTAAACCCATATGTAAAATTAGCATATCTTAGGTTAATCATCTAATTTAAATATTTTGGGTGTATCCAATCTTGCACCATATAATCTTGCTCCATATATGGGATGACATTGCAAGTTCAGTCAAATGGTATGATAGATTTGGTGACGTTATAGTCTTTCAACTATTGTATAAGCAGTATGCTCAATTTGAGGTGGTGTACAATGTGCTTACACATCCAAGTTATTAACCTATTTTAAATCATGTGGAATAATTTATGGGTCTAAATAATAACAGTTCTAATAATTAAATAATTTACATTTTGATGTATGAGTGTTTATGCTGTAACCTTGCCCGAGAAAAATGTAAAGTGTGATAAGTAAGTACTCAGCATATGGAGTTTAGTATGTCTGAATTTTTCGTTTTTGTTTTCTTGTTAAATCTCAATTAAAAATGCACATACCTAATCTTTTCAATTATCGTCAACTCTTCTTTTATTCTTCAACTACTGTGTCTCTGTATTGTGAGTCATGCTTTCTGACGATTTTTTTCCTTCAGCTAATTCCATATAGTTTTAATACATGCTTAGCAATTTCAAAATGTAAGGTGCCAAGTCAATATGCCTTTGATGTGTTTTTTGTTATTCATTTTCACGTTAAAATAATTTAAGTTTTCAAAGTTTAACTTTAAGGGATTTTTTTCACATTATAACGGTGCAACTCTAAAGATGAAAACATGCTACTAGGTAATACATGCTGCAAGCAAGTATTACCTAGTAGCATGTTTTTCTGTGCTTCTTTGATGAAATGACATCCACATAGTCAGTTTGTGGTGTATGCCATCAAAGACTTATTTAGGATTGTTAAGATATAAACAGACCTTATGAGTGGAAGAAAATGTATTTAGGCACGTATTTTAAGATATGTTATGCCCACACAGTGGGTATATTTTTTGTTATTTAAAAAAAAAAAAAAAATGATTGCTACAGAAGTGACCGAAAGCACACTTAGTTGGGGCTTATTATATCCATGCAGCAGACATGATGCAGCCATATGTGTGTCCGTACAGTGAATGTATTTTTTTTTTTTAACTGATTGCTAAAGAAGTGACACATGCGCAATGAGCAGCTAGTTACTGAAGACAATTAATATAATATTAAAATCAATATAAAGGTTGCTCAAAGAAAGGAAGTAGGGAATAATGAAACATCTTTGTTTTCAACAAGTTCAATTTCAAAAATTCTAACATGATCTGGTGTACCATTTGTGAAATAAAGAGAACATTGAGAAACATATAGATTTGTAAACTATGAAAGATGGATGATAAAAACTTCAACCAACAAATGACACTAAACATAAGAACAATTTCTCAAATTAAGTCTGTATCAGTTAAAAGTAACTTCTTTATAAAATATATCAATAACATAGATTTGATATGAAATAATTCTACCTATCTGGGTAATGTGATATTTACACATCAATCATTATCATGTTACAAGAATAGGACACAATCTTAAAATGGTAAAGACATACTTACTTAACAATTTCAGGTGTTGTACAAACAAAAATTGTAGTATGTCCAGCAAATTTTGCACTCACAACATAGGTAAGGTCACCAGTTGTGCCATTTTCAATTACATATGTATTTGGCAGTGGATACAAATTAGTCCCATCTGTATAGTTAAACCATACAGTAAGATTTTTTGATACTGGCTCACTGAAATTCACGAAAATTTACTGTCATTACAAAGGCATAAAAATAAACATACATTATGAATAATATAAATCAAGACCTTAAAATACCAGACATACTATATATACAAATACCAGATATTTTACCTGAGTGAAACCCTAAAGGTTGCATTTTCATGAATTCCAAATGTTAAGTCATGTTCTGATACCAGCACGTTAACTAAAAACAGAATATGTAAAAATATTATCTTGAAATACATCTGCATAAAAGTAACAAATATTTATTTTAATAAAAGTATACCTGATAAACAAGTAGAGAAGAGACAACACAAAAATATAAACAACTTGAACATGATGAATGAGTACAGGAGTTGATAAAATTGAGATTCGGTTATTTATTTGGAGTTTAGCAAGAAGTATCTGAAAAAAAAATTAATGTATTTAAATTTCAATAAAATAACTGATGTGGAATAGTTATTAAAAACAAAATATTGTTATAACGCAGTAGTCTCTAAATAAAAAATTAATTAATAAAGTAATGTGTTTTAATAGTAAAAAAACTTAAAAATTTTCTAACTTTAATAAATTGTAAAATAAGTATATAAATTGTAAAATAAGTTCTCGTAATAGGAGCCTGTTAGGTAAGAATACTTGTATGATAGATATGGGTTCAGCTCCCAACAATGGCTTGGCTATTTGCATTTGTATTGCAGTAAAACTGACTAGTGAGCAAAATTACTGGCACTATATGGCACCAGTTGTCTATGTATGTATCTTGTATGCATGAATTATAATTTTTTCTGAGAGATGGATAATGAGAAATATAATATCACTTCCTGGTTGAAGTAATAAATCTCAATCACTGCATGAATAAAATAAATCAAAGAACTTAAATTAGAGATGTCAGTTTTCATATGTATAAAATATTAAGTCTCTCAACTAAAAATTATTTTGTATATAACCAAAGATTTGTATGTAGCCAGGCATCGAACTCGAGTCCTCCAAGTGCAATCCCTGTGCTTTAACTACTGAGATATCCCACCCCTTTGCATAGAGGTTAGCACAGGCTGCAATTTTACATTTTTACTCAGCCAGAAAGTAATTAAACTAGAACCTATACCAAGTACATTTTTCAATCTAAAGGCCAAACATGACCCAGCTTAAAAATCTCGGTCCAACAAGAACTGTTGTTTCATCACATATCTAAAATCATAAATCAAAGCCAAGAATGCTCAAAATTAAGCAAAACGTCTTTTATGCCTTTTCATTGCATTACAAAAATGAGCAATAATTTTTTATATCTTTTGGGTTAATATTTATTGATAATTTGTCAAAACATGGACCTCATCTGTCCTGTCCCAAGCCCGTTCTGCCTCTATGACTCATAAAAATAATAATTATAGCAAAAATCAGCACTAATTTTTCATGTATTTTAGGTTAATATTTATTGTTAATTTGTCAAAACATGGATCTCGTCAGTCCTGTCCCAAACCCATTCAGACCTCTAAGCTTCATAAAAATAATAATTATCGCAAAAATCAGCAATAATTTTTCATATATTTTGGGTTAATATTTATTGATAATTTATCAAAACATGGACCTCATCTGTCCTATTCCAAGCCCGTTCAGACCTCTAAGCTTCATAAAAATAATTATTGTAAAAATCAGTAATAATTTTTCATATATTTTGGGTTAATATTTATTGATAATTTGTCAAAACATGGACCTCGTCCATTCTGCCCCAAGTCCATTCAGATCTCTAAGCTTCATAAAAATAATAATTATTCGTTAAAGCTTAAAATTATATAATTACAAAATATATAAATTATACAGAGTAGTAAATCTATTCTCATTGATATCAAACACAATAATGTTTAGTATTTTAATAAAAATTTGCATTTAATAAATTTCTGATTTCAAAAACTACCATGTGGAATTCAGAACAGATAAAGATGAACATCCACAATTCTCATGGTAATAATTGTATTTATACTTTCATTTTAATGTGATTCAAAATAAGAATAGTGTTAAGAATGTGTAAAATGTTCGATGGCACTTTGTTTCTCCACAAGGAGAGAGCACTTCTGCTGACACCCATCACTGTTGCAGATTGATAAATGTGCAAATGCAGACTGATTGCAAACAACACAGCTAGACAAATGGGAAAAAAGTATCTTGCTTGGTTGCTTCACATGCAAAGAAATAAGATTAAAAATAAAAACTCATTACAGCCATTTTGTTTCAGTAACTGGACCAAGATTCCTGATTGTGTGTGTGTGTTTCGCTCACATGGAATTCGTATTATATTTGATTATATTATATTTGATTTGATTTTCCAAATTATTTTTTAATTGGTTAGATATTTATAATAACAAATTTAAAAAAGTTATCTATATACAAAAATTTTTTTCTCAAATATATTGTGAGCGAAACTGCAATGTATTCAAGAAAGTTCTATGCTCCCTGTGAAGAGGGACTCAGAAACCAACTTTTCCGAGCCAATATTACAATGTTATGTATTGTTGTTCTACTTTAGACCTATATATGTATGGTCTATAAAAACAATCGCATGTAAAATACAAAGGAGAATAACCTTAGCTAAAATAGCACAAGACTACTAACCCTGTTATATTTACTATAAATTTTAAAGCTAGATTATGAGAATTTCATCATTAATTAATATCTCATTGTGCAATGGGAAAAATGATCAAAATATCATGATCATGTTGATTAAAAAATTATGGAATAAGTGATTAAAAAATAAAAACAGGAATATAAAATAATAAAAAATCAACAATTATTAGCAATAAATCTTAATTTCAAAATAAAATTGTGACTGGCCTTCTAAGTTATAAAAAAAGAGAAAAATATATAGCAAATATATTCCATTAGGAAAATAAAGATTAAAAAAATCAATATGAGAAAAGTTAGAACTGGGGGGGGGGGGGGGGGGGGGGGCAAGCAATATCAGAAATAATTGGCAATTTTGCCAAAAGATAAAATCTGAAAAAAATCTTGAATGATTAAATAGTATAACAAAATGGGCTTTAAATTGCCCCAAAAAGTATTTAAATGCTACACGGTAAATGAAAATTTTTAGCATGTCATGAAAAATAAATATCACATAACACCGGAAAAGTTGTATAATGAAAAACATTGGTACATATTTAAACAAGATTGGAAAATAATTGTGATCTTAAATGTTTAAAATATTCAGAAAATGAATTAAAAATAAATATATAAAAAATTATGTAAATTTGGAAAACCTTTAAGAAATGAGAAAAATGAGGGAAACTGACATTGATTTAAAGATAAACTTTAAATTGGAAAAAATTAAAGAAAAACACCAGAAATAAGTTTTAAAATGGTAATAAGTACCAAAAATGAGAAGATAGCAATTATAAATGCATGATAATAATACTGCTTTATAAAAAATACAAATATTTGTGAATATTTGCTTGCATTATTGCATTTTTTTTAAAGAAAGTAATATGTTTTATATTTTGAATCTCTCCCGATATTTCAAACTATTTCTGAAACATATTAATGAAATAAAGGTTTATTTTCTTAATAATATCATTAAAAAAAAAAAAGGAACTTACAAATATATTAATTTCAAAAGCATATATTAAAATTTAATAGTGCATCTGTACTTTATTTTAATTAAATATTATTATTTTTTTTATTTTGATAAATGTAATTTAAATAAAATCATTAAAATAATAAATAAAAATACATAAAACTTAAAATATTGAAAAAAAAAATACATGTGGAAAATGACCAATTTTAGAGACAACCTATGAAATACAGATGCTACGTTCAACGTGCAAGCCACAGATAAATTTTCAAATTCTCAGTCTCTGTTGCAGATCAGCCAGAAAGGTTGTTACTGTGCTTCTGATGCCTATTAGAGGATCGAGGCATAGCGCAAGCAGTAAACAATTGTGCATTTTAATTAATAAATTTAGTGAGAAATGTTTTCCATTGCGAGTAAGAGATGTAGACTAACTCCAAGAACAAATGGAGATAACAGCATAAAATTTTAGAAAGATCATGTAATAATCTCGAACTTTGTGAAATTTTTTGTAACTCGCATGATTAAAACATAAATTATTTAAATCTAAAGATCTGGATAGCATTATTCTAAATGGAGAAAATAGGAAGTCTTGCCATATATGCTCTGTAGTGTTTCCCCTAGACTAAAAAAAGGGCAGGGTTGTTCACTCATGAAGAGGGCACTATAGCTGAAAGAAAAGGGCATTTTTTAATGCGAATGGGGCAATTTTTAATGAGTGTGGGGGGGGGGGGGTCTTTTTTCTTTTTCATTGGGATCACAGCCCATGTCATTGAATTCAGCTCTTTATAATATATATTTAATAAACTAGTTCCAAATTATTCAAAATAACTAAAATTGATTTTGCTAATTATGAATATAGCTAGCCTAAGCAAGTTCTAGCAGCAAAATTAGTGGTTAAAATAAAATTAAAATATAGCTCACATTACATGCACAAGTACTCAGCTTTCCAGTTTTCGTTTCCTAATCAGAATCTAATTTTCTCTTAGATACAGGGTTCATACTCTTTTGTAAAAACACATTTCCAGGAGTTATTCTAAACAGTAAAGGCAGAAGCGAAACCAAGATTCTACAGATGTTTCTCTTTGTTTTGTACCAACTACACCACTCCAGCCATATAAAAAATTATTTTGAATTAAAGTACAGGGTGTTTCTAAAGTCGCGCAACCCACATTTCAGTTAATATCTCTCATAAATATAAAGACAGATGTTTGAATTTCGCGCTATTTATACATCATATAATGCACAATAGATGGCGTTGTTAGTACAGAGTCAGTTCACATAGTTCTAAAATGGAGCTCAGTTTACCGATGTGTGTATTTATTGTGGAGCAGTCCCTTGCAGTCGTTGAATCAGTGTTTGGTGATAGGGTCATTTCACGTGGACTATGGCCATCCAGATCCCCTGATTTCTTTCTATGGTCTTATCTCAAAGAACGTGTATATACAAACAATCCAAAGACAATCAAAGCCTTAAAGGACAACATCTGCAACATCACTGCATCCATTCCCACCGATATGCTGCATCGTGTGGCTACAAATACCTGTAGTCGAGTAGAGCTGTGCTTGGCAGCAAATGGTTGTCATTTTCAGCATTTGTTGTAACGCACGATGTTATGCAGACATTAAACTATTTACTGTGAATATTTCATATTTTTGTCTTTTTTGTATTGGGAAATATCAAACGAAATGTGGGTTGCGCGACTTTAGAAACACTCTGTATAATGTACCAATAAAGGAAAAGTTTGCTAACTTCCATTCCATAATTCATTAAATATCAGTGATGGAACAGGGTTCATTAACAAATTTCTTCTTAAATAAGTCTTTTATAATTTTTTAAATGAATCTAACATCAACTTGGCTGGCATGGTTGGTAACCAAATATTTTGTTTTCCATTTCTCCATATATAATTTCTTTGAGATTTAAAGGGTTCTTGGGGAGAGAGGGTGGGGTGGGGGTGGGGGTGGGGGGGGGGGGGGGGTGACGAACCCGTCACTTTTTCGAGCCTATTTTCAGCCATTTTCAGAACAGTTTCAGAGTTCATACACCTTAAGACCGCCTGCATTGCAGTTTTGGAAAACAAGGCTATAAAACTCTGTCAGCACAGTCTGATTTCGGAGAAATGCACCCATTTTGAGCCGTCATCAGAGAAGGGAAAACTAATCTCAGAGGGGAACGTTAGGTGGTCTATGATATGCAGAGCTTGGAAAAAAACATTCCAGAGCTTAGTCAGGGTGGTCCTCAAATTTTGGACCAGAATATATACACGAAAGAGACGCTTTTCGAGAGAGGCGAGACAAATTTCGCAGAGACAGGTCGCACTTTTGGTGCTCCTGATGCACAGGTTCTCGTCCTCACCAGAATGTTATTCTGTAACTTTTTGATATTCCTTGTCATGCTATAATAAAAGCTTATTTTCTTTATCAACGATGCCTGTTTTATCCAGACTTGGAGAAAGTCATTATTTTCATGATCTTGTCACTGATTCGAACTCACGAATTCAGAAGGGAACGGCTACTTGCATTTAGGACGGCACATTTTACTTTATGTGCACTGACCGGACTAACGCTACTGAATCAGCAAGCATGCAGAGGTCTGAAAGAGGGCTGGAACGCAGAAATAAATTCATAACAAATGGTATCCAGCGGCGGGATACCTTACAACATAGTATCCAGCAGCAGAGTAGAATGATAATTTCATTACAAAATGATGGCAAGTGGCTGGATTCATTACA
Source organism: Amaurobius ferox (assembly GCA_951213105.1). Taxonomy (NCBI): domain Eukaryota; kingdom Metazoa; phylum Arthropoda; class Arachnida; order Araneae; family Amaurobiidae; genus Amaurobius; species Amaurobius ferox. The sequence goes on from OX578151.1 coordinate 30,292,106, forward strand.
AAATGATGGCAAGCGGCTGGATTCATTACAGGAGGTATGATCCCCAAATCCTCCTCCCTTAGCAATGCCACAGATTACATTTGCTTTGTATTGCTGTATATTGCTGCTTTGTATTTTCACAAGATTTATATGAATAATGGTTCCGTATAGTTTCAGTAATCTAGACAGAAAATTTTCAGTAATCTTTCAGTAATGACTAGTGGTTCGATTTGCAATAAAAAAATTGTTTACAATGATAACCAGAAAAATATTTGATCAAACATTTCAAATTTTATATATATATTTTTTATATGAAGTGTTCAAATTTTTAAACTAAATAAACATAATATGAATACATTAGTCTTCATTACTAAATAAAAAAGAAATTTCAAAATCCTTAAATAAACAGAATATGCTTAGCTTAAACTAAATGTAATTGTTTATTTATTTATTTTTAGCCTTCTCTGGTTCAGACTTTAATAATTTCTTCCTAAAACATGAACAAGAAAGATCAATCATGCTTACAGCATTAATTATGAAACACTTTCCAACTTCAATGCAATTTTATTTAAACATCTCTAAAATGCAACACATTCCTCGGTAATATTTAAAACTTATCACAATACTACATTAATTTATTATATTTGCAAACTTAAACCTTCATCGAAAAAAATGAACTTCATTCAAATGATGGCATTGAAATATAAATTAATTGGTTTAAACATCTCTAAAATGCGATACATTCCTCGGTAATATTTTTAAAATTATCATAATACTACAATAATTTATTATATTTGAAAACGCCATTGAAAACAACTGCAATTTATTCAAATGACGTCATAAAAAAATAACACACCTGGCTCTCTCTATACAAGCAGCATTTCATGCATAAACAGGTTCCCATTCATTTCATTCATCACAGTACTAAAATAATTTATTTTATTTAAAAACTTAAGACCATGGAGCTATAAGTAATTAAACTTTATGCTTGAAACTTCATCGAAGAAAATCGTCCTTCTCTCTGTAAAATCAATGAATATTTCATTCATATCAGCTATGCAGGCTCCATGAGCTAAATAATTTTGCGTTAAAGAAATACAGCAATTCCTATACAATTCATTCTACATATTTTGCTGTTTACATTTTACATAAGTGAAAAATAGGCTTCATTGTAGAAATAATCAAATTTGGATGATCATTTAAACTCAAATATATTGTAATTGCGTTGTTTCAGTATGTAGATGCACAGAATTTAAGCAAAAATAAAGCAGTTTTAGGATGGATACAACACTCAATATGAATTAAAAAGAACTTTAAAAATCACGATTTTGAGACAAGATGGATGCCATATTTCATTTTGAAGTGGGTCATGTGTTCTCTTCTTATAATATGGGTGTAATTATTTTAATTCTTATTTAAAAAACTACTGAATATATTTTGCTATATATATTTTATGGGATAATTTGAATATTACCTAAAATTTTCGAAGCAATTTGAGAATTTTAAATCCACTTAAAAAATGTTTGAAAAATTAGGTCCCATAGGGTTCAATGTATTTCATTTTGTCAACCCGGGTTCAATCCAAAACTAATTGGGTGATATTATTCATTTATATTCTCATAGGTCCTACAGACCGTCTGAATAACATACTAAAATTTCATTTTTATTAAGTCATTTTTACGGCAGTTATTGTGCTAACGGACAGACAGAATGAACAAAGTCATAAACACTTTTCAACTTTGTTGTAAAGTGTTAAAAATAAAGAACACTTAACATGTTCTTTATTTTTTTTAAGTAATAAAAAATATGTAATGTGTCTGCACTCAAATTTAGCCTAAAATCAGACCCATATTTTCTAACAATACAGAATATACATTTTGAGACAACATTATTATGGGGAACAAATAAAATTGCTTTCATCATCAAATAATATTAAATTCTTCTAGATAAACTGTTAAATTCCTCTAGAAAAATTGAATAGTGAAATCGCACTATTTCTGTAAAAATAATTAAAAGAATCTGATGTGGGCAACACATGACTTTCCTTATATAATGCAATGAATTTACTACTTTTACAATAAAAAAATTGGTTTTTCTTATAGTAGATATTTATATTCTTTCCAAGATATTGAATTTTCATCAATTAGTCGTCATTTTCATTGATTTATCCATTTTTATCCATTTGGCGAGATTTTCGTTAGTTTGGCAACATTTAAAAAAGTCACTAAGTTGGGGACATTCTGCCAAATTCGGCACCAAAGTTTCGCCAAGCGTTATGGACAGAGAATTAAGTTATTTTTATAACAGATAAATTATTGATGTTCAAATACAAAAGTATTACTCAAACTATCTTTTCTCATGAATGGAACGAGTTAGATCCACGAGAATGATGTCACCAAATTTATCGCATGATATTACACATGAAAAGTGAACATGTATCTCAACTGTTAATATATTTTTTTTAATTTATGGGTATTTTTTGATAAATTTATTTTAAAAATGTGCAATATCTTGAGAATGGTTCATGCTAGCGTTCTAAAGTTTATGTCAATCGTTTTCTACGCAAAAATTACATAAGAAATGTCTATTTACTTAATTTTATTAAGGGTTTTGATTTTTTGATGATTTTTTCAATATCTCACTCGAAAATTTAGGGGGGTTCTGAACATTCGATTATGTTTAAAAACAATAGGCTTCCAGTATTCACAGATTGTGATTTTTGTACCAAATTTAATTCGAGTAACTCTATTTGTTCGTGAGATATCGTCTCCACAGACTCACTGACACACACACACACAGACATCACCTCAAAAATGTTTGATTCATGATCAGGGATGCTTGAAACGTGCTCTCCCGTCGAAAACTCTAATTCGAATTTTTGACCTTCAATACTTTTTAATACTTTCCTTATACATTTTGTATATAAGGAAAGTAAAAATAACCTTAATCTATATAAATAAAATTGAAAATCTGTCTGTCTGTCTGTCCCATCATCAAGGGAGAACGGCTGAACCGAATTTGATGAAATTTTTTGGGTAGCCTGGAAATAGTCCCACTTAAAATTTAGTCCATGTTTGGAGTTTCGACAATCAGTGGTTCTCGAGATATTAGTAAAAAACGAAATTTTCGTTTGTCTCATCATCACGGGAGAACGGCTGAACCAAATTTGATGAAATTTTGTGGATAGCCTTGAAATAGCCCCCATAAATTTAGTCCAAATTTCGAGTATCTAAGACCATGAGTTGTCAAGATATTAATGAAAAACGAAACTTTTTCCTAGGAGTTCTACTCTCTAACTCCGTGGTTTATCCAAACAAAAAGCTTGAAAATCGTTTGAAAGTGAATTAAAACTTTTATTTCAAATCTATCTCCATGGTTTATTTTTCCCAAGCTTTTACTGAACAATGAAAAGTATAAAGAAATCAAAATAGATATTTAATTTCGCAGTTTATGAGGAAGATTCTATCTTATATCACGTTGCTCAGAAACGCAATTAAATTAAATCTGTCTGTTAATCTTAATTATTATTTTTTCAATTTGAATAATAAATAAATGGATATAAAAATATATTTTAGAAAAGAACGATTTCATTTATCTTATAGCATTTTTGACTAGATAATATTAATTATGGTCTTCAGGTTTAAACGCTATTATTATTGGTATTTTCGGGGTTTATTGATTCAGGGATTATTGATATTTTCAAGTTATTATGCAATTGTTTATGACAAAAATTGTTTAAACTCATATATTGTACGTTGTACGAGTAATCTTCTACAAATACATAGGTATATCTTCTAATCTACGAGAATATAAGTAGTACAGGTATATTGGCATATGTTTTGATATATATTGGTATATATTGGAATCAATTATGACCTTCTGGTATAAAGAGTACAGGGATTATTGATATTTTCACTTTATTACGTCATCTCTTTTATTTTGACAAAGATTTTTGAGACTCATATTATAATACGGGTAATCTTCTATTAACACACTGGCATATTTTCTAATCTGCGACAATATAAGTAGTACGGGTTTGCATATATTGATTCAATTCCTTTTTTTTTGTAAATTTGCTTACAAAAGGGGCCAGGATGTTTTATTCTTCAGATCTGCCCGTGAAGATAATTTTGCATAGTGAGAACAGATATTCTTAAACTTCTCTTTAGGAGCAATAAATTTAATATTTTAACAGAATTTGCACATGATTGTGAATTATAAGTTTCTTTATATTATATACTCCATATGAAGAACGGGTATGCTGCTTGTTTTAAATAAAATTAAGTTTATTTTTCTGTAATACCTCAACAACACGACCACATATCACTTATGGCCATACTATCAACACTTCTAGTAATTAAGTAAAATGTGAAAATAAGCTAGTTTTGTTAATCTAATGATTAATATCCAGAGGATGGAGATGGATGGAAAAGGATACTCGTGAACTCACAGGAATTCCCTGAATTGCGCGATTGTACTGAATGTCAAAATAATTATAAAATTAACATGAATAATAAACCAAAACATAAAGATAAGCAAGTTTTGTTAATTTAATGTGCAATAATTACAGGATGGAGATACATGGAAAAAGATATTAGTCAACGTTCGGCAATGTACGTCAAATTTGATGACCAGATTGAAGAATCTAGTTGTCAAATTGAAATTTCTAGTCGCAAATTACATCTAAGGGCCGCTAATTTCGAACACTGAGGGGCAGGGCACATTTACCTTTGTACAAAAACGGCAGGATGCATTTATCACTATAAAAAAATGGGCAGGGCGCTGCACCCTCCTGAAAATGCATAAGGGAAACACTAAAGAGCAAACGATTTTCGTCAACCCTGAAAACAACTGTGGTCGAACAACGTTAAAGTGCTATAAGCATTCACTCCAATTTATTTATAGAGCTCAATGGCCATGACAGACAGAATGAAACTAAGTGATCAATTTTGTCATACGCAGTGCAGTAATTAAAAACAGAGTGTTTATGGTATTTTTTTTATCAGGCAATGTGTGTAAGTTTTGGAGAATTCTTTATTGTATGGGGATTTCTTTGAAATAGCTGCTTCTCTGTGTGGTTTAGATGTCTTGAAGAATGAACAAGTGAATTTGCTTTATTGTACAAAGTTATCGAGAGGAGGAAAGAAGCCTTTGTTAAATTGGTGTATGAATACAGAATGAAAGTATGAATGTCTTACTTGTAAATTGCTGATAAAATTGATATTATGTATCGCTAAGAATGAAATATGGCTGAATGGTTTTAAAAAATATGCCTTGTTTTAGAATAAAGGTTTTAGAAAATATGACTTGTGCAATTTTGAGAGTAGTATACACCCATGTAAACGAGCGATGATGCTGAGGAAGGTGGCAACGGTTTAACACACTGCTCTAAATCTGAGATGCCTGGTTCTCCAGAAAAAGGAATTCAAGAAATAAAGGTAGGTATTTTTTATTAAGTTTTCATTCTTATTAATGTGACCTCTAAAGATCACCACGAAGCAGTCGAGAATGCAACATTTCTAAATGTAACTGCTGCTACTCCATAAAACAAAATTGATTTATTAATATAACAAAACAACAAAGAACACGATGTGCAAAGCCGAAATGTCATGCTATCAACTTTTGATAATCAACTGTAATGATAAATTATGAAATATAAAATGCACCTGCAGAATGGAATGCAGATCATTCCACACATCTGCTTACTCCCGGCCATTCAGATTCCTGCTGAAAGCCCTAGGGCCAGCCAAGTGGTCTGGGCCTTCAACACATCTGCTTACGACCTCTGATAATAAGTGATACAGGACAACTATTATGTACATATATATTTTTTTTATGTTAAAATATGCTAAATGCATTTTACATACATATGTAAAATACATTTTTATTTTACATACGTGTAACATATATATATTGAAAAATATGCAAAACAGATTGCATTCTAAAAATATACTGCCAAAAATATCTATCTTATTAATTATTATTATTTAAAAGCTCAAGAGAAACAAAATTGATAATTATCAGATATTCAGCCAAGAAATATAACATTCCAATGACAGCTTTGTTTAAAAAATAAATACCAGTAAATTATAGCTATTTTATAGCAATTTCTGGAACTGGTGCATATATTTAAATATGCATTCTTAAGAATTATAAGCACTTGCTGCACCACAACGCATCATATCAGAAAAATATATCACTTTTTAGCGATATATTTCTTAAAAATAGAAACAAAGTTATTTTTAAAACCATTATCGTCATTCCATGCAAAATAATGAAAACAAATTGCTACGAACCTACTAGACACTTCAAATCAACAGTTAAAAGGGTAGTTTTTCGAAGCTAGGCGTTTTTATTGTCCAGTCGTTACGTCAATTGATAACATTCGACAATTATCATATCATCGCATCGATTCAAACAAAGTCATGTACTCATCGAACGATTAGCAATTGACTCGTGAGATAGGTATTCAAAGTTTGCATCATAGATGGATAAAACAAAATAAAAAAATAGCTCCTGATCTTTCTTTTTTCCAAGATCAATGTCTTGAATTTGGACTTAAATGTCTGTAGTAACATTCAACTCAAAAACTGTAGAAAGAGTAACATATTTCATACAGAACAACAAACAAATATTTTAATTTTAAAACAAAATATCGTATTGAACCATCATGTGACTATGAGTGCTTTCTTTTTTTTTTTTTTTTTAAGTATCTTCAAATGAAAGTACGATACAAAAGTTATCGAAATTGAATACAGTTTAAAATTTTACAAAACCTGATCATTTAAATTCTGCATTATTGAATATTTTCATTATTATTTCGCATTGTTTTGATCCTGAAAATGAAACTGAAACAAGGAGAGCTATCAATAGCCAGCTTCTGTTTGAATCGAAATAGAAATTAGAAGTAGGGCATGAAAAAAAGACGATGCAGCAAAACAATAAAACGATAACATTTTTATCCATACCATTCTCTCACATTATCTAAATATTTTTTAAAATTTTAAATTACCTTTAAGCAAAGGAAAGAAATGAAACAGAAAAGAAGTGAAATGAAATGATAATAGGCGCCCTCTCCTGTAGACCAAATTTATAATAAATAAGAACTTATGTTTTTATATTTCTTAATTTTCTGGCGTACAAGTTATGCATACTTATTTAAACAATAAAAAAGTATTACATTAGTTTGAAATTGAAAATAGAAAAGTATACAAGCTATTTCGGAAATTGAATTGTGTATGAAATAGTAAATATACTTTGGTGTTGACAGTTTGATTATCTCTATCTGGGATTTTTCTATTTATGTCAGCAATTCGATTTTTTATTTTATTTCTTAAATTCAATAGTAAACTTAAACATAATGAATTAAAAATTGTATTTTTCTCACTATGACTTCCGTCCTCTTGACAGTAATAAAAGTACGGACTACCCTAAAGTCTGCATATTTGAAGGATACTGTAACAAATTTCTTGCCAAAATGTAGTTTTCTTTAAAGACATAATTTTTCCTATTGAATTTTTTATCCAAAGTGTTAAAATGCCATCAAAAAAACAGTATAATCTAGTGAGTGACGATGCATATGACAGCAGAATCCCATTATATAACGAAGAAGCTTTCCAACATGGTATAACTTTCCATGCAAAGGTATATTTTTATAACAAGTCAGTTTTTCTTATTAATAGGAATTAATTTTTTTTAATTAGCAAGAAATATCAATTTTAGTGTTAAGTAAGTAAGCCAGTAGTGTTAATCTTTGCCTTCATCAATTTTGAAAAGAAAATATACGGCAAAAATAATCATTTGATGGTTTTGCATTTCTATTTATATTCTATTCTGCAATTTATTTACCCTATAATGTTGAATAAAGCATTTTAGGAAGAATGTGTGTGTGTATACCTAGGAGACAGGACACCATGTCTTATTATTTTAAAAATTAACTTTTCACGTTTCTAACATACTGTATATTCTTTTTTAATGACATATGAAAATGTCCATTTAGAGGTTAAAAAGGGTGGAAAAGGCATAGTGTTTTTCCCTAGAGAGACAATTACTATAAGGACAATTTCTGAAATTTTATAGAAGTAAATTTCAAAAGAAATATAAGTGCCGCTGTAAGGCCCATTTTTAGAATAAAATAAGCATAGGAAGTACAGAAAGTTAACATTTTACATGCATTTTGAAAAGGACATCACATTTACATTTTATACGTATTTAGTACATTTTATATTTACATTTGCATCTTACATTTACATACGTATGACATTAATTTTTATATTGGCATTATTTACATATGTGATTCAATATTTTTTCCTTGCATATGTTCCAAAAAGTGCATTCTCTGAACAGCATTTTCTACTGCAGAATGCAGTAAGACTTTAGATTAAAAAAAATCAACAGTGGCCAGTGACATCACAAAGCTCAGTGGCCACTTTGATGATGTTAGGGACCATAATTTTGTACTCGATTTTGACCTCCCCTCCCCCCTCCCCCCATCTTCTAACAATTTATTTTTTTCACAAGCACATTCCATTTGCTCCAAGCAAATACATATACTATATATATATATATATATGTACGAGTTGCAGCTTCTCACTTTTCTTTCATTGGACTTTCAAACTATTATATATATATATATATATATATATATATATATATATATATATATATATATATATATATATATATGTATAAAATTATAATTATTTATTAATTATATAAATAAAAATGGAAAATGATAAAATAAGCTAAAAAAATTAGAAAAATCAAAAACATCTGAAAATAAGATACATTAATATTAATGTTTTCAATTTTATATTTGCTAAAAAATTGTAACTTTAACCAGTTTGAAACTACGATTTGTGCACCCTTATAATGGTGTATAGTAGCATTCTCGTTTATCCATTTCTTTTATGAATCTCTTGTTTAGTAAGAATTTTCATCTTTCTTCATGTTCATATTCTATTTTGCTTATGCGGGTAATAGTCCTGTGTCCTACTCTAACTCACTGGACGGGTCTGGGAGTGTCGCTGTGAACGTTCGTACTGCCTCCTAGGTTGTATTTCGTCATGTTCATTCCAGTGCTTCTAGATATTTATTATACTGTTGAGGTTGGTCACATATACACATGGTGAAAGAAGAAGGGTTCCTGCCACATGTTAATACAAATTTTCCTAGTGTTTATCTTAATTTTTTCATCTTTTGGTGCCTGTAGTCTGAGTTTGGACATTTATAAATATGTATTATTGTCCAATCTGAAACAGGCATTTGTTTGGGTTAATTAGAATTAAATACTCAGACCTGAAGATGAATTTAATTCTTTTTAATCTTCGAATTTGGGCCGGTGTTGATCTTTTCTATTATCAGCATTATGGCAGTGGTTTTGCTTCTATGGTAATGTTAATATTTCTCGATTACTTGAATTAATTATTTTTATTATTACTTCTTTCTAATATATATATATATATATATATATATATATATATATATATATATATATATATATATATATATATATATTTACAGAGTTCATTCTAGGATTTCAAAAGAGCAGGGTGCTGACTTTAAAAAAGGGGCACATTACATACGAAAGGATACAATTATAAATTTTAGCTAAAGAATGCTTTGCATAATGTGGCCCACATGTAGTAAAAAAGATACAGGTAATTTATCTATTTCAAAACTTAAATTCAAAGCATATAAATAATTTATAAAACAAAATTGAAATTATACAGAAAGTTTTATAATTACGTATCTCTTACTTTAAAATATATTTGTGATAAATTTATTTTTCTAACTGCACAAATTGAAAATAATAGTTAGAATCCTCATAATTTAATTACTTATGCATCATTTTATATACACAAACATAAATTTTTATAATATGAGGGGGAACAGATTGTTCGTCTATCATAGGAAATAAAAGATGGTTTCCAACGAAAGCAGAGCACTGTCGCAGTCTTTGTGAACTTTAAGACAGCTTTTGGCACTGTTTGAAGAAAAAAGCTCTTAACAAAACTTATTGCAAATGATATAAATGGTAATCTTTACAGATGGATTTAAATCATTCCTGGATTAACGCTTTATATGCACTAAATACGATAATGGGATTTCTGGATATAGACAAATAAGGCAGGGCTTGCCGCAGGGATCGGTCTTGAGTCCATTGCTTTTTAACCTCATGATAAATGATTTAGTGGATGCTCTTTGCAACCATGAGACTGGAGTTCAGACTTTGCTTTTTGCAGATGATCTGGTAATCTGGACCAGAGGTACTGAGTTTGAATGTATGGAAAAAACGTTCCAATCAGCATTACTTTTTTTGGAAAAGTGGTCAACCGAAAATGAGATGACAGTAAATCCAGACAAGACCACCTTCCAACTCTTCTTGCTAAGTACTAAACATCATGACATAATTCTTAGATTCAAAGATCAACTATTAAAAAGAACTGAAAGTACTGCCTATCTGGCCTGGGACCTCGATTCAAAATTAAACTGAACTGGTCAAGTTAAAAAAGCCGTTGAACATGGAGAAAACAGGGCTAAACTTCTAAAGCGATTGGCCGGCACAACCTGGAGCTCTACTCAGGATGTCCTTTGCACTGCCTATAAGACTTATGTTAGACCAGTAGTTTAGTATGGTGGAGAAGCACTTATAACAAACTCAGAGACAAATTTGAAAAAATTGGATATTTTTCAAAACCGTATCCTGAGATTTATTACTGGAGGTACAAGATCTGCGCCAATTGCCGCTATTGAACTTCAATCTTATTTGGAGCCTTTGTGTGACCGTAGATGGAGAATGACCTTAAACCTTGCTGAAACAATCTTGAGAAGGGACAATTTTCTGAGTCTTTACTGGCCAGCTGTGGAGAGGTTGAAAACGCAAAGAACTTTCCTGCTTGTATAAGAGAATTACATGATACACTTGACTTTCCTCCTTCAGCTCGCTTTCCCTTTCCAGACCCTTGGTGTCCATTGAAAAACTAAACTTGCTGAGAGGTACTTGGACGTTGTCTCTGCTGTTAACAAGAAATCTTCTCTTGATTCTGAATTGAAATTACTGCCTTGACACATGAACGTTTCCCGGATGATTCTTGGCTCCATGTCTATACTGATGGTTCGACGTTGGGGGGGGGGGGGGGCATTAAAAATGCTGGAGCTGGCGCTTACTCTATAGACCTTACATTATCTTGCGCCATTGCAAAACACTTTGACAACTTTGATGGTGAAATAGCCGCCATTTCTTTAGCCTTCGACAAAATGGAGCAGTGTGAAAAGGAAAATATCATCTGTTTTGTTGATTCCAGGGCGGCAGTTATGACCTTAACATCTTTCAATCTCTGGGAATGTGAGATTTCCAAGAATTGTATGGAAAAAATAGATAAGCTGCTGAACATCAAGAACCGCATTGTCCTGCCGTGGATTCCAAGCCACTGTGAGATATATGGAAATGAGTGGGCAGATTTATTGGCTAAGAATGGATCTCAAATGATGCAACCGGATCCTTCTTTGCCTGTGCAGCATATAAAGCGATATATATCCCACTCTATTAAAGCTAACCGTTTTAGTCTGTATGGGGAGAGAGCTTCCGAAAAAAAGTGGAACTCCCTTTTAAATAAGTCAGCAAGAATACCCAGTTCCTTTCATAGAGCAATTGGCGTGGCTTGCTTTAGCCTTGCCACGGGTCATGATTACTTGCAGAGTCACCTGTATCGAATGGGACTGACAGATACAGATTTCTGCCCTCTTTGCGACCATGGCGTTCCCATGACTGGAGAGCACCTCAACATTTGCCCTGCTGTTCTTGCCTGTTTTCCTTTATGTGTTACTGACAAGGCTTTTAGTGACTATTTTTATCGTTCTTCTTTGTATTGAGCTGCTCATCGACTCATGACTGAGAGGTCGGAGACGGGCATAGGATACAAAAAAAATATGGGGGGGGGGAGGATATTTATAAGGGGTTCATAAAATAACAATGATGGTTATTTCTAAGTTATTTCCTAATCAGTGTGGCAATGGTGCTTAACAACCCTGCTTTAAATAAATATTCATGTGTAATGCAAGTGCTAATACACTTCTTATTGATAGGAAGTAATAAGAAACATTAATTAAAGCGAAGGAATAAAACCCATTGTAAACAATGCCTGGGTTCAAAGCAGTCAGTTACTGTCTGGTAGGTTCATGATGAGGCTATTTGTTGACAACTGAAAAATGTGGGATGTTTTTTCTTTTGAACTTGTTTGATGTTATACAAAATTGTGTTTAAATATTTTATATAATGATTAAAAAATTTACAGATATATTACCTAGGTTTATTATATGGTAGACATAAGTCAAACAACAGATCCTTCTCTCCATACCTTAAGCTGGCGTGTACTTCAGTTAGGTAAAAGACACTGTTATGTCTGTTAACAAGGAAAACTAAATAATAGATCTACTTTTGTAAGATCTATTATTTGGTGATGGGGTGGGGTAAAAATTAGGGGAGATTTAAGAGATTGGCAAAATACAAAACTTAATTTTTCTGATAACACAAATTTACAAATATATTTTTATTTTTTAATGAGTAATATTGTTAACATGCATTTATTGCTAACTTCTCATTTTTACCATTGAATACATTTTCAAAACTTATTGTAGGTGTTTTTTCTAAATCTAAGTTTTCTGCAAGTCACTGTCAGTATCCCCATCTTTTCCATTTCATAAAAATTTTGATTTTTCATTTATCATTTTCTGAATATTTTAAGCATTTATTGTCACTCATTTTTTAACCTTGTTTTAAATCTTACCAAAGTTTTTCTTATAGGAATTTTTCTGTGTTTTACAATTATTTCCCAAGTCATCTAAAAAAATTCATTTACCATGAAGCATTCTAATACTTTTGGGGTCAATTTTAAATCCCTTTTTTTCCCCATAACACTTTACTTTATTCAACATTTTTTAAGCTTTAATTTTTTGCCAAAATTACAGATTATTTCTGAATATGCCTGTTTCTTAAGTTTTTAAATTCTCTTGATTTTTTTTTCATAGCTGATGAAGCATTTACTAATAGTATTTATGCCTTTTTTATTAAGAAAGCCGGCCACTAGTTTTTTTTTTAATTTATGCGATTTTACCAATGAGTAAATAATTTATATTCTTGTTTCTACCTTTTGATCACTTAATCTGTAACTTTAAACTCGTGATCCCAATATTTCAGTCATTTTTCCCATTATATTATCGGACATTATAAACTTAGCAACCATTTTTATTGTAAAATTTCCCCAATATGTTTATTTTATAACAATTATATTCTTTATCCTTTTGAAGAAATTGGATTTTATTTAATATTTTGACGTTTTTGAATTTAAAAAATATCAGTTTGTATTACTGAAAACATAGCCCATTTTATTGCTTTACTCGAATTTTCCAATCAACAGGATGGGACATGAATCAACTTTGGCCGCGGATAAGTTGAAAATCGAGCCGATGTAACTTTGAATTGATGATAATTGTTTGCCGTTGGCATTAATGAAAACACAACTAAGCGGTAAACAGTTTAAGAATAGAAACATTTTTAGTTTTTTACATCATCAATGACAGATTAATAACTTAAAATAAAGTATCATCTACAACAGGAAATCTGAAATTTCTCGAGTCGAGAAACTATTGCGCACCGAAACTTTAACAATTGTGAAATTTTTGCGATTATATCTAGGTAGCATAGAAGCCTGCAAACACGCTATTTTTGCCATTATCGTTCATATTTACTATATGATCGTTAATGAACCGTACATATGTGTGTAAGTTGAAATAGAACAATACATAATGTCGCAATATCGGCACTTTAGCTTCAAAAAGCATCCCCAGCTACAGTGCGGGGGCATTTTTATTTTAATCCACGATTTTAATTCCGTTTGCACATCCGCTTTCGGAAACAGTTTAAAATTTGAGGCAGGTGTAAAAATGATGAAGGCTCTATTAGTACAGTATGTTAAAGTGGGGGCACTCCAAATTTCGGTAAGGTGCTGTTGGAGTCAATTGATGCTCTGTGCCCGGGTATGCTTCAAAAGTAAACATATCCATGATCACGGGGAGGAAGGAGATAGGAATGTGGATAGCACTCATTCTCGACTGCAGGTGCAGTAAATTAATAGCCGTAGCAGTATTGTGGTGATTTTTGACAGATATTTCTCGCTCCATAGAGGGATTGTTTAGGAAAAGAGTCATTTTAGACTATCGCAGTTAGGCCGATCACGATTTTGTTAATCGCTCATTTAAGTTGAATCGCCATGGGGGAATAGGAATTTTAACAGCTGGGTTGGGGTGAAATAAATATAGAATATCTATGGAATATTCTCCCGAGAGGGGTGGACGACAATGAAAAACTCTTTATGATACCGATCCTGTTTACCAACTGTCTAATTTAGGTTTGGCTCAGAGGGTTTAGGCTAATACGTGTGGGTGTTCGGGAAACTTGAAAGAGATTAGATGTTTGATGTTCTGATACAGAAACATGCAAATTTTGCAGGTCGCCATTTTTGGCGATAGACATTACATTTTACTGTCGCCAAGAATAATTCCTTAGTCGCCACTGGCGATGTGGTGACCACTAATCTCGACCTTTAGAATGCAGCAGATCGCCATTGATTTGCTTGATGCTATTCGGTCCTTCAAAGTGGCTAAATTATCCACATTCCCTTGGTATACCAAGCACTTTACATGACCCCACAACCAAAAGTCATAAGGGGTCAGATCAGGCAAACGAGCTGGCCACTTCATAGGGAATGCTAGACTAATTATTCGGTTGTTGGTAAAATGCTGTCATAGGACTTCCTGCACATGCAATCTAATATGAGGGGGTGCTCCATCCTGTATAAATATCGTAGATTCAAGACATCCATGCTGTTGAACTTGCAGAATAACAAAGTTCAGCAGCATTGTTCGATACCTCTCAGCATTGACGGAACAAGTCTTTGGACCAATTGATGTGTTCTGCTCGAAAAAATACGGATTTATGATGAATCAGACAGTAAAGCCACACCTAACTAATACTTCCAGACAGTGCAAAGGTATCTCCTGAAATACATGCAGGTTCTCAGAAGCCCAAATGTGGCAATTCTGCATGTTTGCTGTTTCATTCAGATGAAAATGTGCCTCATCACTCTACAAGATTTTCCAAGGCCATGATTCGTCGAATTCCATGTGAGTTAGAAACATCAGAGAAAAGTCCAAACGAGTTTCTGCATCTCCTTGAAGCAACTGTTGAGTGTGACTGATTTTGTGTAGGTAAAATTTTAGCAATTTGTGCATGATTTTCCATACTGTAGAATACAGCATATCCAGTTGCCTGGATATTGCCCGAGCATTGCTAAGCAACATCCAGGCAGTGGATCGTCAGTACTCGGGCTGTTGAATCCTCTATGGCAGTTTCAACTATATGAAGTTCTTCATTACGCCCTCATCCTGGTAACACTTGTAAAGTTCCAGAATTTTTAAAACACAGAACCATGTTTTGCAAACCTGTGATAGTCATTGGACTTTTCTTTAGGCCCTTCAACCTCCAGTATTCTTGAAGGGCAGCAGAAGCATTTTCACTTGTTTGGTAGTAAAGTTTTACTAGCAAAGCGCGATCACGTAATGTTAGCATAGCGAACTTTTAACAGCAAAGTATGATCGTAAAAATGTGGTGCATCATTGATTCCCACACATTATTTCCGTTTTCCTTATATCCTCAAAACTAGTAGTATGTACTAATGCCTTCAATGTCAGCTGACTAAAATTTGCATAACATTTTGCATTACCACCTCTTTTCTCTGTGAAAATCTGCATATTTACTACAATGCACTATTGTGTATAGGAGACATGATTGCTAAAATGTTTGATAAAATGTGATGTCAATATCAAAATGCATATAAAATGTTAACTTTCTATACTTCCTATGCGTATTTTACTCCAAAAATGGACCTTACAGTGCCACTTTGGTCTGCGGTAGCAAAATTATTTACTGCAAATTATTACTGCAAATTTGGTTGAGTTTAGCCCAACAGTTTTCTCACTATCAGACTCTAAACACCTCTAATTATGGCCACCCTATATATAAAATTTTCCACATGATAACAAAAAATCACTTGTTACAAGGGAACAATGGGGGAATTGTTCCTACAGCTAAAAATCTAAAGGCATGGGGATGGCAAATCAGATACTACATTTAAAATATAAAAGTGGAGCATCTTACCTCTACTGTAATTTGCTAACGGGGTAAAAAGTAATTTTGCCCCCTCAGAAATTATGCCATAACAAATGAATGAAAAACTGTAAAGAATTAAATTTGAATTATTTTGATTAAAAATGTTCATTATTTACATTCTTAAAGAATGTAGATTAAAAATCAATTATCGATAACTTCAAGAAATATTTCACACTAAAGTCTGCGGGGCGCGGTAGCCCATTGGTTAGCGCGCTGGAGTTGCACTCGGTAGGCCCGGGTTCGATTCCAGCCGCTGCCAAAACTGCCGCCGTGTTCATGCGGAGTACGATCACGTTAAACATGTGGGTCCGAAAGTCCTTCCGAGAGGTTGGTGGTAGGGGAAGGAGGGTACGGTCCCTGTGGATGCCTCCCCCACTGGGTTCCAGTCTAAATTGGGTGGCACTTCCCGACCGTCCAAACAGTTACCTTACACCTTTCTGGCAGGTCGGACGGTCTGGGTTTCAACAACAACAACACTAAAGTCTGCAGTTGCACTTCTTAAATTCCATAATTCAAAGTACACAAACCTTCTTACAACTACAGGAGCAGAAAAAGCTCCAGTTATAAGGGAAAGGGCAATAGGGGTCATTTTCCTATATAACTTAAATCTAAAAGAGTATGGAGTTACCTAGATTTTATAATTTTTACCTTAAACTTTTAGTTGCATTACTCCGACCCTTGAATTTTTGCCCCTCAAAATTGTGTTGAACATTTCTGAGACCCCTTGTTTTCTATCCATATGAAGCTAAATACTAATCATATCACTTAGATGGCTCTATTTTGGTTGGAAGCAAGAAATCAAACTTATGTCTATTTGAGAATCATTGCACCACTGGTTGTGCTCGATATATAAATTTTGCTATGTTATTACTGGCAGTCATATTTATTTCTTTAAGATATTTATTTTAAACTTAGATGAGCAATTTGAGTGTATAAAACATGTCTTATATATCAAGTGCAAAAGGTGTATCCACAATATCATTTATTTGTTTCACATTTAGTTTGAAACTGATTTTTTTTTTTACTTATTTTTTCGGTAAATCGAACATTTTGATGTGTGGCGAAAAAATGCAATTTTCTACCTTCTTCCTATTGAACAATCTACCTTTGCACTATTTTTTAATTTTCTATTTCATCGTTAATTTTATAATTTAAATGATTTGATGTAGAGCAAAACTTCTCAAATGAACATTTTTTATAAATTCGATTTTGTTTTGGAATTATATTATACGTTTGACCAATAAATCAAATTTTAAGCTTCTATCTATTCGAAAAGTGTGATGAACACACAAATGGACATTTGGGTTCTCTAACTGAATACTCATTGAAAATCAATGGTACAATAAGCAAACCCTGAATATTGTGAATTTTAAAATGATTTGATTTTTTTTTTAGTCTATGTTATTGAAGTGTTTACCTATGCATTAAATTTTAAGTCTCTTTTTAATTTAACAGGGTGTACTCATTTATTTGTGCAATCAAACATTTTGATTTGTAACGCCCCCTAAAATAATAAATTTTGACTAACTGAATTTTTTTTTCTTACTATCTTACAATTTACCGCACCAAATTTAAAATCTCTATCTTATCGGATTAAATATTTTTCCATCAGTACGCATTTCAAATATTTTGGTGTGGAACAACTTCCCAAATAAACATTTTTGAGAAACTATTCTTCCTGAAGGTTTTATCAAGTGATTAATTTAAGCACTAAATCTCATGTCTTTCTCTCAGTTAAAAGGAGGAATTTCTTATTTATTCGGCAAATCAAATATTTTGGTGTGCGGCACTCCCTTCAAGCAACAAATATTGGAGTACTGAAATTTTCTACCTTCTTCCTATCAAACGGTTTTCCCTTGAACTACTTTTTAAGTCTATCGCATTGTGAATTACTTCTTTTATCATTTCACATTTCGATCATATAGGTGTGGAGCACTTCTCAAATGAACGTTTTTGAAAAATTTGATACAATTGTATTTGGAAACATCAAATTTAAGGTATGCAGTGGGTGACTTGAAAAATTCAGTGAAAGATGTGGGATTGTAGCAAAAAAGTTGTAGCAAATATTGAAAGTAAGGTACGAAATAAGACTACGTTAATGAAATAGTCCTCCTATTCATTTTCAAAAAGTTACACTTTTTAAATTTTTATACGATCCCCTTAGACAAATAATTTCAATCAGAAATTTTTTATTTTTAATGCAACAAGATCATTAAAAAAACCTCATATCTGTATCTTTAAAATTGAGCGAGTTATATTTAATTGAAAATTGAATATTGTGAATGGGGACCATGTATCAAATTAGAAATGCAAATTTGTGACATATCACAAAAAAAGATAAAACTCGATGATAATACATAGGATACCCAACCTCGTAGTGAGTACCACTGCTTTATATGATCTCTGTCTGTGTAATGCTTTATTTAGATATATTTGTGATAAAAAATTTTGACACATATTTTTTGATCTAAGCAATTTCCATCATCAATTTGTATATGATCCCTATTTTCTCTGATGAAACAGCCTTTCACATGGTACGGAAAAGTGGTATAAGTCATATTTTTTCCTTTATCATAATTCAGTTGATTTTAAAGATACAGATATGCGGGGGTTTTTTTTTTTAATGATCTTGCATTAAAAATAAAAATTTTCTGATTGATCAAATTTGTCTAAGGGGGGTCGTATAAAAATTTAAAAAATGTATTATTATTTTTTTTAATTAATGGGAGGACTATTTCATTAACATAGTCTTATTTCCTACCTTACTTTCAACATTTTTGCAATTTACATTTCCCACTTATCTCCAACAGGTAAAGAATTAAAACACATTTCAATCTTTTTGGGACACCCTGTATATATATATGTATATATATATATATATATATATATATATATATATATATACACACACACATGGGGAAATCATAAAAAAATTCCACTTTATTGGCAAAAATATGCATATTTTTACACATTGGTACAATTTTGAGGAGTAATTCGGTGTGTTCCAGATGCGTAATTATGTATTTTGGTAAACTATGTAAGAGCATTGTATATTCTATATATTTATTAATGATTAGATTTTGCAATACTTATGTTATAATAGATAGTTGTAAATTAAATAAACTGATTAAAAGCCTTCTTTATAGTATATTGGATCTTTGGATGTACCTAGACCAAGCAGCCGAGTAGAAATTGTTGCAGCAATGAGAAGAATTCGAGTAAGTATTTTACTGGACCTAACCAGATTTCCTTATTTATGTGCCCTTCCTCCTCTTCTGATTAATATCACATTTTTTCTCGTTTTAGCTGTTTTATAAAAAAGGAAATTTAATACTCTTTTGTAACTGTTAAAAATGTGAATTTATTTCCCTAAATTATATCTATTTCTGTACTAGAAACTACCCATCATTGCTCGGAATTTAAAGCAGAGATTTATTGTATTCATTCATTAAGGTTTTTGATAAACTCACCCGCTATACTAGCACACGCTTTAATTACAAAACACAAGCAAGCACATGCTTATCATAAATAAGTGCCTAATCACACCTTACACCACTGCTTGGGTGTGTAATACGCCATAATCCCGACGCTAAGCACATCGAATGTTAAGCTCTAATGTGACAGCGACTTTAAATACACCTTTTACCCTCTGTGCAGGTGTATAAGCTCTTTTGGTGCAAATTAAATAAACTCTTCCAGCCACACAATTAGCTACCATAAGCCTTCGGGCTGGTCGTGTGGTCTGGGTCTTCAACACCCTGAATAAGCCGGCCACACATATAGCTGCAGTAAGCCTTTGGGTCTGCTGTATGGTGTGAGTTTTCCACACCCTGAATAAGTTCTTTTGATACACCCTAAATAAACTTTTGATACACCATAAATAAATTCTTTTGATACACCCTAAACAAGCTCTTTTGATATGCCATAAATAAGTTCCTTTGATTCATCTCAAATGAATCTTTTACCCTCCTCGGGGTGGGTGAATAATCTCTTGATATGTCCAAAATAAGCTCTTTTGATACACTCTCAATAAGTTCTTTTAATATTCCCTAAATAAGCTGTTTTGATATGCCCTGAATAAGCTGTTTTGATACACTCTAAATAAGTTCTTTTGATATGCCATAAATAAGCTACTTTAATTCGCCCCAAATACGCTATTCACCCTCTGTGTGTGAAAAGCGTATTTGGGGCATTTTGGGCATAATGCACTTTATGCTATTTTGATACACCTTATATAGGCTCCTTCAATTGACTACATAAGCTCTTTCAATTAAAATCAACAGTACATTTGCTAAATAAAAATTCTTGCAAATTCTAATAATATTTTCGATTCTAGCACCAACTGGCAATCCAAATAAAGATGTCAGTTTTGCTGATGACATCAGAAATACCATCTCTTGGCCCTAAGACTCGTAAACCCTGTCTTAACCCTGTTCCAAGATGTGTTCAAGGACAGGGGGAAAACCTATTTATCTCTCGTCTCATGCACTGTTAAAATTCTTTTGAACATTTATGATATTCTACATAAAAAATTCATAAGTTATGAACAGAATACAACAAAAAAAGAATTTTTTGATTGAAGCAGTGTGTGATATTCAAAGAAACATCTAGTAAATTATGAAGATGGGATTGTCAGTCAATTATTTTATTTCGCAATATAAAAATGTGAGAATTTTTAAACACTCAAAAAGTATATATATTTAAAAATTCATGAAAATTCATCTTATAATGATATGGATTCCATTCAATGTTTGTTCAAAAGAGAATTTCTCAATCTTTCAGATGGTGTAAGATGAAAACTTTGTGATAATATTTCCAGTCACTAAGGAGCCAATTTGTGTAAAAATCACTCAAAATCATGTTAAAACATAAAATAATTCAAAAACTAATTAAAAAATCTCGCCAAAACGATTCAATCCTGAAGTACTTGTGTACCAAATTTCATGGCCGTATGATATTTAGATTTTTTGTTACAGACATCTTTCTTTATTATTATAGATTGAAATGTCATGAAAGAGAAAATATGACAAGGTTCAGAAGCTTAGACTCAACATCCTTTGATCATTGGATAGAAAAAAATAGTACTTAAAAATTTTTTGTACCATTTGTCATTGTGATTGTATTTTCTTATGATAATAAAGACAATATTTTTAAACATTAGAATGTGAAGACAAAAATTTATGATTTGTTGTCAAAATTCATAATTAGTACTATTTTCATGTTTCCACATAATACTGCAGAGTATTAGAAATTTTTTTCCTGATAAAAAGAACTTACTCTCAATTTTGATTTTACTGTAAAGTATTATTTACAGTAAGTAAAGCATGTAATTAACTTTAGAATAATTGTTTCATTAGTAAAATTGTATTACATAATTAATACCAATGCACTTGATTATGAAAAATGTCTTAATAACACATGGAATTTTATGTTTAGAAGTCTCCTGATTTTTGATTTTGAAAGTCTGCATAATATATGTAAAAGAAGAATACTATAATTGGATCAAGAATTCAATTTTGGGATTTTAACAAATTTACACATTTTGATAGTCCTTTAAATCAACAAAATTTTCAATTCTTTCTGTCTGTGGGCACGATGTCTCTTGTCAAACAATTTTTGGTACAATTGGTAAATGCAGCAATAATAAGCCTATTGATTTTCAGAGTAGTTGGGTTAAGGAAAAGCCAAAAGCTTTTTTTGAAAATTGAAAATTATAAATATAATCTAAAACAGGCAAAGTCCACATACTTTATGCGCTATGCACAGCCAAGTACGCTATGGCCATGCATGGGAAACAGGAACTGGTAGACATCAACTCTCGCTGACCCCCCCCTATCTGCTCCAAATATCTACAGGCACATGCAAGTCATATATCCCTCCCATTCAATATTACTATGTCTTATACGACTCCCTATCAAATATATACTATACCAATCCCTAATATAACACAATTAATTTACACTCTCTTAGACCCTGTAGCAAACCTATTTATCAAGTTTAATACCTCAAACTTTTTATCTCTAGTTTTTGATTTCTGGTCATACCGTAAAGATACCTGTCTAACTTTATGCTTCATACAATTCAGCTCCAACCAATATATCTATAAACAAAGTTTGCATTAATTGAATTGTTTAAAATGTGAATTTGAAGATAAAGCAGAAATCAAATCTCTCTAACTCCATGGTATAAATATTCATATTCTGAATTTTTAAATTGACATGACCTCTCAATATTAATTTCCTATTCATCTGAATTATGGAGGTTGTCTCGTATCTAACTCCATGAGCTGAATACAGTTTTTCTTTTATTTCATAAGGCATTAAAGTCTCATGACCATGCAATTACATTATGTTATGGCAACACCCTCTGCCTAAAATTATAAGCTCCAAATTATAATAAATAATCTTTTTAAGTTGTAAACATGTTACTTGTAAACACAATTTTATTAAAATGCTCTAAAAAGTTAAAAATAATTTTTAACTATCGCAACAATTTTGGGCATATGCAACTTAAAATAAAACCATGGGGCACCCATAACGAAATTGCATTTGGATATTAACAAAATTTTAAGGAACAATAAAAGTGATTACATAGAAATGACATATATAAGAATGAGTACATGCAATTCATTTAAATTTTTCTTTGATAGTTTTGATTTAACAATTCGTCATTCTTATATGTCATTTCTATGTTATTACTTCTATTGTTCCTTATGATTCTGTTAATGTACAAATACAATTATTTTATGGTCGCCCCACAGATTTATTTTTAGTCAGATATGACAAAGAATATTGTCATAGCTAAACTTCTTTTTTGGACAATGACATCATTTATAAGATGCTAATGGACAGTTTTTATTTAAATAAAAATAATGAAATATAATCATTATTATCAAAGGACTGCATTCTTTGCAAGTACTTTTAACCAGAAGTTATTTAAGTTATAGAGAGGTCATTACTTGCTATTCTCGAGATTTTAGAAATTTTAAATATTAATCTCGGTAAACATTCTAGTCTAAAATAAGTTATTTAAACATATGGACATTAGTAACACTTAGTGTGATGTATGATTATGTTAAAATTAATTTACATATTAAAAATAAATATTTTAATTTTTTTTGTAGTATGAGTTCAAGGCTAAATCAATCAAAAAGAGGAAAGTAAGCCTAACTGTATCAGTTGATGGTGTAAAAGTTGTTCCCCGCAGCAAGAGAAGGGTAAGTCATCAAAAGTATTTCATCTTGTAATGCAATTTGATATCTTAATAAAATATAAAATCTTGGTTATTTATATTTCAGAATAATCGATGGCCTTGGGAAGAAAATAAGTTTATTATTTTACATCACCCAATATACAGGTAAATAAATATCTTTCAGACTTCCTTTCTAGTTGAAAGGATTTTTTTTTTTTCCAAAATGTTGCAAATGGTTTTTATAAACAATTATTTACATTTTATGAGATAGTGGTTCGAATATGAGGTCATACGTAAGACTAGTAAATACAATAATAATATGATTTGGTTGTACAAAGGGAAAAAGGGTGGGGATCGTTCTTTTCTGGAGGAAATAAAAACATTCTATACTTCTTTCTGGAATAATTGGTACAATTTTTTGACACCCATTTTACAGCTAAATTGTGTATCAGCCATGTAGCATATGTGGCACTCACCATTAAAATAGCACATGCAGACAACTGATGACTAGTTGGAGTAAAAATGGCGGTTGCATAAACCTGTATATTTAAGAACCTTAGTCATACTAACTAATATTTTTAAAGTAAACAAAAAAGTACTTACCTAATCATCCCATCACCAACTTTGAACCATAATATAAGAATTAAAAAAGATCCTTAAAAGGATTAAAATTATTACACATTAAAATATAAAATTTCCAAGTTGAATTAACCGATATGAAATTGATCGTGATGTATATTGACCAGGCCGTTGCTGAATACCTCTCTTTTATAAGTTTCATTTACCTAAATAAACTCACCTGTAAGTTATAGTTCTTTCTAAAACACAAACATTATTATAAATAATAAACAACTATCTAGGGTACTAAACTCCAAATTTTATTAAACAATTCACATTTAGTTTTCTAGATAAGCAAATTACCATTATCTTTATCCATCATTATCATTCAAAGTATTTAGTATTGTTACACATTTTATTTTAACTTATTAGACACACTAATCAGCCATCATTGTAATTATCAATTAAATTCCTTTTTGTGTTGTATTTCATTACCATAATATCATATATTCAAAACAATATATCTCACAACTCAATACCTTATTTTAAATTCATCATATATTTGTTTTATCTTTAATTTCATTCGGCATATCTCATTAGAGATGTAATTATCGCTTAAATTCAATTCAACACAATTAATTCTGAATTTTATGTCGGGATACTTAGGAGATACCCTAATAGCACTGAGGCTATATAATAATAAAAATTATTTACAAAATTATTTGCATATTAAGGGTAACCGGTTTCTCCCGCTCTGTTAAAATCAAAATGTTTATGTTAAAATTAAAATTTATCACTAATTATCATCTTTAGTATTTCAAATTACACTAAGCCTGGATTAATAAGTTTAGCAAGATTTTCCTAATTATAATTGATTTTCTATAATTTTTTACTTCTGTCAGGATCTTCCTGAGATGAGGGTAGCTCACATCAGAGATGGAAAATATTGTGCTTCAACTACTTAATTTCAAACCCATTAATTTGATCTACCTCGATATTTCTTACATAAATTACTGCTTCTCAGTTCTCGAAAACTCAGTATTCAAAAGTGTCAAAATAGCGTGTCTAAATTCTCCATTTTTTTTACAATAATTCATCTTAAATTTACTTATTACTTATGTCAATTACTTAAATCATTTTCAAAATCAATTAAGTCATGCATCATCTACACCTTTTGTATTATTACATTTTTGATCAATCAATTAGATTGTATTACCTTAATATTATTTCTTCACATCTCATCCAGAATTATCAATATCATACTTCTCATATACTTTAGAACTCATTCTATAGCATATCCATCATTTATCGGCAAAATATATCTTGAGTAATTTAAGTTACAAATTAAAATATTTTAAATATACATGTTATCAATTGATATAAATATATATATACATATATACTCTTTGTTATGCCCTCCTTCCTGCTAACGGGAATGAAATTCTTCTGGATACTTTTAAATTTTATTCATTTCTCACTGAAGGTAATTAGTTCAAAACTACTCACCAACACTTTAGATTTTTTGGCTTTTATTCCTCAGTAAGTGCACTTCTCACTAACTCTATTATCGTGATTGATATTGGTTCTCATGAACGAGTTCTAATAAAGTTTGAATAGATCACACACAGTTTTGGTCACTCGTTCATTCATTCATTTTGAAACTATCATCTTTGGAACCGTCTTTTCAATTAGTCAGGCTATCAGGACGGCTATTGGGGCGTCCGGAAGGTTCCCAACCTTTTCTTTTGTCATCAGTCATGGATGTCACCTCTCTTTCAGTTGTGGGGAGTTCCGCATATTTTTTAGATCATCTGCATGGCATTTCACTTTCTTTAATCAGGAAAGATCTGTACCTTTTCCAGATCTCTTTCATCAGGAAGGTTCTGAACTCATTTTTTTTTTTTTATCTCTTCCTTCACAAATGCCTTGAGCACCCCAAAGAGGGAGGATATTAGCAGTCCTTTCCTCTCAGGACCGGCAAGCTTGTCATAATGTCATTATTCGTTCTAACTTGCAACACTTGTGCATCATCGCCATTTTTTTTATAGTTTCGTTGGCCACTTTCATCCATAGACATCTTGCAGTCTCCAAATTTTAAAATTCTCTTCCACCAATGATAATCATTATTGAAGAAATTATCATTTAAATAAATAGTTATTACAAAAATCTCTTTCCTCAGTATCCTTTTCAGCTAGGGCATGATGTCGGCAAGAGACAGTGGCATGAGGCCCCGCTCTGCCGGTGAGCTGCTCAAAATATATGCCACCTTTCTAGTCTGCCTCCAAGTATTGAAGAAAGAGATTTTGCTCTCGCCTATCTGTTGCTAGGGGTCAGAGGTCGCGAGTGATTGGCTAGCTCCTCTGACCTCCATCCCAACATTGGAAGGCTTCGAACATTCTCGAAGCTTCTCCTGAAAAGGGGTTCTTGATGTGGGCCAGCCCATAT
The DNA here is from genome assembly GCA_951213105.1 of Amaurobius ferox. Lineage (NCBI taxonomy): Eukaryota > Metazoa > Arthropoda > Arachnida > Araneae > Amaurobiidae > Amaurobius > Amaurobius ferox. The sequence goes on from OX578151.1 coordinate 30,318,507, forward strand.
CCGATGGCACTTACTTGCATACGAACGATGTTGTGATAAGTTTATTGCGACACATAGTTTCCTGATTTTATCACTCATCAGTAAGAGATAAGTAATGAGATGACCAGAGAATGCAAACTTATTTACAGGAATGATTCAAATATGTTTATGGTTTTAAAATATTTTCTTCCAATCAGCAGTATTCAAGGATAATACTTCTGCTGACTAATGACAAAACTAAGAATAAATCAACCCTCCCATGGCATAGTTTCCCCATGTTAAAGTGTTGAAAACCCAGACCACTCGACTGAGCCGAAAGCTTGCAGCAACTGTTTGAGTGGCCGGCCATGTTAATGTGTGTAAAATAAATTTCTAATCTATCCAGTTTAGATTTGAAGATTTTTTTTTCTACTGTTTTACTTTCCTAAAATTAGAGGAAAGTATGATTATAGTGATTGTGTCTAATAATCTTTACTTGATAGATACCCAAACAACACAAGGATGTCTTAAATCAATCCTGTGGAAGTCATATGCAGGATTATGCGACTTCCTAAGGAAGTCCTGAAATCTCCCAGAGTCATCCAGAGGGTGTCCAGTGGAAGTCAAAATGAGACACTTTTTGTAGTACTGTGGGCATCCTTTGTAGGATGCTTTCCGGAATTTTTAGTATGCGTTTAGGCTTACTATGGGATTCTGTAGGAACTTGTTGGATGCTTCTTGACATATTACTGGACGCTTTTGGGATCTCTCAGGATAGTTTTTGGATGGATATAGGCTTGTTTTAGGAATTCACTGGATGCTTCCGGACATATTACTGAACACTTTTGGGATTTTTCAGGATAGTTTTTGGATGGATATGGGATTTTTTAGGATCCTTTTGGGATTTTCCAGGATAGTTCTTGGATGGTTACAGACTTGTTATAGGAACTTATTGGACGCTTCTTGACATATTACTGGATGCTTTTAGGATTCTTCAGGATAGGTTTTGGATGGATATTGGCTGTTATAGGATGGTTCTTGACATATCACTGGACACTTTTAGGATTTTTCAGGACTAATGCTAGCTGATTATAGAATTTGTTTTGGAACTTTTTAGATGGTTCTCAATATATTGCAGAATGTTTCTGGGGTCTTTTTCTTTGTGTATATTTTGATAAATTTTGCTATTTAGGATAAATAGCAAAAATAATAAACAGCCAAAATTTATCAATATTTTCTTTGTTAAAGTTTTTTATTACTTAAAAATTACTTTAAATAAAGATTAAATATTCCAAAATTATTTTCAAATAGTTTTATTATATTTCTACCAATTTCACACTCACTTTGAAATAGCCTAAAATTTGGTCAATAGTTAAATCAATGTGCTTGTATCAGTACCAATCAATTTTACTAATAAGAATTTTAAAAAGCACTCATGTCGTATTATAAGCAGTGGTTGGAAAAAACTGCTTTATTTTGTAGTGAACTAAAACTACTTTTTTTTTAAAAAGTACTTACTACAAACCACTTTTAAAATGTATTCACTGCATAACTATTTTTATAAGATGAATTTGTCCACAGCTTCAATTTGCACAAAAAGTTGAGGATATGGGTATACTATACTTTAGTAATTTAACATATTTAATTTACTGATCAACTTACCTTACCAACTTTAAGCTTTTACCCACTTCTGAAAACAATAAAATAAAACAAAAGTATAAAGTAAAAAATATTTATTTAAAAATATGGTTGTTCATTTTTAGTAGAATTTGCAATCAGATAAGCAGGATCTTTTGGGACATAATACATCTGAATCCATATAAAAAAATGAACTTCATGAGGCAATGGCCTTCCTAACCCTGCAGCATCGGAACTATTGCATAGTTAGTTTCTCCTTGTTCTCTCTCAAGAACAGGCATATGCGTTCGACAGCAGAATGCATTGAGTTCCATCTCATCTTATTTGGTATTATGAGATAGGTAATTAGCTCCGAAGATATCTTGTCAGCTAAAACAACCGACATTTTTGATTTATTCCAAAGAGCTTGGCACTTTGCAAGTCGTACATTATTGCACAGAACATCAAATTTCGTACAAAGGATCAAAATTCGTATTGTTTGTTTATTGAAAGAATGTTAAAAGTAGGATCAAAACTTGATACAAACTAGTTATTTACCATATCGTTCTACTAGATACACTACTTATTTTTAAAAGTAGTGTCGAAAGCCCAGACCATCCGTCTCGTCCGAGGACTTAGAGAAACCATTTGGATGGCCGGGTTTAAAAGTAGTGTGTTACACTACAAACTATGATGAAAAAGTAGAGACTACTGCAGTTTCGTTACTTCTGGCCACTGATCTGTTAATTTTTAATTGTCACTTTGGTCAGTAACTGTCCACACACATGAATTTTTACCATTATAGTAGTCATAAAATTTGGTAGACATATTTCATAAAATCTAAGGAGATGCATGTATTCCTAAACTAAAATAACACTAGATAACTCTAGATATATCAATATAATTATTGTACAATAAAAACACAAAAGTTTGAAATCATTATTTATTTGAAGCTTTATTTACAGAATACAATCTTCTCTCTTTTGCATGTCTCAGTCAATTTTTTTTATGACATCTTCAATATCGGATCTTGTCACATTCTGACCACCACCTTGAATAGGCATTACAGCATCTATTTGGGATAAAAATTAATATACATTAAAGAAACAGATAAGGAGTTACCTACAGGGGCCCTGTTTGCAAAAAGATATTTGACATTTTATTTGAGGCTGTGTTACAGGAGCTTGAGAATGAGATTTTGCCTTTTTTATTCCTTAAACCTAATCTTTGGTGCCGTTATATGGATGATATATTTATTATTTGGAACCATAGTTTGAGTGACTTCCTTAATCTTTTGGATAATGTCAATGATTTTTACACCTCTGTTAATTTTACTATTGAGTCTAATTTTTCTTTACCTTTTCTGGATGTTCTTGCTTCCCATAACTCTCTTGGGTTTCATACTTCTGTTTTTCGTAAACCTACTTTCACTAATTTTTGTATTCCCACTAACTCCTCTCACCCAATTTCTTCTAAAAAAGCCTTTTTTAATGCTTATCTTAATCGTGCATTTAATATTTATTCATCTATTTCAGCTTTAGTTATTGAATTAGTTGTACAGAAAGCACCAACATTCATAATATTATTTACAATTTTAAGATTTTATTTAGAAGCTCTAACTTTGAGATTTTAAGTGCTGAAATTCTCTATTTTTATGAAAAGTGCTAAAATTTGCAATTTGATTTAAAAGTGCTTAAATATTTATTTTATTTAAAAGAACTAAAATTTATAATTTTACTTGAAAGCAGATTTTTATGAAAAAGTGATAAAAATTGAGATGTTATTTAAGTGTTAAAATATGCAATTTTGTTTAAAAGCACTAAATTATATATTATTTAAAAATGCTTGAAATCACAATTTTAAACATATGAAAAGAGCACGACGCATACAATAGAATTACTGGCTAGACTGTCAACATCAAACTGCACGACTGTAAATTCAAGAATGAAATTTCAAGATGTAAATTTGTTTTTTCAAGAATTTAAAGACAAGTACTATCCCTGACATTTTTATATCTTAATTTAGAAAGCATAGTGTAAATACTGATTGTAGTTATACTCACCAATAGCAATATCAACAACTTTCAGAGCAGAGAATCAATCATCTTTTGGTGTTCCCATACCAGTTGTATTCTTCTGCTACAGCATCTGCAATCGAATGTTGTATCAATGCCTAGTATCATCAGCATAAATAGTCCCTCCTAGTCCTCTGATTCTGCTATACTGCAAGAATATAATAAAAATTGTTGTAGTAAAATTCAAACTCAACATAATCAATAATTTGTACACTTTAGTAGAACAGAGCAACAATTAAATAACAAAGATAGGATATTCCCTAAATATAACATTGTTTAGATTAACTGGCTAATAAAATTAATGTGAACAATTTTCACACAAATTTGTTTCATAGCGATTAATCAGTATCTATCTTGACACCATCATAAAAAAAAATTGAAAAATTATCTTTTCCAACTATAAACTGAATCGTTAGAATGCATGTGCATTATTATAGGATGTATATGCTGGGGGCAGCCACATATGCATCCACGCAGCGAGTTACTATACCTTTTGAAAATTTAATGAATGAAATTAATCTTTGCCATAAATCCCAAGCAGTGTTGTGTACATTTTCCAGTTTTGAATAAAACTGAAATAAATACATTTTAAAAATATATAAATACATGGCAGTCAATTTATTACATGGTAAGTCAATTTATTAATTACTTATAAGGGAAGAGCCACATACTTTTAAATATATTAATAATCATTACTAGAAAAAAGTGGCAAAGTGTAAATTAGATACATTTTTTTTTTCTGTTTTGAAATAATGAATACCTGAACTTTATTTTTGCTTTTAGTTTAAATTCTTGATTTTAATCATGCATTGTTAATAATTGAAAATTCATGAAACAAAATAGAAAAAAAAGAAACATACAAGTTCAGTGCCACCAGCTGGAGTCATGGCGAATCCCTCAACATTTATCAGTTCTTCCTCACAGGTGGCTGGGAGGGAAAGGTCTATTAGCTCTTCTGCTTCTGGTCCTGATGCTAAAAGAAAACAATGTTTAACATTCATGCACATAATGCATCACAATATAAATGATTCTTTTTAAAAATGAATACATAGAAGTAACAAAACATCAGAAATTTCCATAGATAATGTGACCATGAAATCCAAGCTCTAGTGCAGAATTGATTATAGACAACTGTAAATACTTTCGATTATACAGACAATTATATCCTGCTCACCCTCATAAAATATTTTCAAATGTTAAAGATCAGTTTCTTCCAGCAAACAAAAAATACTTTGAAACGTATCACTTTAAGCAAGTAAAGTGTAACAATTTTCTAAAAAATACATGCACTACCTGACACAGAAAAAGCAACACCACGGAGCTTTGGCCATATAATTATACAAATTGCGATACAAACGCAGCTGGCCGTGGCCGATGTATGTAAATGATATGCAAGTAGATCAGGTGATTAGAGTGGGGACAATAGGAATGAAAATGGCAGATGAGCCAACTACTGTCTGTCACCTATGGAAACCTACTTTTTGTTTCAGGACATATGCCTGGAGAGATGCCTGGCCAACGCTGCTGAAGTCCATTTCAAACAATTGGACGATCGTGCGATGGGATTCATTTCAGGTCTAAGTATGGTAGAATGGTTATAACGGCACTGAAACACACGCAGATGTGTTTACTGTTCAAAGGATTTGGAGAAAATGGATTGAAGAAGGGCATGTGAATTGTCGCAGTGGACAATTGTGTCCATTCAGAAGTACGTCAGCACACATTGATAGACACATTCGAAGGCATTCTGCAATGAGACATCAACTGTCAACATTGCAGAATTTGCAGGGTACATTGGATGTTCCAATATCAGCGAGAACAGCTTCTCAACAATTGGCCGAAAGCTGCTTGCACTCAAACCATCCTTTACGAAGACTCACATTGACGACAAGACACTGATGTGAGAGATTGCAATGGTGTCAGATATGTCAAAGCTTCCTAGATGACTGAATGGAACAGGATAGTGTTCAGCGATGTGTCTTGGTTCTGCTTGTCAAATGACAGTCATCATGTGAGAATTTGGAGACGACATATGGAAACAGATCTAATCCTGCTGTGACTGTTGAACGCCATACTGCTTGACAATGTGGCATTATGGTTTGGGGTGCGTTGATAGCCAGTCACCTCTGGTTCACATCAGAGATACAATGGCAGCACAACAATATGTGGATGATATGCTGTGGTCGGTTGGTGACCATTTTTGAAAGTTGTCTTCTCCAAAACAATTTTATTATCCCAAACAATTTTATTATTTCTTCCAAACAATTGAATTATTATATAACATAAATTAAGAAAATATTACTAACAATCTTTAATCTCTTCTGGTTCAATCTAATATTTACGAGCAGAACACAAGTTTACAGCATATCAACAAGTCGCTAACTAAAGTGATTCCATCCCAAAACTCAAAGGGTCCTAATTAAAATTACTTTAGAATATTTATTACACTTTAGCAAGTCCCTTGTTTTTACAAACAATCATTTTCACAAATCATTAAATAAATTGACAGAATTTAGAAAATGAAATCTCCATACGCATTTTTTGTCCTACAATAATATTAAAACAACTTAATGTAAAGCTTTGGCTTGGATGGTAGAGAACTAGCAGTCTTCACAAATAAGGTCTTTGGTTCAAATCCAAGTGAATACTTAAATTTTACAACTCATGCCGCCATCTGTTGCTACCATAACCAGAAACTAACAATTACGTGAAAATTATAAATGAAAATTGTGGATAAATATTGGCATCTTGCGACATTAAATAGTACAAGCTACCATTACAGCATTAACTTCCTCCATTAATAATGCACTGTATATAATTGTGATGACGAGAAAAATAAAGACAAATAATAAAAATGCATTTAACATAAATATTGAAACTTAAATTTGCTGCAAACATTCAGTGTATAAAAGCAATAAAATAAGATAATTAACAAATTTCTAAAACATCTGACAAAATAAGTATATTATGTACATGCAGTAATAAAATGACCCGATTCATAACTGTCTAAAATGCTAATTCAAAATTAGCCGAAATTTAGAGCATCTGTGTATGTCTATTTTACAACTTCGAGTATTATATAATCATGTGTACATCAATAATTTTATTTACAATTGTTTCTTAATGTGAATACTCCTATGCAACAATGCCTTTTGCATTTTTTTAAGCAAATGTTCTATTTTGATGAAATTCTGCAAAACACTTTCTGGGCTTGATTTTCAGTTTTTTTTTTGGCAAATAATTAAAAATATTAATTTTTATAAATTATTCTTTCAAAAATGCTAAAGGTTTCCTACAGAAAAAAAACTATTAGATGACAACAATGATTTTGAGGAATGTGAATTAGGTGGAGAAAAACTCTGTACAGTAGCATGTGTTTTAATTATTTAGACAATATGTTTTAATATTTTCATAACAATTGTGGCTTTGGAAAAATTTCTATCATATAACTTTTACTTTTAACACCATATGCATTGATTGCTACCTACTTTTGTATTTTCTAATAGATATTTCCTCTGGAATAAAAATCTTCTGTTCCAGAAAATAATCTTCATTCATGTGAACGAGTATTTTAAAATATAGTTTAAAATGCAGTAACATAAATGCTAAAAGTTTCAGAAAAGATGCTACTTAATGTAATAGTCTGACTTGGTAAAACATTCAAACTTCCTGATAATTACATTTTTGCATGCATAGTCAAATAAGGAACTGGTAAGTGACTACCTTTAGAATAATATTTCTAAATTCACTAACTTCTTGCAGGTTTCATATAATATATAATTTACTCAAAGTTGATACTTTATATTTGATGCAAAGCTGTTCTACAGCGTTTATTTGCAAAATTGCTTCAACAAGGCAATTGTGAATCCATTTCTTCCCTTACATTACATACAAATATCCAAAGCTCTATAACTATATAATTAGTTCTGGGACTCTTTTCTTGAACGCGAAAACAAGTAATCGTTATTGCATTTATCCCTTTTCTCATAAATTTAGAAGGTAAAAGAGTAAATATAAAGCCTAATCCACATGTGAAGTTTCCGATATTGTTTCTGCAGTTCAAAATAAAGACTCTTCACCTACCTCCTAGCCTTGCTTCAATTACCTACCTTATGGCACATGAACTTGTTATGTTGCAGTTAATGTTTATAAATAAAGTGCATTCGAAGGTCAGTCTCAACTTAAATTTAGGTTTAAAAATAACACAAACATTACAAACCATAATTGTATTTTTTACACGCCATTTCCTAAATTTTAGTTTTTATTTAGCAAACAATATTCAGCAATCCAGTTCCCAAGCAAAATTAAGCAATCAACCATGCCGATAAGACAAGATTATAAAGAAAAGTTGTATACCCTAACTGTAGACATGAAAATTCAAACTTTCACTAAATAGCAAGTGGCCAGTATGTAGTTTTAAGCTTAATGGCCACTATTGCAGAATTTTAGTAAAATCCATAAGTATGGTTATACATAATCAGGGCCTGATTATGTACTGAGGTGAGTGATGCCTATTTTCTGGACTACCTAACTGGAACATTTAGTTCACATTAAGTGTTACAATAACTGATAACATTAGCCGAATAAATCTACCATTCATGATTACAATAAGCTCTATTGTATCGGAGTTGGAAAAAAAACCACCTTAATTTAGGAAGAGATAGCCTACTTGAGTTTTTGTGCATTTCTCTGTTATGAATAAAATAAAAATAAATTGAAATTAAAATAAATTAACTATGTTTTCCTAATTATTATCATAAATATCTTTTAGATAAATGGTAAATATCAACATTAAAATTATGATCAATAGTAAATAACAGCAAGAACAATTTCATTTATTAATCAATAATATAAAAGTTATTCCCAATTTTCCCTCCCCTAAGAGAATGTAAACATAAATGGTTATATGGTGCAAGTTTTGTAAATGTATTCTACTAGTGAGTTTTCTATCCTTTTAAGAAGGAAAACAGTTTCCATATCAATTCTGCATTATATATTATACATGTGTAATATCAATATACCTTATACCAAATACAACCTGCAAATCTTGTGCACATTAAAACAAATTCTTGTTAAAAATTTATTTGTATTAAATTTAACATATAAATAAACGTAATACAACAGAAAAACTGAATTTCAGGCAAAGAAAATTTATATTTGGTGATTGTGTAGAGAGGAAATATACACAACCCTTGTATATGAAGGTAAAAAAAAAAAATGAAATTGCCTTTTTTATATTAAAATTTATGCAACAATTTCATAACAATTTACAGCTGAAGAATTATAGATAGATTCATAGAGGTACAGTGGAATCTCATTACAACGAATTTCTAGGGACCGTAGTAAAAATTCGTTATTTTGAAAACTTAAGTTAAGGCGAAAATTTAAAATGGGGGGCATATAAAAAATTGAAGGTATAGGAAAAAACATAATGAAACCATATTATATGCTACGATATATTTTAAATTATATACAAATACAACTATTTCGGTTTTTTGTTGTCATTAATCAAAGATGCGGTTGAACCAGAAAATAGCCCCCCACTCATTTTTCAAAGTACGATTCCGCGCCAAGTTGGCACGATTCATCGGGTTGCAATTTCATTTCGTATACTTCGCCAATTCTGGTAACCCACTGACATCCAATCAGCGCTCGGCTGTTTGGGAATCTGCATTTTAATAGGCAGTAATAGTCTTCTGTGTATTTCATCAGACCTTTTTCGATCGAATTCGTTGACTCTTGTTTTGACAGATCTTTTTCGATCGATTTGCAAAGATTTAAACACATATAAACTTTTTGGAATAGATATTTAAAACATTCCTCGTAATTCATGGACATTAACATTTTACGCAAATTTTCAATAAATATGCAGGTTCCGGTGTTAAATGTACGTGTATGTTCAAGAAAACGTGCTGCGGTGTTGAATGTACGTGTATGTTCAAGAAAACGTAAACAATTACGTAATTGTATTGATTGTAGCAGTAGATTCTTTATGTGAAGCATAATATAAAGCAAATCAAACATACCTAAAACTGCAAGTGGCCTTATTTCCAGGATAAGAAAAATCAATAACATATTCGAAAAATAGTCAAAAATTTTTGTTTGCACTGGAAGTGATAAAGAGTGTTTGTTAACAGTTTTCAATATCGCTTAACGAATAAAAATATTCAGTAACAGTTTTTTGCTGAGCTAAAATTCGATACTTGAAAGGACTGTTTGAAAAGACACTGGAGGGTCATCTGGTACACATTCATCATTGTCACTCATCACCTTCATCATCTTTTATGTCTTCGCAGATGCTACTATCAAGACTAGCTATAATATTACTAGTTGTCAAGTCTGAACATATAAAAGCTTCCTCATTGTATCCAACATAATCAGAAGGTGATATTGTTAAAGGAAAATTAAGCTCTTTGGACGCTGTAGCTCATAGATCTTTAGGAAAATCGACAGCTGTAGAATCCTAAAACAAATATATCATTCCTATCACATTCTAAAGAGAATACCCAACTTCTTCTAACAGTTCTGGATTATAGACTGGGACATATTTTGCCAAGCAACAAATATCATTGCAATGGCTTGTCTGAGGTTAATTGCCATACTAGTACTCATCATTCAAGTTCGCAAGTATTTTTTTCAACAAGTCGTCAACGAAAATGAATTTAAACATTTTTTTATGATACCCTGATCGAGAGGCCGTAAAATTGAAATGCAGTTAGCAGGAATATTTTTTGTTATCCAGGCTCAGGTGTTGTTTTTGTAATTGCAGAGAAGCGATGAAACATTTTTAAAACAATGAGGTTTTGCGGATTTTCCAATCACTAGTGGGGTTAGTTTTTCTGTGCCAGTTGCATTACAACAAAAGAGAACTGAGATGCAAACTTTTGATTTTTTTCCACCTTTGCACTGTTCACCTTATTTCGCCATAGTACGATTTGGTGGCAGTCGGTAGAAAAAGGCTATCTCATTAGCATTAAATATGTCTTCAGGTTCATAATCTTCCAAAATTTCCAGCAGTTTGTTTTCTTTCCATTCATGTGCAGCCGATAAATCAGTACATTTTTCATCTCCACTGACTTGTTTTCATGTTATTCCATATCTTTCATGGAAATGAAACAACCATGCAGAACTAGCATCAAATTCTTTTACTTTCACAACTTCTGCAAATTCTTTCGCATTAGTTTGTATCATTGACATAAAAACAGGAATATTTTTCGGTCGAACATCTGCACACAGCTTCATCAATGTTTTAATGATTTCCTAAACAGTCTTTTCCTGTCGGGACACAAAACAGACTGCTCAGAAAGTTTTAAAATTTTGTTCTTTTTTTTAAAATCGCAGATATTGTAGAAGCAGCAATCCCACAATCTTTGCATTATCAACTTGCTTTTTTCCGGATTGTACTGCTTCCAAAATTTCAACTTTTTCTTTTAAAGAGTACTAACTGCTTTCACTTTTTTCGGACATTTTAAATCAGAAACAGAAAAGTACAGCTGTACAGCCAAATAAACTAACTACAGTACACGTTTAATGTACTCGACAATACTGCTAATCTCAATTTTCTTATCAGTTCATATGTGAAAGAATTTTCAGGGAAAATAATCACATGTCTCCCCCCCCCTCCCCCCGGATGCATTATCTATACACTTGGTCATGTAGACAAAAATATCTAGATAAGGGGTGGTTGCTTCAGAAACCCCTTTCAGTTGCACATTTATTTCCAAAAGGATTATAATTATGAAGTACCCTACTTAAAAAGTATATCTTTCTTTTAAAAATAAACAACTTTATTGCAAGTAAATAGAAAGGAGTATTAAATGTTATCATAGTGAAATATTAAAATGCAACGTTATACAAGAAGGCTAAAATAACGGTGGGATGTTTTTTTCTAGAACTTTTAGATCTAGAAAGGGGTTTCTGAGGTAAAATGAAAGAAAAAAATTCGTTAATCTGAAAAAACAAATGCTTTCATAGTTTAAATTCATTCGTTAATGTGAAAATATTTAATGAGGAAAGAGTAGGAATTTTTTCAAAACATCGCGCAATATTCGTTAAACTGGTGTTCGAGATTCCACTGTATACAAAAGAATAAAACCATAAAATGAAAACTAACAAAAAATATAAAATGTTATTTTGTATAGCATTGTGAAAAGAAACACTGATATTAATAGATCGAATTCATTTAAAAAAATGAGTCCGTCCTTCATTCATGTTTTTTCCAAATGTAATGAAGTAGATGCAATGGGATTTGATCGTTGTTGCCTCGCATTTACAGCGTAAACAGCAGATTGAATCATGCTATTTCGAATGTAAATTCGGAACATAAAATGATCTAGTAAGTATAAATGTTTAAAAATTGTGAATCTCTATAAAAATATTCGTCAAATTATAATTAATTTCTTTATATTGCTTTGTTAAAAAGTACGGCAGAATTAGAGGTATAGTTGAGACACTTTTGTCGATCGGGAAATCCCGATCGACAAAAATGTTTTGAATGGATGTTACGGCCAAATACACCTACAGTATGAAACATAGGCTACAAAAAAAAATGCACTTTTTACAACAAAAGCATAAAAACTGTTATAGAAAATAAATAAATTGTATAGAAAATAAAAACTTACTTACTTTGTACTTTAGTTGGAATACCATGCGGTGCACCTATAAATTCAAACAAGCCAAGCCTAACCAGTAACCGGTAGAGGAAGCACCGAATCACAAAGCCACGCATGCGCGAAAAACTCCATGCTCCAATAGCGGCGGCGTTTGAGCTGGCTCCTTTTGAAGCTTCCCACAATCATTCCTAAAGGAATCCTGTTAGAGTCATTCAGGACGGATCTTTTTAATGGCTCCTACGCAGGACGTCTCAAGACATCCAACTTAGGATAGGACGCTTTTAGGATCTTTGGGATCGTTTTAGGATCTCCAGTGGAAGTCACTAAAGGAATCCTGTTAGAGTCATTCAGGACGGATCTTTTTAATGGCTCCTACGCAGGACGTCTCAAGACATCCAACTTAGGATAGGACGCTTTTAGGATCTTTGGGATCATTTTAGGATCTCCTGTGGAAGTCACTGGTTGTCTGGGTATTCTTTTAGTAATAGATTAAGTAACCTTTTTACTTTAACTGATATAGCCTAATAAAAATAATCACAATTTGTGTTTTCATTTTAAATGCATTGATACAGAAATTACTTTTGTGGGTGGGTGTTAAATCGTCGACCCTTTGTAATCTTGAAAATTACTGAAGCAATTTGGACCAAATTTGGGTGACTAGTTTTATGTATTGCTAAAACAAGTTAACTAGTATTGCCCAAGTTCTAAATTAAATAAGCAACCATTACTTATAAATAATTAAATAAGCACCTGCTACTTAATACATCCTAAATAAGTGGCCACTGATTTATAAATAATTAAAAAATTAGCACCTGCTACTAAAATAATATAAAAATTGCATGCTATCCAGAAAATGCACAATATTAAATGTGTTTACTAACTATTTATTTAAAAATGTCATGGATTTATAAATAAATAGCCTTCTAGCTTCTCATTGTCTCTGAACAATTCAATTAAAATCATGAACATTCAGTACATTGGTCTAAATGTTCTCTATTCATAGGCTGCCCAGAATTACATAAGGTACAATGAAGTGAATTTCCAAGTCCAATTCTAAATAAATGGGCATTGAGACATGTCTGTTAATAGGTTAATTGTGGTTGCGATCAGGAAAAAAGAGTGTCAAGTCTTCAATGATGAATGAATGCTCCGCTGATTCAAACATTTGAAATGTTCACTCGATTAAAAAAAAATTTATAATTAATCAACGGCTCCAGAATAAAAAATTAATTATTTTTTATTCTGGAGCAGTCTTTAATATTTTAAGGAGCTGCTGTTAAATTATAAGCGTCAAATGGCACAACAATTTTTTTTTAATCATATAGGAATCGGGGACATTTTAAATACACAAAAAGTTTATATCTTTTTAAAATCCACAAGAATGTGTCTATTAATCATATGCATTCCATTCAAAGTTAGTTTGAAAGAGAATTTTTCGATCTTTTCAATGGTGTCACGATGGAAATTTCAATCATTAAGCAATCAATTTGTATTTATATTGCCCAAAATTATTGTAAATCTGGCTAAAATATAAAATAACTAATAAACTAATTCAGGATTTAAAAAATAACAGCAAGGTGCATCTATTCGAGTCCTGAAGTACCTGTGTACGAAATTTCATGGTTGCAAAATGCTAAGATTTCCTGCTACAGACCGCACAAACAGACAGACAAAAAAAAAAAAACACAGACATTTTCCTGCCCGGTCGTCCAAATAGTCACTCATGTCCTCAGGACGAGTCGGACGGCCTGGGGTTTCCACAGACATTTTCCTTTACTGATGTAGATATGAATGCCGAAAAAAAAAATTCCCAAAAATGTATATAGTTATAAAACATGATTTTGTTAAAATTGTTGGCCCTTCATAATCTCGAAAACCTCTGACATGATTTAAATCAAATTTGGGTGGTATACTTCATATATTGTTTAGATTTGAATACAGAAAAATTTTTTTAAGAATGTTATATAATCTAACTCAGAGGTCGAAAGCCCATATGTTACGTATGAAAAATCTCAGGATTGCCTCAATCCTCTAGTTTTGGCATGCATTTAGATGCTGAAAAGAGGAAGGTTTGTGGTTCTTCAAAAACTTTGATAACTTAATGCAAAGTATTTCTAATTTTTTTGGTAAAACAAAGATTTTTTTTTTTTTTTTTTTTTTTTTTTTTTTTTTAAGTATTTTATTGAGTTTAAAAAAAGCACAAACCTTTTTCTTCATCTATGCTTAGTAAAAAACAACAGCAAAAATAATGCAAAACTGAACAAGTTAATGTGTATGGTAAAAGTCCTAAACTAGATATTTAGGACTTTTTCCATACATTAGCATAGGATAGCAGAAATATGTAGTGAGAGGATAAATTTCCTTTTAAATGCTTAGGATTTCCAATGCCTGCTTTAGAGCGTAAACCTTTTTACTACTATTAAAATATTTGTTTTGTATTCATGTTTTTCAATTTTTGTGATGCAAATTTACTTTCAGGATATTTTATGTGTCACATGATTCACAAGATCTAAAAATATTCAGCTACATTGCCCGGGATGGAGGAACAAATGCTTTCAAATGCAATGTTTTCAAATCAAAGAAAAAAGTAAGTTTTTCTTTTGAAACCCTAAGGTTAGCATGATACTTGTATAAAATACTGATCTCCACAATATTTATGGTTGAAACACATGTTTACTTATGCTCATAAATTTTGTGACACAATACTTTTAAAATCTGACTTCATTGTCTATGTACATCTTTATTGCACTTTTTTGGCATATAATATCGTCAAAATATAAATGTTTGAAAGAAAACAAAAGCTTTACAAAATTTAAATTAATAAAGAATAAACAAACTTTTCAACTTTGCATAATCAAAAGTGAATGAACAGAAATGGTTTAAATAATTTTAATGTATTTAAATCTGTATTTACATCATTTTGTGTTTTCTTATTGTTTACATTGTATATGCATCTATGCAGTTTGGGATGGAGAGAAAAAGAAGTATTCCAATAGGATGGCTATTTTTCAAATGGGCCACCAGAGGTCAATATACCGTAATTTTCTGCGTATAATCCATGATGGCACATAATTTGCATTCGTATATTTCGGAGAGAAAGGAAGGTTCTTCATACAATCCACTGATAAAATCGCTCGATAGTTTGTTTTCTCATATCTGTTCAAAAGTAGTTAAAATGATGAAATTCACCTTGTATTTGAATTAGTAACATAATGGTAATGTTAATTAAAGATTGTTACTTCAGAAGAATAAATTTTAAAAAACATTATTTTATATTAGCACAATGCTTCATTATATAGCTGTGCTTCTTTATATTTTATATTTGCACAATCATTATTTTTCTGCCTGAAAAAAATTACCATGGATAATGTACACTTTTAAAATTTGGAGTTTTTTTTAATAGATAATCTTTGGATTATATGGAAGAAATTACAGTGATACTCAAGTACCAATTATACTAGTTACTATTACACAAGGTTAGTTGGTTTAAGCCATGGTTTTTCCTGGTTACGAGGGTAAAAACACTTTTCCCCCAACCCTGCTGTTACAGTATTTTATGTCTCTAATATTGTTTTTCAAACTTCCACTTCATGTATTCTTTTAAAATTAAGGGAGATTTTTTTTTATCCCGGCAGTAATTTCAGAAAAAACTTCATGATAAAAAAAGTACATAAGGAAAATTTAAATTGTTAAACAATTATTTGATTGCATATGTGTTATACTAGACACTATTAGTGACTTCCACTTTTTGTCTCTGCGATCTTTTTTTTTTCTGCATAATATTTCATGTACTGCTGAGCTGTTTGAAAGCTCTAGGGTTATGCTGCTGATCACATTTCTCGCAATTTGTAATAGAAAAACTAATTTTTTCAGTTGCTAATAAGATTTGACTGTCATGTCTGCTAATATCTGAATTAAACATTGCCTTAGCATTCATGTATGCATTTATGCACTTGACAGTATGGAATAGACGATTGGCTATTCCATACTGGCAAGCATATGGCTGAATGAACACATGGTAATTGTCAATTTTTAGGTTAAAAAAATGTTTTTAACTTTATAATTTATAGAAACTTTTGCTTGAAACAAGTTCTTTGAAATGTCTTAAGATTTCTAATGGATAATAGAACTGTTTAATAGGTTTAATAGAATTTTAATGCATATTCATTATTACTTTAAAAATAAAGACATCCAAAAAATTGGTTTAAAAGTCTTTTATTAAAATCTCCTCTTTACGACGTACTAAAATCACACAGCCGTGTGATGTTAGTACTTCGTAAAAAGGAGATTTTGATAAAAGACTTTTAAGCTAATTTTTTGGTTGTCTTTATTTTTAAAGGATTAATTATTTTGACCTGTTTCCATACTATTTTATTTCATATTCATTATGTTTCCATGTTAGAAATGGCATATGGATTTGCTTTTGTTCTGTACGGAAATTGAAACTAACATTAGGAAACAAAATATGCACTATTCATAACTTACTTTTATAAATTAACATAAGGCACAGTATTTTTAAATTTTCATTCATATTAATAATAACTAAGTGCATGTCAAAAAGGGCAGGTAATAAATATACTCATTAAAAATGAGTAATAGAGTTACGTTTTTCACTTGTTTATTAATTTATTTTTCTTCACCTATTTATTTCCATTTTTTAATGATATTTACTGATGTAATTAGGAAGTGAAAACTCATCTCATAACTGGGAGACATTGACAGAAATAACAAATAAACATTTTTATGAAGTCAAAAACTACATTTAATATTATTGAAAAATATGCTGTAGAACAAATTGTATTCTAAACAAATACTGCAAAAAATATCTAATGCTATTAAAATTAGGGAATATTTATTTATACAGGCAGTAATTTCAGGAAAAAACTTAACAGTAAAAGCAGTACATTAGAAAATATTAAATTATTAAACAATTTTTTGACTGTACGTTATAGTAGACACAATTAGTGACATATTTATTATTACTTTTTAAAGCTATAAGGGATACAAAATTGGCAAGTATCAAATATTCAGCCATATACAAGAAAATTATTTTACAAACAGTAACGATATACTGCAACATTCTTTAACTATATAAAACAATGATTTGATACTTCGAAGTACAGGCATTTGGAGATCCTAAATTAAAACTTGATGTAATTGGATGTATTATTGGATTATAATTTGAATTAAGAATATATTTTTCATCTTTTCTTCATCTGTAATAATAAATACAAGAAAGATCAATCATGCTTAAAGCATTGATTATGAAACACTTTCCAACTTCAATGTAATTTTATTTAAACATCTCTAAAATGTGCAATACATTCCTCGGTAATTTTTTAAAACTTATCACAATACTACATTCATTTATTATATTTGCAAACTTAAACCTTCATCGAAAAAAATGAACTTCATTCAAATGATGGCATTGAAATATAAATTGCCTGACTACAGTAATTTATTATATTTGAAAACTTCATCGAAAGCAACTGACATTCATTCAAATGACGTCATAGAAAAAATAACATGACTGGCTCTCTCTATAAAAGCAGCATTTCATTCATAACATTTTCCCATTCATTTCATACATCACAATACTATAATAATTTATTTTATTTAAAAACTTAAGACCATGGAGATACAAGTAATTAAACTCTATGCTTTGCTTAAAACTTCATCGAAAAAAATCGTCCTTCTCTCTGTAAAATCAATGAATATTTCATTCATATCAGCTATGCTGACTCCATGATCTAAATAATTTTGCGTTAAAGAAATACAGCAATTCTTATACAACTCATCCTACATATTTTGCTGTTTACATATTACATAAGTGAAAAATAGGCTTCATTGTAGAAATAATCAAATTTGGATGATCATTTAAACTCAAATATATTGTATTTGCATTGTTTCAATATGTAGATGTACAGAATTTAAGCAAAAATAAAGCGGTTTTAGGACAATTACAACACTCAATATGAATTAAAAAGAACTTTAAAAATCACGATTTTGAGACAAGATGGATGCCATATTTCATTTCATTCAAGTGGGTCACGTGATCTTTTCATATCATGGTCACGTGATCTTTTCATATCATGGTCATGTGGTCGCTTCATATAAGAGGTGTAATTATTATTTTAATTTTTATTTAAAAAACTACCTAACATATTTTGCTGAAATTTTTTTTATATATTTTATGGGATAATTTGAATGTTACCTAAAATTTTCGAAGCAATTTGCGAATTTTAAATCTACTTAAAAAATGTTTGATAAATTAGGTCCCATAGGGTTCAATGTATTTCATTTTTTCAATCCGGGCTCAATCCAAAACTAATTAGGTGATATTATTCATTTATATTCCCATAGGTCCTACAGACCGTCTGAATAACATACTAAAATTTCATTTTGATTAAGTCATTTTTACGGCAGTTATCGTGCTAACGGACAGACAGACAGAATGAATGACCAAAGTCATAAACACTTTTCAACTTTGTTGTAAAGTGTTAATAAAGGATAATTTATATTGTGTTGTATCTTAAAATATTGATGACCCTTATTTGTGGAGTGTAAAATTTTCTTTCCCTCTGACTTTGAATGCGTGTCCATATATACGTTCCTATTTTTAACACTTTGCAACATAGTTGAAAAGTGTTTATGACTTTGCTCATTCTGCCTGTCTTATCCGTTAGCACGATAACTGCCGTAAAAAATGGCTTTATCAAAATGAAATTTTAGTATGTTGTTCAGACTGTCTGTAGGACCTATTTTTTAAACGGATTTAAAATTCACAAATTACTTCGAAAATTTTAGAAAATGTCAAATTATCCCATAAAAAATATGAAAAATATTTCAGTAAAATATATTCGGTAGTTTTTTAAATAAGAATTAAAAAATAATTACATCCATATTATAAGAAGAGAACACGTAACCCACTTCAAAATAAAATATGGCATCCATCTTGTGTCAAAATCGTGATTTTTAAAGCTCTTTTTAATTTATATTTAGTGTTGTATCCATCCTAAAACCGCTTTATTTTTGCTAAATTTCGGTACATGTATATTCTGCAACAGCACAATTACAATATATTTGAGTTTAAATGATTAATGCCATCCATCTTGTGTCAAAATCGTGATTTTTATTTATTTTATTTCGTTAATTTATATTTAGTGTTGCATCCATCTTAAAACCACTTTTTTTTTTTTTTTTTCTGTGCATCTATATACTGCAACAATGCAATCACAATATTTGCGAGTTTAAATGATCATCAAACTTTGATTATTTCTACAACAAAGTCTGATTTTCACGAAGAATGTAAACAGATCACGATGTAAGATGAGTTGCATAAGAATTGCTGAATTTCTTTAATTCAAAATTATCAAGCTCTGAAGTCTGCAATATAGCTGATATGAATGAAACATTCATTGATTTTACGTAAAAAAGCAGACGATTCTATTTCCTTTTTCAATGAAGATTTAAGCATGCAGTACTTTTGCCTCCATGTTTTTAAGTAAAATAAATTATTGCAGTATATGATAATTTTAAAAATATCGCCGTTGAATGAAAGGAATGGAAAAAGGTTTATGAATGAAATGTTCACTACTTTTATATAGAGAGTCAGGCAATTTATATTTCGATGACATTATTTGAATGAAACTCATTTATTTTTGATGAAGTTTTCAAATATAATAAGTTGTAGTATTGTGATAATTTTTAAAATATCACCGCTGAATGTATCGCATTTTAGATATGTTTAAATAAAATTGCATTGCAGTTAGCAAGTGTTTCATAATCAATGCTTTATGCATGATTGATCTTTCTTATTTATTTCTTTTGGTTAGTAGGTCTGATATCATAAAGAAATGGTATTTTCTGTGGATTTTAAAAAAATGACTTATGCACTTAGAAATCTTCATATATGACCAATTCACGGGTATAAGTTAGGAATTTAATGTCTACATTTATGTAATTATATTTTACTAACTTTACTTACTTTAATTATATTTTACTTACTTTTTTTGAAAATAAAGAGTCTACGGATTCATGAAAATTTGGGAAAATATAGAAATTTTATTGCAAAATACAAAGTTAGCAGATTTTAAAGGTTTATTCAACTGAAATATTCTATCCCATGACCCACTTTTATCAAACCCCAACGCAATTGCTGTAGTGTTGGTGGATCATTATTTATAGAGTATTAATGTGTTGAAGACCCAGACCGTCCGACTCGCCCTGAGGACGTAAGCATCTATTTGGACGGCCGGAATATTAATGTGTAAGAAAGTCAAACAGAGCCTCTCGATTCTAATGTTTATACTTTCTGTATGATGCATAGTATATGTAAGGGAGAGTATTGTAATGGCATCAAAAATCCAATTCTTGCATTTTGATGGAGCTTACATGTTTTGAACATCTCTCTATATGAAACAACTATTTTTAATGATGTATGTATCTGAATACAAGATATCTCATACAAATTGAGCAAATCAAATGCAATTTGGCATGATTATTTCAGGCAATGCATATGAGGCCTGGGGATTTTTAATTTTCCAATCATGTGTTGGATGCATAAAATTCTTTTCTGCTACTGTGTTTTTATATTTTTACTGAAATCATGTAGTCAATAGGTTTTAAAGTAAAGAATTTTATTTTTTACCACATTCGATTTATATTTTAGTAATCCTAAAATACGACTTTTTCAGAGTCAAGCCATGCGCATTGTACGAACAATTGGGCAAGCTTTTGAGGTTTGCCATAAACTTAGCATGGCATTAGCTACCTCAAATGCATGTGAAGAAAGACATTCCTTGTCTGGTAATGAAGAAGTAGATGCTTTGCATGACCATTCAAACAAAGGTTTGTCTCTCTTTTTCAAAGTTAACTTTGTAGTACTTATGGCAGTCCATATATAAAATCTATACAAACTGCTGTTCAAAATATTTTTCTTTCTTTCGACTCAGGTCATTCAACCTTCCCGAAGCTATAAGGTATCTGTTTAGACGACCGGGGCCATGCCACCCAATTTGGACTGACAGTGGGGGTGACATCCACAAGGACTGTACCCTCCTTCCCTTATCACTAACCTCTCAGGACTTTTGGGCCCATAGATTTAACGTGCCCATACTCCACATAGACACAGGGAAAATTTGGGAAAAGCCGGGAATCGGAACTCTGGTCCTCTGAGTGCACTCTCTGTGCTTTAACCAACTGGGCTATCTCACCTCTGTCCGGAAAATTTGAAAATTAAAACATTTTATTAGTAAAACACATAACTACCACATCTACTGTTTTAGAGGATGTTTTCCAAATATTCTGACTATAAGCCAAAATCTCATACCTTCTCTAGAAATTAATGAGTTTTTTTTTTTTTTTTTTTTTTTTTTTTTTTTTTTTTTTTTTTTTACATTACTCTGAAAATTTGATTCACCTGAGCAGATTCTGCCATGATCAGAAGTAGTGCACCTCTCTCGGCATGTTAAATTCCTTTTTTTTATAGTGCCAACTTTTTTTCCCCGTAATATATAGGAAGGACTACTGTATTTTAAACTAGTTTACTTTCATATTTTGATTAATTGTAAGGAAATATTTTATATAATTTACCAAGTATTATAAAACTAGCAATGAGGTTATTCTTATAGTTAACATTTCTATGCTATGCTATGCAAAACTAAAGACATTTTTTTTTTTCTGTTTTAAAGAATTTTCACTTATCAAGTAGTAAGTTTTTACTTTAAAAGTTTATTCTAAAATATATTTTTAACTAGAAAATGTACCCTCCATTGCCCAAGATTTAAGATGCAAACCTTTGATTAAAATTACACCATATCTCTCAGTAAATTATCGAAAACCCGTCCCTGGTCCTGAAGTACCTGTGTACCAAATTTCATGGTCATAGATGCTTTGATTTTCTATTGCAGATGACATGCACAGACAGACATCATCTTTTGTTATGAAAGATTAGCAATGCATTAAACAAAAAAGTAGTAAATTATTAAATTTTTTACTATTTGTTTTACTCTTGAGAAAATAATGTCATTAAACTCTGATTTTCTTCCAAAGTTAGCAGGTATGAAAATGGTATATAACAAAAATTTAAATGTATCAACCAGTTTCAAAGCAAAAAAGAACATCCTTCCTCAAAATAATAAATTTTATTGAAAAACATTGCTGACTGCATTAATGTTGTAAAAACTTGAAATGTCCTTTATCTCTAGGACAATTAAAAGATTCTATGAAATTTTAATGCTAATAAGTATTATATTTACATCAAACATGCAGAATAAAAGTTAAACACTCTTTAAAAAAAATTATATTTTATACAAAGTTTTACTGTTCATTGTTGACTATTTAATCTAATTAAATCAATACCTTATTTTAATTATAGCTACTCGAGCATCCTTATAATTCACATTGTTGTTATGCAGACAGATAACTGTTTAACATATGGGAATCATGGTTGAAATGGCTAGTTTAGAATACGTTTAAGTGTTTGTGTCTTTTGATTTCAAGCAACATAAAATATTGAAAGAATACTTCAGGAGGCAACTTTTATACAGGGATATTATTTATTTTGTGTGTGTGTGTGCAAGATAATTTATTTAAAGATGATTTATTAAGAAAAGTTATATTTAAAATGTGTTTTTGAATCAGGGAGGCTACAGAACCTGGAAATCAGGGAATTTTGACATTTTGGAGAATTCAGGAAAATATCATGGAATTCCTAAAAAAACTGTAAAATCAGGGAATTTTGACATTTTGGAGAATTCAGGAAAATGTCACGGAATTCCTAAAAAAACTGTAAAATCAGGGAAATTGGAATTCTTAAGGTAATCACAGCTTTCTTCCGACTCATGACAATACACATGTGTAGAATTCTTTATCCATGTTTGAGAGTTTTTAAAACTTCAATGTTTCTCAGTGATCCCTCTCATTTTAATTATTTTGAATGTTGACAAGATATTTCATATGACAGGAAAAGCAGATTAAAAAATACTGTATCTGTTTATATATAATTTTATTGCAATTTAACTATATGAATTCTTGACTGGATTTATTTTCTACAAATAAAGTAAATAAACACTGCTGAGTTTATAGCTGAGTTTTATAACTTATCTAGAATTTAATGCTTGAAAGATTAGTATTCTTGTAATAATACTGTTCTTATATAACTCTTGCATAAATACTGAGATACTGTACTTTGTTATACTTTTCATTGCTGAAATGAATTAATTTTAATTATTTATTCTTAAATTATCACTTTCAGTTTTATTGACTTTTTATGATTGTTAAACTAGTATTCAATAAAAATAAATAGTGATGTGTATCGGGAATTTTTAAAGATATTATCTGAAAATCAAGGAAATATTGGGCGATTTTTTATCTGAGATCCTGTAGCCACCCTGAGAATTTGCCTATTTTTTTTTTTTTTTTTAATCACCAGCAATTCTGGGTGACTCTGCTAGTATACAATAAGATCTTTTGATTATTTCTTTTGTACTTGGTTTCAAAAAGCATGAATTTAGAATTAAAATAAATTTTTCACAAAGTAACTTTGATACTAGGTATTATAATTAAAAAATTCTTGTTTTTAAATTAGTTCATATATTGTAATTTCCAACAGATAAGCTAATATTAATTTTATTTATATTACTTACATACTAGGTAAGAGCCAGGGAGATGGAGCATCAGAACCAAACAGCTGTGATACCCAAGAAGAAACAAGTGCTGCTAAACCATTAGGCTCACCCTCTAATCAGTACCCTCCATATTTAACTGATAAGAGCATGAGTAAAAAAGCTGAGAGTGAGGTACAGATTTGTTTTTATCAGCTTGCAGTTTTGTTCAATTGTGTGTTTACTTGAACTTTTTTATAGTAATCTATTTTCACTGGTGACATAATTTATTTCATTGTGACATAAATTTTTGTCTTGTTTTGTATTTTGTAATGTTTGTTTTATTTTCTTTATATTTTTTTTCTTTTCTACAAATAAAGTAAATAAAAGTTATATTCTTATGGTAATCATATAATGTATATATTTTTATGAGTACAATATTCAACTTATGGTACACGTACCACTCATGGTATAATATATAGTTGTAATGTCCATAGGAAAAGAAATTTTGGCTCATTGTTTATTTGCCAAAAACTTGTTCACTCGTCAGTGGAATATAAATAACAACATTGCATAACACATTTATCATATCTTGTCAAAAGGCAATTTATCTGCAATTGTTACTTAAAATGAAAAATAAATAAAATAAAATAACATTCATATATACACATAACAGTAAAGTCTTACAGGGGTGGAAAATCTATGCCAATTGCACCAATTTGCTGTGATTTTCATTTATTGCTACATCCTGTTACAAAAACATTTAAAATCTCAGTATCTGTGCTAAACTGTACCTAAAATACACTTTTTCTACATGCCCCAAAACAAAAGTTTTGTACTTTTGAAAAGCTTCCAAGAAGTTGATAAATCATCAACATTACAAACTAATTATCAAGAATGCTACTGAATGGTCCCGCAATATAAAATTATATGGCAAATATATTTTGGATTTGTTCGCCAAAGGCTGTTTGCATTTTTATTCATCAATCGTCAGAATCATCATTCCATATTCCATTCTACCTTGTCGCTAGTTTCATTTTATGCGCTTGACTTATGCTAAATCCTTCTTCTTTCCAGCTATGAAATTATCCAGCACCTGTTTGATGCAGAGTTTCCCCTAGGCAGTTTTAGAAAAACCCTGCCTACCCTCAAACAAAAACCAACCAACCAACCAACCCTTGTATGACCCCAGATACATAAAAATCCAAGAGTCCTTTGTCTGCCTTCATTACATTAAGTTTTCAACCTCCCATCAACCGGCATGTCACCTCCCTCACCTAAAATAAATACAGACATGGTACAATTCCATGGATTTCTGCTTTCTTGGCATTGATTTCCACCATTCCTGGGATCAATGCAAATCCATAATAAAATTTTGTTGGGGGGGGGGGGGTATTTTTGTTAGCAATGAAGCCAAACCATGTCCAGTGTTTAATTATTCTTGATGGCAATCTTCAATCTTCCCAGGCAGCAGTGCTGTAGCACCATGAGAGAATTTTGAAGGAAAAGAGGATGGAGGTACATTGGTGGTCCGTATCAGTTTGCTCCTTGATAATATCGCTCTTGTCACGCTGAGGAGAGAAATATATGGATTTTAGGACTTCAGAAGGTCTATTGACACCTATAGGAGAGGGATGGATACTGAAAGCTTCATAGATATCCTACATGAAATTTGAGACGAGGCACTCGGGGTTACCGAGGCAAGGGAGTGATGTGTAGTATGTAGTGCATTTCGTTATGAGTCATGGTTATTTATTTCCTTTCTTCTAACCCGGCACCACGTCTTGGAAAAATTGAGTAAATGCTTATTTTAATTCGTGCCTGTTTTTCATTCTATGATGTTCGTATTTTGTGTTTCTTCATATGTGAAAAGCAAGTGTTTTGTGTAAGCAATTTTTTTATTTCAACTATCTTTTCATAGACTTTTATTGTTGAAACATATGTTTTCAGTTTAGTTTTTGGATTTTTATTTAAATCGTTCATGTGACAATTAGAATAACAAATATTGTTTCTGATAGTCTGAAATTGTGTGACATTGATCATTTAGAACAGTCTTTTTCTCACTTTTTTGGTCATGGATTCAATTTGATGGTGAAACTCTAAAATTAGAAAAAGTCCATCATAGCCCAAATTATGCATCCAAAATTTTACCCATTTTTTTTTCTATTTTACATAAAGCAATTACATCGCAGAACCCCGGGGCTCCGGAAACACACTTTAAAAATCGCTGATGTAGAATAAAAAATGAATATTAGATAATGCATTGATCATCTAGAACAGTATTTTTCAAACTTTTTTGCTCGCTGAACTGTGTTTATTTAATTTACACAACTATCACATTGTGGAACTTCGGGACTCCACGGAACACATTTTTAAAAATCTGATGTGGGCAGCACATGACTTTCCAATGTATTTACTACTTTTACAGTAAAAACAAAATATGTTATTCTTATAGTAGTCTTTTTTCCAAGATATTGAATTTTCGTTAAATAATTGTTATTTTCATTGATTTAACGTCATTTTTATCCATTTGGCAAGATTTTATTTGATTTGGTAACATTTAAAGAAGTCGCCAAGTTAGCGGGATTCCTCCAAATTCATCTCCAAAATCTTACCAAGCGTTATGAACAGAGAAATAAGTTATTCTTATAGCAGATAAATGACTATGGGCATTCAAATACAAAAGTATTACTCAAAGTATCTTTTTTCATGAATGGAACAAGCTAGATGCACGAGAATGATGTCATCAAATTTATGATATTACATATGAAAAGTGAGCATGTTTCTCAATAGGAAATATATTTTTTTTATTTTATGATTTTTTGATATTTTTTTTTAAATGTGCAATATCTCGAGAACGGTTCATGCTAGCATTCTAAAATTTATGTTAATCATTTTCTAATGAAAAATTGCATAAAAATGTCTATTTGCATAACTTTATTAGAGGTTTTGATTTTATGATTTTTTCAAAATTTCACTCTGGGGGTTCTAAACATTTGATTGTGTATAAAAACGATAGGCTTCCAGTATTCACAGATTGTAATTTATGTACCAAATTTCATTCGAATCGGTCCATTCGTTCATCAGTTATCGTCTCTACAGACTCACTGACACACAAACACACACATACTTTCACACACACAGACATCACCTCAAAATCGTTCGTCAGTTATCGTCTTCATAGACTCACTGACACACACACCCACACACATCACTTCAAAAATGTTCGATTCGTGATCTGGGATGCTTGAAATGTGCTCTCCGGTCGAAAACTCAAATTCGAATTTTCGACCCCGTCACAATATTTTCCTTATACATTATTGTATATAAGGAAAGTAAAAATGCTGTTCATTAATCATCTAGAACAGTGGTTTTCAAAAATTTTTGGTCATGTAACCATATTTAATTTACGCAAAGCTATCATGTTGTAGAATCCTGGGCTTCCGCTGAACACACTTTAAAAAAAAAATAAATTTAAATATGACAGATTAACAAAGTCTGTAAAATTCAGACTTGTTGTGTTTGATGTTTTACAAAGTTCAACTTTTTCTGGTGGAGGGCTGTACCATGTCTGTAATTAAAATATGAGTAAGACATGAATTTAGTGCCAAATAAAAAAGAATAAACATCCCGCACATTTTGTTTGAAACCCGAAAGCGGAATAATATTAAGTAATACATTCTCCCTTCCATTGGATAAATAGTTTAAAAACTATTTTTATTTTTCTATAACTTAACATTGTACTAAATTATTCCATGTTTGGTATGCATTTGGGGGGAAAATGTTCTGAAAATTTGAATTCTGTAAGCCGTTTTTTTATTAAAACCAATATTTAAAAATATAGCTTTTCGGAATAGAGTTCTTTTGCTTCATTTACAAGAACAGGTATTTGTTCATGTTGCGTTTGTCAAAACACAGAATAATGGGCAGGGAATGAAAAAATTGTGTATTGTGCAGTACAATAGCTTCGATTTCAAAGGCTTTGGTAATATATGGGAGAACTTATTTCCTTCTTTACCATCTCTACTAGTTAGAGATGGTAATGTTACTAACCACCTTTGGTGATCAGCCCTACCAGCAATAAATTTCTTGCAGTAGTTGTTGACTATAGCCATGCATTGGGTCCTATACCTGTGGGTTATTCACTTTGTTGGTTGGGTTTCTTTTATTTTCATGTCATGGGTCATATTTCTTCTATTTTTTTTAGGCTGCGGCTCTATCCACAAAATTTAGTTTTAAAGGCTATAACTTATCAAATTTTTAATGAGAGCTGTCACCGATACTTTTTTATTTGTTAACTAAATAGAAAGTAGATAAAGAATGCTATTTTCAAAAATAGAACAGCATTTCACAGTTTTCCAAGGATAATTAAATTGATAATGTAACTTTAATTTTCTTGAAATTATATGATAATCACATTTGAAATAAGCAGCCTTCTCTTGTGCAGACGTTTTTGCAAACTATAAAAACCATGCGCTCTGAGGATTTTATTCTGCACAAATTCCACATTTTTCTTTTAAACACTCGACTCCCCTATTTTTCAAGGATTTCGGCTATCTTTGCTAACATAGTTAATTGAATGATTTTTACCACACCTAGTGGAAGGGAGACACACCCTCCCCCCCAGGGCGCGGTAGCCCATTGGTTAGTGTGCTGGAGTTGCACTCGGTTGGCCCGGGTTCGATTCCAGCCACTGCCAAAACTGCCGCCGTGTTCATGCGGAGTACGATCACGTTAAACATGTGGGTCCGAAAGTCCTTCCGAGAGGTTCGTGGTAGGGGAAGGAGGGTACAGTCCCTGTGGATGCCTCCCCCACTGGGTTCCGGTCTAAATTGGAAGGCACTTCCCGACCGTCCAAACAGTTACCTTACACCTTTCTGGTAGGTCGGACAACAACAACAACAACAACAACAACACCCTCCCCCCCCATCTCCTTTTATTCTCCAAAATTCCCAGTACTATGAGATCTTTTATCGTATTCTACACCCAATACTCTCTGTTTTCCAAGAATTTCCACAATCCCTGCTGATGTCAATAATTGGAAGATTTTCACCACACCTGGTGTAAGGGAGCAACCCCCTCCCTCCGTTTACATTTATTCTCCAAAATTTCAAGTGAAATGAGATCGTTTGTCCTATTCCTCTTTTCTTCTTTCCATGGAAGAAATGAGCTCCAGAATGTCTCTGGCTTCTACAATAGGGATCTTGTTCCCCAATTTATCTTTGCAAGATTAAAAAAATATTTTCTTGGAGAGCTCTATGTTTTGTGTTGTACATCGCAATTTTAAGTTTTTACTGCTACTTGGCCTAGTACATACTCAATGCCCACTTGTAATGCTGCCAGGTCATGGCTGCTGATAGACACCAAGATTGTTGAAATCGGACTGATAGAACAGAAATAGGGAAATACTAGCCGAATACCCATTGAAAATCAACGGTCTCTCAATAGGCAGCTCCCAAATCATGTAAATTTTCGAATAATTTACGTTTCACATTTATTCGGGAAATCGAATATTTTGGTGTGCAGAAACTTTTAAAAGAAGAAAATATTGGAAAACTTAAATTCCACACTTCTTCCTTTCGAAATATCCACCCGTATACCAAATTAAAGACTATCACATCCTGAAGCATGCTATTTTATCATTTCCCTTTTCGAATTTTTTTCTGTGAAGCACACCCATAAATGAACATTTTTGAAAAACTCTATTCACCTTAGTTTTTTTATCAGATGATTGGCCATGTGCCACATATCAAACCTCTAACACATTTAAAAGGAAGCATGTCTCATTTATTTGAAAAATCGAACATATTGGTGTGCGGAATTCTCTACAGTAGCAAATTTAGGAAATCTGAAATTGCACACTTTCTTTCTTCTAACTATCTACCAGTACACCAAATTTTAAGTCTCTATCCTATCACGAAGCATGCTTTATCTATCACTTCACCTATCGAACATTTTTCTGTGTAGCACCCCTTTAAGTGAACATTTTTGAAAATTGTATTCACCTTGGGTTTTTATCAAATAATTAGCGCCCATATACCAAATTTGAAGCCTCTATCACATTGTAAAGAAGGCGTTTTTCATTTGTTCATCAAATCGAATATTTTAGTGTGCAGTACCAACTGCAATAGCAAATATTGGAAAACTGAAATTGCACACTTTAATCTTTTCCAACGATTTACCAGTACACTAATTTTGAAGTCTATCTCATCGCAATGAGTTCCTACTATTTCACTTTTCGAACATTTTCGTGTAGAGCACACCTTCTACAGAACATTTTTGAAAAATTTCATTTTTCCAGGGGTTTTTATCAAACAATCGACCCATATCCCCCCCCCCCCCCATCAAATATTTTGGTGTGCAGAACCCCTTAAAAAGAAAATATTGGAAAACTTAAATTGCACACTTCTTCCTTTCGAACTCTCTACCCATGCCATAGCTGCCAACCGTTTCGGATTTTCCGGATTCGTTCCGAATTTTTACGTCTGATCTGAAAATCCAAATTTTTTCCTCAAAATCCGAATTTTTGAAAATATTCCTGTTTTACCCCATTTTTCCCCCTCTGCGACTATAAAATTAAAATATGCCGAACAACTGGTTTATGGTATCAGAAAAACAGGGTGGCAACAGAACCGGGAAATCAGGAGATTCTTAGGGAAAATTCAGGGAATTTTGCTTCAAATCAGGGAAAATTTTGGAATTTTGTTTCGCGAGTCGCCAATCTTCAAATCCCTGTGAAAACATATGAACGGGAATTTTCCTTTCTCTTTGTCCCTCCGCGAAACTGCTCTCGTTATATGTTAAACTTTATTCTGATTGGCTGTTGATCAGATGACATCATAAAGCTTAAAATTCCCACTCACCACTTGACGATTAACAAAATCCTGATTACCGGAAACTGTGTGATATCGTAGGATGGCTATTCTTCCTAAACAAATCCACCTGTGGAGTGAGAAACATCTGTCAACAACTGCTACAATACTACTATGGCTCTCCCATAGTTTTACCCTTACGAGGCGATCGTAATTCATTGCATTTGCTGTCGAGAAGGAGAGCAATCCACATTCCTATCCTACCCCTCCCCGTAATCACCGATGTGATTTACGACATTCCGGGGTGTAGCGTCTTTGCCGTGCTCTCTACAATGAGCATGGCAAATGATAATTACAGCTTAAATGGGTTCCCCCATTTTTACATCCGACTCAAATTTAAAACGTTTCCCGAAAGTGAATGCATGAACGGAATTAAAATCACTCACTAAAATAAAAATGATGCGTGAAACTCGTTCCCGCTATTTTGTGCTTGTGAATTTATTTATTGGTTACATATTCATTATAGCATATTTTTCACAATGAAAAATTAAAAGAATCTATATGAACGAGTTTCGGGAATACGCTGCCACTCGGGGCCGGTGCAAGCGAATTAAATCTGAGCTTGAGTAAAGGATTAAACCGCATGAGTAAAGGATATCAACCTTGGGGATGGGGGAATGCTTTTCCGAGCTGAATTGCTGATATTGCAATGTTATGTATTATTCTACTTTAACCTACATATGAACTGTCCATAAATGACTATACGGAAATTATGAATGTGTGTAGTATTGGCTAAAATAACGCGTTTCAAGGATACTATCCCAAACATACTTCGTATTAATTTTAAGGCTTGATCGCGAGAACTTCATAATTTTTAAAATCTCGATGTACGACAGTTTTTCGCTAGGAGAAGTTTCAGCTTTCCTTTTACAGATTATGCCCTGTTTTAAGTTATTAACCCTTTCGGGACGGCGGCATTCCGAAACCGCTGTGGCCCAAAGGACGGAACGCTTTGTTTCCGAACTTTTCCCAAAAGACGGCTAATTTTTTGCGCTAAGCCTAACTCTCGAAAAAAATTCACTAAAAATCACCCGTTCAATACAGCATTCTACTTTTTTCAGGAAGAAAGGAAATACTTATTTTCTATTTGATGCATATTTTTTATATAAATTTTTTTTTATCAAAATATTAAAAATTTTAGTGTATATATGTTTTAGGTACAGATGGATTATTCTTTGGCATGTCCTTCCGATTTTTTAAAACTATACCACATATATGCGTATTCTTAGACAACAAATACTTTGCAAGTACAGGAGAGGTAAAAAATATATCCAAATACAAAGTATATCCTTTAACTGAAAGTTCATTTAGAAATGTTTTCACAACGCGTTCTCCATACCCACCATCAGAGCTTGATAATTCTGTGTCCTTTCCAGTATACACAAGGAAATTCCATTTATAGCCTGATTCTGATTCTGACAATTTATATATTTTTATTCCATATCTGGACCTTTTCGAGGGGATATATTGACGAAATCCCAGCCTTCCTTTCCATGAGAACAAAGATTCATCAATGAACACATTTCTTCTAGGAGTGTATATAGATTTAAATTTTGAAACTAATGCATCTAACACGGGTTTCAATGTATCTAGTTTTTGGGCATTACTATCAAGAGTAAAATGAAGGTAACGTAATATTCCTATAAATCGATCGCGACTCATAACTGAATTAAAAAAAGGAGTACTGATAATTGGATTCTTAGAAAAATACATTTTAAAATTTGGTTTTCTGACAATGCTCGTCAAAATTACTAGTGCGAGAAACACACGAAATTAGTTTCCTGTCACAGGTGTAAATACATTGTCACAGGTGAAGATACATTTCAGTTCCTGTCACAGGTGTAAATACATTTCCTGTCACAGGTGTAAATACATTTCCTGTCACAGGTGTAAATACATTTAGGTGGAGTCTTCGATGTGGAAGGAGAGAGAAGATTTTTCTCCCATTTTTTCTTTGCAAATTCATTAGTTGCTTTTACGATAAATTCTACTAGTTCATCATAAAAAAATATGCTAAAAAAATCAAGTTCCTTATCTAAATTAGGCGGCATGATATTGTGATTTATTCCAGGTGTATTCAAAAACTCCAAAGAATTCAGATCTTTCAAATCACATGTCCAAACATCATTCGAAAAAACAGCAACTGAAGCTGGCGGCGTTGTAATAATAGTACGCTCAGAATCAGAAGAATCAATTGCATTTTCAGATTCATCATCAGAAATAACACTGTTCCACGAATCTTCCCTATCTGCTTTGCTTTCATTACTGTCTGGTTTGTTTACCATACGCGTATATTCTTCCACAGAAAGAAAAAGTCTCAAACCAGCCATACTTTTATCCAAAATAGCCTAATCTTTTCACTGTCGAACATTCCTTTAATCCCCCCCTCCCCCCACCCCCCCAAAATACTCTCTTATATTCCTGTAATTCACCAACAAAATCATTAAAAGTTAAAATCAAAAGGAGACCCGGAACTCAATTATAAAATTGTTGATGCTGCGAGAAGTGCTCTGTTTATTTATTTTACAGAACCATGTTTCACCACTCCAAATGGAGAAATAATTCATTGGATTTTCCTTGTGCCAAGGTCAAACATCTATAAAATACATTTAAGTTGCTTCCACGGGCATTTAACACCATCTAGTAGACAAATAAATTCAAATGAAAACGTTTCACGTAGAAACACCAATACGTGCCACTCGGCGTTTAGGGTAAAGTTCTCTCCGGCATGAGTGCGTGCCGTACGTCCTTGAATGCAAGTTCACAGCCGGCACGTGGGCGTGCCAATTGTCGCGAAATGGTTAATCTCTCATCGACGATGTATAAAACAACGATGTATGGATTCAAGTTAAATCGATTCCATTTTCAACTAACTCACGGGGCTAGAAATAGTTCACGGCCCTTTTCCCATTGATCGGAAAATTCAGGTATTGCAATAAAAAGGAATGTTTCTAGCGATATAAAACACCATTTTTTAAATTCAAAACATCGAAATATTAAAAAAAATCAAATTCTTCAAAAGGATAAAGAATTTAATTGTTATGAAGTAAACATATTGGGAAAATTTTAAAGTAAGAGTTCATAATGTCCATTAATATAATGGGAAAAAAGGTCGAAATATCGCGATCGTGAAAATTGAAAAATTAGAGTAAATGATCATAATATAAAACAAGAATATTAATTTATTAAAATTCACTGAAAATCATTTGTAAAATCCTCGAAATTAAAGAAAAATTAGTGGACGGGCTTCTTAATAATAAAAGAGGAATAAATAATAGTGAATTCTACATAAGTTAGCAAAGCAAAAAGATCCTATGTGTAAACTTTTGTATGGTAAATTGAGTAGTATCATGTTGGGGATACTAACACTCCTCCATAGTAATGCTGCATGTGAACGAATTTTTAGCCATGTAAAAAGAAACAAAACTGATTTTAGAAGTTCCATGAGTATTTCAACTTTACAGTCTACTTTAATTGCCAAATCTCAGATAAATGGTGCTTGCTATGAACAAACATATGATGCCACTTTCTTGAAAAAGGCCAAATCTGCTACCTATGTATCAATAAACTAAAAAGATTCTTAATTTGTTTTTGTTTTACTTACTTTGCAATAGTGTATTTAAATTGTGTAATGAATTTTTTTTTTCAAATATGAAAATAGTTTAATTTTACTTTTAGTTGAATATTGGTGTATTTAAGGAGAACAAATATAGTTACAATTTTATGGGTGTAAAAAAATTATGCATTTCATGTATGTTTCAAAATTCTTATCTCATGAGATAATTTTTTTTTTATTAAGATTAATTATATAATATATATATATATATATATATATATATATATATGGGTTTCACCAACTCTCCTTCCAAAGGGGGGGGGGGGGTGCAAAATCACTGTCAATACATAATACATTGGCTAAGAAATACTGACATGTTAATTTCAATTGTGTGGGGGAGGGAAGCAAGTACTCCCATGCTGGAGACACCCATGTATATATATTTTGTGTGCAACTATTGCGTGTCATTTTCCTCTCGTACAGTGTCCTAGTTTTTTATTCTCTGGGTTGGCAGCTATGCCATACACAAAATTAAAGTCTATCTCATCCCAAAGCATGTTATTTTATCATTTCCCCATTCGAATGCCTTTCTGTAGAGCACAGCCATAAATGGACATTTAAGAAAAACTCTATTCGCATTGGGTTTTTTATCAGAAAATTGGCCCATATACCAAATATAAGCTTCTATCACATTAAAAGGAAGCATGTATAACTTATTCAAAAAATCGAACATTTAGATGTGTGGAACCTCCTAAAGTAGCAAATATTGGAAATCTGAAATTGCACTCTTTCTTCCTCTCAAACTATCTACACTTACACCAAATTTGAAGTTTTTATCCTATAGCAAAGCATGCCTTTACTATCATTTCACCTTTCGAACATTTTTCTGTGTAGCATCCCCTCAAATGAACATTTAAAAAAAAAAAAGTGTATTCTTCAAATGTATGTATCAAATGATTAGCCCATATACCAAATTTCAAGCCGCTATCACGTTTTTCATTTGTCCGTCAAATCGAATATTTTAGTGTGCGGCACTCCCTACAATAGCAAATGTTGGAACACTGAAATTGTGTACTTTCTTCCAATGCAACCATTTACCCGTACACCAAATTTAAAGCCTCTATCTCATCGCGAAGCATGCTTTTTCTATCATTTCACCTTTCGAATGTTTTTGTGTGGAGTACCCACCCCTTTAAATGTGCATTTTTGAAAATATCCATTATTCTTGGGTTTTCTATCAGATGATTTACCCATATATGAAATTTCAAGC
This sequence comes from Amaurobius ferox, assembly GCA_951213105.1. NCBI lineage: Eukaryota > Metazoa > Arthropoda > Arachnida > Araneae > Amaurobiidae > Amaurobius > Amaurobius ferox. The sequence goes on from OX578151.1 coordinate 30,354,072, forward strand.
CTCTATCACGTTTTAAAAGGAACGTTGAAGGGCTTTTTAAAAGGGGCGTTGACGTGAAAAAATTTTATAGTTTAAGAAATCACCTATAGGTGGCGCTGAACGCATTGGAAAGACAAAGAAAATAACTTACTGTACGGTCAGTACCTTTATTATAGCATCAAGTGTTGGACATGTCCTCAGGTAGGATACAATTCAGGTGAGTGTAAACACCAGTAACTGCAGAATGCAGCATGTCCGGGTGGATTAAACTCAATTCATGACAAATGGAATCTTTTAGTTTTCGCAAAGCATCTGATGCTGATTTTCCGCTCACGTAATACAGCTTCACTAACAAGGCTTTCTCGATCAAAGTTAACATTCTCGCAAAAACACTTCTTTGCACCGTTTACTAATGAATCAAATGAAGAATGTACAGAGCACTACAGCTTTTTTATAACAGTCTCATTTGCATATTTTTTGGAAGATGTATTCGGGTAAGCGCCACCTATAGGGGATTTTTTAAACTACAAAAGTTTTTCACATCAAAAAAATACCCCGTTCTGACAATACTTATGGTACAAACCGCATCTCAATGGGATGATTTTTCGATTTTTAATGAATTTTTAAAGTTTATACGGACTTTTGAAAGACCCTGTTTATATATATATATATATATATATATATAGCAAATTTTCTCTCTATATATATAGTAATTATTTCTGTATATGTAAATATAGTAGTTAGAAGTTGCATATATATATATATATATATATATAAAATTATATATTTATATAGGGTATTTATCCCCCTGCTCTAAACTTTCATTCACCAAAAAGCCCTGAAAGAAACACTGTCTGCATGGCTGTGTTATAGAATCTTTATTTTTTTTTTTTTTAACAGGCATCCAAGATAACTACATCACCAAATAATAATCTGAAAGATTCTGTTGGCGTGTATCACCATATTCAGTTATTGAAAGAACAGTTGGAGCAACAGAATCAACAGATGCAGTCTGTAGTCGGGCAGATTCAACTCTTGAAAGACCAACTATCTGCAGAAACAACTGCTAGACTTGAAGCTCAGGTATATTTCACCTACTATCTGATTTTATCTACACTTATTTCACCTTTATTCTATACTAGAATGACTTATCCTGTGTTTCCCAGGTCCCAAATAAACTCCCACTACATAAATAATACAGATAATACCATTCAATTTCCAAATCACTTGTTTGGAACCAAAATCATTCCCATCTTTCATTTTAATCCAAATACTTTAGTTTTAACACAGGTGTAGTCTCCCACAACAATTTTCCACACATGCGCACAAACTTTCTCTACACCCCACAGCAACTCTTGAGTTTGTGATCCGCCAACTGGAGAAAGAATGGAATCAAAAATCTCATGATTTGGGTTAAAAATTTACAAAAAAAAATCAGAAAATAGAGTAACGCCTGTCCTTTTCAAATTAAATGTTGCATTTTTCACTGCCAAATGTAAGATGATATCAATAATCTGGTAGAATTATTTTCATCTTCATTCCCGTATTATCCTAGCATGGAAAGCTACAACTTGTCGGCAAATTTCATTCGAAATATGTACATTTTTGGCATCATGACGACTGATGAGTATAGTAGTGGGTGTTGTTGTTGTTGAGACCCAGACCGTCCGACCTACCAGAAAGGTGTAAGGTAACTGTATGGACGGCCGGGAAGTGCCACCCAATTTAGACCGGAACCCAGTGGGGGAGGCATCCACAGGGACCGTACCCTCCTTCCCCTACCACCAACCTCTCGGAAGGACTTACGGACCCACATGTTTAACGTGATCGTACTCCGCATGAACACGGCGGCATTTGTGGTAGCGTGCAAATCAAGCGCGCAAACCACGGGGATACCGCACCCGAGATGGCCAACAGCACGCGGTGTTCCGAGGTGGTATAGTAGTGGGTGTGACACGAAGTAATTCAAAACAAGTATCAGTGAGAAAAATTAAAACGAAATTTATTACTCATGAAATAATATCAAATCGTTAACTTTTATACAGCTTACATAAAGGGCGCGGTAGCCCATTGGTTAGCGCGCTGGAGTTGCACTCAGTAGGCCCGGGTTCGATTCCAGCCACTGCCAAAACTGCCGCCGTGTTCATGCGGAGTACGATCACGTTAAACATGTGGGTCCGAAAGTCCTTCCGAGAGGTTGGTGGTAGGGGAAGGAGGGTACGGTCCCTGTGGATGCCTCCCCCACTGGGTTCCGGTCTAAATTGGGTGGCACTTCCCGACCGTCCAAACAGTTACCTTACACCTTTCTGGTAGGTCGGACGGTCTGGGTTTCAACAACAACAGCTTACATAAAGTACATCAGAAGAACATTACTCCAATACTGAGCCTAGCCATAACATATCAGCTATTTACATGACATAGCTTAACACCAGCTACCAGCTCAAAGCTTATCAAGAGCTTTCGATTTTTATCACAAGCTCATCCAAAACTACTTCCAAGCAACAAGCCCTATAAGCAGAAAGCAAGCACCAAGCTTCTCCAGCTTCTGCTAAAGCACCTTTACCGGCACTGGACATTTATATCCATCATCTGCTATGATGCTTCCGGAGTATATTAATTTCCAGTGATACAGAAAATTAGCATATTCTGGTCAACTGAGATACAATCTGCAGGAGCTCAAATTTAATTCAAATCAGACACTAAACAAACAATCCATAATCCAAATAGTTAACCGGAAATATCCAACACTTTAACTTTTGACTGTAACGCAATCGCAATATGTCGTTTATTTACTTTTATGGTGTCTAACAGGCCCATATTATCCAAGCATAGAAAGCTACAACTGCCGATAATGAGATAGGCTCTAGCAACAATGATTAGCATCACATTAACTTGTTTAAAACATGTATTTTGCTGTATAATGGTAAAGATATTCTATTTTAATTACATTCATATATATTTGAAACCTTGTGTAGCCTTTTATTTTTTTATTACTATTTTTCATAATAATATTCAGCATATATAAATAATATTAGCCTGCTTGATTTTGTAAAGGGTGTAAGAAATCAATATTTCATTAAGTCTAATTCAATATAGAAAACTAATTTAACATTTATGAGCACAATCGATCAATCTCATAGGATATTTTATATATTTTGAATTTTTAATAATTCATCAAACAGTCAAGTAAAAATGTTTTTGTTATTTACTCAAAATATGTATTTTTGGACTTGCACGCTTTTCAAAATCAGTGATTTAATTCTTGTCAAAGTTCTCTTATATCATTAATTTATTCATATATTAGTCCAATTAACTGATTATCAATATAGATAAATATTAAACAATCATCTTGAAACTCAGGTAGTTAAAATTTTTTACTGTTTTATATTGCAATCTCTCAAATTTTTTTTTTTTTTTTTTAGGCTCAAAACCATCATCTGCTTGCTCATAACAGAGAGCTCTTGGAGCATATTAAGAAATTGGTGAATCACATCAATGAGATTGAAGAGAAGTATTACAAGAAAGATAAAGCAAGTGAAAATGCATTGTCTGAACCATTCCAACTATCTCTGGTAAGAAATTATTTATTGTGTTGTAAAAAAATGTATCGTTCTCTTTCAAAAATTTAAAATATGTTTTAACAATGTTGTTTTATTAGAAATCTAGTGTTTTAAACATTGTTTCCTAATGCTAAAGTCTCGAATTTGGGTCATTTTAGATTATTTATTGAAAATTATAGATTGTTAATGCTAAACACACATATGCTTGGTGGCCAGTCAAATGCATTTTAAAATTTTGTTCTGCAAGCAATGTTAAGTTGCACTGTCACACATGTTGAATTGTTTCCTCACCCCAAGAACTTTCTTTTAAAATGGTATTTCTATTGTAAATATTTTTATACTATGCATATTATAAAAAAAAAATCTTTTGATGATAAAAAAGGCACTTTAATGTGAAGTCAAAATATGTTAATTCTTACAAATAAAATTTTTAAAATGAATAAAATTATTTTAAAGAATTATATTGTTTTGTTCATAGCATCTACTTTATTATATGTATTTTTCAGCCTCCTGCACCTGAAATAGAATCTTCTGCTCTTCAGAATCCTAGATTCCTTGTTGGAAATGACAAAACGTCTGCAAGTGCTACCTCACGATCCCTTTTTGAAGATCAATTTAGTGCTGATCCCATGACCCAACTTGCATTCCCCAATACCTTTTCAAGACAGTTATCAGTTCCTGCAGCTACTCGGTATGGAACATCGAATTCTACTAAACCTGGTATATCCTTCAACAATACTGGACTCTCTCTTCCTACTAGTCCATCTTCTCTGAGCTTTTCTCCCAACCTTGATACCATTTTTAAACCTGACACTTTTGTCTGCAGCAGTCCCAAGCAACCTCGCAAAGGTCGAAACTTGAACCCAAATCAAGATGATGCCGTCAACAACTTCTTGCCATTAACCAACTCCATCCCTCATTCGCCATCATTTTCACAGTCTTCCGTGAGTCCTGGACATAAATCCAAGAAACATCAAGTATTTGATTTCGATCAAGCATCTGCACCGTATTCATCATCAAGTTTGTTTAACTTCAATAATGAAAACATAGAAAGTGACTATAAATTTAATAATAATTCTCACAAGGTTCGTGACTCTGCATGCCATAATTCGTATGAATCAAACTCGCCGAGTAAAGATAGTTTTATAGCTCAGGTAACCAGAGATTTGGCCAAAATGAGTACAATTGATAAATGTCTTTCAGATTCTGCATCATCTAGTAAATTATATGACTCTGGTTTCACGCTGTTCAAGAGCTGATTTTGCTAAGGTTATGTTTTTATAACAAAATTAATTTAGAAAAATATTATCTACTTCTATTCTCTATAATTTTATTTTTGTTGCTAGTATTCAGGTATTTAAAATTTGTTTTACAAAGCCTTTTTAGCTTGTTAAAATGCAGAAAATGGCTGATCACTTATTTTTCTGACTTAACTTTCCTTTTAATATAGCTGTGTTCCTGATATAATGAAACCATAATAAAGTAATCTTTGAGAGGACCAATGAATTTAGTTTATAAATAGTTTTTAATACTGTTTAAATATTAACATGAATTTTTCTGTTCACAAATATTTATAATAGTAAAAACATTGTTTTTCTTTGTAGATATAAATATTGTTTATATTATAAAACTATTCTTTTTCATCAAATATTGCAAAATATAATTAGATTGAAAGTAGAATTTTTTTTTATTTGAAATTTTATTCTATTAAATGTTTCTTAGTTCTTGATGCTTCAAGACATATCAAAATCATTTATTTTTTTATTTCTTAATTATTGGTAATGTTATTTGTTTTTAATTTAAAAATATTGAAAATTAATTTTACTTTTGTTTAAAAGCAGGTAATTTTAATGCTAAGGAAGACTTTGGTAAGATATTTAAGCATAAATAGAATAATAATGCAGCATACAGCTGTTTCGAGGATACGTTGGATCCCACTCATCAGTACTAGATGACTAACAAACCCAAGGTTAAAATTATGAAATGGGCATAAATAATAGAAACAAATGAGTTTATATTCCCAAGTCATAGATTTTACCTGAGAGAACCAATTAGAAAGCAGACTGAAGAACAACCCAGCCAATTTGAAACATGGAACTAACACACATAATTGGAGTTTGCGAAGACATGCATATTTCTGTTATGCTTGGGAGCACTCCAATATTGTGTATTAGTTTAATGTTTCCGGTTGGCTGGGCTGTTCTTCAGTCTGCTTTCTAATTAACTCTCTCAGGTGAAATGTTAGTCCATGACTTGGGTTATATATATACTCCTCTGTTTCTTCTATTTGTGTCCATATCGTCTTTTCTGACTTCAGGTTTATTGGTTGTCTAGCACTTACAGAGGGGATCCAATATAACCTCAAATCACCTGCATGCTGCATTATTATTCTAATTGTGTTTAAAAATATAGCTTGAGTCTTCCTTATCTTTTGCAAAGTATTTTTATTTATTAATTTTAATGCCATGTGAATAGTATATATGTTTCTTGTTTTATGAATGCTGCATGTTGTAGAAAATGAATATCATCTATTTTAATTATCAGTATCAGTAAGTAGCTATGCCCAAGCTAAATTTTCTCCATTATGTGAAAAATTTACTTAATGTAGTCTATTTAAAATATATATATATATACTTATTTATCCCTGTTTCATAAAATGCAATATGCAGTACTAAAATATTGAAATAATTTTGTTTTGATTTTGATATGCTGATATAGATCTATAGTCACACAATTTGCATTAGCTTTGCTATTGCTAAAACGTTCATGCATACTAAATAGTCTTTACTTCAGTGGCAGCAAGAAAGCTTGTTATATACCACAATTTGCAAATCTCTAATGGCTAACTAAAAGTCAATCATACAATGCAGCTGACATCAAATTATCAGAATGTTATAAATCTGTGCAATTGCACATGATCTTAAGGTAAAGTTCAAAGTCCCAAATCTCACCAATAGGCAACATTTCTAAAAACTTAGAATCATGCACCCACTTTCAGCTTTGGTAGACCGGTTTTCAGTGGCTTAACTAGGAATTCTAGCCTCTTAAGCAAAATATGTAAAAGAGCCCTGAAATTAAAAGCAGAGAAAATTAGGTTAACTGTGGAAAAAATTATCTGGATTTCCGTAGATTTTGTTGTCATGTGATATATTACATCATGAAGTACAAGATATCCACCTGACAGGATGCTATGCATGGCTTAATCATGTTAATCATTTATAAAACTGACAATTTTTATAATTGAAATTTGTAAACTGGGTAGAAATCACCCTAAATTAAGTAGTTTTTTTCCCTAGATCCCTAAAAATCTCTAACTAGGGAAATCCATCTAAATCTGGGAACTTAGCTAAGAAGTGAAAGCAGTTGTGAAGTGAAGCCATCATTTGACGCACACGTGGCCTTGGCTTGTCCCCCGCCTTACCCTTGATAGGGCCAGCATTTCTCAAACATTGTAAAACATTTTTATATTTATATTTAAAAAGTAATGGATATTTTGCGTAAAATTATTTTCCTATTTATCATAAAAATCTGTTTTAATTGGTCATTAAAAAGTTAAGTATAATTGTTATAATAACAATAAAATACTTTTACTTTTTAATAAAATTTTTAAAGGAAAAAATATTTTGTTCTTGACATCACAAATATTCCAGTTTTCTGTGGGCCCTAAAACATTGCTTAACCATGCTTAATACTAGTTAGGTTACAGCCATTTTCCCCCCTTTTTTAAGTCATCAGCATCAAATAGCCATTGTTATTAAAGTAACAGCAAGACAACTTATGTATCTCAATATTCTGCAAATTTGATGTCAGTTGTATGCAACTGACTTCTACTCAGTCATTGGAGAGGCTTGCAAAATTAGATGCATCTCATAATTTTTTGCTACCACAGTAATTACTACTGTAGCAGCAAAAAATCATCAGATGGGTCTAATTTGGAGACTGGTGAGCTCTAATAAAAACAAAACTATTCAATTAATGCTGATTGCTGAAGCAGAGCATGATTCACTGTGTGTCTATCTGAATAAAAACTGTTATGTAGTTATATGCTAAAAATATCAGAAAAATTTTAGAACATATATAGCTACTTATTCAGCCTTTTTATATTACTCTCATATTGTATCTTTTTTTTTTCTTTTAATGCTGCTTTCTATTTCCTGAATATAACTTGTTTTTCAAAAAAAAAACAGGCTTGTGTAATTTTGTAACCTCATACCATTTTATTTTTATTTATTTATTTATTTTTCTTAATTTAGAAAGATGTGATCATAACAAGCAGGCTTTTTCATGTTTCATTAAATTCAGTTTTGTAGATTTAATTGAAAAAATATTCATTGTTAAAAATGACTTCCATATCTCATTATAAAGTTATTTCAAAAGTTTATTTTAAAAAAGTAACTAATTATGGAACTTGTTTTTCACAAGGAGCTTGCAATTGGTGCTGATAAAGAATATTTCCATCCAACTTCCAAAACCTAGAATCACTCTTTCAAGTGAAATGTTTAAACGGCATATTAGCATGTGTCAAATCCCGTGTATAACTAAATAATTTTCATATTAAATATTAAAACTAGTTCAACCCATTGGCACAAAAGCAGTCGAATAAATATCTGTCCATAATTATAATTTACCAAAATGTGGATTAAAGTAAATAATCCATATTTGTTAAACACACATTTTCTAATTTTCGAAATATAGTTAACTGAATGGCGATGAATCCAGTAGCAATAAACCTAACAATTACTGTTAACAAAGCTTGCTCTTAGCTTGTAAAATTGCAAATCAGGTTGACTTCTACAACTCAAAAGTATGACTTAAACTTTTAAATTTGAAAATCATTTTTGGTACTTTCATTGGGCTTCTCCCATTAAAACAAGACTTTTTTGAGTTTGTCATTTTGTTTTTTAAATTCATATATAAATCTCTTAACTTTTAATTTTTTGAAAATTCTTATTGCATATATTTCATATATATGTAAATTAACACTTTAACACATCAATGTTAAAAAGAATATTACAACTATTTTTATTTTATTTATTTATTTTTTATTATTATTATTATTATTTAAAAATTTCTCAAAACTTTCAAAATCAAAATTTCTTAAAAGCACCTGTGTAGAAGTGTGTATCAAGACCAAAGTTTTTGGAGAAAAAACAAAACTAAAATATGTCTTCTAGCTTTTTGGAAAAGTGAGCAAACATTAACATATAGTGTGATAGGCGTTAGTGCTCCACATAAAACTCAGTATTTGCTTTAAATATTTCCGCAATTTTGTCATGACACTGCTTGACCCCAAATCTGAAATAACTTAGAAATAAAAGACCCCCCCCCCCCCCCCGAAGATGTGTAATCTTAAATTACAGAAAAAAATTTCTAAGAAAAAATGTCAAAGTTCAAACCAAGGAGCAATTAATTCCAGGAGACATCCTACCAGTCTATACCAATGGAGAATAATGGAAGCCAGTAACAAAGCAACAATTTCAACCTATCAACATGGCCATGCACATGACAAGTAGAAATTTCCTACTTCATGCACCAATCAGAGAGGGTAAAATGGATGTTTCCTACCCTATCTTTAATTTCTGCCCTGTTTCCTCACATGCTGTCTCTGTATTAAAACCGCCTTAGTTATTACTGTATCAATGCTTAGCTTTAAATGTTTCAACTCTATAAAAGATATTTCCTCTGTGCATTAATCATTTAGAAGTCATATTATGAGAATTGCCTGTATTTGTTTAGAAAATAGTTTTAATGTAGTTAGCCATTCCAGTTAATTGGTTTGTTAAAAACCTGCACTAAAGTATGTGTCACTGTTAATTTTGTACAAGTATGCAATGTTCACAAGTTATTTTGTTTGTTTGTTTGTAATTTAATGAATATTTAGTGTGTTAATCAGATTGAATTTCATATAAAATGGCAGACTTCAATTTAAGGGTATAATTTATAGATTGTTTATTATTTCACTATGATATGGTAGAAGGGCAGGTGATAAAAGATCATGGATCAAAATGGACAAATTAGTTTACATTTTATATTTGCTATAAAGTCTGAGATAAATTTCTATTGAAATACAGGATGATTATATTTAAAGTATCTCTATTCAAGGTTTTCTGCAAAATTATCTATTCACCAAAAACCAACCAAACTTAGTAAGAATAGCCATCAAAATATGAAAAAAATGATTTTATTAAAAGAATAGATGACCACCAGGGGAAATTTTGCACTAAAGCTGTTAAAACACACAAAAAGTGTATGATCTCTAAGTATGCAATTTTAAGATAAATGAACCAGGAACTTAAACTGTGGAGTGGGTTCAATTACTTTTTTATAGATATATTTGGTGTTGAGCTGCTTGGCGCCGAAGGGTATGTTCTCTGTAATTTGTTTTGATGGGGAAGATATTTTAATAAGGTTATATATATATATATATAGGTTCCCCCAAGTGTTCATTTCTGAAGCACTAACATAATTGCAATAGCTTTTATTAAATAGTTTCTAAAGTAAAGCACTTTCATCAACATAAGATCCATTATGTTTTTCCTATGAATAAAAATAACAAAAAATGGCCATAAAGGATGTAAATTCATAAATTGCCCATTGTGATTGTGTCATATGAACATTTTACTCACTTTCACAGAATCTGTCTATCGGGAACGTTCTCAAAGTTAGAATCATACTCCCATTGCAGATAACAGTATCAATGGACTGGTTTCAAATATATTATGTGTTTATCAGCATAGAATAGTTAATACCTGCAATGACAAGAAGAAAATGTGCTATGTACCATCAGTTTTACCATAAAACCTGCTGCATGGTACAACTGAATTTTTGGATCTCTATAGAGGTTCTCCAAATTGTGGCCTATAGCATATTTTTTTTTCCTTTGCTATAACAGATATTGGCAATTTCATGCTAATGAATGCATGATAAGCATGAAATAAGATCATAAATATTATTACTTACAATTGGAAAGCAATTCATATCTTCATAACTCACAATACTAAATTGACCCCCTGACTGAAGATTTTTAAACCAATAGTTTTTTTGCAGAAATCACATTCGAATAGCCTGAAAATAATCCATACTAATGTCAGCTTAAATACATTTCCATTCAGTTTTTTTTTTGTTTTTTTTCTATGTAGAAAAAGAAAAATATATATTTTATGTTTTTGTAGTTTCCCAGAAAAAAAAAATGTATTAACTTGCAATTGGCAACCCCAAATATTGTTGTGAGCATGTAATATTCCCTAACTGGTGTTTCCCGTCCTGTCTTTTGTCATGCCTTGTCCGGCTTCAATCTTTTCTTCCATAGCTTTTTGTCCAGCTTTCATAAATTCCATCATTTCTCTAAACTGTTCCTCCATTGTTTTTCTACTTGGGGGAGTTATAACCGCTTATCAAGTTTCCAGAAACCCACTCATGACACCAGTTGTTACGAAACGTATCCTCTAGAATTGTGGGTGTATACGCAGGATACAAGAACAAGTCCAAGTTTCTGGATAACTTGCGTTTATTCACAAGCATAAAGTAAACAGGAACAATATACAATCAAACAGCACTTAAATGCTCCACTAATTAATTACACAGAATAAGCTATAATATTCTCAAAATACTGGCAAAAATAATTTCACAAAGCAACAGCTACTATTCTCAAAACATTGACAAAAGTCACAGTTTACTGTAGCTTGTATATTGTCAACTCGTCAACTGAACTCCCCAATTCAGTGATGACTCCTATTTATAGTCTCTCCATAGAAACTTCTGGAAATCTCTATATCTCAAAGAATAATCGTTCTATCGAGATTCTTCTGGAAGATTCGAGGAGTCGCCAAATTAGCAATAAATTGCCAAGTCTGGTAACCCTTCTCCACAGTTTAAAAATCTGGCCACCATAGAATGACGTCATTGGAAAAAATGCTCATACCACTGTCTTTTGGAGAAAACTCCTCGATGGAGCCAGTTGATCTACGAAAAAGACAAAAGGCAGGATGAGAGACACCAGTCAGGGAATCACCACACTTTCACAACAATATTAAGGCCTAGCTATGGATTAATGAATGGTATCTAGCTAAACAACCTTTTAAGTCTTGTATCATTCTACAACCAATGTATTCTGAAGATATGTGGTCTGCAAGCTTTCCAGTGATTCTTAAATAATTTAACATTTCATTTTGTTATTCTAACGAATTTTCTGTGTTCTAATATAAAAAAATTATGATATTTTAAAGCTTGTGAAACTTTTAAATCTTGCTTCTTCACTGTTTTTTTTTTTTTATTAATATGTTGTTATTTTTAAGTTAGAATTTACAATGATCTGCAATTTATTTATTACCATTTTTATTAACATATTAATTCATTAACCTTAGATGTACAGTTGTAAATATGTTTGTTATTTTGTGTGCCATAATTTAATAATGAAAGGCATTATTTTCATTGATGTCATATGAATCAAAATATTGTGTTTTTAACCGTTTTGTTGCATTTTTTTTTTTTTTTTTTTCATTTTAGTATTTTATTTTATAGTTAGATTTTTAGTTTTGTCATTGTTTTATGTTTCAATGACTTTTTTTGATAGTGAAGTCAGAAATGATGCGTTTCATTAGGAGTTTTATGTACCAAATTTCTTTTATTTATTTATTTAATTTTTTTTTTTTTTTATGTAGTGTTGAAAGTAAAAACTGAGATCATAAAATTTATGTTTTCAGTCCATATGTATTATAGTTTTCCCACGTAAATTCATTCAAATACTTATGTATTAAACATTGAAATACATATTTTAGCCAAAAAAAAAAATTTCCCTTGAATCCCTGTAGTTGAATTTTTTTCCAAAACATATTCAACTTATGTATGGGTATGTACAGTATTAAAAAATTATTAAGTATTCAGATTTTAAATGATTCATTTGTGCTTTTAACATTTTTGTATGCTATATAAGAAACACCCTTTTTCTTTGTCTGTCCCTTTTGGTGACATTGGCTTGTATGCCCTTGGCTGCTTTTCACTGCAGTGCTAAATTGACACCTGCCAAACTTTTTTAGAGTAATATTTTTTTTATGAAAATTGTTTCCAGATGTTTTACAGGGTATTCTTACTATGTTTGGGTAGCATTTAAACAGCTAGATAAATGTGCAAAAAAATCTAAACAGTGGTACTAATAAGGATCTCTGCTGTATTTTAGATTTAAAATAATTTTCAATGTTTAGAAATATTTAAATATTCTTTCTAAAGCGATTTTAAATTTTTTTAATGGTTTTCAAATTATAAATATAAATTAGAAGGGAAATTTTAAATCGCAAACAGATTTCTGTGCAAGAATAAAACTTCGGTTACAGCATTCATCAAAAATAGAATTGAATTCCCCTTTATTAAAAATTAGTTCAAACTGTCATACCAGTTGATGCAAAAAAAAATTTAAATGCTTGAGAAATATTAAATCTCACGCTGTGTTTGAATCTCCTAACATACTATATATTCTCAGACGATTGAATCTCTTAACATGGTATATATTCTCAGACATTTTTATTGAAGTTCTTGTATAGTTTTTCTAAGAAAATGTAATCTACCCTTTTTAATCAAAGTTAGTTGCTTTAAAACTGTAAAGCCACATTGTAATTTAATTTCCCTGCAGCACTATGGCAGATCAATGTAAATTAGAGCTATCTCATTCCTTGTCCATTTATGAACAAGGACCTACATCAATCCTATGAACATGGCCTATATAAGGCCTATATCACACCCGGCTACTATTTAGTTTCCTATATCCTCAACTAAGCTCAGATACATGCTACTTAGGCAGACTGTAGGTAATAATCCCTAATTGGTGTGATTAGAAGCCAGTACAACGAGCTTCAACAGCAGATACCCAAACCACTTAATTGCCCGTTTTTTGCCAACAGCATGCAGTGTTCCTCATTTCTGTGTTCCTGAAGAGCTGAGCCTGAAACAGACTCAGCTCCGAGCCTGGACACAAATCGGGCTCATGTTAGGGTACTCGATATACTCTAGTATTCAATTGGACTCCTATTTGGTATATTTTTTATTTAACCTTTTCGCGACGGCGGCATTCCGGAACTGCCGCGGCCCAAAGTACGGAGTGCTTCGCTTCCGAACTGTTCCCAGGAGACTGCAATTTTTTTGCGCTAAGCCTAACTCTCGAAATAAATTCAATAAAAATCACCTATTCAACACAGAAATCTACTATTTTCAGGACTAAAATAAATATTTATTTTCTATTTGATGTATATTTTTCATACAAATCTGAATACAAAATACTCGTTAGTTGCTCCCATTCTTTTATCCGAAATAAACGAATAATTTCACTGCCTCTAAAACCCAAACAAAAAAAAATACTCTCTTATATTCCTATGATTCACCAACGAAATCATAAAGCTGAAATAAAAAAAAACCTGAAACTCAATTATAAAATTGTTGATGCTACGAGAATTGCTCTGTTGTTTATATTACTAAATCATGTTTCACCACTCCAAATGGAGAAATAATTCATTGGATCCTCCTTATGCCAAGGTCATGTATCTGCAAAATACGTTGAAGTTAGTTCCACGGACATTTAACGCCATCTAGTAGACAAATTAAAATGTTCCATGTGAACGCACACATGCTTGCCACTCGCCATTTACGGTAAAGTTTCCTCCATCATGAGTGCGTGCCGTCCGTCCTTGAATGCAAGTTCGCAGCTGACACGCGGGCATGCCAATTGTCTCGAAAGGGTTAAAAGACCTTTATCATACAAAAATGTTATAAAACGTTAGAAATCAAACAATTGGGATGATTTGTTTAAAATTACTAAAAAGTTGCTTTAACAAGTTTCAAATACTTTGGAAATGTGTTCTATCATTCTGACAGGAAGTACTGTAGTAAATTGGGGCAATGTTTGTTATTAGCTACTGTTACATCTGTCAAACCTGATGTCAGAAAATAATAAAAATATATACAATCGGCACTTTAAAAGAATTGTACCAATATGCAGGATAAGCATATAGAAGAGTCGTATTATATTTTAATTTGTTAATCAGAGTACAGTAGCCCTATATAGTGTAGTTGCTAGGGAACATAATACTTCCCCCGGCATTCTACCTTAACCCTCCCCCCCGCCCCCCGATATATCTGACTGCACTGAAATGATGTTTTTTTTTTTGGAAAACATACTCTTCACCACAGTATATCGAACCATGTTATATCAGGCTTCTCTATAATATGTTATTCATTTTGTATGTTTGGTATCTGAATTTAATTGTCCATTTTCATAAATGAAAAATTGGTAGCAATTATGCAGGAAAGTTCAAAACATCTCTGTCTGACAGACTCAAGCTCTATTTCACATTGAATAATCATAGAACTCAGGCTTAACTCAAAATTAAGACAGAACTCTGTTTTCAGATGGTGACCCACTCAAGAAATTACCCTGCCCAATACTGTTTAACCATGATAATCTGACGAGAGCATTGCATAGTCATTAGTTAATATTTATAAATAATGAAGTTTTCTCAAAACAGAAAAATCTGTAACTTTGATCTCAAAGCAAGCGCCTTGCCAATTGAGCTATCATTATTGAGATAACCTCACCTCACGTATTTCTCCTTAATTTAAAGCTAAATCAACTCCACAGCCTTAATTTTTTTTAATTGTATTCTTTGACTTGTCTTTTTAAACTTTATATAATAATTTCTTTACTAAATTTTTGACATGTTTGCACTTATCTTTCTGAATCATTCACTTTTAAATTTTCAATATATTCTGAATCCTTTTCAACAAATGCATTTTTTAAACACTTTATTTCTTGTTTATTTTATTTTTTAGAAAAAATTATTTCCATGGGTTCCTATTCCATGAAACCTATTTTAAATATTTGAATATAAAACTTGTGTAGATGTTAGGAATATATTATAGAATATTTGCCCATAACAATATCTGAAAAAGGCTTAAGAAATCGTAAAATATCAACCCATATCACCCTTCAATTCAGTGAAACACATTTTAAATGCTAATGCCCTAATTATATGAGCACCTTAGTATTTTTCTTCCTATGTAAATTCAGTAATTTGTATGAATATTAATTCTTGATATTATATTTTTACACTAATAGCTATGCATTAATAATGTATCACTTCTCATCTAACATGGTGCTATATTCAAGCTGTTTGCTTGGTGATCCTAAAATTTAGGCTAGCTTTAAAGTTATTGTCACTCCTGTACATCACAATAGAAGACTATCATGGGATGAGAATCTTCCACAGTTTATGAATTTTTACAAAGTAGCTGGAATTTCTTCCACTTTTTATATGTGGAAAATATTTTGTTGTTTCATGATTTTAGTATTATACTTAAGAGCTTTTATGAATTTTCAAAAGATTGTGATTTTTTTTTCAGTACACACAGTTTGCACATAGAGAATTATAGATATCTGGGAAATTTCACAGATCCAAAATTTATTTTAAATATTTGGGATTTTGTTCTGGATTTTTTTGTATAAAAAATCCATACCGAACCAAGACTTTATATGCAAATTTAATGTCTGATCTTCCACATATCCCTTTTATATATATATATATATATATAGTGAGTAGTTATATATATATATATATAACTACTCACTCACTATTCTTACAGATTTTATTCTCATCTTTTGCACTTGGGAAGTCTTTCACAGATCTGTGATTTCATTCTCACTTTTTCTAACAGATAATTTTCATCAGATTTTTTTTTCTACCTCATTAATTTTATATTATTAGGTAAAGAAAGGTAAAAGAGAAAAGTCCATTTACATTCATCAAAGCAGTTGCAGGGACTGAGCTTACAGTGTTGAATTCAAATTATCAATTATTAAAGTTTCAGAACTTAACATTAATATTTTTTTCTGATTTCGCATTTATTGATTTTTGTTATATGAATAACAGTGTTTGTTGTTTACACAATAACATGAAATACTGCATAATCTGCAAAATATTTTCATAAATAGCTTGCCAATGAATTTTACATTTCATAATTGGTGCTGAATTTTTCTGTGTACTCTTTTTAAATGCTCTATATTTATAAATACTTAATGATCAAACAGAATACTGTTTATGATTGTGGTTGAATTTGCATTTCTCTTATCTTGAATCTCATATTTAATGTTTTATCTTGCATAATTTGCAATCATGCCTAATGAAATTCATCTTTCATTATTTTATTAATGCAACAAGCTAGAATAATTATAGTATTTAAAATATACTCTATAGAAATAATATACAATGATAGCCCAAATATACATTATGCTTGTATCATACAATCTTTTTCTTTACTCGTGGCCCTAAAATGAATATATCAACTTCACATAAGCCTTATTCAATTTATTGACTAACAATAAGAAGTCCTGTTAATCATTTGCATCCATAAAAGTATTCTATTTTACACAAGGTACTAAATAAAAAATATTGTGCATGAGTTAGCACAACTGTCCAATTAGTGGAACAACTTTTACGAAATTCCAAGGAAATCCTCACCTTCTATATAACTACTCTAGATTGTACCT
Source organism: Amaurobius ferox (assembly GCA_951213105.1). Classification (NCBI taxonomy): domain Eukaryota; kingdom Metazoa; phylum Arthropoda; class Arachnida; order Araneae; family Amaurobiidae; genus Amaurobius; species Amaurobius ferox. The sequence goes on from OX578151.1 coordinate 30,371,139, forward strand.
ACCTCCTATACTTAAAAAAATTATCCATTTCTATACCTATGCAGATTGATTGACAGGGCTCTTATCATGATCAGACAGAATCATGAATAAATTTTGTATTCATTTATTAAACATGTTATATAAAACTGTTACCTGAAATTTTTATTTTAGAAACCTAAACTTATGTTCTTCATGCTTCATTGGATATACAGTATGCTCGATTCTAAATGTAATGCTCCTCAATGTTTTATTTGATATGCAGTATGCTCGGTTCTAATTGTACCTCCATGCCACGTCTTAATTAATGCTTTGTTTTCATTATAATGTGATTCGAAATGAATCTTTGACATCATTTGTTATTATTTTACTGCCAGCATATTTGCTGCACTAAACATTGAAGCTGTAATTTAATTTTTGAATTTATATCAAATAAAATTACCAAACAGGCCAAAATTAAATGAATATACATTTTCATAATATAGTGCAAACTGGCCATATCTTCAAAAATAAAGATAAAATTTTGTACATTATAGTTTGGAATTGTGCATAGCACATTTTACTTTACTTTTTAAATTACATTAATGTCAATAAATTTCATATATCATTTTAAATTTATCATTTACTCTTTTAATTCATTATTATAATTCATTATCATCTTCATGTAAACTTTTTACATGAAGCAAAAAATAAATGAATAAATAGAAAGATATTTTTATAATAAATATTTACCTTGAAACAAATTGGTATATTAGTTGCAATTAGGCCGCATTTAAGAGAAATATTGAATTATATACCAATTTGTACAAAAGTGGGCTCCCAAATAGCCTTTCCCCAGAAACACAATCCACTTAATTCATTCCCTACCTTTGAGTCCTGTAAGCTAAAATTGATTTTTAATTACTTTAGTATTTTAGAATTTTATTATTTTCAGAAATATAGTACAAAATGTTGATTTCCTAATTTGAGTTGAAATTTATAAATTCAAACTATACAAGGTGTTTCAAAAAAGATTGCACAGCTAAATATCTCAAGCATAAAGAATAATTTTCTAATTGAAACTTCCCTCATAGAGAGCCTGTATGAAAAGATAAATTTTGTACATTTTACTAAAATGTATCACTCCACAAAAACTGCTGTAGTCTGAAAGTCTAACAGATAAATTGAAACCAGCTATTCAAGCGATATTTAATCATGCAATATTTTTGGAACACCCTGCATATTGAAATATTAAGGGGCCATGAGCAATCGCTGTAATTCGCCTGTCAGTAAATCTACCCTCTTTCAAAAGTGTATTTAGGCTTCCCTCAACAATGTCAATAAATTTTAGTTAGATTGTGATCCACTGGTTGTATGTTACACATTATATTATACTAATCTTTAGATTTATATTATCTTCTTAAATGGACATTTTGTATATTGTGTTTATTTCTCATATTCAACATATCTGGCAAGAAAATTTTGTATAATGTCACAATCTATTTTTATTACTGTTGCCCAGTTGGAAAAGAAAGTGAATTTATTAATCAATGTCAATGAATATTTGAAAAATTTTAATAGTATTGAAAAAAATAGTTGTAAAAATTTATAAAATGTTTAAGAATGTTCTTTGATACACATTTATATATTATGGTTGACTAAATATTGTACAGAATATCTTTACAGATTATTTTATTAAACTTAAATATTTTTAAATTTACCTTTTTAATATTTTAAATTATTTTTATATGTTTCTGGTGTGTATTTGAGTCAGTGCATTTCTTTATTTAAAAGGAAAAGAAGTTAAAAGATTGTTTTTTGAATGAAAGTATTGCATATTAAAAATTTAACTATGTGGATATATTAGAAACCAATATTCTAACAGTTCTAATAAAACTATAGCATCTTTAATTAAGATGTCAAAATTTGGCTCTCAAGGCTCAAAGCATGTTCATTTTGATGGGGTATCTTACATGGGAAGTCCAGAGTTTACACTTTAATTGGAAATGAGTGAAACTGAAGAAAAGAGAAACTACAAAGATCAGAAAGTTCATAGCTTAAGGTATACGTGTCAGGATTAGACTCTGACAAGGCTCGGAGAAAAGATAGAGACATAATAATATGTGGTGTTCCAAATGGAGTATTAAGAGTAATTTAAATATGGGTGTGTGCATTAAAATTCGCATGGACTTTAAGTAGTGAGTGAATCAAATGGTGTTGAAGGTAGAAAAAAATGGGAAGCGTAAAATGCTTTGCACATCTCCTTTTCAGAGGATTAAGATATTAGCTCAGCTAATGAGAGCACTTGCTCACTTCCTAAACTTTGGGAGTTTTAGGTCATAGTTACAGAAGTCAAGTATAGGATTTCCTGCCTTTAGTAAATCTTGATGAAAGTGGAATGCTAATTTACAGACATGGGCCAAAAAATATTGAATTTTGAGATCTCTATGGATTATATCATTCCTGACATAACGAGTAGCATTTGCAATCAAATGAAGGGTTTTATTTTGCTATGTCTGAAGTCTCTTATTATGGAAGTCAGATGATGTTTCCCATATAACAGAACCTTACATCATTATTGGTCTTGTAGGCTTCTTACAGTAATAGTTTAGTGACAAACTGATATTTCTAGCAAAAAAAGGGTATAGTAGGGGCTCATCATTTATCTGATGGCTCCACATCAATTTGGAATCAATATGTACTCCAAGGTACCTATAACTGTTCGTCCAGGCAACCAGTTCATTGTTTAGAAACATATTGGTGGGTGGAGCTGATTGTGCCAGGTTGCAAACCCTCTGCCAAATTAGAAGCTGTTTAGAATTTGATTTTAATTTGCCACTTTGTGAATTAGTAACTAAGAATGTTTAGATGATTTGGGAGTCTTTCAAACATGGTTTGTGCTTTGTAGTGTCAGGTTACCAGTGCAGTGTCGTTGGCTTGAAGACCAATGCCGACATGGGGAGATTTTGGAATATCATTAATGTACAGCTTAAACAGTCAGGGATGAACTAGGGACCCCTGTGGAATACCAGAAAGAATCAACCTGAGAGAGGCTAGAACCTCAGAAACCTGTACCATTAAACTGTGTTTTTTGAGATTTCAAAAAAGGAGAATCTTAATCAACTGTAGGGGGGGGGGGGATAGAGTTTGATAAGCTTTTAAAGCAAACTATTGAACCACACCTTATCAAACACTTTGGAAATATTCATAAAAATAATAGAAGTATGGTAATGTCTAGCTTTTGAATCCTGAATGAACTCTACAACCCGCAATAATTGATGTTGCATGGAATGTTTAGTGCGGAAACCAAACTGTTCCAAAATCAAATATTAATAGGGTTACAAAATTAATTAAGATGCTTCACTAAGATGTACTCAAAAAGCTGTACTGAAATACAGGGAAACAAAGATATTGGACAGAAATCCACTGGGTCCAAATGAGATTAAACTGGGCTTAGTGATTGGGGCTACAGCTGCAATTTTCCAAGTACTAGCAATTTTCCAAGTAGAGGAAGTAATAAATGGAAAGCATCACATTAAAAATATATGTGATGTAGCAAGTGAAATTCAGTGAAAGATTTTTGACCATATTAGGAAAGATAAGATGTTTACGAGGTCATTTATTCTTTTTGAATTTTTGAATATATCAGTATGTTCAAAGGAGTTATACTCCACAGAGTATTCTATGTCAGCATAGAAAGAAAGGAACTGTTCAACCATTAGGTTCGCTATAGAAGCAATGAAAGAGTCAACAATATCATGATTTGGTTCAAACTGGCTTGTAAGACTATCTGCAAGCAGTTCAGCCTTTTTTGTGTGGGTAATACCACTGGAATTTGGTCCATTAAGGGTTAGAATGGTTGTTTTATGCCTAAGCAAATGAAAGATCGCTCTCCAAATTGTGTTGTCTTTGTTGAAAGTGACTTAATATAAGTATTCCACCATGCTCTGATATAATTCTTAATTTTTTATTTAGAATCTTTTCCTATGAATGGAGAATTGTGATCTGCCTGCCATTCCTTACGGAAGTGGTTACGGATCCTGATCAACTCCCCTGCAATTTTGGGTATCGGTCTTCGTCTTAGGTGACAAAGCCACAGTAAAAGCCTTTCGAAAAGTCAACATTTGACTTGACGTCTTAAAGATTTTGAAAAAAAAAATCCATATATTTTTCCATCAAGACCTTATAATTTGATGATAAAAGTCACTATTTTCAAATTTGGTAGAATTTTAAAGTTTTAGTATGTCTTTTTATTAAGCTTATTGAAACTTGAATTTTATGACACTTATGTCTTTCAATATATAGATGCCTTATATAAAAGAATCAAATCCCTCATAATGCAGTAAAATCCCTGATTTCCTATTTAGATATAAAATATTTAATCATCACTCAGCAGTTTTCCCTATTTAGAGGGAAATTGCCTTTATTTTTATTTTACTTTCTTAGCAGCTATGTGCATCATGAAAGCAAAGCAAAATATGAGTGCCTACATCTGGCCAGCTATACTTACATATGTATATATAATACAACTTTAAGAACAACCAATGAACCAACACCTTTAGAGATAAACAAGAAAGATTAATCTTACATAGAGCATTGATTATCAAACACTTTCCAACTGAAATGCAATTTTATTTAAACGTCTCTAAAATGTGATACATTCAACACTGATATTTTTTAAATTATCACAGTTCTACAATAATTTATTAAACTTGGAAACTTAAAACTTCATCAAAAAAGGCAATGCTATAAAATCACCTGCTTCTTCTCTATGTAAAATCAATGAATATAAGTAATATTTTATTCATATCACTTATATTCCAGCCTCCAGAGCTACATAATTTTGCACTAAAAAAGTTCAACAATTCTTACACAACTCATCTTACAATCACTTGATTTGTTTACATTCTATATATGTTAAAATTAGGCTTTGTAAAAATAATCATAGTGATAATTTAAAATCAAAATTATTGTAATTGTGTAAGCACAGAATTTAGATAGACATATAATATGCAGAAATAAAGTGTTTTTAGGATGGATGCCACACTAAATATAAATATTAACGTTCCTTAAAAATCATGATTTTCACACAGCCAAAAAAAAAATTAATGACATTTTATTTTACAATGAGTCATGTGATCTCTTCATATAATATGGGTGTAATTATTTAAATTTTTATTTAAAAAAACTACTTGATATATTTTGATGAAATTTTTTACACATTTTGAGTGATAATTTGAATATTTCCTAACATTTCCAAAGCAGTTTGTGAATTTTAACTCTGCTTAAAAAATGTTTGAAAAATTAGGTCCCATAAGGTTCAATATATTTCATTTTTTCTACCCGGGTAAAATCCCAAACTAATTTGGTGATATTATTCTTTTACATTCCCATATGTCCCACAGGTCATCTCAACAACATACTAAAATTTCATTTTGGTAAAGTCATTTTTACACCAGTTATAATGTGAATGGACAGACAGAATAAACAAAGTCATAAACATTTTACAACTATGTTGGAAAGTGTTAAAAAAAGAAAACAATGAAAGGAAAGTCATACAATATATTCATTTCAATATATACCACCGATAAACCAGAAGTAAAAAAAAAAAAGTATTAAAGATTATTAGCATTTCTCTTGGAAATAATTTAATCTCTAAGTATTTTAAAATTTGTTTCACACACATGTGCAAATGCAATATTGCTAAGATATTGTGTTTTGATGACACTTCATTGTATCTTCTATTCATTGCTATACCATTTTATGTTCCTATTAAAATCAAAACTCATATTTCACTCTTCTACACTTTAAGACTGTTAATTATTGTATAAGGATTGTTTTTATATATGTATTTAAACATTTTGTTCTTTTATAAAAGAAAAGAAAATCAGAAGTGAGCCCTTTTTAATTTTTGTTTTCTTATCTACAAGTTTTTATTATTCTCTTTATAGTTGTATACAATTTAATTCATGCTTTTGTGGTATGTTTATGCCTTGTGCCAAACTTTTCACATTTAAAGTTTCATGATAAGCAAGCCATGTATATTTTAAGAGGTGTAAACAATTTTATCAATAAATGTTTATTGCATTTAGTATTTTCCTTTGATTATTTTAGTACTCTGAAAATATCCATAGTTATATAAATTTTGTAACAAAATATTTATTGTTTTAGTTAAGAAATCCTGCATCCATCGCAGTGAGATATTAAAACAAGTGGATATTGACTTCTCTCAACATTTTGACATCTAATGGACTACACTTGTATTTTGCATGCACAGTTTAAACATAATGCATCAAATCCGTTAACGCTATAGTTTTAATTGCAATGTGCAAGTTCAAAATTATATATAATTTCTTAAATATGATTTTGAACTTTGACTAAATTATAAACTTTGGATTACTAGTCGATTTTTTTTTTTTATATATATCGCTGTGGAGACTGATGATACTTTCAGTCACTAAAGAACCATTTTGTGTGAATATCACTCAGAAATGGTTTAAATCATAAAATAACTACAAAACTAATTTGAATTTAAAAACAATAATGCCAAAGTGGACCATTTTGGGTCTTGAAATACATGTGTACCAGATTTCGTACCAGGTCATATGACACTTATATTTCTCGCTACAAACCTAATGATGCTATGATTTTAACTTGACATAATATTATATTCAATATGATGCTACAAATAACTTAACACAATATTGTATTCAATATGATGCTACAAACATAACTTGACACAATATTATATTCAATATGATGTTTATTCATTCTATATTTGCGCCAAATCTAGCTTGACACTAATAAAGAGATATAGAAAAAAAATTAAACCTCCACAAATTTATATGGTATCTTAGTAAAACAGGAGGTGTTTTCTAATGTCCCACAAAAAGGGTAATAAATGATTGTTTGTGCTGATACTGTTGTTTAAGTCATTAACTGCTTGTCATTATAATGGTACTGAAAAGTGATTTAAAATTCCATAGTGTTTAGTTCTATACTTAAGGCAAATACTTGATATTTATTTATGGATGTACAATGGATATCCATGGGGATGCAAAATGGATGGCAATGGACCTATACTGGATCATTTAGTATGTCTACTTATTATCCAGATTATATCCACATTGACATAAAATTCTACAGTGGATAAGTAATGAATGTTAACTGGATCATCCAGATTACTTTTATGCATCCATATTTTTGTATTACTAATGGGTACTTTTATATGTAGTATCTCAAAAAGTTTAAATATAGAGTCACCATATCAAAAAAATCTTGAAACATAGCCAAAGAATATTTACTAAGGAAGTGGCCATTGAAGTCACATCAGAAAACAGGAGGAGAAAGAATAGGGTCTAATCCCACTGACCACCAGATTAGTCCCCACATGAGGGTATCCATGGGAGGTTATTATATATGGTATATATATTATATATATATATATATATAGTCTAGATATTATTATATATGATCTTATTTTGCTACTGCTAATTTCTTTTGATACCCTCCTGGATTCTAACCTGCAATATGCTGTTTGGTAATATAGAAAATGTACCCGACATTGCTCGGGAAAATTTTTTACGCAGTCTAAAGCTTCTGACATTCTTGGCATTCGTAGCCGTGTATAGGCCCCACTATCCTACAAGTAGAGGTCAGTGATACCAGTAGCGTAGCACCCATTGAGGCTCAGAAGCTGAGCCTCCCCTGTTTCAAATCTAATTTAAAGATACTTTTATTTATTACATTTTTTATTATAACTTTGCGAATATATATGTCTTTTTTTAGAAAACTTACACTTTACTTACTTAAAATGAGACATTTCAAAGTATTTTTCCCATTAATATGCATATCTAGAAGCGGAAATCATCTAGCTTTTACATTTCATTGAAAGAAACATGGTATTAGCCCCACCCACCTGTTAAACTCTGTCTTGGCTGATAAACAAAACTATAAGCTAGCTTCCAAGAAGGCGTGGCTATTTCATCCCCTATTTTCAACCCTTTATAAACAAGGTAATGACAATGATTGGATATGGGGCGTGACGCTCCATGAATGGAAATTTCTTGGGCAAGGCAAATGGATTCGCCATTTTGGGTCAAACATAATTCTATTAATTAATCTTTACAGAAAAAAGTCATACGTAATACTAAAAAATATGAGTCATTTTTCACGAATAACATGACATTTGCCTAAATTTAAACAATATCAAAACAAGGAAATACACTAATAATGACTACCATTAAACTTAAGTAGTTTATGAAGCAAACTTGGTTAAAACAATATGGCGAAGCATCCGTTTGCGTATTTGGGAGTTTTAGAAAGAATAAATCTGATTTTCCTTTAAAAATCATGTTACAGGAGAATCTCGGTTAAACAAAAGCCATTGATAATTTCCTAGTGGATTTTTAGCATATTGCTGTTGAGAGTATAGTATTTGTAAGTAATTAATAAAAATTGTTTAAGTACATTGTTGACTACAGTGTTCTCACCCATTTTCAGTGTACTCATTTGATTGAATTGCTTTATTTTGTTAGTTCTAGCTGTTTATATTTACAAAACTGATATATTTTTTCTATCACTTGCTAATAATAGTCTAATATATTTCTACTTCATACATGGGTGCCTGTAAAACTTTTTCCAGGGGGGGAGGCAAACTCAAGAATATTATGTACAACATTGACAGGCCTGAAGCTCGCCTTTGTTATATTAATGTCCAAGGAAAGTGTGAACCCCTGTTACATTCCCTATGGGTGACTATGACGTCCTATTTAATAAAACGATTGTAAAAGTTCATCTAATTTAGAAATAAGAAAATATTTAAAATGTTATGTCTTGTATTCATCTTACTACATAGGTAACATTTTAAAGTCTTGTGCATTTCATCCACTCTTTGCATTTTTATTTAAAATTATTTTATTTTATTCACCAATAAATAAAACTTCTTGAAGTAAAAACTTATGAAAATGTGAATCCTAATATAAATTTTACTTATAATACCAAATTTTTTACCAAATTTTCAGCCTCCCCAGTCAAAAATCTTATGCTATGCTGAACCAAGACACTTGCTTTCGGAGTACCTGGGTCCGAAGGACCCTCACCTCCACCTCAGAAAGTATAAAAAGTCCACGTAAAGCAGATTTTCCAAATAGCAAATTGCACTCCTTGTATACACGGGTGCTCTGTAGAGGTCGGAGACGATGAGTGATACGCATCAGCACAACTATCCTACATATGAAAGTCAGTGGTATGCAGGTTTTCTTTTTTTTTTTTGAGAATTCACATTAACGTTTGCAAACAGCTTTGGCTGACTACGGAAAAATGCATTGAGCGCCTTGGCATGAAAATCAACTGGATAAAGTTGAATTTCGCTCCAGGATTTAATACCACATGACTGTCTACGATCGACATGGATGCGAGAGCTATGGTTTTGAACTTCAAAGCTTTCTAGCTACCGCTCGCGAAAAGAATTTTGAAAGCCACGAAAGCAAATTGAATTAATGCTAATAGTCAATAAACGTTAAGCCATGTTAGTTAAAGTGGGAACAATGGGGTCAAGGACCAAAAATTGGAGGGGAGGGCGATGGCGGTTGGAAGAAGAAAAACTTTCTTTCTGGACTCTGAACAGAACGGACGATCGGACTCTTGGAGTATGATGTATGAATCAATAATTTGTGAAGAGAATGTGTGTATATATGTGTAAATATTTAGATATAATGAGTCTTGTGATTTATGAAAGCGTTTTGCCTAAGCATAGAAAATGAACCACCGAACGGGCTCAAGGCGATAAGCAATTGGAAATGAGAGCAGAGTTCAGTACATATTATTAAAAAGTGCTCTTATGGTTTTGAATAATTGTCTTGTCAAGTTAAAAAAGATTGAACATTTTCCGTTTTTCAAGTTTGTAATATATGTCAAAAATGAAAAGAGCTTTGAAATAAGCAAGTATTTGTAGCTCCTACAAATGTATACAATTAGATGTTAGATTGAGCTCTATTTTTTTATGAAAAAAAGCTTAAAAAAATATCTGTCCGAATGAATTTTTTTTTTTTTTTCATTTTTCATACTTTCACTCGAAATATCATCAAAAGTATAAAAAAGATAGGTATAAAAATAAAGCAACAAAAATGTGTATGAGGAAATTTATTTTTTAAGAAAGCTCGTATAGTTTTCATATAATCATCTTGTCAAGTTGAAGTATGAAAATTTGTAATGCATTTTTGTATGTACTGTTCTCATGCACATTGCAGGAGCTCTATAATATTATTGGCACTGACAGAAAAAATTTTAATTACATCATTTATTTAAATTCTATGAAAAGTATTTTTTTATCATTTCATTTTGAGTCATACAAATACCTAATATTAACTAATAAATATTAATGGAATCTTACTGCTTTATAGTTTACTATTTACATATTGTTTTCAACAATAAATTTTTTAAAGCATACAGTGGGGCAATTTGAAATTGATTTAGACTATATACACTCTTGCAAAAAAATACATGCATCCATAAAAGCTATAGCCACAAAACTTGGCAAGCAACTGCTGTTTCAAAAAGTATGCAAATGATCAAACTGTAGTACATTGGAATTAATGAAGTTATTGTAGAAATAGTGCAACAGTCACTGAGTCACTTTTGAAGTATCTGTAAAATTTATCTATAAAAAGAGCACCTGTCTGCAAATTTCAGAAAAATATTTTCTGTTTAAAATGAGTCATTGTTAGATAGAGCAGACAGGCCATCAAGTTCACCACATAAATTAAAATTTTAATCACTATTGCTTAACATTTTAAGCATATCACATCACAAACTATATAATAAATATTTGCATTTTTGAACAGTTATCTTCTGATGTATATCTCTGAAATGTATTTTTTGTCAATTAGTTTGCACAATTTTAATCCGATCACTTTCATCAAAGAACACCATCTACACAACATTAAATTGAACATCACCCCAAAAATTTCATTAAAATCAGTTAGATTTTAGGCTTTCAAGTTTATTATCAATTTATTAGCATATTAGTATTGGGAGCACATTACATGCAGTTTTATTATTTTTTTTTGTTCTAAAGATTCTGTATTCCGATTCTGTAACACACATTTATTTTTTCACTACACACACACCACACATATCTGTGAATTTAATAAAATCTAATTAAGGTCAAGAGGAGTTATCGATAAGCAAGGTATATCATTAAAGGGGGTGCAGCATGAGCAATTTTTGACCTACTATGTTCAACAATGAACCAAACCTGTAAAACATTTACTTTCCCTACATATAAAAGTCAATTGAGTATTAGAGGAGTTATCACTGCACATAATGTATCAATAAACTGGGTATAACACATGCAATTTTTATTTGGTCATGTTCAGCAAAAAATTCAGCCATTAATTAATTTGCATCATTATTTAACATTATTACATCATTTATTAATTTACTCATATATCCAAACTAAAAATCTGTTAAGTTTTAAAGGAGTTATCATCGAATAAAGTAGACAGACAGAACATCAAATCGCATCAAATTCAAAAGCAAGAAGATTAGTCCCTTCGCTTCCTAGTTTGGTAACAAAAATTCATAATTAGATTCATTGAGTCTAAACACATACCCAGATATATTGAGATAACCGAAACACATGAAGATTGCTTGCAAATTTTTAGATGATGCCCGGTGTGATGTTCATCTGCTTATAGAGAAAACTGCCAGACATATGCTGGGTTTTCAGAAGAAATCCAACAATCCTTCATTTTTGATCCCATATGAAAATAGTTCAATGTAGAATAGGTTACAAGAAAAAGGAGTTTTGCCAGGAGATTTTACTTTTGACGATTATGCTTTTTGCGATGATTGTGTTGAAACAGAACAAGAGACTGATAATGCCATTATTGCTACAGATGCTGATAAAATTGACTTCAAATCTGAAGAAACCGAAATTGATTTAAAAAGAGAAACATCAAAAATTGCTATGGAAAGTCTTTAAATTTACACAACTATTTTAAAGCCTACAACATTAACTGCAATGGGAATTTAGATACAATAGGAAATGTGTTGTAAATTCAAATGTTAAAAAAAAAATTATTGATTTTTTTCAATTTAAATAAATGAGCATAAACATTTCAGGTTTTTCATTTCACAGTATATGCAAATAAGTTATTCCTATTGTTTATCTTATACCTAAATTTTTTATCAATTACTGTGAATATTGGTTCTAATGAACATTTTTTCGTGTTTCTTGTGACTTTGCTGCTGTATGTGGGATCCACAGTATTTAAATTGCATCATAGATAAGTCACAAGCAAAATATAAATGTTGTCAAAAAAGTATTTTATTATTTTCATCTATTTAATTGCTAACATTTTTCAGAAAATATAAGAAATATATGTGTTTAACAATTAAAATATAAATTAGAAAATAAAGTATAATAACCTAAGGTTGAGATAGCCATATATGTTAAATATATGGCTATCTCAACCTTAGGTTATTATATTAACTTTAGCAAAAACAGAACCCTTATATAATAGGCAGGGAAACATTGTAAAACTAGAAAAATTTTAATTAAAAAAAATATTGACAGCATCTATAAAATAAAAATTTGATTGTATAATATGATAGAAATTTCAAAAATATTTGTGTACAGAAAATATTGTTTTCCTTAAGTTTTTTAATTTGAGATTTCAAAGGAAAAACAGGTTTTAAGACATTCTGAACACATTTTGCTGTATGAAGTGAGGACATGATAACTCAGGATTAAATGTACATTACAGAATGTATGTAAATATACATAAAATGCAAGTTTGTTTATTCCAATGTAATTTAATTCAGTGGTGCAGCCAGAAAAATTTTCAGAAGAGGTTAATTTTCTAAAGGTTTTACTCATAAGAATGAATGTTTAAATTCAAATTTTCAAATTAAGTTTATAACACTTTAAAATTTTAAAAACTAAATTTAATTTTAAAATTTTAAAATAAAAATACTTGAGCAACATATTCAAGCACAAATAAAATAAAAATGCAGCATATATAGCTGTTTCAAGGATATGCTGGATCCCCTTTGTCAGTGCTAGAGAACTAACAAACCTGAAGTCATAAAGATAAAATGGGCACATTTTGTCTTTGTGCATATTATATGTAATTACATTTGATATACTATATTGGCATAAACATTATTGAAATTATAATTCTAAAGCATTTATGGAATAATATATATTAAAAGAAATGGAATATATATATTTATTTTTGATTATCCCAATTTTTATTTCACTTTTTTATACTTTGACCATATACAAGCATTTAACACACTCGAATTTTTAGAAGTACTTAATATGTGGTTTTTGCATACAAATATGCTGTATTTTAATTATTTATTTGAAATAATATTGTCAGTTTTACATCTGCGGCACGCACCATCAACAAATTTTGCAAATTGGTAAAAACGATGGGATTGTTTTTTAAAGAAGTTTGTTTCTTATACTTTTTTTGTATTGAAGGGTTGTTAGGAAAAAATTATTCAGGCATCTGAGTATTTTTTCTTCCAAAAATAGCTTAACTAATTAAAAATCTGCCTACACTAAATTAAATTGACTGAGTCTAGTCAATTTACACAATTTTAATATTTATTATTGCTTAAAATTTACAGAAATTAATTGAGTTAATTAAATAAAATTTAAATTCAACCTTTTTTAAATCATTTTAACAGATGTCAATGTTTTTAAATAAATTAACAAAAAATATGAGTTAAAAAATGAAAGCTGGCATTCTTTACTATTGATGCCCTTCCGTTTATTTTAATCTCATTCGTTGAAGTTATTAATATTTTTTTTGTGCATTTAAATATTAGATATGTATAACAGGTTTTAATGTGTCTAATCAAAATTGAACTTATTGAATTCAGTGCAACTTCACAATTGCCTGTGAAGTTGCAAGATATTACAATATAACACCAACTGTGCATCTCTCGATGAATTCAAAATAAATCCTGCCAATAAATTATAATATGATGGTAAATAATATAGAATATAATATGACTATGTTTAGTCAGCTGTTTCAAGAATTATTTGAATTGGATTCCACACAGCTTATATAATTACAAGTATACATATACATATTATAGTTATAAATGAAGTATGGCTAATTAAATTGCTGTTAAATTTCTTCCTTCCGCGTTTTTAAGCAGCATAATGCTGGTTACACTTTTTTTATTCAAATATATTTATTTTCTCAAAAGCCATCGTCTGCTGTAGAATCGTTTTCTGAGAATTGACTAAAAATCGAATGAATCATGTGACCTTTATCACCCTGTCGGTGCGCGTAACTGGAGCTAATGTATCTACATGTTCATCTATTCAAAATATGCTGCGCCAAAACATCTAAATCGGGAGAACTCTATAATGCTGTTAGTTCCTTCTTATCACTCTAGTTTCTTTTATCAAAATTTCCGATGTTTTCAAAATTCCTACTTTTTTTCTAAACGCGCGCGTACTAACGTTATTAGGTGACCTCATTTTAATATGTTGCTCATTCCACCCTCTATTTAATTACCTCCTGAATCAAATTATCAAATTTAAAGAATCACTCACAACTTTCACTGTATTTTTAGGATTGACGAAAATATTCGGTTTGTGCTAAACTATTCGCTATTTTTTATTATTTTGCTGTTAATATTTTTTAGAAAAGGTCTAAGTTTTAGAATTTTTCCAAGTTTCGTAATTTTTCATAATTTTGACTGCATGGCCTTGATTCAAGTGACTTGGACATGACACAAAATATCAAGCCCCGTAAGCTAAAAAATAATAAAAACACATCTGTTTGTAGGATATTTATGACATTTCGTAACACTAATGAGTTTTGATTCTATGTTTACAGGCAAATTTACCTTTGATATGATTAGATGTTACCCATTGCATGTAATTATATCTTCTGTAAAAAAAATGTATAATACCATGTCTAATTATAACACGCCTTATTTTCTTATTAATTACGTATCGTGAATATATATTTGTACTATTGAGGTCTTATGTTTTTAAATAGGATTCTTAATTTTATTTTAAATTTTAAGAGCCTTACATTGTGTGATAGAGGTAAATGCAATAATTATACGTACACACGTATAAACATAGTAATCACAAGGACTATAAACATTGGTTGTTCTCAGGAGTCTTACTTAGGTATCTTTCTTTTTCGTTTTTTCTGTTTTTGTATAACAAATATCTAATTTCAGGAAGTAATAATAAGATTGAACATTTTGAATTAAAATTAAAAAAAAATATCGATGTGTTGTGAGGTAAGAGAACATTTAAAAATTATGCATTTTATTTTCTTTCTAATAACTAAATTTGTTTAGTGAACCAAAAACGTAACTAATATATTTTCAAAAATCACCTTTCAGAAATTCAACATTTTGGTTGGAAAAAAAATAACTATTCAGCTGAAAAGGGTGATAGGCTACTAAAGCTAAAAATAAAGTCCGTGACCATTGGATTATTAAATTCTAAGACGCGGTGAATAAAATAATACTGATATTTTTTTAAATATGGATACTTCTGTGAATTCGTAAATCTCCCATTTATATCTAGTATGAGGAGAAATGATTGACCTATCATTGCAAAGTATATTTCTGTTTGGATGTTTAATAGTATGATGCGGTAAAATCAGAAAATAGACCCCCACTCATTTTTCTAAGTACAAAATTGCGCCAAGTTGGCACGTTTCTTTGTGTTTTGAAATTGACTCCTCCCAACTGAAGTGACTTATTTTCCCGTGTTTTAAAATAGGCTCCTCCTACCAAAATGACGTTGTATTCTATAATTTTATGAACTGGAATTTTGTTAAATGATATTGCAATTGAATATAAATAAAAGTGAATAATACTCAGAAAAATATTACAATATACGATTTTTATTTATTTTAAAAATATTGCGTAATGGCAGATTGTACTTTAACTAAATTTAAGGAAAACGATACTTAGAAAAAAGATTGTACTTTAACTAAATTTAAGAAAAAACGATACTTAGAAAAAAGTTTGTACTTTAACTAAATTCAAAAGAAAGCGATACTTAGAAAAAAGTTTGTACTTTAACTAAATTCAGAGAAAACGATACTTAGAAAAAAGTATGTACTTTAACTAAATTCAAGAGAAAACGATACTTAGAAAAAAGTTTGTACTTTAACTAAATTCAAGAAAAAATGATACCTAGAAAAATGTTTGTACTTTAACTAAATTCAAGAGAAAACGATACTTAGAAAAATGTATGTACTTTAACAAAAATCAAGAAAAAAAACGATAGGGGAGACCGGGGTACAGTGGGACAATTTTTACTTATTTAGTAATACTTTTTACATTTTTAATATTAGAAATTCAACAAATATGCAGTACAATAATACTACTTTTTATCTTCTATTGTTAAATTTTTCATATTTTTTCCTCAAGTTTTTCTTTGTAAAAATATTGTATTTCCGAAGGTATGTAATTCGTCCCAGTGTACCCCGGACTGGGGTACACTGGGACATTGAATGGGGTACAATGGGACATAAAAATAAACACTTATATTTGTACGATGATACATTACACTTTCATTCTCATAATTTGTATGGGTTGTGGTTAACAGTTGAATAACAGAAAACAGTTTATAAATTATTACAATCAAAAATATTTGGATGACTAAAATAAAGTTATTGAACACTATTTTAAACAGCCGAAACAATGCCTAGGCTACTTAGCCTACGGTTTAAAAGTCTTTTTTATATCAGCTTAGCATAACATTCTAAGTTCACCGGAAACGATAATTGTCTCAATGCCCTTTCTGTTCCTCCATGACATACGGGTTTCCGCAATTTTATTTCAATGTCACTATGAAGAGCTGAATATGTTGCCTCATCATCAAAAATAAAATTATATCCTGGTAAAAGTCTTCTCATATACTTCACTTCATAGTCAATTTTACTTTTTTGTATCACTTCCGCAACATAATAGCTGAAGGTTGCTTTCTTTTTCCCGCACTCTTTGACCAACATGAAATCTCCAATATCAATAGTATCACCATCTGCATTCTCTGCCATCTCTACCTCAAAACTGCTATCGCTTTCAGATTCTTTCCATTCTTCATTTTCTGAGGAACTGTTTTGCCAAATTTTCTATTAATTTTTCTTTTCTTCTTTGATTTGATATCTTTTGAAGCTTTTTTCTTTTTAGGCTGATTTTTCTTTTCTAATCTTTTTAAGTATTCCTGCTCTATTTTTTTCCTTAACTGGTGTGTCTGTTAATACTTCAGATTTTTTACTTTTTCACATATTTTTATATATTTCAGTTGTATGACATTTTGGGAGAAGCCTTACAGTTTCAGGTGACAGAACAGTTCAGTTTTTTCCACTATGTGTAGACCTGCATAGCTTTTCATTGAAGGTGAATTTAAATAAGAGCAGCTTGCGTGTGGTCCCTCTGTAATAGGCCTAGATCCACCAGCTTCAGTAAATAGTTGAAATTGAGTAGGACTGGGTTGTTCAGGTGTTGGGTTATCAGTGACGCACACCTGTGGGACATCAGTTACACTTGCAGCCTCAAAGTCTGCATCAGTGTAGGTATTGTTATTATACGGAAAAATACCTGTTGTTGTTGTTGAAACCCAGACCGCCCGACCTACCAGAAAGGTGTAAGGTAACTGTTTGGACGGTTGGGAAGTGCCACCCAATTTAGACCGGAACCCAGTGGGGGAGGCATCCACAGGGACCGTACCCTCCTTCCCCTACCACCAACCTCTCGGAAGGACTTTCGGACCCACATGTTTAACGTGATCGTACTCCGCATGAACACGGCGGCAGTTTTGGCAGTGGCTGGAATCGAACCCGGGCCTACCGAGTGCAACTCCAGCGCGCTAACCAATGGGCTACCGCGCCCCGGAAAAATACCTGTGGCAGAAAAACCAAATAGGATGTTATTTGCACAAAAGACATGTGGATACGCCTTTCCCACAAGCTCTGCTGTTCCGTGAATTGTTATTCTTTTACCGGATTATTCACAAGTCAAGCCCGGCATGTTTCGTTATAGGAATGTTTTAATGGTTCATACACAGCCTTGTTTAAGGACTGCAACTTATGGCTGCAGTGTGGGGGTATTGTGAAGAGTACGATACCATTCGTTTTTGCTAGATTAATGGTCTCAATACTAATATGTGCTTCATGATTATCCATTAAGAGAAGGGTTTTATTTTCTGGCTTTGATTTAGAATACTTCATGAAATGCTTCATAGCCATCAGAAATATATTTGTATTCATCCATCCATTCACTGTAGCAGAGCAGCTCCTTGAACACCCACAGGAGAACCCTTTAATATTGTCTCCCGAAAATTAACACGAGGAAAAAAATGGGGGCAAGCTATTTCCTAAGCCATTGATCATACAACAAAAAGTAACGAGTTCACCCCTTTCTGATGAAGTGATCTGGCCTACTTGCTTAACACATTTTTTGGTGATCACTTTTCCAGGTGTTTGCACAGTAGTGAGTCCTGTTTCATCTAAGTTATAAATGTTTTCTGGCCCAAAATGATGTTTTTATAAGAGTTCATGCAACTTAGAATAAAACTCAGTCACTACGGGTTTGTTAAACCCATTGACCCGGCAAGCGATGTGACTTCTGGCTTCCTAAATGAAATACTACCAGCTCGTTTCATAAAGCTTTCCAACCAATCTTCTTCTGCACAATGATTCTCATTCCAAGAGGATGGGATACTTTTATTCAATTCCACTGCATATTCATATGCTAATTTTCGTGCTTATTTTGGTGGAAGCCCATGATGCAAACTTGAAGCTTGGGTTAAATACTTGGTAAGCATATTCTCTTCAAAAGTTGTGCAGATTTGCGGAACTGCATAATTTGCTTTAAGCATAACATTTTTCTCTGTTGGATTTTCTTCCCAGTTTATATCTTTTGCTTTTAGCACATACCGTTGCAGGGTGCTCTTAGGAATATCAAAAGTTCTTGCTATCTCCCTTAATGGTTTCTTGTCCTTATGTACTGCCTTTACAGCCTTCCGCATCACAACTTCTTTTACTAATCCAATTTCACTTGTTCTCTCTCTTTTTCGCATCAACAATGTAAACAACAAAATTGTTAGGCCTAACAAATAACATGAAAACCCTAATTACAAAATGTGTTAGTGTTTTTTCTAAGCCAAGCCTAATAGAATTTGTATAACAGAGATAGCTTTATGGATTAGTTTTAAACATTTCTTAAGCAAAACAGCTAGTGTAGTTTTCCCCCTACAATATACGTATAGGCCTATAGCTTTGATGCAGTTCTAACAATTTCAAGTTAACTCAAGTTGTTACATGTTTACACAACATAAAAGTAGTTTGAAAAGGTTATCCTTAGGTAATAATTAATTGAAAAGCATAAATTCTAATAACTTTGGTTCAACTTTTGGGAATCGGAGGTATTTTTATGTTGAGCGACAGTGTCCCAGTGTACCCCATTAAGGGTGTCCCACTGTATCCCAAGAGACACACACACAACAAAAGTTACAATTTATGTACCACTAACAAATAAAATGAAAAACCATCATACATATGCAATAAAAAATATTTAACCTATGGATTAATGTAAAAATATTGATTATTGGATGACAATTTAGTGCACAAATACAAAAAAACAACACTTACCTAATTTTCCCAACAGGTCAGATGAGAACAAAAATCGCTATTGCCCCCCTCGAAAATAAATAATGGCGGTGATATGTTTGCACAGTGTTGCCACACAAGTTGGCATAATGTATCATATTTTTCCCTTTCTTAAACATTTTTACCCTAGTAAATAAATCAATTGTCCCACTGTGCCCCGTGACCCACTGTACCCCGGTCTCCCCTACTTTAAAATTAAGAAACTCATTTTAAAAACACGGAAAAATACAAAAGACAATTTCAAAACACAGGATGAACAAAGAAAAGAACTAACCTTTATGTAACGGATATCCATATTTTTAATTACATCCACACCGGAACATACACGTACATTCAACACCGCAGCACGTTTTCTTGAACATACACGTACATTCAACACCGCAGCACGTTTTCTTGAACATACACGTACATTCAACACCGCAGCACGTTTTCTTGAACATACACGTACATTTAACACCGGAACCTGCATATTTATTGAAAATTTGCGTAAAATGTTAATGTTCATGAATTACGAGGAATGTTTTAAATATGTATTTCAAAAAGTTTGTACGTGTTTAAATCTTTGCAAATCGATCGAAAAAGATCTGTAAAAACAAGAGTCAACGAATTCGATCGAAAAAGGTCTGATGAAATACACAGAAGAC
Organism: Amaurobius ferox; assembly: GCA_951213105.1. Taxonomy (NCBI): domain Eukaryota; kingdom Metazoa; phylum Arthropoda; class Arachnida; order Araneae; family Amaurobiidae; genus Amaurobius; species Amaurobius ferox. The sequence continues at coordinate 30,391,411 of OX578151.1, forward strand.
TATTACTGCCTATTAAAATGCAGATTCCCAAACAGCCGAGTGCTGATTGGATGTCAGTGGGTTACCAGAAACCGTGGTCTACCAGAATTGGCGAAGTATACGAAATGAAATTGCAACCCGATGAATCGCACCAACTTGGCGCGGGATTGTACTTTGAAAAATGAGTGGGGACCTATTTTCCGGTTCAACCTATGATGCCACCAAAGTTGGGCAAAATACACTGGCAATGTATTTTAGGGCATAAAATACAGAATCATATTTAAATAATCTGAAATGGTCCAAGTTAGAGGTCTGCACAGGCTCGAACCTGGCTCGTAGGCTTGGGCCCTACCTGGCTCACGGGCTGGGACCTAGCCTATCGGCTCAGGCCTAAGCCTAACCTGACCCATGGGCCAGACTACGAAATTTTATTAAATTCGGGTTGGGTTGGGCTGGGTCAAAATAATTTAAGTCAATAGGTACTGTTAACTTAAAATTTAACGCTAATATTTTATTTTTAATTTCTTCTGTGATTTTAATTTTCATTATTAGATTCTGAATGTTTCTAAAATATTAAAATTAAATAAATTCCATTCTTAAAGTTAAACATTTTCGTAGATTTTTTTCCGATAACAGATATTGAATGAAAATTTATTTGAGCAAACTGTTATAATTTAAAATTAATATATTGATAAGATGAATTATTGTCCTTGAATTTATTTATATTTGTATTCTGAACATCTAACACTTTTAATTTAGAATAATTAAATTTAAAAAATATCTATAACTATGTTATAATAAAAAAAAATTCCTATATATACTTATATAGTAAGTTTAATTGCATTGAAATATTTTTAAAACTACTAACAATTATTGTATATGACATATTTGTTTTGCAACCACTGAAGTCCAAGAATATTTGGAGCGCTATGAACGCTAACAAAAGGGCATTGCATTGTTTACTGATAACTTAAATGAGTGAATAAAGCATTTTTAAATGTAATCTCAGTAAAGAGCCATTTTCTCATTTAATTTCTGATATTATCAAACTAAGGTGATAAATAAAAACACATTACAGTAATGCTCATTCTTGATTTGCACAGATTTTTCAATTTTGGGTTCTTTTTAATTTTTTACTATATGTAATATAACTTGTGTTTAATTCCTTAAATGCAAATTTGGATCATCATACGGTGTAGCAGGCTCCAATATATTACAAAAAAATTCAGGTCCGTTCGTGTTGGGGCTAGCTTTCGGAACGGGTTAAGCTCCAGTGAAATATTTAAAAAAATTCTTTGGCCTCGGCTGAGTTAAATCTTCATATTTTCGGGTCGGGTAAAATTTTAGATTAGACCTCTGCAGACTTCTAAACTGACTTTTGATCTTGGTTTCTTCTGCCAGTTTCAGGAATCGAAATTTTTCTAAATTTGCAGACTTTGGGTTTTACTGCAGCAGGAGAATTTCCCTTCTATCAATGACACGGTAGTCGGAGCACTTTTTTTTTAATTCTTAGTTTCTAAACTTAGAGTACTTATTCCATTTTTTTGTTTATTTATTGGAAGTTAAAACGGGTTGTTTTTCAAGTTCAAAGATTTCAGAATGACAAACTGAATAGGGATTCAGTAGATTTTTTTTATCGCGTGTGTTTAGAAGGCATTTTGAAATTTTAATTTCACTTTAATTTCTGGTGGGGGGGGGGATGGGGTTGACCCCCCTTAAATACACACCTGCAAGCTATATACAACCTGCAATGTCTGTTTCTGTGACCCTTGATTGTACTCATAGAATCCAATAATGTTATGTTTAATAAGTGAATACATGCCAAATTTCGTTCATCACATCTCCATTGTTTCCATTTTGAAGAAAACTGTGCACTTGGAGAACAACAAAAGCATTCCCCGCTGCCTCTTACCTTTCTCTTTATTACTCCCGTTTCCAAGAAAATCGAGCAAAAATTTTCAACCATTCTATTCTGTCTTAGGATTGAGTCAGTCACAAGCAAGAGAGCAAAGTATGTGTCATAAGTATCATCATGAGTTTAAATACTTCGAGCAAAAAAACAACAATTGAGTTTGAGAATGGACAATTCAATGAAAGATAAGAAAAAGAGTTTTTGTTTATAGATTTTGGAGGAAAGCCGCAATGTCTCATGTGTTTGCAAGTGGTGTTAATAATGAAAGAATATAATATTTGTCCCCATTACGATATGACACATAGTGAAATATGGGAATGTTAGTGGCGCGGCACGACTACATTTAGTCAGGGAACTGTAATGTAATACATGCACAGAAATCAAGTTAGGCATCGTATGAGGTATGCACGATAATGGTTGAAAATCAAATATCACTTAATCGGGTGAAGTAATTAAGCAGTGTGCAATTAAAATGGTTAAATCATTTGGTGATGATAAAGTTGTCAATAACTTTGAAATGGTATCTCTTTCTGACCAGACTGTTTCGAGAAGAATTGGGAAAATAAGTGATTAACTTGATATGTAATTAAGTAAAGAAATTGAAAAAAGTGTATATTTTTCAATCACGTTTGATGAAAGCAGTGATATTACAGAAGTATACCAGCTGTTAATTTTAAGGACAATTGATCAATTTTCCATCAAAGAGGAACTTCTTGATCCAGTGCCACTTGTTGCTAGTGTGAATGGCTCAGATATTTACAATGCTCTGGTGTTAATTGTAGATAAGTGTAGCGGAAGAGAAAGGAGAACCTATTTTAAAAGAATCTGGAGTGCAAGAAAGAAAATTTGTACTTGTTCCACATTTAGAGGGGAAAAGAAATGCATAAAAATGTGTATTTATATGTGATTCAAGAAATAAGAAAAAATTATACGGGTTTAGGGACTCAAGTCAACAAGAAATAAAAATAATTTTGTTATTGAAAACTATTTGTTTCATATAACTCTTTCAGATATAGTTTCTGTGGAACCACAACTACAAATCAGAAAGGAAGATCGTCACTTTTTGTAAAAATTTGTCTGTATAAAAGAAAATTATAAATAAAGTAAGATTTAAACCCCACTTACATTTTAAGTAATTTTTAAATAAAACATTTTGTTATATAGCCAATTTAGCTGTTAATTATCTGTTCATTATGCATATAATTTAGTAATTATGTTAATAGAAATAATATATAGCAAAATACAAGCGGCCCTCGACTTTCGCACATTCAACTTTTGCACAATTCGCTATTTCACACATTTTTAAAAATTCAATTTTTTAAAGCTTTTTGTCGATAATGCAAAAATCGTTCGCTTCCATGCAGTCACTCCCACGAAGCGCGGTAGCTTGCGCTCACTCACATTGCAGCCTAGAGAAGCGGATTTTTCGGGATCGTGATGTCACTGGGGTTCCCCGAGCCGTGGTGGTGGTGTGTGTGAGGGGGGGGGGAGGGGGCAAATGTCTACAATGTATTAAACAGGTTTAGTCTTAGCAAGTGATAGTTAGCAAGGTTTAGTTAGCAAGTGATAGCTATTTTTAAACGATATTATATGAGGACAATAATGAATCATGCCATCAAGGCAACTGACAGGGAAGGTGGGCCTACATTAAGAGATTTTTTGAAGAACTATAATATATGGAACTCAATAAACAATTTTGGAGACTCGTGGGCTGAAATAAAAGAGTTAACAATGGAAGGTTCCTAGAAACAATTATGCTCACAAATGATGAGAGATTTTATAAATTCTGAAGAAACTGTGGAAACTATCACAGATGAAATAGTTAGCCTAATGAATGAACTAAACTTGGACTCAACTTCTTGAACTAAACTTGGACTTCAACTTCTTGAACTAAACTTGGACTTCAACTTCTTGAACTAAACTTGGACTTCAACAACAAAGATGTTAATGAGTTGATTGAATCTCACTCAGTACCTCTGTCAAATGAATACTTAATTGAGCAACAAGAGTTAAATGAAATACACAATGAAAATGAGGAAGACTAAGCTGATAAAATGGTCAAGACTTTGACAATCAAAAGTATAAATGAAGCCTTCATGCATCTTGACAAATTTTTGACTATCATGGAAGAATGTGATTCCAATAGAGAACATATATATCAAGTACGTAGGGTGATTGAAAGAGACACAGCATGTTATAGAACTCTTTATCAAGAAAAGAAAAAAAAGGGTGGTATTCAACTATCTCTTGACAAGTTTATAAAGAAAACACCTGAAAGCACTTCCACACGCCTCGTTAACTTAATTATGTATATTGATAAATAAATAACACTTCACTCAATAAGTCTCCGGTCTGACACATATATGGCAACACTGTTGACAGACCCATATGATTTCTGGATAGTACCAACTGTCAAATGACACGTGTCAAAATTTCATCACTTTCTGACAATTAGTTTATAGGTTACAGTGGTTTTAGTGACCCCAGTTTTGTAATTTTCAAAACAATGGATAAAAAAAAATTTCATGTATTGATTAAACATTGTTTTTTGATAGGGAAAAATACTGTTGAAGCCGAACAGTGGCTTGATAAGTGTTATGGAGACTCTGCACCAGGGAAATCAACTATTATTGACTGGTATGCTGAATTTAAACGCGGTCGTACAAACACCGATGATGCTGAACGCTCTGGTCGCCCAAAATCGTCAGTTGTTCCGGAAAATATAAAAAAGTCCACAAAATAGTTTTGAAAGACCGTAAAGTGAAGTTACTTGAGATAGCTGACACCTTAAAGATATCAGAAGGTAGTGTGTTTACAATTTTACATGAAAATTTGAGCATGTGTAAGTTGCTTTCGAAGTGGGTGACGTGTTTGCTCACACCGGACCAAAAGCAACAACGTGTTGATGATTCAGAGCGTTGTTTGGAGCTGTTTAAGCGAGATTAGAAGGATTTCTTGCGCCGGTATGTGACAATGGATGAAACATAGATCCATTACTACACATCTGAATCAAAAAGATCGTCAACTGAGTGGACAGCAGCTGGTGAAAGTCGTCCAAAGTGATCCAAAACCCAAAAGTCAGCTGGCAAAGTTATGGCATCCGTATTTTGGGACGCGCATGGTATTTTGTTCATCGATTATCTTGAGAAAGGTAAAACTATCAATAGCGAATATTATATGGCATTATTGGATCGATTGAGTGTAGAAATCAAGAAAAAACGGCCTCACATGCGAAAGAAAAAAGTGCTGTTCCACCAAGGTAATGCCCCATATCTCTAGTCGATGAAAATGATGTTTAAATTATATGTATTACGCTTCGAATTGCTTCCTCACCCACCGTACTCTTCAGATCTGGCCCCCAGCGATTACTGGCTTTTTGCAGACATTAAAAGGATGCTCCAGGGAAAGAAATTTGGCTTAAATGAAGAAGTAATTGCTGAAACTGAGGCCTATTTTGAGAGCAAAGACAAATCGTTCTACAAAAAAGGCATCGAAAAGTTAGAGGAGCATTGGAATGAATGTATCACTCTTGAAGGAGAGTATGTTGATGAATAAAGTCGAATTTCTAAAAAAAAATTGTTTTACTTAGTTAGACCGGAGACTTATTGAGTGGGCCATGTACTATTATTATTGATAAATAAATGTTTTAAAATACAATTTTTGATGGGGTTTTTTTACATCTCTCTACTTTCGAACATTCAATATTCTCACACATTTTCAGGAACCAATTATGTGTGAAAGTCGATTGCCGCCTGTATAACTTTTTTTTTTCAAATTTTATATATTTTAGTGGCCCACTTTAGGTGGGCACAGTACAGATACATCAGAAATTTAATATACCCACTACTGGTACATAAAGAAAGTTTTTAAATTTTTATAAAATTTGGAATATGTCGTTTGCAATTTGATGCGATAATTACGATAGAAGAATTTATAAACAATGTTAAAAAATATATTTGTGCCAGAATTCTCTAAAGTTTAAATGATAATTAATTGAATGCTCTTAAATGGCCCTCTATTGGTACCTTATCCTAGCACTTACAGTTTTTAAAGTATTACAAACCTGAAAAAAAAGAAACTTTTCAATCTTCCTTAACTTAACAAGACAATTACTCAAACTACAAGAGCTTTTTAAAAAATAAATATGGATTCCTAACACAATTTTGCCCCGTACTTTTTATATCTATATATTAAATTTTCAAAGATATTTTTAATGAAAGTAAGAAAAATTAAAAAGTATCTGTCTGAATGAGTTATTTTTTTTTTTTTCAAGTTTTTTCAGAAAAAAAAAACAGAGTTTGATCCAAATTTAAATTATATACACTTCTAAGATTTTCAAAGAACTACAAATTCTTGCTTATTGCTCAAAATAATTCCCTAGTACATATTTTTGTTCTTTACTATTTATTTATAGTTTATCTAATCTTTTATAATAATAATTATTTATATAATCTTTTTTTCGAAGATATTTCGAGTGAAATTAAGAAAAATGAAAAATACACTGGACAGAAGTTTTCTCGAAGAAAAAAATAAAAAAAAATAAAATAATGAAATTATTTTTATATATTCATAATCTGGACAGAAAAATTATTTACATTTTTATCAATTAAGTTAGGGGGGTATAAGCATCCAAAGTGTTTACATTTTATTTTTTGTAATGCTCCATTTTCTACTATAGTAACCCCAAGCATAATTAGATGTTATTCACATCAAAACATTAAGTCAGTCATGACCTGAGATGAGGCCCTCTTAGATACACTTAGATTATATCAAATGATTAAATGGATTAAAAAATGTATTTGACACCGTTAACTATATATAATTTAATAATACTCACTTGTTTAGTGTTGATGACAAACATTTAGATAAATTAATTCTGTTTACGAAAAAGGGGTTCTCCTTGTCAGGAGAGTGACTTTGCCGTTATTTTCAAATTTTCATTAGAAAAGCTAAATGAGTAATGTTTTATTTATATGCATGGAGATAGCTAGGGGAGATTCATTCCTAAAATTAAAAAAAAAATTCTGTGTTGAACCATTCTTGTGTTATTCTTAGACATGATATTGTTATGTTTTTGGGGAATCACCCATATCAGAGAAAAATGTGTTGCTATGTTCGCTTCCTTTGCTCGCAAACTCAAGCTTGTTATATAAAAGAAATATTCAGAAGTCTTTCCTACCTATTAGAGATAGAGTCCAATTCTTCTGTTGCTACTCAAATTATTAAGAGGGGATTATACCACTGAACCACAGTTCATATGCAAGGAGAGAAAAAGATCTATTTTATATATTGGTGCATTCAGTGACAGTGTTATTATAACTTGTTAAAACATTGTGACATACCTTTTTAAATAATAAAGTGTTCATCAAAATGAAAATGGTGATCTTCTTACTTAATAAAGGAAGATGTCTGTAGCGGTAAATCTAATTGTTATATGGCCATGAAATTTGGTACAGAGGTACTTCATCTCCCAAATAGATGCACCTTAGTGTTATTTTTTTAAATTTGGAATTTGTTTTTTAGTTATTTTATGTTTTAGCCCTATTCACAATGATTTTGGCCCATATTCATACAAATTGATTCCTTAGCGACCTAAAATATTATCACAGAATTTCAATCTTGACATCATGAGAAAGATCGAAAAATTCTCTTTCAAACAAACTGTGAATGGAATCCATGTGATTCATAAATGATTTTTAGTGAATTTAAAAATATATACTTTTTATGTGTTTTAAACCTCTCCGATTTTTATATTATACAATATACAGAAATTAACTTGCCATACATCATTCATTGTTTTTTTTTCAGTACTTGCTTACAATATCACAAATTACTCCAGAAAAGAAAAAGTTCTTCATAAACCCACCCGTTGATTAATTATAATTTTTTTATCCGAGCATGTCTGATTATTTGTACGAATCTCACAGGCTATCGCAAGTCTGACTCTTTCAAGACAGAAACAGACTGGGTAAGGAACCACTCATTTTATCATAGGGGAGTGTATATTTTGGGATGGGCTTAGAGGGGTTGCATGTGGATTTTGCAAAATTGCCTGTTTCACTATCAGTTGAATATGCGATCATTTGGGATTCTCATATTTTTTGTTTTTGCTGAGAACATGTGTTGAAGAAAGATCCAGACCTTCCGACTCATGTGAAGACTTGAAGGCTGAGAACGTGTGATTTGATTTGTGCAATTTTCGGATTGAAGCCATTTTCAATTGTGTTCATATGTATTATTTAAGCAGCAGGTGCTTATTTAATTATTTTTACGTAGTGGATGTTAATTTAGAATCCTTCACAACACCGGGTAATTTTTCTTTAGTAAGTGAATAAGTAAAAATTTTCAAAAATCTATTTGCTTCTTAACTTTGAATAATGCAGTATGAAAGTCTATGTACAAAATGAATTTAGATACCTACTGAGTCTATTTCTCAAAATGTCTTAGCTAAGTTATAAATTATGGTTTGAAAATAAAAATACTTTATTAATAACAGCATAAGACAGTTGATTAAATATTTCAACTGGTTTTAAAGGCAAAAAAGAGCCATCTTTATTAGGATAATTGAAACACAGTAATCACTGCAGCAAGAGTAGGGCCATTTCTGCCTAAAACAGAATTTCTTTTTAATGACACGTGTTTCTATTATATGCAATTTTATTTTGATTCTGAAGTATGATTAAAATATTATTAAACCCAAATAATTTCAATTGTTTTGTTGTGTTATTTCAGTTTTGTAATAATATAGTTATGCAATCATGCTATTGGTTTCAACAATTCATTATTATTATATATATTTTCCTAACATATTTTTTTCTAGGTTCATCATCTGTTGAAAAGTCAGACGAGCTAACAAAATCAGAGTGGTTAGAGCGAATTAGCAACCTACATATGCAACGTGCAGACATGAATAGATTGATTATGAATTATCTTGTTACAGGTACAATGTACATGTTCAATACACACATCAGTATTTAGTATTTAAATATTTTGTAGAGCTAAACTGATTTTGTATTTCTTCTATTTTTTAGAAGGCTTCAAAGGTGCTGCTGAAAAATTCAGAATCGAATCTGGCATTCAGCCATCAGTGGACCTCGATACATTAGATGAGCGAATCAAAATCCGGGATGCTATTCAGAATGGAAAGATCCAAGATGCAATACAGTTGGTTAATGACCTCCACCCAGAATTGTTAGACTGTGACAGATATCTATTCTTCCATTTGCAGGTATTATTTCTCTTATAGATTGTATAATTATTATGAAGTATTTTGTTAACACTTTACAAAAAAGTTGAAAAGTGTTTATGACTTTGTTCATTCTGTCTGTCTGCTGTCCGTTAGCACGATAATTGCCGTAAAAATGACTTAATCAAAATGAAATTTTAGTATGTTGTTCAGACAGTCTGTGGGACCTATGGGAATATAAATGAATAATATCACCCAATTAGTTTTGGATTGAACCTGGGTTGAAAAGGGGTCATTCCATATGAAAACACCCATTTTAAGAAAAACTTGTTGCTCCATAGTCATGGATTTTTTTTTAATTTTTACCATTAATACATATGGTAATAAAAACCCCAAATCTGAATTTGTAATGTATATATCCCAATAATGGCCCAGATACAGGCATTTGAAAAATGGTCATTTTTGCAAAATGGTGGCCATCTTGGATTTTGCACTAATGTTTAAAAATGTAACAGCTTGAGAACTAATAGCTCAAATTAAATAATTCTGCTACCAATTTAAAGCTATTTATATCAGGAAGATAGGTGCCACATCAAAACAGTAAAAAAATATATTTTAATATTGTTATTACATGAAAATTGCAAAAATCACCTTCGGATTGATAGGCAACTTTAACGGGCTATAAAAAAAAATGGCCCCTAATATTTTTTTCTGAAACTTGGTACAAATACTAACTAATATGTGTGCTTTAAGTACAAAAAAAATTAGAAAGGTAATATTTCTTATTACAGAGAAAAATAGCTTTTAAAATATATACATTTAGTTAACATTTGACATGCAATGCTTTAATCATTTAAAAAAAATATATTTTTTAAAAACAAATAATGAACAAAAACAAAACACAGGAATTTTTTACACACTAACTAGTATGTGTGCTTTAAGTACAAAAAGAAATTAGGATGGTAATATTTAATTTAATAACTAAAATACTGTTATATGTATGGAAAATTGGTGTAAAAATTTCTGGCGTACTGAATCATTCTAATAAAAATCTTCTTAAAAACCATACAGTTATCTCTCTTATATTTTATTTTCTTATTTCAAATTATAAAAAGGTATTTCAGTAGAGCTGAAGATACCCATTTTTTCCTAGTGGCCACTGGCTCCTAAACCAATTTCATCTAATAGCCAGTATTGTAATCTTTGGCACACATCTAGAGGTTTTGGCCATATATATGATGCACTTGGGCCATGAGAATGCATAAACATTACTTATACAAACAAAACACATATTAATTTCTAATTCATTGAGATGCATTCGTACTTCTTTAAGAATTTCTGGAGATGGACAGTTTTCCCATCTGTGTACCATACTTTTCTGATTCAGTTTAATAAACTTGTTTCTTTTAATAATGATGTAGTATAGTCACTGATATGGATGGCATGAAGCATGAGTTTAATATTTTAATGATACAAACACATACAGAATTAATAACTTTGCTTCTAACAATTACATATTCTGTTGGATGTAGTGTACAAAATTTAGATAGTATTTTTACTTCATTTTGATTTTCTTTAAATGCAGGGTATAATTCCTTTAAATTATGCAAAAGTAATCTTTTTTGTTTTAATATTTTCCCATTTTTACTTGGTATAGATATGCAATCTTTTTTTCCTGTACACAAACGACTGTTTTAATAAAAACTAGTAATTTTTTTATAGTATCAGAATTTAATTTAACACATATTTTACTAGCCATTGATAACATCCCTTCTGTTTCTTTTATTTTTCTTGCTTTTTTTTCTAAATTCTCTGTAGTAATATAACAAGCCTTTGTTTGTTGGACTATCCATGAATCTTGGACTAATTTTAAAATTTGCAACTTTTCTTTAAATGATGCATCAAAAGAAAACTTATTCAATAATTTTTCCATCATAGACGTGCAATTAGAGTAAATAATGTCTTTTGAATTTTGTGGCTTATTAATACTTTCAACACCTAATACTGTATCAGTTTTAGTAGCAACATGGCTACTTAATATCTTAACTTGCATATAACTGAGTTTCCTCTTAGAGCTAAATCTATTGACCTTTATTGGCGATAAATCCAAAAGTTCACAGCTTTTATTCAATTGTTCCATTATTATTCTGACTTCACTATAATCTGCATCATAGGTCATCTCCATGTCAGCAGTATGAACGTCTGACTCACTAATTGATGAATGCAAGGAAGAATAACAAGAAGTGCAGAGTTTTTTTTTCCTGGAATGAGTAATTCCTGATTTATCATTGAAACTCTGAGAGAAATTGGTATTAGGTGCAGCTCTGATTTTGGTGAGGTGTTTATTAAGTGAATCACAAGTTTTCTGTCTTAAACTGTACCATTTCAGATATTCATCCTTGTGAATCTTGCAGATACTACACTACCACTCAGGACACAAGTACAGGAATAAACTCAGTATTTAATGACACATTGATTTTCTTGCATACAAAACATTCAATTTTTATAGAATAAGACAAGAACTAATCATGGAAGATAAATAAAAGAAATAATCATAGAAGCACATTTCACTGATTTACTTGTTGAACAATACTCAGCTCTGAACACTTGAACAAAAGCTTGAGCTCTGAAAGGAATAAGTCACCCAGAAATGTAATATAACATTGTATTTTGAACTCAACCTAAGAGAAAACAGATGATGCAGGTCAAGTAATCATTTCAGGAACAACTAATATATGTTAATTGCTATTACTTATATAACAGAACTGTGAGAGTATTAGAGTTGAAAATTCTGAGGCTATAGGCAGCTGATGTCTCATGTGACCCAGAAGCAGGTGTTTTTAAATGTTCCAGAAACAATATTGGTGCTATAGGATCGCTTCCTTCTTCAACAGCTTGTTTGTTTATGTTTAGGTACTTATTTCAACTAGATAGGGATATCATCCAGTGTTTCCTTTGGGGCTGGCAGGGTGATATTTTTAAAGATATTTTTTGGTGATAGACATGCTGCAGTTCTGTGTTTAATTTTTTTTTTAAATTTTAGTGCTGTTCATGAAAATGAGTGCTTTATATTATCTAATTACAAATTATTTTTTGTGAAATTAACTATATGTATGCTAAAAAGCTTTAGCTTTATACGATAGTTGGCATATATAAATAGACCAAAGGCTATTGCACTGCCTCTTAGATGAAATTGGTTTAGGTGCCAGTGGCCACTAGGAAAAAATGGGTATCTACAGCTTTACTGAATATAGAAAATGCCTATTTTATAATTTGAACTAAGAAAATAAAAATAAGAGTGATAACTGTATGGTATTAGGAAGATTTTTATTAGAATTTTTCATCATCCCAGAGATTTTTACACTGATTTCCTATACATATAATAGCAAATTTTTTAGTTATTAAATTAAATATTACCATCTTATTTTTTTTTTACTTAAAGCACACATCCGGCCATCCATGTCGTTACTCTATGTCTTCGGATGAGTCGGCTGACCTGGGCTTTCGACACATACTAGTTAGTGTGTAAAAAATTCCTGTGTTTTGTTTATGTTCATTGTTTTTAAAATATATATATATTTTAAATGATTAAAGCATTGCATGTCAAATGTTAACTAAATGTATATATTTTAAAAGCTATTTTTCTCTGTAATAAGAAATATTACCTTTCTAATTTTTTTTTGTACCTAAAGCGCACATATTAGTTAGTATTTGTACCAAGTTTCAGAAAAAAATATTAGGGGCCATTTTTTTTATAGCCCATTAAAGTTACCTATCAATCCAGAGGTGATTTTTGCAATTTTCATGTAATAACAATATTAAAATATATATTTTTCACTGTTTTAATATGGCACCTATATTGCTGATATAAATAGCTTTAAATTGGTAGCAGAATTGTTTAATTTGAGCCATTAGTTCTCACGCTATTACATTTCTAAACATTAGTGCAAAATCCAAGATGGCCACCATTTTGCAAAAATGACCATTTTTCAAATGCCTGTATCTGGGCCATTATTAGGATATATACATTACAAATTCAGATTTGGAGGTTTTATTACCATATGTATCCATGGTAAAAATTAAAAAAAATCTGTGACTATAGAGCAACACTCATCGGGTGTCCCCATATGGAATGACCCAAAGATGAAATACATTGAACCCTATGGGATCTAATTTTTCAAACATTTTTTAAGCGGATTTAAAATTCACAAATTGCTTCGAAAATTTTAGGTAATATTCAAATTATCCCATAAAATATATAAAAAAAAATTCAACAAAATATATTCAGTAATTTTTTTAAATAAAAATTAAAATAATAATTACACCTCTTATATGAAGCGATCACATGACCCCTATATGAAAAGATCACGTGACCCACTTCAAATTGAAATATGACATCCATTTTGTCTCAAAATCGTGATTTTTAAAGTTCTTTTTAATTCATATTGAGTGTTGTATCCGTCCTAAAACCGCTTTATATTTCCTTAAATTCTGTGCATATACATACTGAAACAACGCAATTACAATATATTTGAGCTTAAATGATCATCCAAATTTGATTATTTCTACAACAAAGCCTATTTTTCACTTATGTAAAATGCAAACAGCAAAATATGTAGAATGAGTTGTATTAGAATTGCTGAATTTCTTTAACCCAAAATTATTTAGCTCATGAAGTCTGCATAGCTGATATGAATGGCATATTCATTGATTTTACAGAGAAGGACGATTTTTTTCTATGAAGTTTTAAGCATAGAGTTTAATTACTTGTATCTCCATGGTCTTAAGTTTTTAAATAAAATAAATTATTATAGTATTGTGATGAATGAAATGAATGGGAAAATGTTATGAATGAAATGCTGCTTTTATAGCGAGAGCCAGGTGTGTTATATTTCGATGGTGTCATTTGAATACATTTCAGTTGTTTTTGATGAAGTTTTTAAATATAATAAATTATTGTAGTATTATGATAATGTTGAAAACATTACCGAGGTGCCAGGCGATTTATATTTAATTGACGTCATTTGAATGAAGTTAATTTTTTTCTATGAACTTTTAAGTTTTCAAATATAATAAATTAAGGTAGTATTGTGATAATTTTAAAAATATTACCTAGGAATGTATCGCATTTTAGAGATGTTTAAATGAAATTGCATTGAAGTTGGAAAGTGTTTCATAATCAATGCTTTATGCATGATTGATCTTTCTTGTTAGACTCACTCTGGGCACCTTACAAGATATTTTTGCTTACCTTTCTTTAAGATATTAGCTGAAAAATAAAATCCTGTAGTTGCATTTAATATCAATATAACACTTGTAAAATTTTAACATATAAACTTGTAATTTTGGAAACCATGCTCCCAAGGCACATTGATCAGCATCTGTAGACTGGTTTAGAGCTTTTAAGCACTTTTCATCCCGAAGTAGCTTATAAGTGCACTGGTAAGATGTGCCTATATTTTTCAGCCTCTGTGACAAAGCTTAAAATTCCCATTTTTAGTTAATAGCCACTGGTCGATAGGTTCATGAAGTTTAACGGCCAGTTGATAGCTGTAAAATGTGCCGTATTTTTCAACTTAATATTATGCAAAATTGTGTTTAAATATGTTATATATATAATAATTTAGCAAATTACAGTTATATTACTCTTATTTATTTATAGATGTATTATACAGTAGCCATAAGGCAAACAACCAGTCCTTCTCCCCATGTCTTGAGCTGGCGAGTACTTTTTTCAGGTGCAAGGTATCACTATATGTCTGTTAGCAAGAAAACTCCCCTTAGCGGATCTATTTTTATAAGATCTATTATTTGGCTGTTGAGGTGGCGGAGGAGGATTTTAAAAATTGGGAAAAGTTATAAAGATTGGTAAAATCAAAACTTTTTTTTCCTGGATAGTAAGGCAAAGACAAATTTACAGAAATATTTTTATTTTTTAATGAGTAATATTTTTAATGTGCATGTATTGCTATTTTTTCATTTTTAACATTTAATAAATTTTCAAAATTTATGTGAAATGTTTTTTCTAAAACTCTTTTCTGTAAGTAATTGTCAGTATCCCCTTCTTTTTCATTTCTTAAATTTTTCAAATTTAGATATTTCATTTATCTATTTTCTGAACATTTTAAATATTTATATTCACTAATTTTTTTTAACCTTGTCCCGTGTTTCTTTCAGGTATACATCCAGATATTTTATATTAACTTAGTTTCTATTTATGTGAGATGCATTTAGATTATTTATATAGGAATATAGGGCAAATAGGAAACTTGCTTCCCCCCTCCCCCGTCCAAAAAGTCCCGAAAGGCTGCTTGACCTTATTTTAAATCTTACCAATGATTTTTATTATAGGTGTTTTAAAATATTTGTTTCCCATGATATCATAAAAGACATTCATTTACCATATGTGCCAACTCTACTGAATTTGGCAGGAGACTCCAGATTTTTGAGTGTTTCTCCCGATTTCCCGCTTTTGAAGACACATCTCCCGATTTTAACGATTTTTTGAAAAAATCCCAACGTTTAGGAATAATATCCCAAAAAATTCTCTTAAAATGGATTTTTTAGCTAAGTCGGAAATTTTTTTCTATTTGATCAAAAGTACGTCCATTGTATTTATAAATATGTATATAATTCAAATTTAGGGGGGGGGGGGAGATGGAGATAAGAAAAATCCCTATTTTTCCCTAAACGTATGTTATTTTTATACTGCAACGTTTTTTATGACATTGAAACACGCGCTTTAAGAAATCTACTGAATTTTCTTCAGTGAGGGTTGGCAGGTATGATTTACCATGAAGGAAAGATTTTGTGGGCTATTTTAAATTCATTTCCCCTATAATGCTTTAATTATTCAAGTTTTTTTCAGCTTTAATTTTTTGCCATTATTACAGATAATTTCTTAATATACCTGTTTCTCTCAAGTTTTCTCATCTTGATCTTTTTTATTTTTTAATTTTCCGTACTGATAAAGCATTTACTATTATTTATTTCTCTTTTATTTTTAAGAATGCGGCCACTAATTTTTCTTTAATTTAGGGGGTTTACCAATTATTTTTGGTGATTTTTAATTAATTTTTATTTTTATGTTTTTCTTTTTATCATTTACTTTAACTTTTCAATCATTGTGATCGTGATATTTTGGTCTTTATTTCCGTTATATTATCGGATGTTATGAACTTAGCAACCCTTTTATTTTAAAATTTCATCAATATGCTTATTTTATAACAAATAAATTCTTTATCCTTTAGAAGAAATTTGATTTCTTTTTTTTTTAATATTTCGAAGTTTCTAAATTTAAAAAATGCTATTTTGTATTGCTAAAAACATATCATTTTATGTCAATACTCGAATTTTCCGTTAAGTTCACTCGTGCCGGCCCCGGGTTGCAGCGTATTCGCAAAACTCTTTCATATAGATTAATCCTTTTAATTTTCCTGGTGTAAAATATGTTATAATGAATATTTTACATAATATGTTATAATGAATATTTTACTAATAAATAGATTTACAAACCAAAAATAGGGGCGGGGGGGGGGGGGGGGGGGGGGTGAGTTTCACGCACCATTTTTATTTTAGTGAGTTATTTTATTTCCGTTTGCGCATCCGCTTTCGGGAACCGTTTAAAATTTGACATGTGATATAAAAATGATGAAACTTAATCGTATAGCATGTTAAAGTGGGGCGGCACTCTAGGTCAGTGGATAGAATGCAGCAAAGACGCCGCACCCGGACATGTTTCAAAACACTTCAGTAATTATACTGGGAGGGAGAGGCTAGGAATGTGGATTGCACTCATTCTCGATTTCAAAATGTAATAATCTATGATTGCAGTATCGTAGCGATTGTTGACAGATTTTCTCTCTACATGAGGGATTGTTTAGGG
Source organism: Amaurobius ferox (assembly GCA_951213105.1). Lineage (NCBI taxonomy): Eukaryota > Metazoa > Arthropoda > Arachnida > Araneae > Amaurobiidae > Amaurobius > Amaurobius ferox. The sequence goes on from OX578151.1 coordinate 30,408,373, forward strand.
AAAAGAATCATTTTAAGCTATCATCGAATTTGATCGGTAGTCAGGATTTCGTTAATCGCCAGTTTTTCAAATTTAATTGCCATGTGGCGAGTGAAAATTTTAAGCTTTACTCTGTGGTGATAGATAAGATCAGTTATGTTATACTGTCAGATTCAAATTTAGAGAAGATTGAACTTGGACTGCACAATGTCTGTAATGGACAAGTTCATAGTCACAAAAGTGCAATGTACATTCTACAAATAAATGATTATTTCCCATGTTGAATTTTAAAATAGTTGATTATGTTTAAAGTGGTTTCTCATCAAAAATCTTTTACTATGGCAAATTAATAATGAACTGTATTCAAACACATTTTTTAAAAATGCCCAATGATTTCAATAAATAGAGTGCATAAAACTGTTAAAAGATGCCAGAAAAGGGAATATGTTGAATCTTAAAATTCTTTTATTTAAAAAATTACTTTTGCTTTACACCTTATATTTGGAGCTTTTTAATTTAAAATATAATAATTTTCTCCTTAACAGAAGTATAAATGTTCTTTTATGTTGCAATCATTTTTCAACAATTCAGTTAAAATTAACTACTTACTTTATACTGTAGCATTGAACATTTCTGATTTAGACATTTTCAGTCCGAAATCTCAGTATATATTGAAGCCTTCAAAGATGTGTCACTTTATTGAACATGAATTACCCTTTACCAAGTTTTTCTGGCAGAAATGAGAAATCTCTTAGATACCACTGAACTGCATGTATGAAACATTTTACCTGTAAACAAATAAAACAAAATAGCACACATTGAAACAGTGGTACAGTCAAACCTGTGTTAAATAGAATTTCAGAGACCAGAAGAATTTTCCGCCTTGAAAAGTTTTCCATTTCATGTAGGTTTTTTCAGGAGAAACTATGTTTAAGGTTTAAAAATGCAGATAATCCATATGTAATTGCTTACCCAAACTGAAAAGTTTATGTAGATGCACTTAATTAATACTATATTATACCATGACAGCTAATTTAATTATTCTAAATATGTATATGCAGGTACATTTTTGCATACTGCAATCACAGAAGTATTGTACATCGAGGGTCACACTGAAAATTTTGAAATACGGCTAAGTAGTTCAAGTTAAACTTACCAACTCTTAGGAGTGTTCAAAGTACTCCCCTCCAAAATCAATGCACTTTTGTGGGCGAATTTTCCAAAGATTAAATGCTTCAAACCATCCATTTCTTTAAATCTTTAAAAAATATGCTTTTATAGCTTCATTAATCTCATCTTCAGAATGAAAATGACGCCCACTTAAATTTTTTTTAGATTAATAAATAGCCAAAAGTCACACATAGCAAAATCAGGAGAATAGGATGGATGTTCTACCACTTTAATGTATTTTTGTTCAAGAAATTCCATGCCATTCTTGATGAATGAGAAGATCCATTGTCATGGTGAAGCATGTACGTTGTTTCATCACCAGTTATGATTTTAGAAATAATGCAGTGGCCACCATCATTAAATAATATTAAGGTTTCTTTACTGATTTTGACATGCTCCGCTTTTTGGTGTTTTATTAAATTATGGGGAACCCAACGACAAACTAATTTTTTCATACGCAGTTCTTCATAAATAATTTTATGCATAACTGCAGATCCAATGTTAAGTTCCTTCTGTATCATTTGGTAGGTACAGCGATTATCATTGATTAACATTTTTCGAATAGCCGACACATTTTCTGGGACGAGTCATTTTTTGCTACTTTTTAACATTTTTAATTTTAAAATTGTAAAGAAAAGCCCATGTCTTGATCATATATATCACACACATTTATACTAAAATCAACATTGTAATAAATTGAATTGATGAACAATTTTAATTTTTAATAAAGTTATTGTATTATAACTATTGCCCTTTTTAAACATAGCCAGATATCGAAAAAGAAATGGAAGAGAACAAAAAGAAATGATGAAAGAATAAAAAAATTAAACAACTTGGATGAATTGTATGAGCCATATTTGATTGGCAGTTTCTAAATTAATACTTCAATTGTGAGTAAAAGTGAGCTCTGATTCATAGTTCATAGTCTTTTTGTCCTGACAATATAATTTTCAGTTTTGCATGGTAAAATTGAAAATTTTATGGTCTTTCTTTTATTTCTTTTCTTTTTAAATTTGTACACTTGAAGTCATTTACTTATTAAGGGTTACCTCACATTTTCACAAAAAATTGATTCATATAGATAAGCTATATTTGACTATCATACAGATCTAAAAAAATTCAAAAGCAGGGGTCCATTGACAAAAAAAAGGAGGGGGGGGGGGGCACAATCCTTAGCTAATTAGGAACCACTAATATAAGAAATAGCCAAATTTAGTGATTTGTTTTCCTAGAGTTATGATCAAGTTTGAAAACAGCGTGCAAGACAAATGCACCTTCCTTTAGGATGAGGTTGCTATGGAATGATGCCATTAGTCTATTGTTAAGATGCCCATTTTATAAAGAGTCCATTGTTAAGATTATAAATTTTATAAAATTAAAATAACTTTATAAAATAATAAGCAATGTACAACATAAAATTGTGTCAACCTGTTTCTAAAGCAATGAAGCACTCTTCTTCATCAAGGACACTATTAATTTAGTATTCATTCACAATATCTTACCTCTTGTTCCTTTATCCCTGTTTTTCTCCCTTTCTATTGGCAACTCCTTTCTCATTACTTTTCAACCATGTATACTGTTTCAACATCATTTGTCAATCTACCTCTCACAGGCGAAGTTTGGGTTTCTTGTGGGCCCTGATGAAGAAAGCTGTTTATTGCCTTCAAAACTGGTCAACTCTAATAATTTTGTTTTGTATGTTGCTCTTAACATATTTATTTTCATTTTGTTACATTGGCAGCAGCTTGAGCCATACATATTAGGACTTTTATGAAGGGACCCAGAAAAGGTCAGAATTCAAACAAATCCCTGTTACAATCAAAATGTAAATTTTATATATACTACAATGTATTATATATTTTTAATGTAACCATTTTGTTATTGTAGCAACAGCATCTTATTGAGCTGATTCGACAAAGAAAAATAGAAGAGGCTCTCAAGTATGCACAAGAGCAACTTGCAGAAAGAGGGGAAGAAAACAAAGAGGTGTTATCAGAGCTAGAAAGGACATTAGCGTTATTGGCTTTTGATAAACCTGAACAGTCGCCTTTCGGAGATCTACTGCATCCGTCACATAGACAAAAGGTAAGAGTTTTGTGTGTACTTTATCTACAATACTAGAACTAAAGATTTTTATAATTTGCATGATTATAACTCATTTTGAAATTTAATATTTTTATAGTAAAATTTTATTGGAGAAATAGAATACAGCTTGTCATGAAAGCGTCCTAGTGACACGTTTTGAGACCTTTAGAACGCGAAAAAAACCCCAACTATTTTTAGTATAATGTGTGTGTGTGTATGCAGATATTGTATCCGCTTTGACAAACTAGTTGAGCGAATTTTATAAAATTTGGTACATAAGTCCCTTGTGAGTGACCCTAGTGCTGATTAGATTTTGGTACGATTCGAGATATACAGATCCTGCCCTGTTTTTGTGAAATGGCCTGCAAAAATTGCCTGTATTCACTCTAGCTGAAAACCTAATAGAGCAAATTTCACAAAACTACTATGTATACTCAACTAGTATGTATACAATCACAAAAGACTATGTATGCTCAAATGTAACAATTAAATGCTTGTTTTATAAGTAATTTTTGATGATGAAAAGAATAAGGCTAACCCCATTACTCTAGGACTCTAGAAAATTAAAAACAAATACCAAAAAATCTGATGTGGGCAGCACATGACTATCCCTACAGACACATATGCACCTTCTCTTACATTTTTTTAATAATTCATTAAATTGAGTTTAATTGCACAAAATAAAACAGCATTTGCACTTTTAATTCAATTTTTGTTTTTATTGGGTAATTGGATGTATTTTGAAGGAAATATCTTGTAACAAAAATGCGAAAAAACTAAAATATCTAGATAACTGTTGGTCCTAGAGTAATGAGGTTGGTCTTATTCTTTTCCTTGTCAAAAATTGCATAAAACAAGCATTTAATTGATGCATTTTAGAATACGTAGTCTTTTATTTTAGATTTTGATGATTATTGTGAGCTCATAAAAAAAGGCAGGTTCTTAATTTCCAATTTTGTACCAAAATCTAATCAGCTCCAGGGTCACCCTACGAGTCAGTCAACGCATTCTCAAATATATCAAACAAATGTTTGTTTTACAAGTAATTTTTGACGGTAAAAAGAATAAGATTAACCCCATTATTCTATTTTAACTTTCTCTGCAATACATCATAATATATAGGAAAGTATTGGAATCATGTCGAAAATCCGAACTCGAGTTTTTGATGGATTTACACGTTTTGAGACCTCTAGAACAATTAAACACTATTTTTAGTGTAACGTCTGTGTGGTCAGATTTTGTATTCACTCTAACTCAAAATCTAATTGACCGAATTTCATTAAATTTTATAGGTAAATCACTTGTGGATGACTCTTGTGCTGATTAAATTTGGGTACAATTCAGGATAAAAGAACCTTTTCTTTTTTGCCAAAGTTCCAGCAAAAAATGCCTGTAAATATGTAATTGTAATTATTGAAGGTCCTTATTTTTTTTTTTTTTAATTCATACAAAAATGGAGGGGGGGGGGGGAGAGAGGTTCTTCCTAACCGAGTTTTAAATTGCTAATCACTGAGTGTGATAATTGTATTAAATTATTTCCAAAATGCTTCATTCGTTTATGAGATATCGTGGCCACAGGCTCACACAGAATACTTCAAATACTTTCGATTCGAGTTCAGGGATGCTTGAAATGTACTCTTCCATCAAAAACTTGTATGTGAATTTTAGACCGCGTCACAGTACTTTGGAAATAATTTGGTACCATTATCACACACGATGATTAGTGGAACCCTATTGATTTTAAAAGCTGTTAGGAAGACCCCACCACCACCAATATTATTCCTTGTGTATTATATATTATGTATGTAGGGAAAGTAAAAATAAATTGTGATGAACTAAAAAAGAAAATAATGGACACTTGCTACGGCTACGGTGGGCTGAAAATCTTAAACCCCCTTTTGTAGACAGTCTATACATTCTGACAACTAATTATGTAATGCTTTCAACTAGAAGTACTGCAATATTGAAAGAAAAAAAGAATTGGAAAGACAAATATTTCTCTTAAAAATGAAAAACAGATTAGTATCGACAGCAAAAGGGATTGAACTGAAATCCTGCACAAAACTACTTTGGAATCTTCTACCAATTCTGGGGAAAAACTTTATTGTCACAGTCCCCCTGAAACCACAGAACCAGAGATATGTTGCTCCTAGAAGCAGGGAACTATAGAGGGCTGTACTTTTCTTGATTACAGCTGTCAAACAAATACTTTATCACCCCTCCGCTCATAAAGATCTATAGTTGACAGACGGAGATTGTACAACCCACAAGCGTGTGACTTACAGGGTTGCCATAAACTTATCTTAATTCTGTTCTACATATCTGCACTTGAAATAGTTTTTGGATCATTAAAAATAGATTTTATAATGACAACATTATAATATTTGCTGATATCAATAGAAAAATGTATTATTTTTTTTTATTTAGGCCAAATATTCAAATTTTCTTTCAAACTTGCTACAGAAGCACCCTAATGGTAAATTCCGTTGTGATGTTAACATTTAAATTAATTTTTGAAACATTTTAAATTTAAATATTAAAAAAAATTATAATCCGACTGAAATGTGTTTCTCCTTTAATATCGCGCAAACAGTTAACATTTACAGGCAAAATTGACGGAGGAATCTTCTAAACAAATTTCCCCATTGGCTAACATGGAGGCAGCTCATAAGTGGTGATGAGATGAGTCCTCCCTTTAAGTATTTAAAGAGGTCAATTAGAAAATCTAAAATGTCATTTTATAATTGTTATATTTTTTCTTCACATTTTGGCAGAATTTAACTCTCTTTAATTTCAGAAATCATTAAAAAGTGGAATCGGAAATGCACTTTCTATATTTAATAACAAATTTTGGTAGACCATATTTCTATCCCGTGAATGTGGTGGCTTCCCCCCCCCCCTCCCCCCACATTTTCTAATATATTTTTATCTATTGTGCATAATAGCTTAAATTCTATGTGGCAAATCGCATTTGAAGAGCATGGCCATATTATGATTTCTTTGAAGATATCAGAATATTTTTACCTAAAAATATATTTGCCGAAGAGAAAAAATATAACGAATATGGGAAAATCAGAAAGGTTACTCTACAGCAGGGGTCTCCAAACGACGGCCCATGAGCCAACACCGGCCCGTGATAGTGGGCCGGACATGCCCGGTATCCGGCCCGCCATAGTTTATTTTGATTACATTGTAAAATTTACAATGTAAGTAAATCATACAAAATAATAATCAGATGTTTTTATTTATTGACCAATTAAGAAACACAATAACTGACATACATGATTAAATTGAACATTTTAACTGTAATTAATGGTAGACTTATCCTAAAAACTTACAATAAGTGAAATACATAGGTAATTCACATAATGAAATTAAACATTATAATTATGATTAATGAGATTTATGTAGCTATAACTTTCCACTGACAATTGTTTGCAGTTGTGGATCAAGTTTACTAGTGGAAAGTATCAGCAGCGACTTCAAATGCTCATCAGTTAATTTGGATCTGTAAATATTTTTTGTATATTTCATTTTGGAGAATGTTTCTTCATACAGATAAGTAGTGCCAAAAGCGGAAAAAAATCCACGAGTCAATTTCAACGAGTGATTGAGCGCATGTGATCTGATATAATTAACATCTGACATGACTGGCTTTAAAACTTCTGACATATCCAAGCATTTTCCGCACAAAGACTGTTGATGAATGATGCAATGTAAGTAATGGTTTTGAACCACCGTCATTTTCTACAGCCTTTGATACGAGAGCAACAAAAACCTTTATTTTCTCCACACATGTTTTTGCCACCATCAGTAGTGATACACTTCAAGTTTTTCCATTAAAGATTTCTTTTCTGAACAGTATTTTCAACTCCTTTAAAAATATCTTCTCCAGTGGTCGTGCCGTGAATGCTATGAACGTCAAGAAGCTCTTCATACACTTCATAATTTTTATCTGTCCCTCGAATAAAAAGTAACACCTGAGCAGTATCTGAAACATCTGTTGACTCATCCAGGGCCAAAGAGAACCACTCTAAGTGCCAATTTTTGTCAGACAATTGAGTTAATATATTTTCTGCAATATCATCTACTCTTCGAGCCACAGTGTTTGCTGACACACTGATGTTTTTAAATAAATTAGCTTTTCTGGACACATTTCTTCTGCTGCTGCAATCATGCAATCCTTAATTAATTCGCCGTCAGAAAATGGTTTCCCATGTTTTGCTATTGAATGAGCCATGCGGAAACTAGCATGAGTTGCTGCTTCTTGTTCAGCATTTACTTTCTTAAACAACAATTGCTGAGATTTCAACCCGCGTTTCAAAGATTCATATTTTTCTAACCGTAGGCTTCCTGTAAATTTGGAGTAATTCTGAGAATGTTTAGTCTCATAATGGCATTTTATATTGTATTCTTTGAGAACTGATATTATTTCATTGCAAATTATACACATTACCTTATTACTTGACTCAGTCACGAAATATTGATATCCCCATTGCTCTTTAAATGTTCTGCACTCACTATCTATCTTTCGTTTTTTTTCCATATTTATACAAATCCACACAAAAGGGGTTGTTGTTGAGACCCAGACCGTCCGACCTACCAGAAAGGTGTAAGGTAACTGTTTGGATGGCCGGGAAGTGCCACCCAATTTGGACCGGAACCCAGTGGGGGAGGCATCCACAGAGACCGTACCATCCATCCCCTACCACCAACCTCTCGGAAGGACTTACGGACCCACATGTTTAACGTGATCGTACTCCTCGTGAACACGGCGGCAGTTTTGGCAGTGGCTGGAATCGAACCCGGGTCTACCGAGTGCAACTCCAGCACGCTAACCAATGGGCTACCGTGCCCCCCACACAAAAGGGGTGTAACTTCGAATCAAAATAATGCCAATTATTACTGTTAAGAGCAGGGGTTCTGAGTAAACAAAATGCACTGGATTTATCTTTAAGACACTTTTAATTAAATTAAACACTCACAATTAAACACACTATATTTTCACTAAGAAACTATAGTCACAAAACACACTAATCGCACTATATTTCGCTTTTCAGATCGCACTTGTCGCTCCGAATTCAAACTTTGGAACTGTCCAACTCTCTTCCCGACAAGTGATCATGATGGCGTTGTATACTTCGACTACCCAAGCATAATTGACATTTTTGCATAATTCCGCTGCTCCACACAAGATGGCGTTGTACTACTGTAGCTTTGCCACATCCTGCACTTAACTTCTCTACTCTCCGCAAAATGTCACTACTATACATTTAACATGGTCGTAAGTAGTCGTAACAATACGTAAAGGACAGCGCGATCATTGGATATCTCCGCCGCAATGAAATGTCCTTGATACTTGCATTTAAGTACCAACTGAAATTGCTAATGGAGCGGAGTCCATCCCCCGCACCATAGATATATCTCACTCGCCGGGTAGTCCCAAAACGAAAATTTGTGCATAATTCAAAACTACAGTATGTTGGTATGATGAGCTAGCTAGGTTTTGGCCCTGGAGACTTAGTGGAGGAATTAGTGTGGCCCTTAGGCCACACTAATTCCTCCACTATTGTCCTCCACTACTCCAAACTTAATTCCTCCACTGTGTATTAAGTTTGGAGACCCCTGCTCTACAATATACATTCAGGAAAATTGAAATATTTTTTCTTGGGCTGCCCATAGAAATTGCAGGTCCCCTACAAACATTTATCACGAGCCCCTCTCCACATTTGGTTTCTCATTTTTTCCCAAAAAAAAAGTACAGTCGAACCTCGATATGTCGAATTTGAAGGGAGTAGAAAAAAAATTCGAAATATTGAAAATTTGAAAAATTTTAAGGAATTCATAAAAGAATATATACATCCTAGTCCTATACTTTACATATTTTTAAAAAAATCACTTACTTTATCTTACAGACAGAGAACTGGGTATTACCCAAGAAAATGCTGACAACAAATAAAGCGAAGCTTGAAATGATTGGATACACATTTAATGTAATATGCATTATTAAAATTTAATCTTGCATTTCTTTACTTGCAAAATAGTCATCTATGACAGTTTGGTTACAGGTACTGAATCCTTCAATATCAATCACATTTTCCAAATGAGCTAGGCGGATCCAAATGAGCGTAATTTTGTGGCGATAGTTTACTCTTGAATAATACCTTGGTCCAAAGGCTGTAACTTAGAAGTTGTGTTTGGTGGCATGAAATGAACTTTCACGGATTTTAATTTCAGCATGCTATTATGATCTGTACAGTTGTCCGAGAAGAAAACAATATCATTATTTTCACGGGACATTTTTCTGTCTAGGTCCTTCAACCAATTAGTGAAAATTTTGGCAGTCATCCAAGCCTTATTGTTCGCAAAATAAGTCATTGGAACAGATTTCATTCCTGAAAAACATCAAGGTTTAGCAGATTTACCTATCATAAGAGGTTTGAGCCTTTCTGAACCATCTATATTAGTGCAAAATAGCACAGTTAGTCTTTCTTTGTTCCTTTTCCCACCATGACATGCCTTTAATGGCCATAGTTTTATCATACATACAATTAAAAAATAGTCCTGTTTCTTCTGCATTAAACACATTTTTTGGATCGTATTTTTCCAAATGAAAAAATGAAAATGGTAAGATGAAAAAATTTGAGATATCGAGAGTTTGATTAAAAAAATTTCGAGTTAAAGAGTTTGTTTTACATTAGTTTTATGCCGTCCGTGAAGGGAGATGAAAATATTTCGAGATACAGAAGTTCAACATATCGAGGTTCACCTGTATTAGCAGTCTGAGCCCCTCCACTCTAGCAGTGTTTATCTCCTTATGGGTGACCTTGTACTTTACATCATTAAAATAGCACCTAGCCTCGATTTGTCCGTAACTAATGAAGAATGGAATGAAGTGTTACAGTGGTCCCGGATAATGCCATTTAGGAAATTTTCAGGAAAGAAGGAGCTGTTGGGGGAAGCTTCGATAAATTATTGGGAAAAAACACTGCAGATTTGTGGAACATTTTAGTCCCTGCTTTTCATCAGTTCTTTCCTGTAGTCAGTCATATTCCTCTCAGGACAGTAGCATGTGTGCAATTTCCTGTACTGTCATTTTTTCAATGTAGGATTTTTTAATTTTTTGGACGATTTACGCGTCCTATTTCAAATTTTGAAAAATATAATCTTAAGAAAGGAAATGTCAAAAATTTTCTTAAGTCATCTCAAAACCTTCTAATTTAAACTTAAAAGAATTGAGTGGTTCTGTGTGTTCTAGATCCCATCACCATCCAATACAAAATTACATTTGTAACATATTTGCAGAATATATGGTGTTATCTGTTGGGATATTTTGTAAAAGTGTCAAGTCTCCCCTAAAGCTTAAAATATGATTATGAAGTTTAATAGTCACTGGCTAGTACACTCCATATTTTTACTAGCCAACCTTTATATTGATATGAAACATGATATTACGGCACAGGGTGCTGTAACATGATGAAAGAAATGTAATGGGGATAAAACAGAAGTATGTAACAGTTAGGTTAAGTTTATGATATCACATTGTTAGGAATACATAACAGAAAATCATTGTTATAGTTTAAAAGTTCGAGTCTCTTGATCTCTGAGACTTTTGGCAAGTTCTAGAAACATCTTGAATTTTGTAGATTGGTCAAAAGCTTCACAAGTTATGTACATTTTCCAGAACTTTTCACAGAGGGTATATAAGCCCTAAAGCCAGTCGAGTGGTCTGGGTTTATGACAGAGGGTATATAAGCTCATCATCATTCAATTGAGTTGTTAATGTGACATGAGTAAAAGTATATGCTGAATTTAATACAGAACCTAATATGTAATTTTTATTCTAATTATGTGATTTTTAAGCAATTTTAGATCTGCAACATCTGTGCAAGAACATCTACACTATATCATCTAGAATACCCTTATTGCTTACAGCAATCACATGCTCGCTCAGCGGAGGGACTGAAATACTCCTCCGGGCGTAGAAGTACTTTCTTGGTTAAGTGACTGCAAATATTACATCATTGATAACTTTGTTGTTTATGGCTTGATTCGGACAAAATATATTCTATATAATCCCCCCCCCTGCCCCCCCCCCCCCCCAAAAAAAAATATCATAACATTTCTCTAGGTGTGAAAAGAGTGATATTTCACCTCAAGGATTTCATACAATATTACTCATTACCTTACAACATAGTTAAAAAGTGTTTGTCTTTGTTCATTCTGTATGTCCGTTAGCATGATCATACCTGCCAACTTTTATGCATTATGTGTAAAATTTACACATTTTAACTACTCTTTATGCTTTTATGCATATATTGCTATATTTTACGCATTTCCGCATTTATTTGAATTTTTTAACATTACTAGGATATCAATATCCGGCGGAATTCGCAGGCTTTTTTTGTTTGAAATTTTAATTAACCAGACATGATATAATTCCTCAGAAACACCGATTTTCCGCTTTTTTAGAACTGATATCTACCATTCCTGGGATCATAGCAAATCCATAATAAAATGCAGGGTAATGCCAATCAAATTAACAGAGATTTATGGCCGCGTGTAATGTAAATTAAGATCTCGGATCATCGCTTATTTTATGAAAGTAATAAATATAATTCTTCAAAGGTTGTTTAAATTCAGCATAAATCACTAAAATGTTATTTTGTTCATTAATTTCACATAAACACTGCGATTGCGCAATTCAGTTTGTTCTCATGTACAATAATATCTTTTTACATCCATCTCAATCTTCTAAATATTGCATTTTTGATTGACTAAACTAGCTTATTTTCATATTCTAATTAATTATTATGGTTAATTTCTTAATTATTTTCGCATAAACAGTGCGATTACGCAATTCAGTTACTTCGCATGAATTGCCGAGAGTACGTTAGTATCTTTTTCCATCCATCTCCATAATTTAAATGTTGCATATTAGATCAACTAAACTAACTTATTTTCATATTATGGCTAATTATTAAGGTTAATTTTCTAATTATATTTGCATAATATAAATTTTTCTATTTAAAAAATGGGTATGAACTCTTGTGAAGGGATATTTTTCAAAAAATAGTATTAAAACTGGTATTTCCATAGAGTGGCATTTAGGCAAATAAAAAAGAAACCATTTTGGCAGGAATATAATTCAGTGCTATATATATATATTTATATATTATATATAAAGATCAATATTTGTTACTCTCTTTAGTGAAAACCTATGTTTTACCAAATATAAATATTTTTTTCATTATAAAGTAATTCTCACCGGATAAAACCTTTATATATTTTTTGTTTTATAATTTATTGTCCTGAAATTTTATAAAATTGGTGTCCTGTATTTTCATATTCTACCAGTACTATGCCTGATATTTAATGCAGGTTAAATGCATAGTTAAATTCATTAGAAATGTCGTTTGCGCGTGTAGTTTAAAAAAAATCATTATAAATGTCTTTCATGCAAAATTTTACACATTCCTATTTTCCCTGAAAGTTCGAGTCTCTTGATCTCTGAGACTTTTGTAGATTGGTCAAAAGCTTCACAAGTTATGTACATTTTCCAGAACTTTTCACAGAGGGTATATAAGCCCTAGAGCCAGTTGAGTGGTCTGGGTTTTTGACAGAGGGTATATAAGCTCATCATCATTCAATTGAGTTGTTAATGTGACATGAGTAAAAGTATATGCTGAATTTAATACAGAACCTAATATGTAATTTTTATTCCAATTATATGATTTTTAAGCAATTTTAGATCTGCGACATCTGTGCAAGAACATCTACATTATATCATCTAGAATACCCTTATTGCTTACAGCAACACATGCTCACTCAGCGGAGGGGTGGAGGGACTGAAACACTCCTCTGGGCGTAGAAGTACTTTCTTGGTTAAGTGACTGCAAATATTACATCATTGATAACTTTGTTGTTTATGGCTTGATTCGGACAAAATATATTCTATATAATCCCCCCCCCCCCCAAAAAAAAAAATATCAAAACCTTTCTCTAGGTGTGAAAAGAGTGATATTTCACCTCAAGGATTTCATACAATATTACTCATTACTTTAAAACATCGTTAAAAAGTGTTTATGAGTTTGTTCATTCTGCATGTCTGTTAGTTGTTGTCGTTGAAACCCAGACCGTCCGACCTACCAGAAAGGTGTTGTAAAAATGACTTTATCAAAATAAAATTTTAGTACGTTGTTCAGATGGTCTGTGGGACCTATGGGAATATAAATATCACCCAATTAGCTTTGGATTGAACCCGGGTTGGAAAATGAAATACATTGAACCCTATGGGACCTAATTTTTCAAACATTTTTAAAGCAAATTTAAAATTCACAAATTGCTTCGAAAGTTTTAGGAAATATTCAAATTATCCCATTAAATATATAAAAAATTTTCAGCAAAATATATTTAGTAGTTTTTTAAATTAAAATTAAAATAATACACCCTTTATATGAAGAGATCACGTAACCCACTTAAACATAAAATATGACATCCATCTTGTGTCAAAATCGTGATTTTTAAAATTCATTTTAATTTATATTTAGTGTTCTGCCCTAAAACTGCTTTATTTTTGCACATCTGTAATCTGAAACAGCACAATTACAATATATTTGAGTTTAAATGATCATCAAACTTTGATTATTTCTACAATGAAACCTAATTTTCACTTATGTAGAATGTAAACAGATTAAGCTAGGAGTTGTATAAGAATTGCTGAATTTCTTTAACTCAAAATTATTTTGTTCTGGAGTCTGCAATATAGATGATATGAATGAAACATTCATTGATTTTACATAGAGAAGCAGACATTTTAATGGCAGACTTTTTCGATGAAGTTTTATGCATAGAGTTAAATTACTTTTACCTCCATGGTTTTAAGTAGAATAAATTATTGTAGTACTGTGATGAATGAAATATTTACACAGAGAGCCAGGTGATTTATATTTTGATGACGTCATTTGAATCAAGTTCGTTTTTTTTTTTTTCAATGAAGTTTTAAATTTTCAAATATAATTGATTATTGCAGTATTGTGATAATTTTAAAAATATTACCACTGAATGTATCATTTGAGATGTTTAAATAAAATTAAGAGTTGGATAGTGTTTCATAATCAATGCTTTATGCATGCTCGATCTTTGTTTAAATAATTTGTAAATGTACCAATGTATAATATTAGACATTACTACCCACTAATAACTGTTGCATCATTTTTCTGTTTACTATGTATTAACTATTGTAATTTGACTTACAGATTGCAAGTGAAGTAAATGCATCAATTTTAGAAATGGAAAACCGTGAATCTACTACTCCTAAACTTGCAATTATGTTGAAATTGATGCTGTGGGGTCAAGAGGAATTGGAAAAGAAAAAAGTTAAATATCCTAAAATGACTGACATTGCACATGGTATAATTGAAGATCCAAAATGAAGGCATAGGGAAAAATCTTGTAAATAATCTTTCTTGTTGCAAAGTTGCTGATAAGTGCTTTCATAAATTTCTTATCAATAACTTTTTTTTGTATATATCTACATCTTTTTCAGTAATAACTGCTTATGTTGTTTCAACATAAATGTAGTTAAAATGTAAAATTATTTTCTTAGTCAATGAAATAAAGCATCAATTTTTATGAAAGTATTTATTTAACAAATTAATCACATATTGACAGTGGTAAAACAGCATTTAAAAGCTAAATAAGTTAAAACAAAAATAATCATTGAAACAGTTTAGCACGGTTATATCTGTAAATTTAATTCTAAGCACTAAATTAAAATACATACATTTGAATTGGATCAAAATTGTCAAATTTCAGATGCTATGTTAACCCGCGGACTTCCATAAATAGTCTATTGCTTTTGAAACTATATTTCCTGACTTTGGTGTAGATGCCTGCAATAAAGAAAGCAAAATTGTATAAGATTATATAGATCTATACATAAACAGTGATACCAAAAATGGTTAAATTTGGATATATTACCTAAATTTACATTTGAATTTTCTGGAAATTGTCTTTCATTTTATGAACCAAATCCATATTTCAATTTGCACCATTGTAAGAATGCATCTAATCATTTTTGAACAATTCTAAATTTTATTGAACCAGTTGCCAGAACATTCAATTTTTTAGATTAAAGGATTTACTTTTATTTATAATCCTTTGATTCTAAATATTAGATAATTTTGATACACATAATAAAATCAATGTATCGTTATCAATATAGTAAAATAACTATAAATTATTAAACTTTTGAATTTTAAAAATAAAAATGCCACTGGATTTCCTAACTTTTTTTACCACAAACTATATATGTCATTTTAGAATTTTTTCAGAACAATTGGCCAATGAATTTTTTTTTATTATTTGCTACTGCCTGATATGGTAGTTGTTGATTTACATAGCTTGCACTAGTTTTGAAATTTAGATCATTAAAATTGTATTACTAGTGCTGCTTTATAAAATAACTAAAAATAGTTAAGTTTAAAAATTTATTTTGTATTATTTTCAGTATACCTGCTGAGAATGGTTTACTTGTATTACTATTGATAAATCTAAACAACCTGAATCAAAAGTCAATGATGAACAAGATATTCAATCAAATCTATATTTATCAGGATCACAAATTCATTTTATACAAAATAACTATGTAAAATATTAGAGTAAATCTGAAGATAAAAAATGAGACAAGTTTAGTCAAAAAATAGCTTTAATATCTGAAAACAGCATTAGTACTTTCAAGAATAAGTAAATGCTCACAAGATGTTTATTAACTTATCTTTACTTTTTTTATTTCTTGTTTAACATGTTACCAATATATATTTTTCAATAAGCTTCAATATAATAACCATTTGAAACTCTGAAAAAATAAGTCCTTTAGATTCACAGCATTGCATAAAATTGTTAACTATAAGGATCTCTCATAATATTTGGTTAAATATGGTTATTTCTTTAAAATGAACCAAAATATGAAAATAAACAAGTTTTGTTGTGTAAAAATTAAAGGATGACGATGGATGGAAAAATATATGTTTGTGGACTCGTGATTGTGTGAATTATTTTGTATTTACTATTTATGTGAAAAACCATATCCTTCACTTCAGTAAAATATTGGGGGAATTTATGTATATCCAGGGTGCATAAACAGGAACCCTGAACATGAAAAAATTTTGTTTATAGAGAAAGTCATCGGCTGCCCACATCAGATTTTTTGTTAAACAAATACTTGTTTCTAAATTCATTTTTTATTGGCCCTGAATTCAAAATCAGAGAGAAGTAGAAGTTTTAATTTCTCTCCGACTTGATTAGAGAGAAATTAAACTGGATTAAAAGAGATTGCCATTGAAAATTGTACATTAAAATTTAAATGATATCAGGCAAAGGTTTAAAAATAAACATACATTACAGAAATATTTATATATTTCAATCTCATTATGACGCTTGACCCTTTTTAATCCCATTTATCCCTCTACAATATCACTAACCACAGACATAACTCTTACTCCTCTTCTGTGTTTTGTGACCACACTCCAATTGCAGGATGGGGAGCACTTACAAACATAAAAAAAAAGGTGAGAAAGGTGATTAATTTTTCCAAAAAGATGACTTTTTCCTATGATCACTTTATGCATATTATTGTAATTTAACTTTAATTTAAGCACAATACATTTGTTCATTGAAATTGCTACAATTTTAATTGTAACTTGAATTTTTAAAGTCTTAAGTAGATACTGCAATAGAATATAAAGCTCGAGATTTATGATGAGAAAATAAAAAATATATACTTTTTTAAATCCCCTGCCAAAATGGGCCAATTAAGATCAGTTAGGATCATGGATGGAGTATGATTTTTATTTTAAATTTCTTTTACAATTTTGCTTAGCTTTGGTTGGTTTTTGCTTTTCATCATTTGGCTTTGGTTGGTTTGTATCTATTTTTATATTCACAGGGATTACACTCTGCTTTAACTGGGGGCAAAAAAAATAAAATCTGATGTGGGCAGTACATGAGTTTTCTTATACAGTACAACCTCGAAAATCCGGACTTTGCCGATTCCGGATTTTCGATTTTTCTGGATTATAGAATTTGAATAAAATTCAGATTTAATATTAACTATATACACTATAAAGCATTATTTTTAGTAAAAATAATGACATAAGTTAAGTTAATCAATTAAAACATATTATTTAATCTAAAAAACAGGGCAAAAGGAATTTATAAGACAAAATATACACATTAATAATTTAGAATGTGTGAATAAAACAAAATGATAAAATTACATTTTATCATTTCAATTAACATTTGTTATTTCATTAATTTTGGTTTATGGGAAAGCAGTTTTCTTTATTCTGTATATGGACATTATTTCTGCTCGGTTATAAAGCTTCTTTGTTCAAGGCCTTTAATTGCATGATCGATTGTTTGCATAAGATTATCAATGGGCATTTTTTATTCTCCACATTTATCGTCACTATTTTGATTCTTTTTATTTAATATCATATCGCAAACATTTGCCATCACTCAATTTATTTATGATTGGCGCATCATCACAGTGCTGAACTTCCAGTATATATGCTTTGTCGAGATTTAACGAAGCGTTGGAAGATTTAATGAAGTACCGAGATTTAATAGAGATCAAGGATTAGCACTTTTGATGATATATTTAAAAGTGTAAATGTGTTTAAACTGTTTTTGCTATTAACGAACGAAAAACAAAAAAATAAGAACTTTCCTCTGAATGATTTTCTAAATTATGGTCAGTCATTACTATGCTGCAGCAGCACCAAGACATGGTGGGGGCAGGGAAAGCAAAGAAAGGAATTTTCTTAGTTCCATCGTAAATGCAGCCGACCCCTTTGAGAGGTCTGTGTGTTAATGACCTTATTGCTCAGTTCAGTGCGATATGATATTATTTAGTTATTTATTTGCTATTTATAGTGTGTAAATATGGCTTTCTAAACAAAAAATACAGTCGATTTCAAGCTGACACGTTCAACGAGAACAAAAAACTCATCAGATATTGGGAGGAGGGAGATTCTGAAAACAAAATGATGGAATACATTGAAGAATGGAATTTGTACTTCGAAGTGAACAAAATAAATTTCCATGAGTGTTAATATGAATTCTCGGGATTTTTAGATTTAATTGAACAATCTGTGATAAAATGTTACAATAATGTTTTAAAATGTTTAATATTAAAAATTACATTTTTTCAGAAAAATGTCTTTCAATAATGAGAAAAGGAAATTTTGATAATAAAAATTCCGTATTTAAATAAC
The DNA here is from genome assembly GCA_951213105.1 of Amaurobius ferox. Taxonomy (NCBI): domain Eukaryota; kingdom Metazoa; phylum Arthropoda; class Arachnida; order Araneae; family Amaurobiidae; genus Amaurobius; species Amaurobius ferox. The sequence continues at coordinate 30,426,885 of OX578151.1, forward strand.
GATGTATATTTTACGCGAAATAATTCATCAGGAGTTGTAACTTGAATAAGGGGGAGGAGGGATTAACGCTAACAACATAATTCATGCTCTAACCACGAGCTGATCTACGGCCGTCCATCTAAACTTAGTTTCATTTCGGGGTTCAGAAAGTCGACCGGAAAATACGGAATTTGTTTATAAAATATAATTTCCTATAAATAATCTTACCCTGCTGTTTTAAATCTGTGACTTCGTCAGTCGGGGGTGGGGGAAACGATCATTTGGAAAGCGTCGAGATTTTCGAGGTTGTATAATGCAATGGATTTACTAGTTTTACAATAAAAAAAAATCTGATGTGGGCAGCACATGACTTTCCTTATATAATGCAATTAATTTATTACTTTTACAGTGAGCGAAAATAGGTTATTCTTATAGTGGATACTTATATTCTTTCCAAAATATAGACATTTCGTGAATTAGTCGTCATTTTCATTGATTTAGCATCATTTTTATCCATTTGGTGAGGTTTTCGTTAATTTGGCAACATTTAAAAAAGTCGTCAAGCTTGCGACATTCTGCCAAATTCATCACCAAAATCTTGCCAAACGTTATGGATAGAGAAATAAGTTATTCTTATAGCAGATTGCCGTTCAAATACAAAAGTATCTTTTTTCGTGAATGAAACGAGCTGGATCCACGAGAATGATGTCACCAAATTTATTGCAACATTTGGAAAGCGTCCAGATTCCAGATTTTCGAGGTTGTATAATGCAATGGATTTACTAGTTTTACAATAAAAAAAAAAATCTGATGTGGGCAGCACATGACTTTCCTTATATAATGCAATGAATTTATTACTTTTACAGTGAGCGAAAATAGGTTATTCTTATAGTGGATACTTATATTCTTTCCAAAATATAGACATTTCGTGAATTAGTCGTCATTTTCATTGATTTAGCATCATTTTTATCCATTTGGTGAGTTTTTCTTTAATTTGGCAACATTTAAAAAAGTCGTCAAGCTTGCGACATTCTGCCAAATTCATCACCAAAATCTTGCCAGATGTTATGGACAGAGAAATAAGTTATTCTTATAGCAGATTGCCGTTCAAATACAAAAGTATCTTTTTTCGTGAATGGAACGAGCTGGATCCACGAGAATGATGTCACCAAATTTATTGCATGATATACATATGAAAAGTGAACATATTTCTCAACAGTTAATATATTTTTTTTAATTTATGGGATTTTTGTATAAATTTATTTGAAAAATGTGCAATATCTCGAGAACGGTTCATGCTAGCATTCTAAAGTTTATGTGAATCATTTTCTAAGGAAAAATTACATAAGAAATGTCTACTTGCATAACTTTCTTGAAAGGTTCTCTAAAGGTTTTGAATTTTTGATGAATTTTTCAAAATTTCATTCGAAAATTTAGGGGTTTCTGAACATTCGATTGTGTTTAAAAACAATAGGCTTCCAGTATTCACAGATTGTAATTTTTGTACCAAATGTCATTCAAATCTCTCCATTTGTTCATGAGATATCGTCTCCACAGACTCACTGACACACACACAGACATCACCTCAAAACTGTTCGATTCGCGATCAGGGATGCTTGAAATGTTCTCTCCCGTCAAAAATTCGAATTTCTACCCCGTCACAATACATTCCTTATACGTTATATGTATATAAGGAAAGTAATAATGTATAAGATCCATGGCACTCTGTTTTTATCGTTGAATTGTACATTGGGCGATTTTCAGGATGACAACATGTAAAACTATTTCAAAATACTCAATTAACTTATACTTCGTGCAACTCTAAACAATCAACAATATTGATAGCATTCTCAATAAGCAATATAGTCCATATATTAAAATACTTTAATAATTACTTCATCATCTACTCGTCATTTTTATTGATTTAGCATCATTTTCATCAATTTGGTGACATTTTCGTTAATTTGGCAACATTTAAAAAAGTTGCTAAGTGGGCGACATTCCGCTAAAGTCTCGACAAGCGTTATGGACGGAGAAATAAGTTATTCTTGTAGCAGATAACTGACTATTAGTGTTCAAATACAAAATTATTACCTAAAGAATATTTTCTCATGAATGGAACTAGCTAGATCCACGAGAATGATGTCACCCAATTTATAACATATTTCAACAATAGGTAATATTTTTTTAATTTTATATGATTTTTTGATAATTTTTTTGAAAAATGTACAATATCTCAAGAAGGGTTTATGCTAGCATTCTAAAGTTTGTGTCAATCGTTTTCTAAGGAAAAATTACATAAGAAATGTCTATTTGCGTAACTTTATTAAAGGCTTTGAGTTTTTGATGATTTTTTCAAAATTTCACTCGAAAATTTAGGGGGGTTCTGAATATTCGATTGTGTTTAAAAACAATAAGATCTCAGTATTTACAGATTGTGATTTTTGTACCAAATTTCATTCGAATCGCTCCATTCATGCATGAGATATAATCTCCACAGACCCACTGACACACACACACAGACATCACCTCAAAAATGCTCAATTAGTGATGCTTGACGTACTCTCCCGTCGTAAACTCGAATTCTTGACCCCGCCACAATACTTTCCTTATACTATGTATATAAGGAAAGTAACAGGAATCCTGATATAAAAAAGTAGGAATTTTAATTTTCACCCCACTCTAATTAATGTTTTCTCTATAAATATAATGTTAAAATATGCCTGACACAATGATCTGGCAGTCATATAGTGCTTTTGGAACAGCAAAAATCCCATTTTATACATATTCTGAGCAATAAACTTTGAACTTTGAGAAGAAATTTTTAAATTTGTAGCAAGAAAATTTGCATAGCTATTGTATACTACTTAATAAATAAAACCGAAATAAAACCTTTTTGTAGTAGTTTGATGCAAGGAAATGAGAATTTTGAAAATTTCTGGCGTATTAACATTTTTATCTAATTAAAACAATATATCAAATTTTGAAACAGTTCACAAGAATCAGCCCCGAGAGGGAATCAATATGAAATGGGAGCATTAATCATATTGGCTTAACCAAAGCAATTTGCGAAAATATTATTCTAACAAATGAGGAACTGAAGTAATTCTAGTCCCAATAATTACGTTTGGAAATATTGGTTTTAGAGTGAAAATTCTTAGAGTTCCAATTTTCAGAACTTTTATCCCAAATTGACATAAAACAAAGAAATAATTGGAAGAAAATTTTAACTTTGTGAAGAAAAAGAAACATATAGTAATTTATTGGGTAAAAGGGGTAACTAGAACATACTATTCAACAATCTGCCATTCTCATTCTACTTTGTTTACTTTAAGATTTAATTGATAAAATTTCTGAATGGGGTGAGGTCAGCAATTTTGAGTTTATGCTCCACAAGTAAGCTAAATGCATGTAATTAAGGTATTATTCTTAGTTTAAAATAAAGCTGCTAAGAAAGCATACTTATAATTAGTGATTAGAATGGATAATTTTCCAGCTTCTATACAGGCAAAAAAATAATTATAAGCATATATAAAATGCTACAAGTAAGTACTCAATATAGCAAAATAAAAAATAATCATAAGTAATCATAGGTAATATAAGTACTCAATATAGCAAAATAAAAAATAACACACAAGTTTAAAGAAGACAAATAAAATGAAAAAAATGCCCTAAATATGAAAGTAAAAGGATGAATATATACAAAAATTTACAAAGTATTACATATTTAAAATATTTACCTGAAATATTTTAGGACTCTGGTATGCTTGTGTTAGTGGCCTTATATTCTTTAAGCTAGGCTTTGTAGATTCTATATTCTCATCTCTCAAGATGCTATCATTTAAGGGACTGATTACATTATTAGATACTTCACAAACTGAATTTTCTTTTACAGACTCCATCAAACCCTTTAAATAAAATTAATCTTATTTGTAAAACAAAGCAAAGCATTAAAATATTTTGTCAGGCATATTTACAAATGGTATTAATTACAAAATATTAATGGGTTTAAATTTAGTACAAATTTAATATTTACATGTTAAATGTAGCTTCATATAAGTTACTACCTAATATTTTCAATGTTTATAAATTGTATATATTTATGGTTCCCTTATCATGTTTACTAGAGTTTGGTTACTAGTCTTTTCGGTAGTTAATATATAGTTTTCATTTTTAAATATCCAATTTTATATATATATATATATATATATATATATATATATATATATATACACATACATATATACGAGGCATGTTTTTTAAGTAAGTACCGTTTTGGAATTAAAAAAAGACGTGCAAAGATATCGCAATAATTTTATTTCTACATGAAAGCCTGTACCTTAATCTACTTTTCTACATAATTTCCGTGAATATTGAGGCACTTGTCATAACGTGGCACCAGTTTTTGAATACCCTCCTCATAAAATTCTGCCGCCTGACTTGTTAACCACTGTATCACAACTGTTTTGACTTCGTTATCGTCTTGAAGACGCTGACCACCCAGGTGTTTCTTCAAGTGCAGGAACAAATGGTAGTCGCTGGGCGCCAGATCAGGGCTGTATGGAGGATGATCTAGAGTTTCCCATTTAAAAGATTTGATGAGATCTTTGGTCCGATTAGCCACATGTGGACGGGCATTGTCATGCACCAAAACGATACCCTTACTCAACTTGCCACGTCTTTTGTTCTGGATTGCACGACGCAGATTGTTCAATGTCTCACAATAAGACGCTGCATTGATTGTCTCATTACGAGGCAGAAACTCCACTAGCAATACTCCTTTTTTGTCCCAAAAAACTGTGCACATGATTTTCCGGGCAGAAATTGTTTGCTTAAACTTCACTCTTTTGGGTGATGATGAATGTCGCCATTCCATGGATTGTTGTTTTGATTCTGGTGTGACGTAGGCCACCCATGTTTCGTCACCAGTAACAATTTGGTCTAAAAAATCTTCACCTTCATTGTGGTACCGCTCAAGGAAAGTCAATGCACTGCCTAAACGTTGGGTTTTGTGCAAATCCGTCAACATTTTTGGAACCCAACGTGAACACAATTTCCGGTAATTCAAGTTCTCGGTCACAATGCGATACAAAACACTACGAGAATATTGAGGAAACCAGTCGCACATTGATGAAATTGTAAAGCGTCTGTTTTCTCTCACCTTTTCTTCCACTTTCTGCACCAAATCTTCATTAAAGACCGAAGGACGCCCATTCCGTTCTTCAAAGAAATGATGGCACATTTGTGTGGCCATCTTTAAATGCTCTCACCCATTTCCTTACCATTCCATCACTCATAATGTTTTGTCCGTAAACTTCACAGATCTCACGATGAATATCGATCGGTTTTACGCCTTTAGCACTAAGAAATCGTATAACAGCCCGTACTTCACAATCGGCGGGACTCACGATTGTCGGAGGCATCTTAAACACTCAGTAAACAACGTATACAATGAAGAATCTGACTGTAATGGCGTCAGTGCGTAGACAAGAGATGTAGGTAACCAGCGCGCATGCACGGAACGCCGACCGTAGCGCTGCGGCGGCGGAATCGCAAAACGGTACTTACATAAAAAACATGCCTCGTATATATGTATATACACATGTATATATACTTAGGTGGGTGACCACCTGGGAAAACAGCGTGCTGTTGGCACATTTCGGGTGTGGTAGCCCGGTGGTTTGCGCGCTGTATTTGCACGCTGCCACAACTGCCGCCATGTTCATGCGGAGTATGATCACGTTAAACATGTGGGTCTGTAAGTCCTTCCGAGAGGTTAGTGGTAGGGGATGGAAGATACGGTCCCTGTGGATGCCTCCCCCACTGGGTTCCAGTCTAAATTGGGTGGCACTTCCCTGCCGTTCAAACGGTTACCTTACACCTTTCTGGTAGGTCGGACGGTCTGGGTCTCAATAACAACATGTATATATACATATATATATATATGTGTGTGTGTGTGATGATGTACAAGAAAAGAATCCAGTTGTCAGTAATTTTACTTTTGATATAATGTGGCCAGTATACTAACAACTAGAGATGTGAATTTTCTGGAAAATTTTGAAATCATTCTCAATATCACATTTCAGCTGGAATAATATATTCAATCACTTCTAAAAGTATTTATTCTTATATTATAACTACAGTCACACATATATTACGTAACAATGCTAAAAAAGGGTTTACATTTAAAAATATATAAAAAAGTATGCATGGAAATTTATTATACCTGTATACTGCAGTTAGCAGCTACAATTTAATAATTTCTTTAAATATTATGCACATGCTATTGAAAAGTTATTAAAATATTTTATTTTACTTATAATAAGATAGTTTCTTTTTTCTTAAAACATTGCACAAAAGAAATAGCATAAAACATAAAATTAAAAAATGTTTAACCTAATCAGAATCATGAATAATTTACTGTTTATTACATACATAAAAATTAAATATTATATTACACTTTTAGATACCTACTGATAATTCAAAGGGAAATCTTTCCACTTTCTTAAAAAATAAAAAATAAATTATTAAATATAAAAAAATATTCTGCCACAAAAATAAATGTTTAAAATTAAACACTTTTAAAAAATAAATTATTTTATAACATTAAAAATTGTTAAAATAATACCTGCTTGTAATTGAATGAGTGAGTATCATGAGAAAGAAGAGACAATATGAAAAATGAGTTAAGCATATATTTTGTACTATTAAGGCATTTTCTTTCAGCACAAGAACTTGTAAAAACATTACGTATTTTTAACATTTTAAAGAACCTAACACTGGAAGAATATGCTTTTTAAAACGTTACCTGATTTTTCTACGAATGAGTAAAATGTCATGTGTATCCTTTTGGTTTTCGCATAGAAAATTTTCCAACCCACATCTCTATCAACAACTGTGCCCTTTTAAGTTTTTAGTGGATTCAGGTAGCTGAATGCTTTCAAATATGGGAAACGGTTTTCATTATGCTTTGTATGTTGCCAATTCAAAGAAATTAACTTTCCCAACAACCAGGGTATAAAAAAACAGTTTAAACCATGGGTTTAAAAACCAGCCAACCATGCTTTCAAGAACCCAAAAAAATTTCACACTTGTTTTTCTCTGCTCACTTCTAGATTGATTAATAATACAAAATTTGTGAGATGAGTTGCAACTATCATTAAGAGATGCAGTTTTGTTTTTTAGAATCAGCCTGAAAAGCTGTACATTAACAAGGCCCTAAACTCAATTATGACAATGTAAACCCTGAATGTATATATATACAGGGTGTCCAGTGCTATTCGTGTCCATTGGCTATTTCCTCAACCGTTAGTCACAGAGATATACTTCCAATTGTAAAAATGTTTAACTGGTAAAATAATTGGTAAGAACGGGGTACCGCATAAAAATTTATATTTCGTATTTCTTTCATAAATGCATCTATTGATTTAAACTGTTTCTAAGATAATAGATTTTAAAATTTATGATTGACCATTTAACGAATTGTTACTACAAAACAAAAATGACAATTCAATTAAGCTACAGTTAGGGATGTGGGTCGGAAAATTTTCCCGAAAATGGAAAATTTCCTGCCAAAATTTTCCACAATGTGTTTCCGGAAAATTTTCAATCTTTTTTTTACCCTCATTCATTTGAATATGAAATGTAATACTCTTTCCACACTGTTTTTTTAAAAGTAGGTAACTTTACAAGAAGTTTTTGATCATTTAGTTTTCTAATTTTGAAGAGGAAAGGGAATAATGCTTTATTTAGAAAAAAAAAAAAGAATAGACAAGAACTAGAAGGGTACAAGTGACATTTTACTTATTCTGATAAAACAACAAGTAACAATTTTAGAAGCTATTCTTTCAGCAATTAATTCTGTAAAATTTATAAAAATATAATAAATATGGAATATTTTTTCAAGTGATTTGCCTGAAGAGAAATACTGTAACAGCATTAAATATATGCTTAACTCAGTGGCCACCAAATTGTCTCTTATCTCATGATACTCATTCATTTAATTATAAACAGGTATTTTTTAAACAATTTTTAATATTATTATAATAGGAATTATTTTTAAAAAAGTTTAATTATAAGTATTTATTTAATATTTTTATATATTTAATAATATATTTCTTATACCTTTAATACACAATTTATTTTTCTTTTTATTATTAATTACTAAATAGTATAAATAGTAGAGAACAGAAGTCATTCAAGAAAGTGGTAGATTCAAGGCTCATGCTGGGCTAATTTATGTACTATAGGGTGTAAAAAGGAGTATTTAAGATTTCCCTTTCAATTATCAGTATCAGGGTTAGCTGATTAAAATCCCATTGATCTAAACCTTGTTTTTTTTTGTTTACACCATGGATTTATTTTGGTGTTAAAAAAAAAAACCTTTTTTTTTAACCCTGGTCAGCAGGTATCTCTTAAACATAGTTAATATAATATTTAATTATTCATTTTTAAATTATGAGTAGTTTCTATTTTTTCTTATAATATTTTTTATCACAATAAATCTTTCCAATTCTTCCATAAAGCAAGCATATGAGAGTTATATCAGAGTTTCCCCCAGGATTAAAAAAGGGCAGGGTGCTGTTACTAGAAAAAGGGCACTTCTTAGAAAAAAAGGGCACATATTTTTTATGTTTGAATAACATTTATGCTTGGGATTTTTATGACGAAAATCAGAGCATTACAAAAAAATGTAAACATTTTGTCGCGTATACCTCTAAGTCTAATAGACAAAAATGTAAATATATTTTCTTGTTTTGTAGGAAATAGGATCAAGATTGTGAATATATAAAATTAATTTCAATTTTTTAATATTTTGAACTTGTTTTATGAAAAACTTAAAGTATCTGTCAGAGCAAGTGCTTTTTTTTTTCATTTTGTTTATTTTCACTTGAAATATCTTCGAAAGTATAAAAGAAAAATATAAATAGTAAGGAATAAAAATATGTGTTAGGAAATTTAGTTGCTAAATCTATATTTATATTTTAAAAATGTGTTTATAGTTTTCGAGAAATCGCTTTGTCGAGTTGAAGAGTGAAAATTTCCCCCTTTTCAAGTTTGTAATGCTATCTCAAAAACCAAACCTGTAAATAATTATGCAAAAATATAGCTTTTGAAATCCCTACAAGTGTATAAAATTGGATTTTGGATGAGCTCTTTGTTTGCAAAGTATAGTGGTTATAATTTCGATATTTTAGTATTTTAATCTGGGTTTTCCAAAGTGTGGGAAAGCTTTAATTTACTTAAAATGTTACTTTTGTTTCAGCTGAATCTGTTACTTACTCTCTGGTGAAATATTTGTGCATAAGTATGAGATAATCTTATTTTGTTTAAAAAATCAGGGCATTAAATGAACTTGGAGATTTTAAAAATGTGTAATGATTGGTTAGGTTTAACAAAAGAAATGAAACTATATATATTCAAGTACATATTTATGTGCCGCTGTTGGGGGGTTTTTAATGCTTTTATGATATACTCAAAACATTTCCAAATATTCAAAATTCCTGAAAACTTTCTGAAATAATTCTGAAAAAGTTCTAAAGTTCCTCAAATTTGTAAAGTCCATCTAAAATAAATCTGAAAGTACTTCTAAAATATCTGAAATTTGTAAAGTTCCTCGCACCTGAAAACATTCTGAAAATATAACTGAATTCTTAAATAAACAGAAAGTGGACCTATTGACCAGTTTCCCTACGTGTACAAATATGTACTCTACATGTAATTAAATGGAACTTTCCTAAAAATAAAAATGCATTAAAAGTAAAAGAAAGAGAACACAGATTTTAGGTTTTCAAAATCTAACGTTTATTAAAATTTTAAACTTCATTTTAAAAGAATTTCCAAAATATTTTACAAATTTTTAACATCTCATTAACTAAACAAATCAAATAAACAACTTAAATAATAAATGGAATGGCCGGTCGTATAGTGGTAGAAAAAACGTTAGAATATTAAATTTTAAAGTTAACAATATTAAACTTATTCAATTATTTATCAAAACTAAAATTTGGGATAAAAGAACATAAGTTAGCCAAAAGGGAATTTAGAACATCCTAACAATAATCCACAGGATTCGCAACTTAAAATATATAAGTGAAAGGGGTCTTAGTCATGCTAATTTAATTAAATTTTAAAATAGTCTAAACTGCAGAAACAATTAAAAATTAGAATGCAAAAGATATCACCCATAAACGGGAAAACGCTGAACGGCAGTAATAAAGTCCCGAGGACAAAATCAATGTCAGTCATCATCAGCTTGGGTGCAGTCCCTTCCTGCTCCAGAAAAGGCCAAACGGAGAAGTACCTCCCGTAGGGCATCGGTACATCAAGTGAGTCCAACCATTCAAGTGGAATATGGTGCTCCAAAACTCCGCGAAAAGAACACTCCCAAGGCCTGATCTGCACAAAAACGGGCAGCTCCTTCACATCATAAAATTCTCAGCTGAGAGTAGCAGAGCGCCAGTGGACATCGCTCGGAACAAAAGAACAAATAGTTCCATCATCAAAACCGTGAAGTAAGCAATTGGAGGTCCGGTCCTAGGACTCGGAAAATTTAAACTACACAGTTCACTATGAAAGAACAAATCCGACCTCCGGAACTAAACAATTATTCCAAAGGCGCCGACGATACTTCAGTAGACATCAATCACTTCGCTCGCAACGTTTTCAAGTAAATAACTCTCTGCTATCAGGATACCACACACATTACAGGCAGGCCGGGAAATAAAACGTTCGTTCCTCAGAACGCATGCCGCATTCGAATTTCGCTCGGCTCGCGCCGAGGTGCTGAAAACAACTCTATAAGACTACATTTTAGTTCCAATCAAGAGACGAGAAGAGAAAAAGAGCGAAAAAGTGCGCGATTTTGCTTATATACTGCGAAAACATCGCTGCCACAGACTGTCAACAAAATTATCGATGAACGATAAAATAATTAATGACAGACGATTTTAATATTACGGTCAACCAATTAAAAACTCGAAATTTTAAAGAAGAGAAATGGAATTTCAGAGCAGACGAAAATTTAAAAGAAATGAAGTGAAACGATTTGGAAAATACGAATTCGGCAATAATTTAAATATGGACGATTCTGAAATATTTAAAAAGCTGAAAATAGAATAAAACTGTAAAATTACGATGAATTAACCAATTTTTAACCGAGGGCAATAAATTTGGAATCAAATTAAAGGGAATAAAAAGGGCAATAAATGGAATTGCAAATTAGCAAATTTAAATAAATTTAAATTGCTAAAACCTAAAAAGAACGAACTTTTGCCGTTTTTAAAACAAAACCTATGGAATAGAACATATTTGGACCAGAAGAATATCAAAAACCTAAACAATTGGAAAATGGATAACTAAAAGAGAATGACTATGTAAATAAGACCCCTGAACACGCTTAAACAAAAAGCAAAACTCCTAAAATAATTAAATATCCAAAGGTATAACCCAACACCGCCATCAAGTTTATAGAATATAGGTCAGGTTGATTTCAGGTCAGATAAGTTTAATTTATATACTGAAAAACAAGTTCGTAAAATAATTTTATATTTTAACCTGAAGTCTATGGTCGAAGCATCCAGATAAAATCATTGTGAATACTAAAGTACAAACTAGCTATAAACAGTTAGCGAGTCATTTGTAGCACTTTGAAATTCTGTAAAAAATATAAATGAATCTGAAAAAATCGAATAGCTTTATTGACCTTTACTGAAGTTTACAATTATTGAATTACAATTATTGAATTTATATAAATTTAGAGTTTATTAAATTTAAAAAGAATATTAAATTTTGATTTTTAGTATTTTCTCATTAGTCAATGAGGTTTGATGATTTTAAGGGATAAGATATATTTAAATGTTGAAAATATTTGTTAATTGTTTGTTGTTAATATATTGATTACAACCCCCCCCCCCCCCGATTTAAATAACTACATAAAATTCCAGAAAACTCCATAGAATCACCGTATAAAGTTTTGAACTATGGATTAGCAAATGTTTAGCTGCTAAGTTAATCATTATTCCATGGAGCAGAGTTATTAATAGTGCGAGCAACGTACGTTCATGTGTCTGCGCGGCATCCGTATCTTTAGCCGTAAACTCGCATAACGGGCGAGTACACGAACGCAACTACTGCGTATGTCCCTTAAGCGGGCGTATCGTTATTAAATGAGCTTTATTATTATTATTACATGTGTCCACGGAGTGGGTCAAAGACGAGTCCGCTAATATGAGGGGGGTTATTTTGTGTTTCAAATCTGCTATGAGGATGTCGTGCAACGGTCTAATTTGTTAATCCATAAGCCCGCATAGAGGCGTGTTCATAATACAATGTCACACGATTTGCACGCGTCTGCACAAGGTATATATCGTTATTGCATGCATTGTACGTGGATTACATACAATCGTTAAAAGAAGGCGCTTAATTTTGTAAATCCGCTACGCGAATTAAATATGTCGAATCGTTATTGCATAGAGTGGAGTTATCGTATATATAACGCGTATTGCATCCGTCTGCGTAGTAGTCGGGTCAGGACCGCTCATAAAATTTTCTGGGTTACCCTTCATATTTTGTTTTCCTCTTTTGTGCATTCTTCATGTTTTCTCCTCCCTCAAAAAATTATTGGGAGCCCCAGCACTTGAGTGGTGTCCGACCCTCCTTATGGGCGGCCGTGGTCAGATACACAGCCAATAGCTATTGCATGACCTGCATTGGGAGTACATCCGCTATGCGAATTAAACATGTACGCGTATCATTATTGCATGGAGCGGAGTTTTGATTACATTGTATACTAGCAGCATACCCGTTCTTCGTACAGAATATATAATATAAAGAAACTTATAATTTGTTATCATGTGCAAATTCTGTTAAAATATTAAATTTATTGTTCCTAAAGAGAAGTTTAAGAATATCTGTTCTTACTATGCAAAATTATCTTCACGGGCAGATCTGAAGAATAAAACATCCTGGCCCCTTTTGTAAGCAAATTTACAAAAAAAAAAAAAAGGAATTGAATCAATATATGCAACCCCGTACTACTTATATTGTTGCAGATTAGAAAATATGCCAGTGTGTTAGTAGAATATTACCCGTATTACAATATGAGTCTCAAAAATATTTGCCAAAATAAAAGAGATGACGTAATAAATTGTAAATATCAATAATCCCCGTAATGTTTATACCAGAAGGTCGTAATTGATTCGAATATATGCCAATATATATCAAAATATATGCCAATATACCTGTACTACTTATATTCTCATAGATTAGAAGATATAATGCATTTGTAGAAGATAAATCGTACAACGTACTATATATGAGTTTCAACAATTTTCGTCATAATAAAAGAATGGCATAATAACTTGAAAATATCAATAATCCCTGAATCAGCAGTCCCCGAAAATACCAATTATAATAATGTTTAAACCTGAACATCATAATTGATAATTATCCAGTCAAAAATGCAATGTCAATGACATTTATTTTATATACATATCTTTATTATTCAAATCGGAAAAGATTTAATATAAAATCGTATGCTGCATAACACATTGGATCCGTTACTAAGCGACATGATATCATTTGCTTCAAATAAATTGATGGAAATCATATCGTCTGAATAATGCGTTCTCCATGGAAGGTTTGGCGACATTTTAGTTAATTTAGCGATAACTTAAAAAATCGCTAAATTTATAGCCAAGTGGGACTGTAGAACTGATAGTCCCATTTTGCGACAAAATTAACGAAACATCATCACAATACTATCCCCTAAAAAAACACAATTATTTTCATTTATTAAGCGCAATATTATCAATTCCATGATATTTTTATGGACTCACAAATACTTTTATCAATTTCGTGATATTAAAAAAATTTGTTAAATGTGTTACTAAGTAGGATGGATGGATTGACCGACAAATGCTACCGAAACATCATTTCAGTACTCTATTCTAAGAATCAAATCATTGATTTGCGTCAATTTTATAAATTTGGAAACATTTCCGCTAATTTGGTAAAGTTTAAGAGAAGTTTCCAAGCTATTTAGAGATATTCCGCTAAATTCGTAGCTCTGAATTTGCAGATATGAAGAATAAAATATCCTGATCCCGTTTGTATATACTAAATGAAAACACCAAAATTGTATTATAAGATACACCCATTCTACTTTTTTTCTGCTTCAACAATCGGCTAAATGAATTGGGTAAACACAATATATGAGTTTATTAGCTAAACACAATATATAAGCTGGAAACCTCTTTGCTAAAATAAATGAAAGTGATGTTCGCAGTCCGCAATTTATATAATTAAAAGAACAATCAAACCCTTCATTTAAAATATATTTTTACATCCATTTATTTATTATTCAAATAGAAAAAATAATAATAAATATTAACAACACATTTAATTTCATTCCGTTGTTAAACAACATGATATAAGATAGAATCTTCCTCATAAAATGCGAAATTTAATAGCCATTTTGATTTTTTTATACTTTTCATTGTTCAGTAAAAGCTTGTGAAATATAAACCAAGGAAATAGATTTCCCATTTAAATCATGTTTCTAACAATTCATGTTTTCAGAAAGTGACTAATTAGTGCAAAAAATCTCCCCCCAAACTCAGAGATACAGTTTTAATTCACTTTCAAACGATTTTCAAGCTTTTCGTTTGGATAAACCACAGAGTTAGAGAGTAGAACTCCTAGGAAAAAGTTTCGTTTTTCATTAATATCTCGACAACCCCCGGTCTAAGATACTCGAAACTTGGGCTAAATTTATGGGGGTCTATTTAAAGGCTATCCACAAAATTTCATCAAATTCAATTCAGCCGTTCTCCCGTGATGATGAGACAAACGAAAATTTCGTTTTTTACTAATATCTCGAGAACCACTGATCGTAGAAACTCCATACATGGACTAAATTTTAAGTGGGACTATTTCCAGGCTACCCACAAAATTTCATCAAATTCAGTTCAGCCGTTCTCCAGTGATGACGGGGCAAACAGACAGACAGACAGACAGACAGATTTTCATTTTTATTTATACAGATAAAGCGTAGTGGTCAGATCAGGGCTGCCCTTACAAATTCCTGGGTTCCCCTTCATATTTCATTTTCCTTTTTTGTGCATTTTTCATGCCTTCTCCTTCCTCAAGAATTGTTGGGGAGTCCAGGTCCCACCACTTGAGTGGTGTCCGATCCTCTCTAAGGGCGGCGGTTGACAAATACACAGTCGATAGCTATTACACGAACTACACATGAGAGTACTCTTAGCCGTGACTTTTGTGCGTAGCGGAGATAAGCATTCTACAAAGCATATTTTCCAAAAAGCGACTAGGCTGGTAGCTAAAGGCAATTAATAAACAATATAAAGAAAATAAGCTCTCCCATATTTCATTGAAGCTGGCTAAAATCACCTAGCTAATCTAGCTTTTCTCTCCCACCCTTGCTATCATCATCCGGTTTTAACTGAATCGGCGAAATCAACGTAAGCATCTTCCCGGAAATGGCGCAAAGAACCCTAGTCCGAAAATCTATATTTTTAAATATCTGTTTTAGAGCAAATATGCTTACAGGGTTTACATTTACAGAACTTTATAACTAAAATGCATATCAAACATGAAATAATTTAAGAAAAATTTAAGTTGAAAAAGAAAACTGTTTTGAAAGTTATCAGATGGAAGAAGGTACATGCTTAATATTCCCCTTTCCGTTTTGTTTCTTTTAGTGGGGAAAGAAGTCATATGGGGCTGTCAATCCTCTTTTTATTGGCACTAGATCACCCTTTTTCTCTCTTTGAAGGAGGAGGGAGCAGTGTGGGGGGGGGGGGGGGGGATAGACACGCTCAAAATTTACGGTAATGAAGGGCTCTGGGACTTATCTGAAGTAATACAAGAACTGGTTGATTTTCGTTTGAGGACAAACATTGCTCTCGTGACAAAAGGCTAAGCAGGGGAACTGATCTGCTAACAAAAGGGCAAGGAGAGCGCTCTTCTGGTAACAAAAGGGCAGGCAGGGCGCTGCACCCTTCCAAAAATGCCTGGGGGAAACTCTGGTTATATACTTAATAATTTATTTCTTGCACCTGTAATAAACAGTAAATTATGTATGATTCAGAAAGGGTTTAGCAATTTTTATTTATTTTTAATTTATGATTTACATAATATTTTTTCTATTGTTGATAAAATATAATTATTTTATAACTTTTTAGAAGCACAGGTACTCAATGAAAATATTAAATTACAGCTGCTGACTTAAGTGTATATCTATTAGAAATTTCTGTGCATAATATATATTTATATATTTCTAAATTTAAACACTTTTTTAATCATATCATTTAATATATATATATATATATATATATATATATATATGATTGTAACTGTAATGTAAGAACAAATACTTTGAAAGTCACTTGACATATTATTTTAGTTTAAATGTAATATTTAAGATTAAATTCAAAATTTTCCGAAAAATATTAAGGAAAACCCACATCTCTAGCCACAGTGGATATATAATTTCGAGACATATAGATATACAAATATTATGCTAAAATAGTTTATCCATATTCTAAAGTGCCCAAAATGTGTAAATCTATCGAAAACTCAAATGCCAATTTTTGACCTCTATCAATACCTTTCTTATACATTTTCATGTTTGGTAGAGAAACTTAAAAGGCTCTAAAATTTTCTATTATTTTTATGATTAAAACTGCTATACATTTTTAGCACTTTATAACATAGTTGAAAAGTGTTTATGACTTTGGTTATCCTGTTTGTCTGTTCACACAATAGCTGCCATGAAAATGACTTTATCAAAATAAAATTTTAGTATGTTGTTAAGGTCTGTGTTGACATATGGGAATGTAAATGAATAATATCACCCAATTAGTTTGGATTGAACCCGGGTTGAAAAAATGAAATACATTGAATCCTATGGAACTTAATTTTTCAAACATTTTTTAAGCAAATTCACAAATTGCTTAGAAAATTTTAGGAAATATTCAAATTATCCCATAAAATATATAAAAAAAATTTCAGCAAAATATGTTCAGTAGTTTTTTAAATAAAAATTAAAATAATAATTGCATCCCTATTATATGAAGAGATCATGTGACCCACTTCAAAATAAAATATGACATCCATCTTATGTCAAAATTGTGATTTTTAAAGTTCTTTTTAATTTATATTTAGTGTTGCATCCATCGTAAAACTGCCTTATTTTTTATTGTTTTCTATGCATCTATATACTGCACCAATGCAATTACAATATTTTTTAGTTTAAATGATCAGCAAACTTTGATTATTTCTGCAACGAAGCCTAATTTTTATGTATGGAGAATGTAAACACAAAGTTGTAACATGAGTTGTATAAGAATTGCTGAATTTCTTTAATGCAAAATTATTTAGCTTTGGAGTCTGCAATATAGCTAATATAAATGAAACATTCATTGATTTTACATAGAGAAGCAGATGATTCTATAGTATTGCTTTTTCAATGAAGTTTTAAGCATAGAGTTAGAAAGTACTTTTACCTGCATGATTTAAAGTTTTTAAGTAAAATAAATTACTGTAGTATTGTGATAATTTTGAAAATATCACCGCTGAATGAAAGGAATGGAAAAAAGTTAATGAATGAGATATTTACTGCTTTTATATAAAGATCCAGGCAATTTATATTTCCATGACATTATTTGAATAAAGTTCATTTGTTTTCAATGAAGTTTTAAAATATAATAAATTATTTAGTATTGTGATAATTTTAATATCACAGCTGAATGTATCACATTTTAGAGATGTTTAAATAAAATTTTATTGCAGTTAGAAAGCGCTTCATAATCAGTGCTTTATGCATGATTGCTTTCTTGTTTTTTCTTATTTTAACTATGATTCCTTATTTAAATTATCACAGTTATAAAGATGAAACACAATATATTTTATTTAAAACATTAAAAAGCTGTGATTATACATGCAGATACATCAAATTCTAATTTATGCTATCGAGCTAATTGAATACAACCAGTTCAAACTTTCACTTGTTAACACTTGCTAAACTTTTACTGATTTAATAGTGTTATTCAAAAAATAGCCTCAACTATATGTTTAAAAATAATTTTTCTATATAAAACATAAAAACAAATAGACAGCAATATCAAGGAAATGTCTTATATTTTATATTATTTAAGTCACCAGTTTGAGTAATTTTTTTACAAATAATAATTTTACTTCTACCCAAGTAAGGGACTAATAAAAGAAATTTTCAGAAAATACAAAGGGCATCCTTTTATTTAACATAAGAGAAGATTAGCAGATATATTAATTTTTACACTAAAATTATAACTTGTTATAATACAAAAAAATATAAACAGATAAAAATTAAAATACCATTTCTATACAAGGTTTAACTCCTATCATGATGTTGCCACTGAAAACTTTTCCATTTTTACTAAGAGCCTTTTTTGCTTGAAGCTTAGATTGATACCTAATATGCATCCAATTTCCATTAGGGGATATCTGTCAAAAATTTAAATCATTTGTGAAGCTAAATATAGAATAAAAAAAATTACACTCAAACAATAACAAAATACCTGTGAATCAAAAATCATCAATAAGCAGCATTAAATGAAAATGTGTGCAATTACACCTGCAAAACTATAAGAATGTCGTTCTACCTTTTGATGATGCTTTTGCTGGAGTTAAACTCTTGATTTGTGGATGGAAGCATGATGCAATTTGAAAGTATCGCCACATCTTACAATTTATTTTACATAATTTTCAACAAATTTCGAAATTCGTTTCATATAATTTTGCGATGAAATTTCTAAAACTATTGAATTATAATAACTAAAGGTAAAAATATTCATGATGGCCTTCAACCAAAGGGCAACTAAGTAGATGGGAATGAAGATTAAAAATGCACTCTCAGTTGTCATCTTGCCAGCTTCTCCATGTCAGCAGACTAGTGTGCACATTGCCTAGAGTAATTTACTTTATTGCAGTTAGTATGAAGCATTATGATTTTCCCTTCTTTGCTCTTTAACTAAAGTGGAGAAAAGGATACATCTTGCTGGCCCTGATCAGGGCAGGTTTGTAATATAGCATACATTTTATGCAATATAGTACCATCCTTATTATAGCAGACTGAAATTCAGTCCATTAAAAATTTACTACTGAACTTCAAAAATAACATTTTTCAATCCATATCCAAAACGAATTAAAAAATGAATTCTTTGCTAAAATGCCAAGAAAAAGTAGCTATGGCACATGATTTAAGACTTGATTGATTTCTTTAAATATTACCCGGTAGCTATATGATGCAAATTTGGTCTGCAATATGAAATGTGATTGATTTTTTCACCATACTAAAACTTCCGGCCACCCATAAAAGTGCTCTAAGTCTTCGGACGAGTCGGATGGCCTGGGCTTTCGACATACTAAAACTTCATAGGACCCAAAGATGGTCTGGTAAAATTTTGTAACCAAACACCAAATATAACATTTTTAATAAATATCTTTCACAGAGAAAGATGACTGGAGTTTGACTCAACTTGATTTTCTCATACCAGAATTTATTTTTAAGTAGCTTATGATTCTTTTTTGCAAGAACTTTTTTTTGTAAAATCTGTATTGTTGGCCCCAATGATCAAAATTATAACATGTTACCCTTTATTTTAAAAACCTCAAAAAATATTTTGATTGATACTAAGTTTGACAATGTACCCCTCAGGGGAGGGTTGGTTGGTTGGTTGATTAGGGTGTTTTGGCACAAGATCCAAAAAAGATATGCTGGGCCAGACATATGGTATTAAAATACAGATATTAACAAAGAATAAAAATAAGTGTATAATCTGAAAGGGTGATAATGTGTGAATAAATCATGACAATGCAAGAGGTATAATGATAGAAACAAGATGAAAAATGTCTAAAAGGTTATAGGAAGTGAAGTTAAATATAATGGTAAAAACCGATGTCCAATAAGAATGGAAAAATCCCCAAATGAGGATTTTCTCCAATCAATTCTGCCAAAGTTATAGTTTTACTCTTGAAATGCTTAAAATAAAACTGTTTATATTTAGTACAAGTAGTGAAATATGTTTTACACCCACTGCAGTTTGACAAACATTACAAAAGGGATCAATTTCTCTTAAAGGTAAATGCTTATGGGTAAAACAAGTGCCCCAGGGAAGGGAGAAACTAATGATGTCACAAACAAAAATTTTGTTGTGGCTTTATTTACTACAATGATTGAAACTGTTAAATTTTGTTATCATTGAACCATAAATAACTTCCTTTTATGCATAATATTGCAACATATTCTCTGGAATCATGGATGCACTCTCAAGATACAAGAATGAGTCCAAATTTCTAAATAACTAACACTTTTATTGAAAAGCGCTGATAAGTTTAAATAGGAACAATGTGCAGAGAATAGCTTGATAACTGTCTTACAAGATCACTAAACAACTTTCAGATACAATAAAATAGCAATTACATGCTCAACTAATTCACAAAATAACACATATTACTCTCAAAACACGGCCATATCACATAATGTACTTTAACTTGTATCACGTCAACTACACCCCAACTGAACAATGATGCCTTTCATATACTCTCCAAAGAAACTTCCAGAAGAGGCTCTAAGAATATTTGCTATTTTGAAAAAGGTCTAGTACACTGTAAAAGTCTGCAAATCTGGAAACCCCATTCTAAAATTCAAAATATGGCAACCCTACATTAACATAAAAGGAATAACTTCCTGTAAAGGCTTTTCCTTCTTGAATAAAATAAAGGCTTTGAATAGAAGCAAAGGTCTGCTATATATTATTTGAATAAGGGCAAAGCACAGTGAAACTTTTTACACATTTGTAACAATAATCACGTCAAATTTTGTTTAATGCTGTCATGTTAAAAAAAATATAAACTTTTTGCTCGAATTTCAAAAAATTCCACCTAGTTCTAGATATTTTTTATACCAAAGCCGGATATAGTTTCATGAGAATTCATTAATATTTGAGACAGCTATTGTGTACACATGAAATTGACCACAGACAGACAGAAAGACATCCCTCTAAAACTAGTTAAAGCGTGTTCAAGAGGTCCTAAAATATATATTGGCATCAAAATATCGAAATTGAAAATTTTCCGGAAAACAATACTTACTCTATGCTATATTCTGTAGTATGAGAAAATAATAAATGGTCGCTATGAAGATTGGTTGATGTCAGATTGAATTCTTCAAGTAAAGTAGAAATTGGGATAGAAGATACAATCAGATATTTTCTAACATAAATTTCATTATGATCTACATTGAAACTAAAATATATTAAAAATCTTCCAAGATACTATGAAAAAGCAAGAAATTGTTATAAAAATATTGCATAGCAGTTTTCAAGAAACTGCACACACACACACACACACACACACACACACAAAAAAAAAAAAAAAAAGTAATTTTTTTGTTTAAAACTACATAAACAAATGTTTAAAAGATTTAAAAATATATTTTACAAAAATATTACCTTATGCTCTGTTATGTTTCCATACTGAGAAAACTGCTTAAGAATGTAAGATGCAGATGCTGATGGAAACCTGATAATAAAAACATAACATATATAGCAGAAAATAAAATTAATTTTACGTTTAACACATTTGTTCAAGAACTACAACAGTGATGGCAAAGTAAATTGCTATTTTTTTTTTTTCTCTTAAGGTCTCTACACAAATTTAATGAACTTTTTTAAACACAACTAAAAATGTTTGAATTGTATTTAAAATATCACATATGTGCAAATTAGCATAAAACAAAAGAACAGGAAAATTAAGAAAAGAAAAAATAAAATATATATATATATATATATATATAAAAGAGTTAAAAATGCAAAGAGCATTAAGAGTCTCTTGGACACAACTCAACTTTTTCTCATTCAATCTAATTTGTTCTGAGTTAGCATATGGCTCCTGAACTCCTGCGTCATGGTTCAAGGTAATACTTGAATTTTTAATAATTTTTTTTATTTTAATCCTCTATTTTTGCTTTTAGACTGGGCTTATGGTGTTCATAATGACTAACTATCATCGTAATTCAAAACAAGCATTTGTTTTGGTATTTTGGACTAGATGTCAGTCTTGAAAAAGAATCTAATTCGAATCAACTTCCAATTTAGGCATTATTCCTTTCATGTTTTCGACAGGGTGGCCGTCTTTTAACTGCTTTGGATAATTCACTGTTTTGGTGTTTTTCTATGATTTAAGGATTCATTTATATATATATATATATATATATATATATATATATATATATATATATATATAAATATAAATTAGTAAATCCAATGTTAGAATGTAAGTAGTAACTCATAATACACTATTCCAAAATTTTTCTACAAAATACAAAGAAATAAAAGAAATTAAAACATAAAGAGGAAATTATAAAGCGTAATGCAGGTCATAAAGACAAAGACAATCAACAAATTTCAAAGATCAGGAATGAAAATAGGAAAACAAAAAATTCAAGCAAAAAAGCTTGCACATGGAAGAGCTTTAGGCTTAAGATAAGTTCATTTCGAAAAAATTCTCGTCAAGTCCATATATCCCTTCGAAATGAACACAAAATGCTTGTTTCTGAAACACAAGATAGATTTTATCTATAAACTTGTGTTATATGGACGACAAGCATATAGATTGAAAAAATAAAGGAAACATAAATACCTTAAAATACACTTCATTAGTACAACCATGACGAGCAAAATATGACTAGACCAATGTTGCCATATGCAGAAATGAAAAGATGTGATTTGCTGTTGCCAAAGAGAGTAATAAAAACTGTACTGCGTAAAAGCAATAAAATGAGATATTCAACAGTTAAAGCTTCAAGATAAAAAGATGAAAATATAATTTCAAGAGAATGAAGAAGTACGGCTAAAATAAGATACTAAGGAGAGATTATTTGAATTTTAGGCTAATCGAAACTTATTAACTATACCATTTACTAAATATGTAGGATATTTACACATTTTACTGGTAATTTTGAGGTTATTAATGTGCAAAGCATGAACTTTTTTATCTGATAATCTATAAATTCTAAAAAGTTGATTAAGTATAATATTTCTAAACAATTGAATCGAGTTGCAGGAATTAAAAGGCAATAATTTATTAATATTAAATTTAAAAAAATCTTTTTTATCATATAAATTAGTAACTACCCCATGAGCAGGTTCTATAATTAGATTTAAATCCAAATAATAAATATTATTACTAATAGTAGTTTCATTAGGTATTAATTCCAAATTATCCGGATAGAAATCTATATCTATGACATAGTTATCAGTAAATACAAGACAAATCAGATCATCTACATATCTGTAAACTTTATAATCTGTTGAAGTAAAGAATTTTTCATATTGATATAGGTATAAATTAGCTAACATACTGCTACTACAGCCACCTTGTGGAACACCTGAGACTTGCAAGTATAATTCATTACCTTGAAAGATATAATTATTGAAAAGAACAAAATGGAGAAGCTTAGGAAAATTGGTAAATTTAGTAAGATGAGAATGATTAGTAATATAAGCATTATATAAAGCTAAAATGACATCATATAAATCAGTGATCTTAATATTATTAAATAGATCTTTAAAATCAAAAGTTTGAAATCCTATTATTTTACCAAGTGTTTTAATTTATTTTTTAATTCTTTACTGTTATTTAGAATAATGTAGTTATCACTAGAATCTCGTAATTTAATATTTAGTACATTTAAATAATTTAGTAATAATTTACTAGCAGTAGTAGAGTATGAATTATGACCACTAGTTACAGTTCTAAATTTAATAGGATTTTTATGAAATTTAGGTATAAGCACAATATATGGAAATGTTAAAAATTTATTATTAATATCTAAATCACTATACATATTAATAATTTTCAATTTGATACTATTAACAGAGTGTGAATCAATTTTAAATAGACTATTATTTTTTAAATAATCTAGCAGATATTGAATATAGAATTTTTTACAAATAATAGCATAATTATTAGAGGCTTTATCAACATAAGTAATAACAAAAGATCTATGTAAATCATTAACAGAGTGTTTTATATTATCCATATTATATATAGATCTAGATAAATTAATACTACAAATGGCATTTTTAATAGATCTTAAAATAGTAAATTTCCACATATTAAATGCCTCTAAAGGCTGAGCATATTTAGAAGCTAATCCATAAATAAATTTATCAAGGTCCAGATTGATTGACTTTAAGACTTGTTTAGAATTATTACATGAAAGTAACCTGAATTTAGTGCCAAATGACATTATAGTTCTTAAAGATTTATCTTTTACAATGGCTAAGTCGCCAGTAACTATATGCCCCAAGTGTGGATTTATAAATTCAGCATAATTATCAACACTACAAATACATTCACCATCTATATTTGTTGAGGAATCTATGTCGACTGCGAGAGATTTTGAAATTTCATTGTAATTAAAAATAGTTCTTCCAATAGGCTTGTTATATTTAAAAGTTTTAGTATCCTTTACAGGCAATAAATGATGAAAATGATTAAATAAATTCTTAAAGTTTATGGAATTATAAATAGGATGCTTAAATGATATTACACAATAAGAATGAGAACAGTTATTATTATGAAATTGATTAAGTTTTATTTTTAAATATTTTGATCTAGTAATGAGCAAATCATAAAAAATATGATTAAAATGTTCATTAGTAAGATTCAACTTTAAGAAAATAGCATAAACTGTGTTTAATTGTTTTTTCTTAACAGCAAATACCCATGATTTAATAAATTTCCATTGAAATGTGTTATTGAATTGTTGATGCATACTTTTAATCTCCGCTTTAAAATCATGTTGGGAGGAGCTTCCTTTACCGCATTTAAATCTTTTGAGTTTAGCCAATTTACTATTATGTAAAAGAGAATTAAAAAAAAAGATGATTAAAAATAGAATATTTATTATCTACAAAATTATTCTTAACAATATTACCATTGAGATATAATTGTTTTAATCCATATGGAAACAGAGTACATTGTAATTTAATATAGAAGTTTTCAAAGAACAATCTATCAGCAGTATTTGTTTTTATGTCCAAAATATGTATAGTTATATTTTCAAAACCATGATGAGCAAAGTGTTTATATTCAATTTTATTAGAAGTAGGAAGAAAATTATTATTGTGGATATATTTTTTAACATGATCTCTATGTACATTCATATGTAGATGAATAGGATTACTGGTCTGTCCTATATAAGATAAATTACAAATATTACAAGATAATTTGTAGATACAATTAAAAATTTTACAGAAAGTCTTATGACTATTTAGATTAGTAATTTGTGAGTTAGAAGCAAATGGGCAGGTTTTACAATTTTTATTCTTACATTTATTGAAGTTATAATTTTTAGCTGGGCAATTATTATATCCAAAACTATCCATGGCACACTGTTCGTAAATTGATATCGGTCTAAACAATTCCCAACAAAAATGAAAATACCGGGCAATATTTATCCAATTATATAATAACAAGAATAAATATATTTGCCAGTCACTAAATCAAATAAGATGTATAATTCATAATAGTTTAAGTAATATAAAGAGTATGGCAATAACACATATAGATAATATAAATAAAAATAAAATAATTGAATAAAATATAAGAATAAACAACTAAGTCCGTTGTTGTTGTTGAAACCCAGACCGTCCGACCTACCAGAAAGGTGTAAGGTAATCATTTGGACGGTCGGGAAGTGCCACCCAATTTAGACCGGAACCCAGTGGGGGAGGCATCCACAGGGACCGTACCCTCCTTCCCCTACCACCAACCTCTCGGAAGGACTTTTGGACCCACATGTTTAACGTGATCATACTCCGCATGAACACGGCGGCAGTTTTGGCAGTGGCTGGAATCGAACCCGGGCCTACCGAGTGCAACTCCAGCGCGCTAACCAATGGGCTACCGCGCCCCACAACTAAGTCCATGTGTTTTACAATTAAGTCCGTGTAAAACCTAATAAAATGTAGTAAGGAGGATATTACAAGATAAAAAGAAATGATTAACAATATAATTATAATCAATTCTAAACTAGATTAATAAAAACACAAGGTATAATAAAATACATACTGTGTAAATCTTGAATTCACATAGAATCCTGTCCAAAAAATAAAAAGTAATAAAAGTAATAAAAAGATTGTACTAAAAAGTACAGTTTATAAAAGGTATCAATAACACCAGTACAAAAATCCCAAAGGCAGTTACCCAGTCATAAAATCTCAAAACCAATAAATTAGTAAGATATAATAATGATAGATGGCAGCACTAGAATGAGAAACTTCTAATATTTAATTACTAATAGCTAAAGAAAAATTGCAGTAAGATTAAAAAAGGATAGATGGCAGCACTAGAATGAGAAACTTCTAATATTAAATTACTAATAGCTAAAGAATAATTGCAATACATATATTTACCAAATAATAAAGCAGAAAGGAAGACAATGATTAATAATACTTTAAGCAAAAATATAATAAGTAACCTAAGCAAATAAAAGAAAAGAATAAAATAGGAGAATGAGTCACAATAAACTTTAATTAACATTGGAAGAAAGTAGAGATAGTAATACATAATAAATAAAATAAAAATAAAATTAAAATAAATTCTATTACTAAATTTAGCGCTAATGCTGCATAAATTTGAATAGATAGCAAATAGAATGTTTCTTTAATACGAAGCATACAAAAGGAATTAGGATAGTTCAGAAATGAAAAGTTAGATAAACTAAACATCGTAGTATAAGAAAGTGAATGACAATGCAATATACATTTAATTTATTGCGCAAATGCAGCTAATAAATAAAATGTTTTCAATAAAAATATAAATTAGTAAATCCAATATATATATATATATATATATATATATATATATATATATATATATATATATATATATATAAAATAGTTTGAAAGTCCAATGAAAGAAAAGTGAGAAGCTGTAACTCGAAAAACCTAACTTTCTAACAAGCTTACAAAATAAAAGTATAAATCTGCAAATTTACAATCAAAGGGGGGGGGGGGGGGGGAAATTCAAATCATCAAGATAAAGAAATCATCAAAAAGCAATGGTATGGAAACGATAAAAGAAAAACAAATGAAATCCAAGCTTTAATGCTATACAAGTGGACAAGGGCTAAGCCTAAATCATGGATTTGTTCACTTCTCCAAAACTCTTACTCAAGTCCAAGTATTTTGTTGAAGCAAACACAAAAATGTATGTTTCTGAAGAAATAGATATAGATTATATCTATAAACTATTTCTACTCGGACAACAGTAAAAGGAAACAAGAATACCTGGAACATAACACTACAAATGCATGAACCTGCCGAACCCGGGAACCCAAAATGAAGAGACCAGTGTTGCCATTCGCAAAGGAAAAAGAAATGACCTACTGTTGACATTCCTAAGAAATAAATAACAGTAATGCGAAAAGGCTGGGAAAAAGTGATAATATACAATCAGAGCTACCAAAAGGAGGTGCTAATAATAGAAAGGCTAATGTTTAAGAGGATGTAAAAATAAAATATTATTAAAACAAGAAAATGGAGGTATTAGGCTAATATAAAAAACTATGAATAGAATTATGAAAATCCAGCTAATCTAAATTTTTTAACTATGCCATTTACAAAATAACAGGGATATTTATATAAATTGATGGTAATTTTAAGATTATTTATATGTATAGCATGAAATTTTTTATCAGATAATCTATAAATTCTAAAAAGCTGATTAAGTATAATATTTCTAAACAATAGAATCGAGTTGCAGGAATCAAATGGTAAGACTTTATTAGTGCTAAAATTAAAATAGTCTTTTTTATTATCATATAAATTAGTAACAATTCTATTAGAAGGTTCAATAATAAGACTTAAATTCAAAAAATTAATATTATTACTAATAGTAGCTTCATTACGAATCAATTCCAAATTGTCTAGATAGAAATCCATATCTATGATATAATTTTCAGTATATACTAAGCAAATCAGATCATCAACATATCTGTATAATGAATAATCTATTGAATTAAAAGACTGTTCATAAAGATAAAGGTATAAATTAGCTAACATACTGCTACTGCAGCCACCCTGTGGAACGCCTGAGACTTGTAAGTATAATTTATTTTCTTGAAAAATATAATTATTGAAAATAACAAAGTGAAGAAGTTTAGGAAAATTTATAAAACTGGTTGGAGTTGATAGATTAGTAATATAAACATTATATGAGCTAAAATTACATCATACAGGTCTGAGATCTTAATATTATTAAAAAGATCTTTAAAATCAAAAGTTTGAAATATGATTAGTTTTCTAAGTAATGTTAATTTATTCTTTAATTCTTTACTATTATTTAGAATAAGGTAATTATTACTAGACTGATGTAAACTATCATTTATTAAATTTAAAGAATTTAGTAGTCATTTACACGCAGTAGTAGAGTAAGTATTATGACCACTAGTAACTGTTCTAAATTTAATAGGATTTTTATGAAATTTTGGAATAAGCACTACTACATCACTCAATAAGTCTCTGGTCTAACTAAGAAAAACAATTTTTTTTTAGAAATTCAACTTTATTCATCAACATACTCTCTTTCAAGAGTGATACATTCATTTCAACACTCCTCTTACTTTTCAATGCCTTTTTTGTAGAACGATTTGTCTTTGCTCTCAAAATAGGCCTCAGTTTCGGCAATCACTTCTTCATTTGAGCCAAATTTCCTTCCCTGGAGCATCTTTTTGATTTCTGCAAAAAGCCAGTAGTCGCTG
Source organism: Amaurobius ferox (assembly GCA_951213105.1). Classification (NCBI taxonomy): domain Eukaryota; kingdom Metazoa; phylum Arthropoda; class Arachnida; order Araneae; family Amaurobiidae; genus Amaurobius; species Amaurobius ferox. The sequence goes on from OX578151.1 coordinate 30,455,698, forward strand.
GGGGCCAGAGTGGTCCGACCGATGCAAGTAATCCTTCTTATCTAGCTTGAACAGCTATAAACAGCACTCTGAATCGTCGACGCATTGTTGTTTTTGGTCCGGTGTGAGCAAACGCGGCACCCACTCGAAAGCAACTTACGCATGCTCAAATTTTCGTGTAAAATTGTAAACACACTACCTTCTGATATCTTTAAGGTGTCAGCTATCTCACACAACTTCACTTTATGGTCTTTCAAAATTATTTTGTGGACTTTTTTTATGTTTTCCGGATGTGGGCTTTTTTTATGTTTTCCGGAATTGCCAATTTTGGGCGACCAGAGCGTTCAGCATCATCGGTGTTTGTACGACCGCGTTTAAATTCAGCATACCATTCAATAATAGTTGATGTCCCTGGTGCAGAGTCTCCATAACGCTTATCAAGCCACAGTTTGGCTTCAACAGTATTTTTCCCCATCAAAAAACAATGTTTAATCAACACACGAAATTCTTTTTTATTCTTTGTTTTGAAAATTACAAAACTGGGGTCACTAAAACCACTGTAACCTATAAACTAATTGTCAGAATGTCATGAAATTTTGACACGTGTCGTTTGAAGGTTAGTACTATCCAGAAATTATATGGGTCTGTCAACAGTGTTGCCATATATGTGTGAGACTGGAGACTTATTAAGTGAGGTGTTATATATGGAAATTTAAGAAATTTATATCTAATATTTAAATCACTATACATATTGATAATTTTCAATTTGATACTATTAATGGAATGTAAATCAAGTTTAAGAAGACTATTATTTTTTAAATAATCTAACAGAAATTGTATATAAAATTTTTTACAGATAATAGCATAATTATTAGAGGGTTTATCATAGGTGATAATAAAAGATCTTTGTAAATCATTAAGAGTGTTTAATATTATCAATATTATATATACATCTAGACAATTTAATACTACTAATAGCATTTTTAATAGATTCTAAAAATGCTATTAGTAGTACTAAATTGTCTAGATTCTGGGATTTCTTTCCAAGAAAATTTCCACATATTAAATGTCTCTAAAGGCATAGCATATTTAGAAGCTAATTTATATATATATTTATCAAGATCAAGATTAATTGATTTTAAAATTTTAAAAGAATTATTACAAGAGGGTAACCTGAATTTATTGCCAAAACACATAATGGTTCTTAACGAATTGTCTTTAACTATACGTATGTCTCCTGTAACTATATGCCATAAGTCTGGATTTAGAAATTTAACATATTCGTTTACTTTACATATACATTCATTATCTAAAATTGACTTAGAATCCTGATCTATAGAGAGAGATTGTGAAATTTCATTATAATTAAAAACAGATCTACCAATAGACTTGTTATATTTAAAAGTCTTTGATACACCCAAATCTTCAATAGGCATTAAATGTTTGAACTTGTTAAATAGATGACCAAAATTTATAGAATTATAAATGGGATGCTTGAAAGAGATTACACAATATGAATTAGTAGACATATTTTTAAGATGAAATTGATTAAGTTTTAAATGTAAATACTCTAATCTTGTAATAAGCAAATCATAGAAAATATGATTAAAATGTTCATTAGCAAAATTTAATTTTAAGAAAATCGCATAAGTTTTATTTAATTTTTTTTTTTTTTTACCGCAAAAACCCATGATTTTATTATTTTCCATTGAAAAGAGTTATTAAATTGATTATGTAAACAAATTATCTCAGCTTTAAAATTATATTGTAATGTGTTTCCTTTACCACATTTAAATCTTTTGAATTTGACTGATTCACTATTATTTAAATGGGGTTTCAAAAAAAGGTGATTAAAAATAGAATATTTATTATCTACAAAATTATTTTTTACAATATTACCATTTAGATATATTTGATTTAATCCATATGGAAAAAGAGTACAATTTGATTTAATATAGTAGTTTTCAAAATAAATCCTATCTGCTGCATTTGTTTTTATATCTAAAATATGTAATGTGATATTTTCAAAACCGTGTTTAGCAAAGTGTTTATATTCTATTATTTTATTGGAAGTAGGAAGAAAATTATTATTGAGGATATATTTTTTGGCGTGATATCTATAAACATTCATACGTAGATGAATGGGATTACTAGTTTGTCGAATATATGATAGATTGAAAATATTACAAGATAATCGATAGATGCAATTAAAAATTTTACAGAAAGGCACATGGCTATCTTGGTTCGTAATTTGAGTTTTAGAAGCAGATAAGCAGGTTTTGCAATTTTTATTCTTACATTGAAATTATAATTTTTAGTGGGGTAATTATTATATTCAAAACTATCCATAGCACAATGTTGGTAATTTGATATCGGTCTAAACAATTCCCAACATAAATTGAATATACCGGGCAATATTTATCAAATAATATAAAAATAAGTATACATATGTTTGCGAGTCACTAAATCATATAAGAAGTGTAATTCATAATAGTATAAATAAAATTAGTATGACAATTTAACATAGAGAATAATAGAAATAAAATAATTGCTTATATATAAGTATAAACAACTAAGTCCATATAAATCCTAATCCTAATGAAAAATAGGAGGAAATTACAAAATAATAGAAAACATAATGACATAGTTACATTAGTTTTAAACTAAATTATAAAAAGCACTAAGTATTAAAGAATACAAAAGTGTAAAAATTGGATTCACTTAAAATCCATTCCAGTAAAAAATAAGGCAAAGATTGTACTGAAAAGTACAGTTGAAAGAGCTTCAATAATTCATCAATACATAATACCAAATGCAAATAAATAATTACCCAAAAATCAAAATAAGAAATAAAAGTAAGAAGAATAAACAATAGATGGCAGCACTAGATTAGAACTAAAATGCAAATAGTAAGTTAATATAAGAATGTAAGCAATATACTAATTAAAATAAAAGATAATAACTAAATAATAATCAGTATGGAGAAGTACAGATTATAATACATATTATCATATTATAAAAGTATATTAAAAATAAACATAGTCTAAAAAAACCGAGAAACATATCAGGAATTTGCGAGCAACAGAACTCCTCTAATAACATTGGACGAAAGTAAAATTAAAATATAACAAATTCTATTACTAAATTTAGTGCAAATGCAGCATAAATTTGAATAGATTGCAAAAAAAAAAAAAAAAAATTTTTTAATTACCGTAGCATACTAAAAAAATAAGGGTACTTTGCAAAAATGCAAATGTAAAAAATGAATAAATAGGAATGACAATGCAAAATACATTTAATTTATTGCGCAAATGCAGCTAATAAATAAAATGAATTCAATATATATACATACATATATATATTTTAAAAAGTGAACTAATAATAGCAATTCAATGAATAAACACTAAAAACAATGAGCTATCCCAAAATAGACACAACATGGCTATCAGGCCTAAGAAGGAGGAATAGTGCTAATCTTAATTTGGAGGTTAATTCAGAATAGATTCTTTATCAAGACTGAACATCTATTCCAAATTAACCGAAACAAATGGTGATAGTTAATTACCATGAACTACCATACGCTCAATCGACAGGCATAATTAAAACCAAAGAACTATTAAGAAATCAAGCAATTACCAAGATATCCATTACATGTCAGAGATAAAGATAAAACTGTCCACAGACTGCAAAAAATGCAAATCATCTACCATTGCCATTTAATTAAAGCAAAGCTGAATATTGGAATTTTTAACTATTTTACAACCAATGGTTATTCATATCACTATTGTTGCAAACAAACTGTCACCCAATTAAAAAGACTTGCAGATATTTGAAAAATGAGTTTATTCTGTAGGGGGCTCAGAACAGGCTGGCAAAGCAAGATTCAAAACCGAAAGAATTAACATATACCATACAAGACAAGAAATACCAAAATTGGGCTATCTAGCTGCTCTGGTTCTTGAGTTATTCTCCAAAAATGAGTGCATTCTTATGGCAGACCCAGTTGGTCGATAAGGGCTGCTGTGATAAGGTTGAAAGACTAAAGAAGCAAAATGTACCCCCCCCCCCCTCCCCCTCCCCGAAGAAAAGACATGCCAAATTTTATGTCGCTACAATTAATGGAACCCAGTTAAATAGGGCCTCAAAGATTTGAAATGTAACAAATATACCTACATGTATACTCCATTTGAAGTTAAGTAAAGGGTTGTAAAAATAAGGACTTATACAGTTAAGCTGATTTATAGAAAACCAGGATTGTACTACATATGTAAAGGGAAAGTGTTGTGTATGGTCAAAAATTGGATTCAGATTTTGATGCATTTACATATTTTAAACATATCATTGAAAACAAATTTTAGTAATGTAGTCTTGTATGTCTGGGGGCAGATTATTTAAAGAAAAAAAAAAGTTTGTCAAATGACATTTGGTATAATTATTTTAATTGGTACATATGAGAGGTCAATTGATTTTGGATAAGGCCCTCAATTTTATGGGAGAAAGTGCTACATTAGCCATTATCAATGGCTATAAGTTTAATAACACCCTTCATCAGACATTAATAAAACAAGTTGCTAAGGGAAAAATTAAATTCTTTGTTGTCAAACGTTTTGATCTATCAATTGCTCAAACATGGGGAAAAACTGAGCAAAATGTAGATTACACATTAAGCGAAATTCAAAATATACAGCACAAAATAGGCAAACCCTAAATCATTTAAATAAATTCAAGTATGACTATAAGCAAATTAAACATGTAAAAATTCTTTCCTCTGAAATGTTTTTGTTTATAAACATTCTTTTCTTTTCAAACAATTAAAATCACCACATATAAAATCATCAAGCATATTAGCTACATCACTTACCCAAACACAGTCACCCAAGATTCATCTAACTGTTCACTGGTTTTTAGAGCTTCACTAAAAATATATAAGATTTTTTTTTAATGCAAATTGTTTTATCATCATCAGTACAAATTAATTCATTAAAAAAGTACATACTGTGACATAAAAATGATGTACCCCCCAAAAAAATTTCTATCCCTATATAATTTTGTATATGTGAGTATGTAAATATAAATGATTACATTTTCACTAACTTTCTATTACAGAGTAGTAGTAGCATAAATGGTCACACATTCATATGTAGTAATCCTTGCCTGGCAAGCCAATATATGTTGTAGAATGGATTTAAATAAATTTCTCTTGCTCTGTGGTAGATTTGGCAAAATTTTCTGTAGCTTCTCAGCTAAATCATGTAAATTTTTTTATGTCCGCGACTGCTATCGCAGCATATTTAAAAAATTTTGGATCAGAGGGTACAAACTTTTTGGAGGCACTCTTGAAAAACATGTGTTTTATGTCCAGGCATTATCACATTAGGAAATAACTCTCAGAAGACATAACAAAACAAGTGACACAATTGTTCACTAAATGCTTTGAATATACAAATGATCTGTTAGAGCACCATGTAGCAATATTAGAAGATACTAGCTGTTATAGGAGATGGTTATCCAGAATGTCACGTTAGATGTGATGCCTATGTGCTGTAGCTAAATCAGAGTGCAGACCTGACCACCTCCATATACAAATAAGGTGGTCATCTGCTTCCAGATAAAAACATTATTGACAACTAAACCTAACAAGATGCTATTCGGATGCCGTCTCAGACTCTTTTGCTCAACACCACTGCAGACAGTGCTGCCTATGTTGGGTAGACAGTGGTAGACATCTTAAAGGATGCAAAGAATGGCATCCTGATTATGCAGTCGCCTTCCATAATACTAAATATTTAGAGGAAGTATCTTTAGATTGTCGATAGGCTAGCTATAGGCACCTTTCTGGTTAATCTCACTACTGTATAATCATCATGGTCATTTATTTTCTAAGGGCATTCATATTCTTTTTGACATAAATAATGTTATCTTGCACCTACTGTTGCCAACATAATCTTACTGTCACATCTTTCTGACCAAGGTAATAGCCGACACCTCTGGCAGATCACCAAGCTTCTCTTAAGCCTACAATGCACCTGCTGTAGAACTTGTGCAGTTGTTTGTATTGAATTTGGCTGTATCATCAAATCATCTATACAGACAACAGAATCAGAACAGCATCCAAATATGTTTCAGAGGGTAAGCAATGATTCTTATAATGCCGAAGAATACCATGCATTCTGTTCATTTATTGGCAATGAATTTTTTTATCAATTACATACTTGGCTAGTAGGTATATACATATCAAGTTTAGCAGTTCTTAAAAATTTTAGGAGTACATCATTTTTTTTTATATTACAGAGTATATAAAAAAGTATTTTTATATACTAAGTAAAGTAAGTATTTTTTTTTTATAAAAGTAAGATTAAATATGAGACAAAATTTGTAGAGTTTAGAATTAAATTTTATAGGTATCAAGCAATGAAGATGGCCATATTGCGAATGTTCGATACACAGTCAATTCATTCAGTCTGTATTGAAGATTTAATGATTTTAAAATTTAATTAGCAATTGTTTCAAGTGAATTAATAAAATATTATTATTACATACCCTTGAGTGAAAAATGGATCTATTTGCGCTGGAGACATAAATGTGGAATTATTGACAGAGAAGGACCTGCTGGGTGTCAAAATTCCACTGGCATCTTGCCCAATAGAAGCTGAAATTATGAAATATGATTTAGAAATATAAATTTGCAAATGATAAATTATTTCTTTGCAAAAATGATACCTTACTTTGAAATCCTGGAGTTTTTGAAGTCATGTCCAGCTGTAATATATAAATACAAAATATATTAGAACACAATAAAAATACCTTAATAAAACTAAATAAAGGTACAAGATTGCTATAAATACAGCACATAAATTTCTGGAGACAGACATGCTTTCAGAATTTTAATGCTATTAAAAGACTGTGGTTATATAAAAACAAGAAAGATCAATCATGAAGCATTTATTATAAAACACTTTCCAACTGAAATGTAATTTTAAGCATCTCTAAATTGTAATACATTCAGTGCTGATGTTTTTTAAATTACCACAGTACTATAGTAATTTATTATATTTGAAAACTTAACACTTCATCAAAAAAGACAATGCTAGTAACCATGCAGGTAAAGGTAAGGAGTTAAAACTTCACATTAAGAAAAAACCAATATCGTTTGAGATAATAATTCAGGTGACACTGGGATAAGATAAGTAGTCCTGAATTGCATGAATTTCTATGACGAAAGACCTAAAATATTTTTTAAACTATCAATTTTGTAAAAATAAATAATTAGTGCAATGCAAGTCAGAACTGAAACAAAGAATATTTCTGTGCATTCAAAATTATTTTACCTTTCAATTTATTTTTATTTTGCCATAGGTTCTGTACTCTATCCTACAACTATGAAAAAATACTGGTTAATTATACTCCTAATTAAGGAACCCTTCATTTAAAAATAATCAAAAATACATATATTAAATACTATGCCTTTCTGCTGCACCAATTACCTATAGCGGCTACTTTACTAACACTAGTGACATCTAAATATAATTCTCAAAGCATTATGGTATCTTTAAGCATTTCTTCCATAGGAAGTTTTATCTCCTTCTGTCTAACTCCATGTCAGTTACACTAAATGAACTTTATTCAAAAAACATCATTGAAATATAAATTATTTGCCTCTCTATGTAAAATCAATGAATATTTCATCATTTAAAATCAAATTTATTATAATTTTAATTGCCTTGGAATTTAGACACAGAGATAATAAGCAAAAATAAAGCAGTTTTATGATGGATGCGACATAAAATATAAATTTAAATGAACTTTAAAGTGGATGCCATATTTTATTTTGCAATGAGTCACGTGAACCCTTCATATGTTATGAGTATAATTATTATTTCAATTTTTATTTAAACTACCCAATATATTTTACTGAAATTTTTTTTTACACATTTTATGTGATAGTTTAAATATTGCCTAAAATTTTCAAAGCAAATTGTGAATTTTAACTTTGCTTAAAAAATATTTGAAAAATTAAGTCCCACAGGGTTCAGTGTATTTCATTTTTTCAAACAGAGTTAAATCCGAAACAAATTGAGTGGCATTATTCATTTTCATTCCTGTATGTCCCACAGACAGTCTCAACAGCATACTAAAATTTCATTTTCACAGCAATTATCATGCGAACGGACAGACAGAAATTATCAAAGTCATAAACACTTTCAACTACGTTGGAAAGTGTTAAAAATGTGTTTTTTAAATGGTACAAATATAGAATATTTTTATGTCAACTGACTTTGACTAAATATTTGCACATTTATATTATCAACCATAGGACAGAACTAATGGAGCTGAATTATCCACTTCCCCCTCCAGATGCGGAGAATCTATATAATAATTGTCAAAAGTGTATTTATTTTTCCAGGCCCTCCAGAAACATCCGGTGACCTAGAAGACTGAATCTTTGTGCATTTCTAGTATTGATCTTCAGAGAGAACCTAACGGTCCAAATTTTTGAATTCTCTAATGGTAATTTGTTCTACATCTCTAGTGGTAATTCGACTAAACTCTAGCGTTCTATCTCTCATAGCTATTGGTGTTCCCAATATCCTGGAAGGAGGAAAACACTGATAACCATAACAGGTTGACAACTGTTTTGTGATCAATTTGGATGGTCTACAGTGTCGGCTCTCGCTTTCCAATACGAAACATACAGAGATCCAATATAACTGTTTACCCAATGGAGTGTACGATTCCCAAAACTTTCATCAACATCACTAGTTTAAGCTACGTGGGAATACATGCAAGTCATTAATACAATTATTGGCTAGTTTATATCAGGGTATTTAAGGCCCGAACTCAAAGACATTTGTTTCATGTTATTCAAAAATTACTGAAAACTGAATAAGTATTCTTCATATTTTTTGCACAGATGGACACTAAATGATTTCTCAGGTCTAAAAATACCAATTTAAAAGAATAAAAGCTATTTTAAAAATAAATTGAAGTGGTAAGTAAAATAGGTTTTTTAATAATTGAAAGTGTCCAACATTTGCCTCTTTTGCTTATGGCAAAAAACTGTCCTATTGAAAATATGATCTACAGTTCTTTTATTAGTTGAGCATTTATCGTACATGGATTTGAGGTACTCTTTCAGCAAAATATATCATTTGCTGTAGTTGCTAAAAAAGAGCCTGAGCAGCTAATAAATAATAAAACATGTTTTTTTAAATGTAGATTAGAAAATAAATTTAATAACATTTAAAGTTTAAATAAATTTTACAAACATTTGAAAAATAGGAATACCAATTAAATGCCAACACACATCTCCTTGTTAATAATCACACTTGAATATTTTTAATTTATGCTAGAATTTCATTCAGAAATTATAGAAAATTATAAAATATATAAATTAAAAGCTTGCTGGATTTGAGGATGGCAAAATTATTTCTGATTGTAGCCTACAATAGTCCAGCAGAAGTGCAGAACCATTTTATGTAATATTTTAATATTTTTACAAAATAGTGCTCATTTGTGCCAAATTAACATTGGCGACAAACAACTCTTTAAACAACTAACTCTACATAGCCTGATTAGAATCCTCAAATTTGAGAAAAGTATTATTCACCCATTTCTACTTATAATGGTACCAATTCCATCTTTCATACTATATGACCTACTTGGTCATGATTTTTGAAAATAAATTTATTCATCAGCATGATAATAAAATAATTAAACTCTTAGAAAGATATTTATTATAAAATATACCTCTGTTTTCTTTCTGGAAAGCATAGCAAGAGTCAGGATTTAATTGAATTTGTTTTTCTTCCTATATTAAACAATTTTTATTTAAAGAACTACATAACATATTTTGCTGAAATTTTTTTTCTATATTTTATGTATTTCTATAATTTGAATATTTCCAAAAATTTTCAAAGCAATTTGTGCATTTTAACTTTGCTTAAAAAATGTTTGAAAAATTAGGTCCCATAGTGTTCAATGCATTTCATTTTTTCAACCCGAGTTAAATCCTAAACTAATTGGGTGATATTATTTATTTTTATTCCCATATGTCCCATAGAGTATCTCAACAACATATTAAAATTTCATTCAGATAAAGTCATTTTTACAGTAGTTATCGTGTGAACAGACAGACAGACAAGATGACCAAAGTCATAAATGCTTTTCAACTATGTTGTAAAGTGTTAAAAAGTGACAAGGGAAAACTGAAAACTTTTCTTAGGGCAGGATGTGAAGTTGTTTTCTGAGTTAAAAATATGTGCCTTGCATACCCAGGATTTGATGTTTTACCTAACCAGACCTTTACCACAAGCTCAGAAACTTTTTATGTAAATTAAGTTGAAAGATGAGTTTAGCTCTGATGCAGCTTTCCAGACCTATTGCAAATAAAATGACAAAGTTTTGACCAAGTGACAAAGTTTTGTTAATAAATCGGCCTACATAGTGTAAACATGGAGAGGAAAGATGATCTGAAGCATGTGAGAACAGATTTGCCACAGTAAATGCCTTTCCTAGTGGTTATTGAAAAACTGGACAATTCCTACTAAAAATCAGATTCCCAGACCAAGGTAAAAAAATTTGAGCAAATCCAAGAAAATCAGAACTGTTGGCAACTTTGAAAAATCCATCCCCTACCCCTTAGAACACAAGTTAGTACATAGACACTACAAAAAGCTGAAAATTTATTACTTACATATGAAACATCAAAAGATGTAACAGGCGAGCTAGGACTGTATAAAAGTCCTTGAATTGGTGGTCCACCACTTTTTCCTGCAGTAGGTGTGTTTATAACAGAGCTGCAATAAAACAGAATTTATATTATACACAAGTGTTTAAACATATTTTTTTTTACACAAGGATACAGTTGAAAGAAAAAGCAAAAACTTTTCTTGATAACCATGTTCCCAGAGTAGCACTCAACATGGGTGGACAAATTTCGTTCTTGTTAAGAGTTCATCAAAACTGAATAGCCATTGACCATGGAATTATCAAGGTTCTATTAAGAGGAATTAAAAAGAAAAACCTTTCTTTAAAAGCCTTCTTTAAAATTGTGCAAAAACAAAACTTATATCGCAAAATCCATAATCACATATCACAAAAACAACTATAGTCCATATACATAATCTAATTAAAAAAATATTGTTCTTTGATAAAGGATTTTTTCTGTGCCAAAGTTTGACAAAATCCATTTTTTATGTGTATTTAATTTGTGTGTTGTGTATAAACATTATAATTGATAACATCTTTAACTCAGACCTCTTACATATGAGATCAGGTAAAATATTTTTTTATTAATATATAACTTAAATAATTATTATGTTCATTTTTCAGTTTTTTATTTTAGAAATAATTTTTAACATCGTAATAGTGCTAAATAGATAAATTTATTATTCAACAAAAACATAATTCTGAGCAAAACATCAATGGAGTAAGTACAAGTGGAAATAGTAATAACAATGTTAAAGCAAATGCATCTCATGCAGAAGACAAAAAAATACATAATAAAATTAACAGGTAATATTCAGATGAATATTTAAGTTTCGATTTCACATGGACTATTGAAGAAGAATGTCACATTTTACAGTGTCATATGTGAAGAAAACAGTCTAATAGCGCAATGGTTCCCGCTAAGTTGAAACATGAAATCTCGCTATTACATCAGACAAAATGTTGTAAAAATTGACAAAATATATTATAAAAACTTATAGTCTAATTTAAAAATAAATATGCTATGCATATCTACAGGTCATACCATTTACTGTGATATGTGGTTTGTATATTACATCAAAAAGCAAGCCAAAAAGCCAAAATCTTGAATGAAAATATTTAAATGTAATATCTTTATTATACTGAGGAAAAAATTATGAATACTAACTTGAACATGGGGTACAATGAAATGAAAATTAATTAAATGTATATCAATTTACATGCAGAACAAAATCAGAAGCAATATGAATATCAAAATACAAAGAAATTAATATTGTAGCAAAATAGCTGTTTTTTGCATTGGTTATATTTAGAACTTTTAGTCAGTCACCCAGGAGTCAGGGGTGTAGTCGAGGGGGGACGCGGCCGGACGCAGACCCCCCACCTTTTCTCCTGATGTCAAGCGTACCCCCACTTTTTATTTTGTAAGGGGACGCTCTTTTTTTTTAAATTTATATATACATATATAACCCCTCTGCAGCTTGTAATAGTTGAAAGGTTCTTTGAGATAATTTCATTTCAAAATGCAAGAATCTTAATTGATTTTTCTTTCTTGAGCTGAGAATCATATGCTTTGGAGCACAATTTTTGGTTCTTAATAAATAACTAAAATTAGAATAATTATTATTCTTTTGATTTTATCAACATATTAAGAGCTCGAGTTGGAAAGCAAAAAAAAAAAAAAAAAAAACTGGATACAATTGAAAAAGTATCTCAATACAAAATCCATGATACATTTAGAGACTAGGGTCGTTACTCAAGGCATTTTATATGGGTGATACTTGTATCGCGATACTTCCCAGCCCTATGTCAATCACAGAAATTATACAGTATTGGCTAAAATTCTCCAAAACAGATTGTCCCCCCCACCTTTTTTTTTTACGACTACATCACTGCCAGGAGTAGAATTATATCTAGTGTTCCGCAAAGTTTTCTGCTGCAGTAAATGTTCTATGAAAAATCTGAAGTTAAAGGATTTGGGAATCTTTTAACAAAATTGAAGCTTCTCAATTTAACACACTTAAAAGAGTTATACAAAACAATATCACTTTAAAGAATTTAATTGGCTCAGGTTCATGCCTGGACTGTCTAGACATATTTTAAAACACTTTAGTTATGTACTGATCAAATCGATTTGACAAGTTGACCAGCTCTTAAACAGTATATTACATTTTAAACAAGCAATACCTTGAAGGAGATTGATATATGGGCTGATCTCTAAAAGCAGACACAGGAGTTACAGGAAATGGAGATGTAGAAAAATGACAGTTTTGCTTTGGAGAACTCCAAGAAGCAATTCCTGCCTGAAAATTAAAATTGATTAATATTTTTTTATTTACATTAATTTGGATATGTAATATCTATCACAAAGAGTAATATTTTTTTATTTACATTAATTTGGATATGTAATATCTATCACAAAGAGCAATTTTTCTTTCAAAAACAGTTGATTTAGTGATCAATTTTACAAAAAAGAAAGTCAACATAGACAGAAAAAAATAGGAAAGAAAAATATGTTTATGAGCAATTTTCTACTAAATTAGGATTAGTATGGCCACTAAGAGATTAAGAATTATAATTTATATAAAATTAACCAAAAAATTTTAAAAATAATTAACTTATAAAAATATTTTAGATGAAAACTAATATACCCCCCAGTATCTCCAGTTGCTTTATTTCAATTAAAAAAAAAAAGTTTAGTGTGTGTGTAGGAGAGGACAGGGGGTTGTAACTAGTTGTACCTGGGATATATGTCTTCATTTGGGGGTATAAGACAAATTTAAGCATCAGAATACAAAATTTAAAGCACCACAAATATGATACTCTTTATGGTGCCAGAAATAAAAATGCAGCTGAAATTTGATCATAAAAATTAATAATTTTGTGCAAAAGTTCTCTGGGTAGAATTTTGGCCTTTTCATATTCTTTACAGTTTAACACATTTTGAAATAAGGCTGGATTTTTTTTTTTTCTTTTGCCTATAACCTTTTCAAGTTTTAAGACCATCTTTTAATGTTCTACTTCCTCATACAGCTTAAATTATGGTTTTAGAGTTTAGTAGCCACTGGCTAGAAACTATACAGGTAAAACTCTTACAGGTCTGGGAGATTTGGCAAGTATGGATTACAGTCAAACTCAAAAATTAAGAGGAAAACAAGTACTCGGTTTTGCCTATTACACGAGGCTATGTGCATTGACATTGCCTATATATACAGCCCCCTATTTTACAGAAAAAAAATAACCCATATCCCCTTTCTAAATATCTTGACTATGCCACTGGTTCTTACCATGGTTTTAGTTTTGCTATCAATCAATAAAGGTTATATATATATATATATTGATTTGATATGTATAATGTAATTGTAATAATATGAAATTTAATTTAAGTTTCTCAATTATTGTGGGATTTTTGCTGCCTACATGCATACAGATGGATACACCATTAAAAAAAATGAAAATAGTTAATCCAATTATAAAATAAACTTATGGATTAAATGAGCAACATTATAAAAAATAATTTATATTAATCAGTTTCAGAAGAAAGCTCTAAATTATGTTCTTTTTTTGTCAGGACATAAGGCATACAATATATTCCTTTGATTGACATTATAAACAACACTTACACAATGTCAGGCAGAACCAGGACATATTTCGATTTGCCCATGAAGATAAAATTTGTACAGAGAAAACAGATCTTTATATTTCTTTATAGGTGAATTAAATATTTTTAACCAATGCCCATTGGTAGAAAAATATATCAATGAAAAATAGCATTTTCATATTTTAAATCACTAACAACACTAAATGTATCTGCTAGTATAAACATAAATGAGAAATATATATCTGAACTTACAGGTGATGTCACACTTTCTCCAAAGAGGTATGGTGGCAGGTAGTTTTGACTTGCATTAATTTTACTTTTAGGGCTAGATACAGGAGATCCAATAGTCATAGGTTCAGCACTGCTAATACTTGCTTCTGTAATAAAATTCCAAGTTATTCAAGAAAATCTGTTTACATGGTTTATATAAATAAATCAATACTTGCACATTACCAGCTAACTCGTGTTTTTATTTTTTAAAAGGTTTCTGCATTTTGAATTTTAAACCTTTTGATAGCTAGTGCAATGCATTTCAGTTTAGGACTTTTTAGTAAAATATATTGTAGTTCAGAAACAACCAAATCAAAACATTAACCAGTAATATGAACTATATTCATCCTGCTCTAACAATGTGGAATGATTTTTGAACATAAAATATATATTATCTAGCCTCCTTTAGCAACTAGTCCAGTTGCTTAAACAGAATAAACTATTTGAAAAGCTTTCTTGCAATAACTATTGATAGCATAGTAGGCAAGCACATTCATCATATAATGCATATATAAATGGACACCTACATGACTTTGTCCATTGTGTGGGTATTATGTAATCTTTATGCCTATACAGTATAAGTGGTACAAGCTAAAAAGTATAGTGCCAGTTGTGTAGTGGGTACATGCAATCTTGGGCTGCACATGCAACACAGACATATGTCTTAAATAAGCACAGTAATGGGGTAACCAGACTTTTAAACACCATTGGACAAATAATTTCTGGACATCTTTTCCTATAATGCGTAGTCTTTGGTCCTACAGTCAAAAATATGTTCATCACAAGAAACATCCCCTTCTCATTAGGGGCCCTCGTGTAATTGCTCCATCCCCTTCTATGACGGTAGCATGTGACTGAATAAACACACCTTTGTCCATTGTACACCAGCATTTTTAAAAGTGTGTTCTACGGAACCCTTGGGGTTCCACGACAATATTTCACAATGTAATAGTTTTGTGTAAATTTTCTTAAAAATTGAAAAAAATGTGTAAAATTTGAATGTTTAATTTGGATCTCAATGGACTTTATCGATTTTCGGATTCTGCCGATTGAATTTCGAAAAAGTTCCATAACCAAAAAAGTTTAAAAAACACTGTAGACACATGCAATCTGGGTTAATGTGCTTCCTTCACATTCTGTGCCCTGGAACATATGCCCCCACCCTTCCCCAACAAATTTTGGCAAAAATTGAAAAAAAATCCTGCATCAATATTTCACTCTACAATATAACATATTAATTAATGGAAAAATTTTTATGAGTGTTAGTCAGGGGATATGTTTCGCCAAGAAGGCAACAGATCCAAAGTGAAATATATATATAACAGCAGCTATACATTTCTTTATCATCTGCGGAACATTTTCATTTACATTATTCTTTAAGGTATACAGCTTTGTTTGGTATTATGATCTTGGCGAGTTTCATGTCAATCGAGTGATAACTGGTTAAAAATTATTCTATGAGAGGGTATTAATATTAGGTTTTATATTAGGTTCAATGTTCTATAACAGGTGTTAATAACAGAGTTCAAACAATATTACACAAGGCTCATCCTTATGTTACTTACATCCATTGCATGGCATATAAACCAAACCTAGTTTTAGTTGTAGTATGTAAAGATAATTACTTTGATTGCAGTTTTTAACACTATATAATCTCTGTATGAACATTTTTTGCACCCAGATACCCATGACCAATTTATTTCAATTCAAAAAGAATTGAAAGTCTGTAGTAGCTCTCGACATGAAATTGTTAAATTAAGTAATACACACTGGTCATGCGGAATCTAGAGATGCAGATTCACGGTGGAAGGTCAACATTGGCAACTAAGTTTGCAGTCATGGTGACCAAAGTTTGTCTGGAATCCTTTCAATCCCATGGTGTGGTAGTTTGAGTCGATTGATTCACTGTCTTTGACCATGAATCATAGGCCGATTACCTCTTGATCGTGGACTGTGAATTCGTAGATACAAAGCACAGTCAATCGTGATTTTGTCACACTGACGGTATGAAGCCGGTGGCTCCATACCCGTAAACTAATTCAAACTAGCTTTTTAGCTGACATTTTTATTGGCATAGTATGAGAGAGAGAGCACAGTCTCTGTTCTAATAACTTTGCTTTTTTTCAGTTGTATCATTTAGATGGCTTAATCATGTACCACATGTTCCTAAATTAGCAAAATATTTTAGAGGAAACTGTGAATTTGTCTCCCCAGCATATGCAGGTTATAAATTTGATCGAATAAAATTATGCTTTTCTTTTACAGGATTCTTCCATGGATCCACAATTTTTTGTTTTTTTTTTTGTTTCTCCAGAGTACTTCCACGCTTCATTGCCCGAGAAATTTTCTTCATTCTGAGGGGTAAGATTAATTTTCCCAGATCATGAAAAAGTCATGAAATCAGTCATGAATGTTACCAAAATGTTGCAGAATTGGAACAATGCCACAAATTTTGAGACCAGAGTTTTCTCTTTCTTACATCTAGAAATCAGTTTCTCCATGATTGCAAAATCAGTGTTCACAAGTGGCGATTCCCACTGTATCTGGAGAAATATGACCAATGATTATTTTGCTGCCACTTTCACAATCTATTTACGGGGCGCGGTAGCCCATTGGTTAGCGCGCTGGAGTTGCACTCGGTAGGCCCGGGTTCGATTCCAGCCACAGCCAAAACTGCCGCCGTGTTCATGCGGAGTACGATCACGTTAAACATGTGGGTCCGAAAGTCCTTCCGAGAGGTTGGTGGTAGGGGAAGGAGGGTACAGTCCCTGTGGATGCCTCCCCCACTGGGTTCCGGTCTAAATTGGGTGGCACTACCCGACCGTCCAAACAGTTACCTTACACCTTTCTGGTAGGTCGGGCGGTCTGGGTTTCAACAACAACAACAATCTATTTACGACTAAAATTTTATAATTATTTCATTTTATATACAATAAACTATTTTTTAAATATGTTATTAATAAAATGAAAGGGCTATTTTGCAACAGCATCATGACAAACTGCATTTGTACGTGATCCTCGGCATATCTGTTTAAATGGAAAAATATTTTCCACTTTTGCAATCTATTTACATCGACTATAATTTTTGTATTTATTTCGTGTTTTATACATCAAAATTTTTTTCAAACAAATTATTTATAAAATGAAGGACAATTTTGCTGCAGCATTGTGAAGAACTTCATTTGTATGCAATCCTCAGTAATATTTTGTTTAAAAATATTTTGCCCTTTTGCAATGTATTTGCATAGACTACAATTTTTTTAATTATTTCGTGTTTCATACAGAAAAACTGTTTTACAAATATATTATTAATGAAATGTACCAATGGGCTAATCCGGAGGTCACCTTGGTTAAATCGGAGAAGACGCCACGCACTTTGTGAGGTTAAATCGGAGAAGACGCCACACACTTTGTGAGCGCTTTATGTTGCAATCTGGTAACCTCTTCTATCGGATGTTTTCGGCGGAAATTGTGTAACATCCAATAAGAATACGTTTTTGTGTTTGCTACAGTTTTTTGATGTAAAAGAACATTTCTATCAATATTTTTGGCCATTGTTGTGCGTGTTTGCTTGTTCTTTCGTTATATGATTTATTTTGGAGAAAGTGATTTTGCTACGTGCGATATGCACAGATAAAATTGTAGCATATTCTGTGTCTGGGCGCCGCAGGCGACCGTTCCTAATAAACCGGAGATCACTGGGGGCCCCGTTCCGGTGTAGAACGACCTTTAGGTCGAACCCCTGCCCTTGTACGGACCACCGATACATCCGTTCCACAATTTTCGATCTTTAGATCGAATCCCTGCCCTTACACGGACCTGTAGGTCGAACCCCTTCCTTTATATGGATCCTCAGTTAGATGGAGAAAACGATCTTGATACGTGCGATATGCACAGATAAAATTGTAGCATAAAAATATTAAATTTTACAAAAATCTGATTTTGGAACGTTTACATGAGTATTATTAATTTTTTTATTCTGCAGTTTTATAAAGTTATTTAATTTTCTTAAAATACACAAAAATCTGATTTTGTAACGTTTTTTTTAGTATTATTCACTGTTATTTAAGTTAAATTAAATTATCATTTATATTAGAAAATCTTGTTTAGAACAAACACAATAGTCTGTCTTTAGAAATAGGGTTCTTCTACCAAAACATCATTTTGGTAGGAGGAGCCTATTTCTAATGACGGTAAATGACATCACTGAGGATGGGTGGAGCCAATTTCAAAACACGGAAGAAAGCACCAACCACAGGCCAACTTGGCCCGATTTTGTACTTAGAAAAAAATTTGCGGTGACCTGATCTCCGGATTTACCATGAAATGAACTATCTCATAGCAGAATCGTGAAAAACAAACAGCATTTGTATGTGATTCTCTTTATTTTGTTATGAAAATATTTTCCACCTATACAATCTGTTTGCATCGACTAATATTCACTTTGTAGTAGAATTCACTCTTCTATGTCTATGTATATGAGCATTTCATAAATCAACATACTTGTGGTCATTGTGCACGATATATATTTTCTTTATGCAATTAATAATTTGCATCTTGTATATCATGCATTATGAAATAATTATAGTTTTAAATTTTAAAAATCCAGCTGAAATTTAAATAAACCAGTCTGTTTACAAATTCATTCCATTGTAAGAAAATTTGTTCTTAAATAAGTCATCCCCCCCCCCCCAAAAAAAAAGTCACTATTTTTTTAACCATTCTTATGGCTTCCTCTTCTGAGGAACCCTGCTGAAAGAATCCTTTTTCACCCATCTTCATCTTGTAATTATTTTACCTCAGAGCATCTCAATTTCATATTTTTGTTTTCAATATTCAGGCGAAACATTTTGTTTAGAAGAGATAACTTTCTTTTTGTACATTCCCAGGCTGAAATGCTGTATATATTTTGTATCTAAAGGCATTTATTTCTATAGCAGAATCAAATTGAATTTAAGCAATAGAAAATATCAGCTAGAAAATACTAATCACTTAGCAACCTTGTTTATTTCTTTAAAAAAAGAAAAAATACTTTTCTAATATTTTTAGGGTTATTGTAGTAAAGAAATTTTTTATAAATTCTTTGTTTATTGATGCATAACTAGTTACTCAATCAACAGTGACCCGAACCGAGAGATAACTTTTTCAACAATACATTGCATAAACAACTGGTTGAAGTGTAACTTTCAAACTCGATGCTGTTTTCAAAATCTGACATTGTAAGAAAATTGGACAGTGGTGTTATAATTGATAAATTTTTATCACAAGAAAAGCAAAAAAAAATGTATTAAATTTTCATATTATATTATAAAGCTTGTAAAATATATGTTTGTATGAAATTACTCCATATTTAAAAAAATTGGGGTAAATCTGGATAATAGCCCCCACACGTATTTTTTCTAAGTACAAATCAGGCCAAGTTATTTTCTGGATTAACCAAAATTGGCTTAGCCCCCCAAAAAGATATTCAACCTTAGAAAATAGGAGGGGGGGGGGTCCTAATCCCAACTAAAACATTTTCCCCCTCCTCTCGTACAGGCATTGTCTTCTATCTCCGTCTATGCTGCCAAGAGATTGCAAAAGAAGTTTTTCGTAGAAGTTTTTCGTAGAAGTCTTTCCATGAGGGGTTCTTGTGATACTTGAAATGTCATTTTAAAAGGGGTTTCCACAAGCTTCAAAATCGCTTTAATGTTATAAATTTAATTTAATGCTTAGGTAACCAAGCTAAGAATATGTCTTATCTCCCAATCAATTAAGATAATTCAAGGTATTACTGTAATATTATGTTTCTCTCCACAAACAGTTCTAAAACTATGCTAGTTGCTAAAGAGGATACACAAAGTGAGCTATAACTATGCATTAGTAAAGATGTTAAAAACTATAAATTATATGACGAGACGTGGGAACTCTAAAAATATCAAACTAAACAGATGAAGTCTTTGCTAAGGAGATCCACAAATGAATTTATTAGTTTTAGGGTGATGAAATATAAAAAAAAATGAAATGAAGTAACTCATGAAGTACATTGCTAATAAATTAATCATTGTTTGATCAGAATTTTAAAACTATTTTATGAGAATTTAATTTTTCTTTGTTATTAAAGTTGGAAAATCCTTAAGGGTGTCCAATACTTGCACGACACCCCATTTGCAATAACTCGAGTTTTGTTTACAACAACATAACTATTTACATCAAGCAAGCAAATAAATTTCCTTTCGTCAATTAAAATATTAAATTTTCTGAATATTTTCCGTGTCATCAATGCTATTTTAGTTTAAAAAAAGCGCTCGCAAAACGACTAGTATTACTTCTATCAGTTGGCTCTAAAAACCGGAAATTGCATATTAATTATAAAATAAATAATTTACCTGAAAATCTATGCTCATTTTGATTATATGATGAAAACATTGTAAATTTGAGTTAAAGCAATATCAAAAACTTTTTAATCGCACCTCGCACCACACAACACAAAAATAAATTTACCTCGCTGATATTTTACTTTTTCATTTCACTTCACTTGAAGTTGAATCAAAAAATATATTTTATACCGCGAAATTAAAGAAATTTAATATTTTTTTTACATAAATATATCTTATTTTCCAAGTCTTTAAATTAGAAAAAGTTGCTTATGAAAGAATAAGCTTTTTAACCTTTCACTACGTTTTCTGTCTATCAGAGTCCGCTGGGCAGAGATTTTCTGAAAAATTAATATTTTGCAATTTCCACTCTAAATACATATCAACTAGGCTTTAACTAGACGTTTTACTTTTTTATTAAATGTAGTTTATTACAAAATTTGACCATTTAAATATTAAGATTTTAACATGGTTTGGCAGCAAACTTCTAATAATGTTGCATTATGGGTAAAAAGTGAGCGATTTTTCAGGTTGTCAGTTATATTAGCGCTTGTGAAGATTTTAAATAATGTATATAATTTAATAAACTGGGTTGGAATTTGTACATAATCAGCTGATTATTTCACTAACTTATTGATATTTTTATCCTGTAATATAAAATTCTATTTAGTGATCTGTTTATATCCAAACTTTTATCTCTTATAAACCCCTTTTAAAATTATGTGAAATTCAATAAGCTTTTTATTATATAAATCGAGGATTACTAACTGTCAACATTGGCCATTCATCTTCAAAAAATCATTCTACCGCACAGATTAGTGATGATGAGCTAATACAGAAACAGGTACCATTATTTTTATCAATAAATGACAATGTAAAGTGAATGTTAAATTTTGTTATCCATAATTTTGTTAAAATATGTGTTTTTTAATCAACAAACCAAAAATTCCAATTACGATGAATAGACTGTTTATAAAAGAACCTCTTGTATTTACTTATTTTTTGATTATTTTATTGTTTACTTCTCACAACTACAAGCATAATATAAAATTAAGTGTTGAAGTGTATTATATGAAATAATAAATTTTAAATATATTAAAATGAATTTATTTACCCGGATAATGGAGTATATTGATCTTTCTACAATTTTTTTATTACTTCTAGTATCTAAATGCTATAGATATGTTACTTTTGTAAAGCAAATTTTGTATTTTACCAAAATACAATAATTTTAACTTTTTATTTTATTTATAACTCTAAGCTGTTTTGTAAACTATCTTATAAATGGGAACATAAAAATTACATTTTTAGGTGCTTCAAACTATTCAGTAAAGACATGCTTATGCAATTTGCAGATTTATATATTTCATTATTTTGCAGAATTTTTATATATACAGGGTTTGCTCTGGATATTTGATTTCTTTTGCCAACACAATCACAAAGTGCAATTTTTGGTACCAATAAAAGCACTTTATTAATAATAGTGCAAAATATATTGACCAATTTTAAAGGCAAAAAAAAAAAAAAAACTTCTTTATAAGTGTTCTTGCCTTTTGCTTGTTCAGTTACTCTGTCTCTATCTTTGGATCCTTTTGAAAAGGTCCTTTTTGTGTTTGAAACTTGTTTATATTTTTTTATCAATTTTCTTGCTGTTATCCATGAATAACAGCATATAAGGTCTGATCTTAATACAGCATAAAAGTATCGACCTTTTTTTTATTGTGGCTACCTTTTGCAGCACATAAAGGGGACTTATCATTTAACCTAGTATCCTACTCTACATCTGTGATTTTTTTCCGAGACAGCTCTATCATTCAGTCACTGTCAGGCAGTTGTGATAATAGTACATGTACCATGTGTTCGTCACAATCTTATTTGGAATGAAAATGACAGAACATGTTGATCAAAGGATCTGCATTAAATTTTGCTAGAAACTTGAGGATATACAATTGAAAAGATAAAGAGGGCTTTTGATAATGAAACTATGGGTGTTTTGCAGATTAAAGAGTCATATTAAAGAGTCGTGCAAACAATTCTGACTGAAAATCTTCGCATGCACCAAGTCAACATAAAATTTATTCCAAGACTCCTCACTCATAATCAGAAGGAAAAATAGCTGCAAATTGCACATAACATGCTTTAATAGACCAATACTGACCCTAATTTTATGAAAAATATCATAACTGGAGGCGAGTCCTGAGCCTATGGTTATGACCCTGAGACAAAGACACAGTTCTTTCAATGGAAAACGCCAGTGTCTCCACAAAGAAGTCACGAAGTCATGTGAAGGTCATGATGACCATTTTCTTCGATTACCAAGGTATAGTACATCATGAATACGCTCAACAGGAAGTACTACCTGTTTGTTCTTTGCCATCTACAAGATGCTGTTAGATGCACGAAACCTCAACTCTAGCAGAATGGCGACTGATTGATCCATCATAATAATGCTCCAGTCCACATCATCTTACCTTATCTAGGACTTTCTAGTGAAACAAAGCATTACACAAGTTGGACAGCTTTTCTCAGCCATGCAAATGGTTGCTCAAGTCCTCGGACGAATCGGACGGTCTGAGTCTTCAATAGGTTGAACAGCCTCCCTACTCCCCAGACATGTTGTCATCAGACTTTTGGCTACTTTCCAGACTCAAAATGCCACTCAAAGAAAAGATATAATTCAAGATACAGGAGATATCAAGAGAAATCCGATGAAGCATCTTATGAGCATTCTAAAACAGGACTTTGAAGCATGTTTCCAAAAGTGGCAACACCGCTGGGGAAAATGTGTGAACTCAGAAGGGTCCTATTTTGAAGATTAGTATTTGACCTAAATATGTGACCTAGATTTTTTTTTCCTGGCATAAGGTCGAATGATTTTTTATCTGACTGCACATGATACAGAAATTTTAACCTCTCATCAAATACACGCTTTTTTCCTAAATCTTTATTCCAAATACTTTTCCCTGACCACACACAAGGAAATAAAGGCTAAATGGGTAGAAGCTATTGGTTGGTAAGATAAAATTATCTAAATATGAATGCTGCAACAAGGAATGATTTATGTTGCTGGGCAGCAGACTAGAATGGTTTTTGCTAGTTTTGCTTTCTATATTGATATGACTTCAAAAATGAAAATTTTATATACTGTAAGGCTGAATGGACCTAATTTCTTTATACCATATCAGATGCTTTTATTGCATTGTAATTTTCACTCCCCATCATCCCATACACATATCTTATGCCATCCCCTCCTTTTTAGAATCCATTTTATTTTCCTGTATTTGAGGTGAAATGTGTTTATTATTTTTTCCACAACTAAGAAACATAAACCTACCATTTTTTGTCCCAGTGACTGAAATGTTTTAACCTTTTTTTCTTTGTCTTGATTTGCCGTTATTGATAACCCCATTCATATATATTTTTTTTTAATTTCAGCCATCCCATTTTTATTTTTTCTAATTTTTTGTTTTTTTTTTATAAACCCCCCCCCCCTTTTCCCTACTTTTGATAATCAACCTGAAATGGCCATCTTATTTTCCTTATATATCAGTTGATTTAATGTATCAGTACAGCTTTAGTATAAAGACTTTATTTGGCGATATTTTTGGCAAAATTTTTCCCGCAATCTAGTAATCCAATTTTGTTTCTGGCAACCCCTCAACCTCAACCCTTTCTGCATTGTAAAAGCAAAGAAATACATGTAAAAATGTGTATTTGGTTTTGAACGTTGTTTTGTCTTTTTAATGCTTTTTAAATTTTATGATTTTCATGCTATGTCGATGTCCACACAGCAAACGTAAGCCTGTGCTCTATGAGCCACAGAATGCATGTTGCTATGTGTGAGTTCTGACAGGTAGCGGGGTTAGATTCTGTGATGTTTTTTAGCAAGCGAGCGTAATGAGGTAAGACCACAGAGTTGTCGTAAGCCCATGTTCAAATTGTTACAGATCAACTGCTGCACAAATGGCTGTTGCTAGATTGTTGCCTTTGAAAAAAAGAAACCATTCTTATGTAAATTGTCTGTTTCTACATTATTTTATCTATTTTTACAGTGTTGGTGTTATTTTTTCTTTTTTGTATGATATTTACATTTTTTATGCATTTTCGTATTTTACTTTATTTTTCAATTATTTATCTGCTAAGCCTAACATGACATTAATAAACACTTTCAAACACTATCTTCCGTGGTGACATTTTTGGTCACTAAACAATGGCAGATTTTATACTAAAGCTGTTCAAATGTATCTTTGTAAAAAATTTTTGATTTTTTTCTGCTCATTTCCAAATGTGAGGAAAAACAAAAATTAGTCTTTTTTTTTACTGCACCCTCACATCCGACCCCAATGATGGAAAAAAATAATTTATTTTCCATTTTCTCTTAATTTGAGTCTCCTGATTTATTGATACCCATTCGAATATTTTTTACTGCATTTTAATTTTCACTCTCCACACCACTTTTTTTCTAATCAACATAAAACATCTGTTTTTAAACCTGTATTTGGGGGCAAAATAATGTAGCCCTGCCCTGGTACTGAAAATGTTTTAATTATTTTTTGTAACTAGGAAAAAAAATGAAAAATCACTGTTTTTTGCTACTTTTTGCCCTTCTTAGTGACTTTAAAAATGAAATATTCAGTATTTTCACCCAGTTTTGATAAATTGTGCCGTAACATACTGTTACCCAGATCTTTCTTAAGTGTTTAGTATCTGAAACATTTGAGATAATAAACCGAGCTGATGTCTCCAGAAAAGCGGTGCATATTCTGCCTGTATACAAGTCTGTCAGGACAAGTGGAAAATATTGTCCTTGCTTCCAGCTATAAATCCAAAATCACTTAAAACAAGGAAATCCACATTTCTCTTGAACCCCACCCACATAAGTGCCAGCTCATTTTAACTAGAAAAAAAAAATGTTTAAATCTTCATAATTTCAAATACTTCAAATGAGTATGTTCGAGATTTCTGTGTATAGCATGAAAAGAGGAATCTCAAGACTTCTTTTAAATTTGCTATTTTTTAAAAGCCAATTGGTTGGATGTTAGCAGACAAATATTTAGTAATTATCGAGTCACATCTGAAGGTGTGACTTTTGACCTGCCAGTGGTATAGCAGGGGTTGAAAAATTGTCAACAAACCTAGTAGCCAGAAAAATTTTTTAGTAGCCAGCTAGTCATGGCATGCGAATGTGGGTATGTCAGTATTTAATATAAAATATCACTATTACTTTTTTAATAATTATTATATTTTTAAAATATTTTAATAAAAATTAATATAAGATATCTAACAATATTAATTTTTTAAATTATATTAATCTTTTTAATAATAAAGCATTATTTTTTAATTTTGTGTTACTAAATTACTGACCTTGCCCCAAGCTAATGTTATTCAAAATATTTTGAACTAAAAATATTTTTTTAAGTACTTTTAGTAAAATTAAGATTATGTTCATTTTGAATTAAAAATTGAAATTCGATATTCAACTTTGGGTGCAAATATATCACATTCTAATTTATGCTCTTCAAATGTATTCCTAATGAGCCTTATAATACTAAATGCCTAAGTAAATAAAAATGTTTTAATTTCATTATCTTAAACATATATTTCAATTTCATTTACAATATGTTTAAAAGCTAATATTCCAGCATAAAAAGTACAATAAATGTAAAAATATCAGTGGATGCAAACAGATTGAAAAAATGGAAAATATTTAAAAATATAACGAAATATATTGGTGATTGTGTTTAAATAAAAAATGTCCACGATATTACTAAACTGTCTTATAAATTACTAATTAATAAATGAAACGCGTAAACCCATGAATATGCTGCGATGGATTTTTTTGCTAGGTCAATTTTCGGTCTGAAATAGTCATTTTCACCCCAAGGATTTCATTGAAAAATGTCTTTGGAATCCCACCAAAGTCCTTTAAAAAATTTGTATATTTTCCGGGAGATGAAAAAATCGAGTATCCTGAGAAAATGACAAGTTTATTGTTTAGGTTAAGTAAGAGGTCAATCAAAAGCTATAAAATGACGTTTTGTCTGTTATAATAATTTTCTTCGCATTTCTGCAAAAGTTAGCTCGCATTAATTTCGCGAATCATTAAAAAACGTACTTTCTATATTTGATAACAAAATTTTAGAGGATTATATTTTTATCTCGCAAATGCGATTTTCTTTTATCTTTTCCAATAAATGTTTATTAATTACGCACAAAAGTGTGAATCCTGTGCAGAACATCAGAAGGGCGTGGCCATCATCTTGAAGGGCGTGGCCAAAGCAGTTAAGATTTCTTTGGAGATATCGTAATATTTTTAGTGAAAAAGTTGGAATATCTTTTACCGAAAATCAAAGCCTCGGAACAATGCGCAGAAAAAAACCCATAACGAACTCGGGAAAATTGGAATGTTTGGTACAAACATTGCTCGGCTCTATACACTCAGGAAAAATGAAACATTAAAAAGCACCTAGCTGCGACTTGTCCGTAACTAGTGGACAATGGAATGATGCGTCTATTTCTATCTAAAAATATTTTTTATGTATTTCTGGGGAGAGTGGAACTTAATTGATGTTTTTGTGACTAACATAACCAGTGAATCGGATTACACACCATCTATCCTGACATTAGTAAGTTCATTTCCTAACAAAAAATTCTTTAGTTTATTAAATAGAGGAAAAAACAATGTTTCAATGGTAAAAAGATTTTTTTTTTGCTAGTTGTATTTTTGATGATAAAATATAAGCCTGAAAACTTAGAAAAATGACAGACATTTTGGTTAATTGAATATGTGTTATTTGTTGCCATTTTATGTAGATTTGAAGTAATATTTTGTAAAAACTATAGTTAAATTCCAAAAATTTGAAAAATTATCTTTAAAACGATATATAATAACAATATATATGCTGAAAGGTAAAAAAATGACCTTTGGGTTGACAGTTCCGTGGAATTGCCCTATATATCTAAGTGATTGCCACCAGCAAAATCTAAATTGCTCAATTAGAAGGTGAAATTAGAAATTTGGGGGAGGGGAGCTAACCGAACTGAAAGTTACACCCAGGGAGCTGACACAATAAATATGTATATCCAGTTCACATGTGCAGATGATGCCGGGACTATAGCCACCAGCGGAATCAAAATTGCTCAATTAGGAGCAGAGATGTGAAATTAGAAGGGGACTACTTAAAGTTAAAGTTGCGCCCAAGGGATTGATTCGAAAGAGATGTATATTCAGATGGTGCAAAGACTGTAGCTACCATAAGATTCAAAATCGCTCAATTTAGGAACCGAGATGTAAAACCGTGCAGGCTAGTTAAACTAAAAGTTAAGCTTCAGGGGGGTTTGAATAAAATAATATGCATATTCAAGCGATACACGTATAGATAGTGCAGAGACTATAGCCACCAGTAGATTCAAAATCACTTAATTAGGAAGCGAGATGAGAAATTTTAGGACCACCTCAAGTAAAATTTACGTCCAGGGAGTATTGGAGCAATATTGGTCTTCAATGAAATTAGAAGCAAAACCAAGGGGATTGAGTAGTCGCCAGTGAAGGTGAGGGGGGGGGGAGAGAGATTTTAAGGAAAACAACGTCAGATCAAAGAATCAAGTATCAGGTTGAAAATTGATTTTTAACATTCTTTAACAAATATTTATAATTTTTTTCGATCTTTAATGTTAAATAGCGGAAAAAGTAAGACATCTGAGTAAGTCAAGAGACCCACCCCCTCAGACAACACATTTCTGAAAGTGTCACTAAAAATATCCACGGGTATGCCACAAATACAATTCTCGTGACTTTTGAACAATTAAGAGGTCAAACGCATTATAATTCATCACAAACAAAGCATGGAACTACCCTAAATCAGAAATGATCCCCTTTCCGAAGGACAGAATCACCCTACATCAGAAATGACACCCACCCCCCCCCCCCCCCCTGGGCGCTTACGGAGTGAAACAATTTCATTAAGTAATACGGCTGGGTGGGTAAAAAATAAACTGAGTGCTCTAAATAATTCATTTTCTACTGAAGACGAAGAACAGAAACCCCCAAAATACCATAAATAACTTTCACTTATTCAATTAAGTAAAAAGCACAAAATATGTATCGAAAATTTTTTGAAATTCTATTTTCTGTATCTAAATCTAATGCTAAACTATTTCGTCATGAACCAAAACTGAAAGAACTAGGTCAATAGAATCAATAAAATAAATCAGAATTATATACATAAATGCAGTAATTTGTTTTCAAATATTTATTTAAACATCCAAATTTTTTATTTTAAAAAGAAGCAAGGGAGAGAACACACATTTATCAAGAAAAATTCGAAACCAAATTAGCGAAACTTAGCCAATTCCAGTCAGTCGTTCACAGTATTCATTTCTTCTTTGGCTTAAAGCGCAGACACTGACTCGGCACACATTGGATTGCAATATTGCAATGTCTGTTCTTTTAACTTGAATTTCTATTGCCGTTATATTAACATACCATTTGTTCTATCAGCCAGAGATGAGATAAAGGGAAGCGACCCTCATTAAAAATCCCTCGTCTTTCCCTGTAATGCAGTATTTTTCCCTATAGATTTAACATGGTATGAGAGTCAAAGCTTTAGTGCTGCCATCTAGTGACAATTTCGTCACTTATTTCCAATAATTCGACTTTTGATTTAAATAAAATCGCGGCCCCTCTGAGTAACCACCCTTGTCAATAATGAATAATGCTCTTGCATTAACTCCACTTTCTTTTCTTTCAAAATTTATTCTACAATAGCTAAATTGTAATTGTTGTCACAAATTATCATCTGCGGACATAAAAGAGTTCAAATTTAAATATCCAACTAATAATATTTTTCTAGTGCATATCGTCTGCCCCTGTTTCGAAAATTTCAGTGTGACCGTCATATGTGTTTTTATCAAATATTGTGTAATAGTGTGTTGAACTTAAAAAAAAAAGCAAAACTAAAAATCTTCTCAAATATATGTCTGCCATTGTGTTCCTAAAAAAATGCTTTTGGTAAATTAAAAATGAAGTCGACGGTGCAGTATGTGAAGTGCTACTTCACCTATTAAAATTGAAGCAAATGAAACTTATTTCTGCTGTACATTTTAACACACATTTGAACACATTACAGAATACAAGAATGCTGAATTTTAATTTTTATTGTAATCAGAGTTGTCAAAACCCCTGGGGTTTTCTGAAAATCCCCAGCCCATCTAGGGGATTTTGATTTTTTTTTTTTTTAAAGATTTTGGAAAGAAAATTTTAATTGGTGGGCACAGATTTTTATGCACTAAAAATCCCTAAAATATGTCATAAAATAATGTATTAAAAACATTCATAATATGCACTTAAATATGCATGTATCCCCAGGTCATGAAGGGTTTTAAGAATATTTTTAACCAGTGAATGAATGAATTTAAATGCTAATGAAATAAGAAACTTGTGAATATACAAATTTTACTGTCATATTTTTCTGATTTTTTGATATAATTTTTTTATATGTTTTTTCCTTTAAAATACATAAAAAAAATTAAACACTGAAAATATAAAACATCATGAGAAACTGAAGATTAAAATACTTCCAAATACACCACAAAAAATTATTTGTAATATTTAGTATGCCAGTAACAAAAAGTAAACATGAGAAATAAAAAAAATGAGAGAATGAAAAAAATGTAACACGTACAATAATTAAAAAACATGTTTGTACGTTTAGAGTAAATTCTGTTTAGGATTAAGAAAAAAATTTGTCACTAGGACTTAATTCAAAATTTTTGTAGTAAAGTTTCTCCCGTTAACTTCAAGGATAAACTTAAATTTTAAGAATATTCTTTCAACACCTACAGATGTGCATAGATGGAACTCCATGAATGGCAACTATGAAAGTGTCATATCCCCAATATCTAAATCTAATAGAGCTGTAATTATGTTGATTGTTTCCTAACCAGGATTTTTATGTAAAGTTTTCAGCTAGTTTTTTTTGACATCAAAGTTATTGGAACCACTTTGATTCAAGTGTTAATTATATCTAGATATCCACTAAAATTTTTAATTTCTCATACTATGTAATATAGTATAGAGAAAATATTGTTTTCATGAAAATTTTCGAATTCGAAATTTTGATGCCAATATGTTTTAAAACCTCCTGAACACTTTTTGACTATTTTTGGAGTGATGTCTGTCTGTCTGATGTCTGTGGTCGATTTCTTGTGTAAATAGTAGCCATGCATATTAATGAATTTTCATGGAACTTTATATCTGGCTTTGTTATTAAAAAATCTAGAACTAGATAAAAGAAAAATTTAAATTCGAGCCCAAACTTTGAAATGTTATATTTTTTAACATGGCAGCATAAGGCAAAATTTGATATAATCATACATAAAAGGATTTATTTATGCCTCAATGATCACGAGACTTAATAGTTTCAATCATTGTTGCCAAAAATAGCCGCGATACAATTCTTTTTGTTCATGATATCATTATCTCCCCTTGTGTGTGGGGGGGGGAGGGGGGGGGCATATTGTCAAATAGGGTATCAATCAAAAGATTTTTTCATGTCCTTTAAAGTAAAGGGTAACATGCTATAGTTGTATCCATTTGGACCCATAGTACCGAATTTTCAAATTTTTTCTTGTAAAATTTAGAAGGAAAAAAAAAATCTGATGTGGATAGCACATGGCTTTCCCTGCAGATTCAAATTCATTTATTTTATTTTATTATGCATTAAATTGATTTTAATTGCATTTTTTTTTACCTCAAGAAAAAATGTGCAATTGCATAAAAGTTTGCCTCCAAGTGATTACCCCTGTGGCAGAAAATTCTTTTGCTGTCTTAACACCAAAATTTTTCTGCAATACTACTATGTTTTTAACGATAAAAATGTTGTATAATAAATTTACAAGGAACAGTAATACATTTAACATTTTAAAGTTTAGATTTCTTTATTCATCAATCCCTTCTATAAACATTTCTAAAATACTTTGGTTGTCCCACTGTGTGGATACTCTAAAATTTTATGCATCCTTTTTCATTTTTGGGGGTATTTGATGCGCTATAATACATCAGCGGCAAGGCGGCACTTAGATCTTTCTGCAAGAGGTCATTCCCATTTTGTGACAATGTTGTCATGTTTCTTCCACAGGGGGTGATTACTTTTAATAGTAATAAATACTATACCTTTTTTTAAAATCAAAAACTTAAAAAGAACACTTAGAGTCATAACAGTTGCATTGAAATAAGTTGTGGTGGAACTAGAAAAAGTACCCAGCGTTGCCTGGGATTTAAAACAGGGATCAGTTAAATTCATTCGTTCAGGTGTCAAAAGGCACCCTGCCCACTTTTTAGCAATCACTTTTTTAAACGAATAAACAAAAAACATGCAAATGCTTAATGAGTGTCTTTAGGCCACTATGCAGGACTATATTAAAGTTCAATTTCATTATTTATAAGTATTTTTAGAATTCTGTATTTAGTTTTGATGAATAATATTATGTATTTGTACATAATTTTTAATGAGTAGTATGTAAATGGAGTACAAAATTTTTATTTTTATTTTGGAGAGAAGGGGTAAAAGTGGTCAAGGGGGTAAGACAGATCTTAGAGGTAAGATAGGTATGCTAACTTATGTAAGTATCTTTAGGCTTTTCAAAGTAACTATTTTTATTTTATTGATAAATGTGTTTAGTTACTCAATTTTTTTAGAATTGCATTTTTTCCAAACTTTACAGAAATAAACATTTATTGTTTGTATCAAAATTTTAATATAAAGCTATTTCCTTTTGAACAGACAATAAAATTTCAGACAAAAACGGACAATAAATAATTTGAATAATGTCACTCCTATTTTTGCTTCTTAGCAAGTATCACGAAACATATACCAAACTCAAATATATTGAGGATTCTTTACTCTATCTATCTAATTTTAAAGTATAATTTTGAAAAAAGAAAAGCTACCCCAGTCAGTGGCACCGACTTTGTGGGTTCGAGACACTTTTTGAACCTACAATAATTTTGTTGTGGGTTCCTTGAACCCCTAATGTTTTTGTGCATATTTAGTGCAAAATGCATAAATTTTATTTTTTGTTATTAATTCTTCAACTTATTCATTCCCCTGTTTACTCTATATAAAATGATATGTATAGAAATTTCCCCCTTAGACTGTATTCTGAATACAAAATTTTAACTCAGAAATGATTTAAAGAGAAATTTGTTGGCATGTTTAACTTTGGTAAAAATAACTAAAATTATATTTTACATTTTTTGTTATTTTTATAAAGATAAGTGAGTTGGAAATTCACACAGTATCTGTGTATGGGGTGGCACTTCCCGGCCGTCCAAACAGTTACCTTACACCTTTCTGGTAGGTCGGACGGTCTGGGTCTCAACAACAACAACAACACAGTATCTGTGTATTACATTATAATAATGTTGCAAACAAAAGCAAAATAAATGAAATAAATAATTATCTAGAGAAAAAAAAATATATTTCTAGGTATATGTAACTATAATTTGCTTCATTTTAGCATTTTAGATGTCTTATTGTGCCAGATAATTTGACTGAATAAAATTTAAATTAGGTTTAAATCCTTTGAAAAATGCATGGATTATTCCATTTAAAATTTCTAGAACCCCCCCAATAATTTCTCAAGTCTGCCCCTATGACCCGAGTTGTTTTGGATTGGGCCCAACCTGATCCAACCCTGATTGTAACAAAAATTGCTGCATTTTAAGCTTTTTTGATGCAAATCTATCAGATAATGAAAAGCTGGGGAAAAAAATTTGATCAGCTTTTCTGGATGTGAGATAAAGGCACTAATAAGGCACTTTGTTCTCTAGAAATTCGTAGCATTTATTGACTATGTGTTATTTAGCAACTTCTTCATATTATCAACATCATTAGAAAAAAACTAGAGGATTAGGGAGATCCTAAGACTC
This sequence comes from Amaurobius ferox, assembly GCA_951213105.1. Taxonomy (NCBI): domain Eukaryota; kingdom Metazoa; phylum Arthropoda; class Arachnida; order Araneae; family Amaurobiidae; genus Amaurobius; species Amaurobius ferox. Next base: position 30,489,542 of record OX578151.1, read on the forward strand.
TTTATATGAAAAAAGGGGGCATTCGACCTCTGATCCAAACTATGTACATTTTTTTTTTAAATTCTGCATTCACATCTATACAATATACACATTTTACTACCCAAATTCAGTCAAAATAGCTTCAATGGTTTTTGAGATTCCGAAAAGTCGCGGATTTTGGCAAAATGTAGTTTTAAAGCCAATCTATACATTTTGGGGGACTTTTTTTTTTTCTGCATTTACATCTAGACATTATATACAAATATACCACCCAAATTTTACCTAAATCACTTTAATGGTTTTTGAGATTATGAAGGGCCAAAGATTATGATAAAGTCGTTTTATACAATAAATAAAACTGCTACATGTAAGAAAATAACTTTCAAAACATCCTTGAAGAAAGCAGGCATATATGAATTAGGTGACAACAATTCTTTCGAGGTTGTTCTAAGCTCCCATCTTCAAGCTTAAAGAACAGCATATGCCTTTAACAATCAGTAAGAATGAAATAATGCAAAGCACAATCCACTTTTCATTTCTACAACTAATCATAGATATATTATGAATGCATCATACCTGATTTTACTCTTTCAAATCTATTGATTTTAAAAAATAATATTTTAACTCCCAACTATTGGGCAGAATTTAATTATTAGTAGAATAAATGAATTTGCAATTGTTCCTCCTGTTGCCAAATAAAAAATTATATTTTAAATACCATTAGAAATCAAGCAAAAATCGCCTGCTCATGAATGATTTAACCGTTTGAGCTTTATTGAGGCTATTTCAGTGTTTTATATGGTCCTGTTCTTGTCGGGGTTGACCCGAACTGCAGAAAAGAAAATTGTCGACCCGCAATACGACCCAAACCCGCAGCTTATTAGAAGTTAGCAGTTCAAACGCAAATAAAACGTTCAAAATTGAAAAATGTTCTTGCAAAACCTTGCACCTGATAATTAGAATTCTTTCAGTCCATCCTATTCGACAGATTCGCCGAGCTAAAGCGGAGAAAGAAGCAAATGCATCCTATTCTAATTAAAGTTCTGAACAGGTTGCCAGGGGGGTTAATATATTATAAAAATTCTGGTTTTACGTAATTTTGATCTAAATTGGGCTCTTCAACATAGTTGTGTCCAATCACAGTGACGTAACATAGTAAGCTCGGTTCCACCTACCGGAGGTTCCAGGTTCTCCTCCATTCTTTTCATGATCGTCAAACTAATTTTTTGGTCTGCATACACACATCCCCTTGCATTACAGGCTTGAGTGTTACGCCACTGAATTTAATTGATAATTATGTAGATTTTATGGCTAAAAAATTTCACAAGAACGGCATATTGATGGAAAATTTAAAATTTTGTTAATTCTATCAACCCCAAAACGCCCATTACCACAAATGCTTCAGACTTTGACAATGAAGGAAACGTGATGAAATGTTTTTTTACTAAAATATTATACTACGTATTGTGAAGAGGTTTTGTAAAATTGAAAAAAAAAAAAAAAAGCTGTGTTTTGTGAATAGTCGAATAAGTTTAATTCATAGTCTAGTCCAGTGTTCTTCAACCTGTGTTCCGCGGAACCCTAGGGTTCCACTCAAACACTTTAGGGGTTCCGCGAGTCGATACTACAATTCGTTGTTTTTGTTTTGTTTTTCTTTGTTTTCAATTTCATATGACATATATATGTATAATACAAATACTTTATATGAAATATTTATCTTCTTGTTTGAATTAATGCAAATTTATATCTTATATAAAGTTTTTATAACAAAGGCAGATACGCACATTGTTCATAACATGTAATACGTAATATGACACATCTCCCCTAAAATTAAATCTGGGTGTGCTACTGAACGAAGGGTTCCATAAAAAAAATATCTCAAAAAAAGGGTTCCGCGAGATGACAAAGGTTGAAGAACACTGGTCTAGTCTAATGCCACATATTAGTGGTAAGTTACAGATAAATATATACTGACGCATAAGACGATAAAAAGAAATAGCCAAATTTCTCATTCTATCACACACAGATATACACAAAAAGACGAAATCTCCTGTTCAAAATAACTAAGCCGCGAAAACAAAATCATTGAGGCGTCAACCTAGATAAAACTATAAAATACGTTCTATCTCTTCGAAGCATAGTGGTGTAGAAACTAAATGAGCTGGAACGTTTATAATTGCTGGAGTAGGAAGGATCCACAAAAGGTTGCTTTCCAAGGCTTGGGGAATTCCTAACCTAGATGCTTGCAACCGGCTGTGGATCAGTTGATAAAACCGACCAGTGATAAATAAAGAAAAAGATGGTGGTTGGAAAGAATTATGAAATTTTTCTGTTCTTTATTTTCTTGCTATAGTATAGTTAAAAAGATAAAAATTGGGTTAAGACCCGAGTTCGACGATCTTGGAACAAAGGGTAAAGGATGTGCCCAAAAGAATTTGTTGGATGAGATGAGTTACATCATTATCAAAAAGTGATAATAGATTATTTTAAACGATTGTTATCTGCTTCACTGAATATAAAAGAAATTCTATTCAGAACTTGATGGCTTTTTACTTTCCCTTCAACGTAGTATAATGCATAGGGGTAGTTTGTGACGGGGGTCAAAAATTCGTATTCGAGTTTTCGACGGAAGAACCCAAACATCCGTGAACTCAAATCGACTGTTTTTTAACATCTGTTGTCTTCCGTATACTTGTTTCGTCCGTACTATTCGTTTGATTCCAACATATTAAACTGTGACTTGTGACGTCATCAGGCGGGCGTCAAATCGTCATTATTTTTTACAAGTAATCAAAAATCGCTTTTTTTAAAGCGTTACTTCCGGTCATGCCCGCATGATGACGTCACAAGCCGCGCCCACATCTCTTTACAGGTTTGTTACGGGCTTTTACTACTCCTATTTTCAATTTATATTTATACATATATTTTTAAAAAATAATAATAATAAAACAACAACCTGTGAGCCGCATACGACTTTCTCTTGACTATGCAAAGACTTCACTTCTTTCATAGCAAAATAATGGATTACAAGGAATATAAAATAATGGAGTGTTTCTTGCATTTCATTATTATGTAAATTGAAATTGGACGCTTTTGCAAGTTTGTCCAAAAAGAACGACAAACGACATATTCACGCGCAAAATGCAATTGACATTAAATTAATATCCCGTAAAATGGGCAAATTCTTTGGAGTCAAAATATAAAACTATTACAAAATGCATCTCCTCTAGTGAATGAAACGAACTAGATTGATCCACGAGAATAATGTTAACTGATTTGTTTCATAATATTTCATATGGAAAGAGAACATATTTTATGATACTTACTACATTTTTAATTTTATGTAATGTTTTTGATAAATTTATTTGAAAAACGTGCAATATCTCGACAACAGCTCATGCTAGAGTTCTGAAGTTTCTGACATTCGCTTTCTTATGAAAAATTGAGTATGAAATGATTATTTATTTAGCAGTATTAAAGGTCTTGTTTTTATCGATTTTTTCACAACTGAATTCGAAAACCGTAAAATATCTCAAGAATAGTTTATACCAGTGTTTTAAAGTTTGTATCATTCATTTTCAAATAGAAACCTACATCCGAAATAATTATTCAATTATCATTATTGTATATCCTGATATTTTAATGATTTTTTCAAAAATTCATTCGAAAATTAGGAGAGGGGGGGGGGGGGGTTCGTTCCGAGCATTCGATCACGTTTAAAATCAATAAGGTTCCAATATTTACTGATTGTAATAGCCTTACCAATTTATTTTTGAAACTCTTCATTTATTCGTGAGATATTGCGTCCAGAGACATATACACACACAAGGCTGCTTATAGGGGTTGTTGTTGAGACCCAGACCGTCCGACCTACCAGAAAGGTGTAAGGTAACTGTTTGGACGCCCGGGAAGTGCCACCCAATTTAGACCGGAACCCAGTGGGGAGGCATCCACAGGGACCGTACCCTCCTTCCCCTACCACCAACCTTTCGGAAGGACTTAGGAACCCACATGTTTAACGTGATCGTACTCCGCATGAACACGGCGGCAGTTGTGGCAGCGTGCAAATCCAGCGCGCAAACCACCAAGCTACCGTCAAGAAATGTGCCAACAGCACGCGGTGTTCCAGGTGGTCACCCACCCAAGTACTAACTGCGCCCGATGCTGCCTGACTTCGGTGATCTAACGAGAACCAGTGTTTTCAGCACGGTACGGCCGTTGGCATACTTATAGGGGGTAAAGACATCACTTTAATAGGGAGGCGGGGACCCAGAAAAATTTTGAAAATACATGGAGGAACTTTATGGCTAGAATCATATCAAAAAATGTCTAGATTTCATGGATTGCTATTATGTAATTGCAAATTTAGAAATTTTATGGTTAGATTTAGCCATTTTTGGATGCTACACGTTCCAAAATATATCTACATCTAGAGATAAAATGGCTAAATTGGCAACCCCAAGCCCGAAATACCTTTATTTTATTTATTTACTGGCAGCGATTCCCGGGATTTACGATGCAAAACTCTTTTGGTTCAGCTGTTCTCCCGTGATGTTGGATCATACATACATACATACTTTTCTTCTTTATATATAGATTCAAATTAATAAAATTTGTTAAATAAGCCTGTGAAAAATAAACCATGGTGATAGAGTTTTCATTTAAATTCATATTTCAAACCTGCGATTTTCAAAAGTGACTAATATGTTCAATAAACTCCTACAAAACTCGGAGATTTAATTGACTTTCACGTTTTAAACCAACGATTTCCAAACTTTTTCGTTGGGAATCATGGAGTTAGAGAGTAGAACTCCTAGGAAAAAGTTTCGTTTTCCATTAATATCTCGACAACCCCTGGTCTTAAAAACTAGAAACTTAGAATAAATTTATGGGGGACTATTTCAAAGCTATCTACGAAATTTCATTAAATTCGGTGCACCTGTTCTCCCGTGATGATGAGACAAACGAAAGTTTCGTTTTTCATTAATATCGCGACAACCCCTGGTGGTAAAAACTCGAAACATGGACAAAATTTTAAGTGGGGTATTTCAAGACTATCCACCAAATTTAATCAAATTCTGTTCAGCCGTTCTCCCGTGATGTTGGATCATACATACATACATACTTTTCTGCTTTATATATATACTAGCAGCATACCCGTTCTTCGTACGGAGTATATAATATAAAGAAACTTGAAATTCATAATCATGCCCAAATGCTTATAGTATACTAAATGACATGTTTAATCAAAATATTCTGTTAAAATATTTAATCTAATGCTCCTAAAAAGAAGTTTAAGAATCTCTGTTCTCGCTATATAAAATCATCTTCATGGACATATCTGAAGAATAAAACATCTTGGACCCCTTATGTAAGCAAATATAAAAAAAATATGGAATTGAATCAATATATGCAAAACAAAAGCGTTAAAATTGTATGGGACCCGTACTAATTACGTACTAATTCGTATATACGCGAATATTAGAAAATATAACCTGTATTAGTAGATTACATGTATAAATTGAAAATACCAATAAACCCGTAATCTTTAAATCTGAAGACAGTCATTTATTCCAATATATGTCAAAATTAAAGTGCTAAAATTATATGGGAAGATATACACGTACTACTTATAATGTCCGATTATTAGTAGAAGATTACCCGTTTTGCAATATGAGTCACAAATGTTTTTTGGTAAAATACAACAGACGACGTAATAAATTGAATATATAATTAATCCCCTTAATCTTTATACCAGAAGACTGTACTTGATTCCAATATATATGCCAATATATGTCAAAATATATGTCAATATACCTGTACTACTTATATTCTCGTAGGTTAGAAGATATACCCGTGCATTCCTAGAAGATTACTCGTACAACGTACAATATGCGTGTGTCAGCAATTTTTGCCGCAATAAAACAATGGCGTAATAACTTAAAAATATCAATAATCCCTGAATCAATAATTCCGGAAAATATCAATAATAATAATGTTTAAACCTGAAGAGTATAATTGATATTATCCAGTCCAAAATGAAATGGCAATGAAATTTATTTTATATACATATCTTCATTATTCAAATCGGAAAGGATTTAATAAAAATCGTCTGCCGCATAAACACATTGGATTTAAATCCGTTGCTAAGCGACATGATATCATTTGCTTCAAATAAATTGGTAGAAAAAATATCGTCTAAATAGTTATATTTCTATGGAACATTTGGCGACAGTTTCGTCAAATTAGCGACATTTTAAAAAATCGCCAAATTTATCGCCAAGTGGGACTGTAGAACTGACAGTTCCACTTTGCGACAAATTGACGAAATATCATCACAGTACTATCCCCTAACAAAAAACAATAAATATCATTTATGTAGCGCAATTTTATCAATTTCAAGATATTTTTATAGATTTGAAAACATTTTTATCAATTTGGTGACATTTTAAAAATTCGCTAAATGTATTACTAAGTAGGATGGTTGGTCTGACAGATAAATGCTAACCAAACATCATTTCAGTACTCTCTTCTAACAAAAAAAAAAAAAAAATTTCATTGATATGTAGAAGACCCAAGCCACACGACCAACCCGAAGGTTTATGGCAGCTGTTTGTGTGTCGTTTATATCAATTTGGCAACATTTCCGTCAATTTGGCAAAGTTTAAGAAAAGTTGTCAAATTAGCGATATCCCTCCAAATTCGTAGCTTTGAATTTGCAGATCGGAATGAAACATTCTTATCCCGTTTCAATATACTAAATGAAAACACTACAATTGTATTAGAAGATATACCCGCTCTACTCTTTTTCTGTTTCAACAATCGGCTATATGAATTTATTGGCTAAACACAATATATGAGTTTAGTAGCTAAATACGATATAAGCTTGAAAACTCTTTGCCAAAATAAATGAAATTGATGTACGCAGTCAGCAATTAATATAATTAAAAGAAAAATCAAACCGTCCATTCATATGATATACTTTTATATCCATTTATCCATTTATTTATTATTTAAATCGAAAAAAAAATAATAAAAACATTAACAAACACATTTAATTTAATTGCGATGCCGAGCAACATGATATATCCTCCTAAAATGTTAAAATTTTTTAACCACTAACAGCACACCCGTTATTCGTACGGAGTGTATAATTTAAAGAAACTTAAAGTTCGCAATCATGTGCAAATTCTGTTAAAATATTAAATTTATTGCTCCTAAAGAGAAGTTTAAGAATATATGTTCTCACTATGCAAAATTATCTTCACGATCAGATCTGAAAAATAAAACATCCTGCCCCCTTTTGTAAGCAAATTTACAGAAGAAAAAATAGGAATTGAATGAATATATGCAACCCCGTGCTAATTATATTGTCGCAGATCAGAAAATATGCCAATGTGTTAGTAGAAGATTACCCGTATTACAATATGCGTCTCAAAAATATTTGCCAAAATAAAAGAGATGACGTAATAAATTGAAAACATCAATAATATCCGTACTCTTTATACCAGAAGGTCGTAATTGATTCCGATATATGCCAATATATATCAAAACATATGTCAATATACCTGTACTACTTATATTCTCGTAGATTAAAAGATATACACGTGTATTTGTAGAAGATTCGTACAACATACAATATATGAGTTTAAACAATTTTTGTCATAATAAAATAATTGCATAATAACTTGAAAATATCAATAATCCTTGAATCAATAATCCCCGAAAATATAAATAATAATAATTTTTAAACCTGAAGACCGTAATTGATATTATCCAGTCAAAAATGCTATAAGGAAAATCAAATCGTTCTTTTCTAAAATATATTTTTATATCCATTTATTTATTGTTCAAATCGAAAAAAATAATTATTAAAATTAACAGACAGATTTAATTTAATTGCGTTTCTGAGTAACATGATATAAGATAGAATCTTATAACATGTTAAATATGTCATGTCTTATAACATAAACTGCGAAATTAAATAACGATTTTGATTTCTCTATACTTCTTATTGTTCCGTAAAAGCTTGTTTTAAATAAACCATGAACCATGGAGATAGATTTCCCCTTTAAATCATGTTTCAAACAATTCATGTTTTCAGAAAGTGACTAATTAATGCAAAAAATCTCCCATCAAACTCAGAGATTAAATTTTAATTCACTTTCAAACGATTTTCAAGCTTTTCGTTTGGATAAACCACGGAGTTAGGGAGTAGAACTCCTAGGAAAAAGTTCCGTTTTTCATTAATATCTCGACAACCCCAGGTCTTAGAAACTCGAAACTTGGATAAAATTTATGGGGGGATATTTCAAGGCTATTCACCAAATTTCATTAAATTCGGTTCAGCCGTTTTTCCGTGATGATGAGACAAACGAAAATTTCGTTTTTTACTAATATCTCGAGAACCACTGGTCGTAGAAACTCAAAACACGGATATAATTTTAAGTGGGGCTATTTCTGGGCTACCCACAAAATTTCATCAAATTCGGTTCAGCCGTTCTCCCGTGATGGTGTGACAAACAGACAGACAGATTTTCATTTTTATTTATATAGACTAACAGCACACCCGTTATTCGTACGGAGTGTATAATTTAAAGAAACTTAAAGTTCGCAATCATGTGCAAATTCTGTTAAAATATTAAATTTATTGCTCCTAAAGAGAAGTTTAAGAATATATGTTTTTACTATGCAAAATTATCTTCACGATCAGATCTGAAGAATAAAACATCCTGGCCCCTTTTGTAAGCAAATTTACAGAAGAAAAAATAGGAATTGAATGAATATATGCAACCCCGTACTAATTATATTGTCGCAGATCAGAAAATATGCCAATGTGTTAGTAGAAGATTACCCGTATTACAATATGCGTCTCAAAAATATTTGCCAAAATAAAAGAGATGACGTAATAAATTGAAAACATCAATAATATCCGTACTCTTTATACCAGAAGGTCGTAATTGATTCCAATATATGCCAATATATATCAAAACATATGTCAATATACCTGTACTACTTATATTCTCGTAGATTAAAAGATATACACGTGTATTTGTAGAAGATTCGTACAACATACAATATATGAGTTTAAACAATTTTTGTCATAATAAAATAATTGCATAATAACTTGAAAATATCAATAATCCTTGAATCAATAATCCCCGAAAATATAAATAATAATAATTTTTAAACCTGAAGACCGTAATTGATATTATCCAGTCAAAAATGCTATAAGAAAAATCAAATCGTTCTTTTCTAAAATATATTTTTATATCCATTTATTTATTATTCAAATCGAAAAAATAATTATTAAAATTAACAGACAGATTTAATTTAATTGCGTTTCTGAGTAACATGATATAAGATAGAATCTTATAACATGTTAAATATGTCATGTCTTATAACATAAACTGCGAAATTAAATAACGATTTTGATTTCTCTATACTTCTCATTGTTCCGTAAAAGCTTGTTTTAAATAAACCATGAACCATGGAGATAGATTTCCCCTTTAAATCATGTTTCAAACAATTCATTTTTTCAGAAAGTGACTAATTAACGCAAAAAATCTCCCATCAAACTCAGAGATTAAATTTTAATTCACTTTCAAACGATTTTCAAGCTTTTCGTTTGGATAAACCACGGAGTTAGGGAGTAGAACTCCTAGGAAAAAGTTCCGTTTTTCATTAATATCTCGACAACCCCAGGTCTTAGAAACTCGAAACTTGGACAAAATTTATGGGGGGATATTTCAAGGCTATTCACCAAATTTCATTAAATTCGGTTCAGCCGTTTTTCCGTGATGATGAGACAAACGAAAATTTCGTTTTTTACTAATATCTCGAGAACCACTGGCCGTAGAAACTCAAAACACAGATATAATTTTAAGTGGGGCTATTTCTGGGCTACCCACAAAATTTCATCAAATTCGGTTCAGCCGTTCTCCCGTGATGGTGTGACAAACAGACAGACAGACAGATTTTCATTTTTATTTATATAGATATATTTTTAAGGCAGGAGAAGATATGAAAAATGTACATATTGGGGAAGATCAAATTTGGAGGGGGGGGGGGCATCAATTATAAAAGAGGCCCTGACCCTTATACATACACAGGCATCACCTCAAAAACATTCGATACGAGTTCAGGGATGTTTGAAACGTGTTCTTCCGTCGAAAACTCCAATTGGAATTTTCAACCTGTCACAACGCTTTCTTTATGCACTATACTACGTATGTAGGAAAAGTGAAATCACCAAATAGAAAGTCATGTTTATGACACATCAGATTTTTATTTTTATTGCACAGATTACCGAGAATTTGCCTCGCATTTCATGAAGTTTCGTCTGTTCTGTGATATTCTACAGAAATCAAATTTTACGGTCTACTTCAAAGTTATACATGCATTAAATCTTTATACTGATGAAAGTTATGGGGGAGTAAACATTAAACCTTATCGTGGCAATGTACGCATCGCCTCACTTGAAGGAATGTTTCCTGCAGAGAAATAAATAATAAAATGAATTTCGTAAAAGTTCGTTATTTGTTCTCAAATATTACTTGGCTATTTAAATGCCATAGAATGTTCAGCCTCTTTTAAGTTTAATTAATTTTAGTAACATTGGTTTCCTACGTATGTTCCTAGAAGAAGTGGTGTATTACTAAAAATAATAAATAATAATAATACCTGACCGTTCGTAACTATACAAATAGTTGAGCTTTTCCTCATTGCAAAAATAAACAAGTCAAAGATTAGAATATTTGTTCAATATTTATTTATAACTATTAAATGAATGTTTCAAAAAAAAAAAAAAAAAAAAAGACAGAAAAGTAAACAAGAAAGATCAATCATGCATAAGCATTGATTATGAAACACTTTCCAACTGAAATGTAATTTCATTTAAAAATTTCTGAAATGTGATACATTCAATGGTGATATCTTTTACATTATCACAGTACTACAGTAATTTATTATACTTAAATATTTAAAACTGTATCGAAATATAAATCATCTGATTCTTTATGCAAAATCAATGAATATTTCATTCATATAACTTGTATTCCAGACTCCAGAGCTAAATAATTTTGTGTGAAAAAAATTCAGCAATTCTTATGTAATTCATCTTACAATCGCTTGAGATATTTGCATTCTGCATATGTTAAAATTAGGCTTCGTTGAAGAAATAATAAAAGTTTAGGGATCATTTAAAATCACAACTATTGTAATTGCATAGGCACGGAATTTAGATACACAGATAATATATGTGTGTATGTGTATGTACTCAAAGTATTGGAATCGTGCCGAAGATCGGAACTCGAATTTTCAAAGGATCTACACGTTTTGGGACTTCTAGAACACGAAAAAACTATTTTTAGGAAGACGTCTGTGTGTGTAAGGGTGTATCGGTGTATGTTTCTGTGTGGATATTACATCCACTCTAATTGAAAAACTAATGGACCGAATTTCATACAATTTGGTAGGTATGTTTTTTGTGGGAAATCCTGATGTTCATTAGATTATAGTACGATTCGTAATAAAAGAATCTGCCTTCTTTGCGAAATGGCCGCAGAAATTACCTTTATCCACTCTAGCTAAAAACTAATGGAACGAATTTAACAAAATTTGGTGTATAATATTTCAATAACCTACAAGTGATTTATATACCAAATTTAACAAAATTTTGTATATAAATCATTTCTAGGTTATTCTAGTACGATTCGGGAAAAAGGAACTGGCTATTTTTGCGAAATGGCCCGCAAAAATCGTTATATATAAAAATAATAGACTACGTGTGCTCAATTATATCAATTAAATTCCTATTTTATACGTGATTTTTGACATCAAAAAGAATAAGACTAATCCCATTACTCTAGGACTAGCCGTTCTTGAGATATTCTAGTTTTTTCGCGTTTTCGCTACGCCACCTTTGACAATAAGTCCAGCTATCAAATGAGAACCAAATTTAAGTTTAACGTGTAAATTCAATGTCATTTAAAATACTTATGGTTGTTATTTTATGCAGATAAACTCAAATTATTATTGAATAAATAAAGAGAACGAATATGAGTCTGCAGGGAAAGACATGTGCTGTCCACATCAGAATTTTTAACAATATTACAACAATGATTTATAGAAGTGAACGGGGAATATTTTCAGGCCATTTCGAAAAAATGTATGATCTATATTTAAAGATCCATCAAATTTTTGTCGAATAAAATGTTCAACAAATTTAAGCTGTGTACCAAATTTTAACTCTCTAGGACGTAGGAAAGTGTATTAAAAATGCCATCAAATAAGTATATCATGAAGAGTTATATAAAATTTTAAAAAAATGAAAAATTGTTATCTACCAAATTTATTTTAAAATGTGAAGCCTCTCCCATATGCAATACGTTTAAACAAATGGAAAGATATTTATTATATAATATATCTCTCCTTTCTTTCTGGAAGACATCCCAAAGTCAGAATTTAATTGAATTTGTTTTTTTCCCTATATTAAATAATTTTTAATTAAAAAACTACTTAACATATTTTACTGAATTTTTTTTTATATATTCTATGGGATAATGTGAATATTTTCTAAAAATTTCGAAGCAATTCGTGAATTTTAAATTTACTTAAAAAATGTTTGAAAAATTAGGTCCCATAGGGTTCAATGTATTTCATTTTTTCAACCCGGGTTCAATAAAAAACTAATTGGGTGATATTATTTATTTATATTCCCATAGGTCCTACAGACCGTCTGAACAACATACTAAAATTTCATTTTGATAAAGTCATTTTTACGGCAGTTATCGTGCTAACGGACAGACAGACAGAATGGACAAAGTCATAAACGCTTTTCAACTTTGTTGTAAAGTGTTAAAAACTAAAGTAAAAACTCCAAAATAATATGAAAAATAGGGTTAAAAAATAACAGAAATTCCCATAAAAATCGATTACACATCCTTTAGTGACAGCGCTTTTTCAGTGGCGTACCTCGAAATTTTAGTATCTTAAGAAAAATTATGTAAAAGTTCCCTCTGATATTTTAGTTTAGTTTTCCTAAAACCAAAATTTTCAACCCAAAAATGCTTTTATTTTATTTATTTATTTTTTGAGGGGGGAGCGTAAACTTTGAAAAGCCGTCTCCCAAAATTTTAGTTTCCCAAGACTAAAATTTTGGCGACCGAAATTTAGTTTGGCCCATTTAAAAACATGCTTTTATATTTAGGGGCCAATTTTCTTTAATTTTTCCCTCATTTTGAAGCTCTATTAGTTTCATTTAAATTTTTGTCAACCATAGGTGTTTGAATGAAAATTATTACTTTCCTTATATACATAATGTATAAGGAAAGTATTGTGACGGGGTCGAAAATTCGAATCCGAGTTTTCGACGGGAGAGCACGTTTCAAGTATCCCTGATCACGAATCAAACATTTTTGAAGTGATGTCTGTGTGTGTGTGTGAAAGTATGTGTGTGTGTGTGTGTGTGTGTGTGTCAGTGAGTCTGTGGAGACGATAACTGACGAACGAATGGACCGATTCGAACGAAATTTGGTACAAAAATCACAATCCGTAAACACTGGAAGCCTGTTGCTTTTATACGCAATCGAAGGTTCAGAACCCCCCCTAAATTTTCGAGTGAAATTTTGAAAAAATCGTCAAAAAATCAAATCCGCTAATAAAGTTACGCAAATAGACATTTCTTATGTAATTTTTTATTAGAAAGCGATTGACATAATTTTTAGAACGCTAACACGAGCCGTTTTTGAGATATTGTACATTTTTCAAAAAAAATATCAAAAAGTCATATAAAATAAAAAAAAAAATTCCTATTGATAAACATGTTCACTTTTCATATATAATACCATGCGATAAATTGGGTGACATCATTCTCGTTGATCTAGCTCGTTCCATTCATGAAAAAAGATACTTTGAGTAATACTTTTGTATTTGAACGCCAATAGTCATTTATCTGCTGTAAGAATAACCTATCTCTCCGTCCATAATGCTTGGCGAGATTTTGGCGACGAATTTGGCGGAATGTCGTCAACTTGGCGACATTTTCAGTTGTTGCCAAATTAACAAAAATCTCGCCAAATGGATAAAAATGACGCTAAATCAATGAAAATGACGACTAATTGAAGAAAATTCAAAATCTTGGAAAGAATATAAGTATCTACTATAAGAATAATATTTTTTTAACTGTAAAAGTAGTAAATTCATTTGCATTATATAAGGAAAGTCATGTGTTGCCCACATCAGATTTTTTTTATATGCGCTGCCACTAAACTAGTCTGAGAAACTGCTTCATCTTATGTTAAAAATCCGTTAGAACCTTAGACCATTTACCACCCTTCTTCGTTGCCTTTCCCGGTGTGAAAGCAATTGCGAAGTGAAGCCATCGGTAAACTCACGCACTCCCGTTTGTTCTTTACTTGGCTGTTAATTTTAATTTTTAAACTCAGTATTTCTTAATTTTAACTTTTAAACTCAGTATTTCTTAAACTTAGTAGTTTTCAAACTCAGTAACTTTTAACTGTTATTTCCTCAGTCCAATCATTTTTGATTGGCTGACTGTTTTCCTTGGCCCCTCCCCTTCCCTTTCCTACCTACTCGTCAGATCAGCCATCCAAGACAGAATCTGCTTCTGCACCTCAACTATGGAAGCAGGTAACCACAACAGCCCTTCAAAAGCTGAGTGCATATTGCTATACCTTAACATCGCACTAACAAATGAACTTTTTTCACATTTGATGTGGGGTTACGTGGCATGAGACACAGGCTCCCCGCCCCGTAACGAAGCGTCCTGGCTTGGCTTAACTGGCTTCCACCTCACACTTGATAGGGCTCCGCTTTTTTCAAACTTTAAGAAACATCTTATTTATATTCAACAAGTAATGAATATTTTATGTAAAATTGTGTTTGTATTTATCATAAAATTCAGTTTAATTTGTCATAAATAATTTGTCATAATTAATTATTTCAAGCATTTATTACTTTCCTTATATACATAATGTATAAGGAAAGTATTGTGACGGGGTCGAAAATTCGAATCCGATTTTTCGACGGGAGAGCACGTTTCAAGCATCCTTGATCACGAATCAAACATTTTTGAAGTGATGTCTGTGTGTGTGTGTGAAAGTATGTGTGTGTGTGTGTGTGTGTGTGTCAGTGAGTCTGTGGAGACGATAACTGACGAACGAATGAACCGATTCAAACCAAATTTGGTACAAAAGTCACAATCCGTAAACACTGGAAGCCTATTGTTTTTATACGCAATCGAATGTTCAGAACCCCCCTATATTTTCGAATGAAATTTTGAAAAAATCGTAAAAAAATCAAAACCA
This sequence comes from Amaurobius ferox, assembly GCA_951213105.1. Taxonomy (NCBI): domain Eukaryota; kingdom Metazoa; phylum Arthropoda; class Arachnida; order Araneae; family Amaurobiidae; genus Amaurobius; species Amaurobius ferox. The sequence goes on from OX578151.1 coordinate 30,504,850, forward strand.
CTAATAAAGTTACCCAAATAGACATTTCTTATGTAATTTTTCATTAGGAAACGATTAGCATAAATTTTAGAACGCTAACATGAACCGTTCTCGAGATATTACACATTTTTCAAAAAAATTATCAAAAAGTCATATTTCCTATTGAGAACCATGTTCTCTTTTTATATATAATACCATGCGATAAATTGGGTGACATCATTCTCGTGGATCTAGCTCGTTCCATTCATGGAAAAAGATACTTTGAGTAATACGTTTGTATTTGAACGCCAATAGTCATTTGTCTGCTGTAAGAATAACTTATTTCTTCGTCCATACGCTTGGCGAGATTTTGGCGACGAATTTGGCGAAATGTCGCCAACTTGGCGACTTTTTGAAATGTTGCCAAATTAACGAGAATCTCGCCAAATGGATGAAAATGACGTTAAATCAATGAAAATGACGACTAATTGTCGAAAATTCAATATCTTGGAAAGAATATAAGTATCTACTATAAGAAAAACCTATAAGTATCTACTATAAGAAAGAATATAAATAACTACTCTAAAAGTAATCTATTTTTTGTTTTTACTGTAAAAGTAGTAAATTTATTACATTATATAAGGAAAGTCATGTGTTGCCCACATCAGATTTTTTTTGAATAAAATTGAAGAACAAATTGTTTCGTTTTGTACGCCTTAAATATCTGCTTAATACCCTTAATATTATTCTGGGCCTTTATGTTTCGTGGGCCCTTAGTTAAGCCACTGGCCTGCCCTTTTGATTTGTTGGTCAACAACAGACCGAAGAGACCAACCACAACCAAGTCCAGATTGAAAAAATTCGAATTTCATAATTCTAATAGTCAACCGTGTGATTTAATAAACGTTCTACACGTGACCTATTCTTAGTTAATTGTTAAATTCGTATACCGTTGAAGTCAGGCGAGCATTCAAAAGAACTTCAAGCTATAAATTTTGAAAACGTTTTTAAATGGGCAAGTCTGTGTTACGCTACTAAAATTATTAAATTTATATTTTTGATTTTATTTAAATTTTTAAGAAATTATCAATTTTAAAGATTTATTAATTTTTTAGTAGCAATGGGTAAACCAGTGTCACGTCAAAAACTAGTTCAAAAGCTTGAAATTCTCACGCTTCCAAAATTTCCTGGCTTGACTACATCCTATTTGGAATTGTTTATTGGTTTTATAGTAAATGGAATTCTTCAGTTTGGCCATATTTTTATTTTTAAATTCTGTAAATTCAATCTAATATTTTTAACCAGTGTCACGTAAAAAACTAGTTTTTGACTTGAAATTCTCACTCTTCCAAAATTTCCTGGCTTGGCTACCTCCTATTTGGAAGAATTGTTTATTGGTTTTATAGTAAATGGGATTCAGTTTGGCCATATTTTTATCTTTAAATTCTGTAAATTCAATCTAGTATTTTTGTTGAAAATGTTTCAGGAAAAGTCTTTTACTTTCAAAAGTTCTCTGTGCAATGAGAACAAAAATATTCTAAAAAATAAATAAATAAAAAAAATTGTTACATTTTTGTCTGAAATGTGGGCGAATCCAAACATCCACGTCTCTTCAGTGGATGCATAAAACTACCCTGGCTTTTAAGTAATCGTCTGCGTTTTGTGTCGTAATCTTTTCCTCTTTGGAGTGATGAGAATTTGAAAGAAATACAGAGCATATGTTTTCAGAGAATTTATTCTTTGTAGTGTTTCTTAGTGCTCGGGAAAAGCGATGGGATGAAATTGTATTCCTGTCTTTCCATTTCCTGAAAACGGTTTTTTTTTTATGTTTCGGTTATAAATCTCATTTCGATTACTGATAATTTTTTTTTTTAATTTAGGAGAGTAGGGCACCATTCAATTTTTTTCATACATTAATATTTTGCTAGCTGATGTGCTCGCAGCCAGCGGCCCCCCATTAAGTGTCATTTTTGATCGGTGATTTTTTTTTAACAGGCACATTTTTTTAGCAATCACAAGTAACGACAATTTAAACTATATACGCACCTCGGTACATACACGCTTACCACTGCGCCTCTGTAAAAATTTAATTTACTGCTTCAGAGTTTTCCTCCTCCCTTTAACTTTCTCTTGTTGTATAACGCGTGGAACATAATCAAGAAATCGCGGCAAAAGAGAGGGGGGGGGGGCCTTAATTCCCGTAATTATCAAAATCGAGCGATTTTTACTCAGATGATTTTATTTAGGTAATGTACGATGGTGCTAAAAAAATTGCATCCCTCTGAAAAATTCAGAATTTTCAAAATAGATATTTCATATAGCGTAACAAACCCGAATATAAAATATATTTAATATAGCGTAGGGAATAAATTGAGAACCGGAGCAGCTAGAAAGTCTCAATTTAATGTTTTTATTTTTTGAGGTATATTTAAAATTTTGGAATTTCGAACACCGGTATGACTGTCCGAGGCCCGCCTTTGGAATGTACTCGTTTTACAGGAAAAACTTGAGATCGGTTATAGACAGATCATATTTGGCAAATCGCTGTCTTTCGTGGCATATTTTAATTTTTTGGATTTTGAACCTTACCATCCCAGCTTGTCTTAGGTTCGGCATAGGAATGTACTCGTTTTGGGGCAATAATTCGAGAACCGGAGTAGCTAGAAAATTCAACTTTGGCGTTGTCTTTTATACGTTTAAGTTACATACGTTTTAATAAATACATTTTTCATACATTTATGTTACATACAAATAATAAAGAGGTGTACTTAAAAACAAACTACAGTTTTAACACTTTCCAACATAGTTGACAAGTGTTTATGACCTTGTTCATTCTGTCTGTCTCTCTGTCCTTTCGTGCAATAACTGCCGTAAAAACGACTTTATCAAAATGAAACCTGCCTTTTTTTGCGAAATGGCTCGTAAAAATTGTCTGTATCCACTTTAACTGAAAAACTAATAGACCAAATCTCGCAAAATTTGGTAGGTAAGTCACTTGTGGGTTACCCTCATGCACATTAGATTTTTGTATGATTCAGAAAAAACGAACCTGCCTTGTTTTGTGAAATGGTTTGCAAAAATCTCTAAAATCTAATATAAAAGACTACTTATGCTCAAATATATCAATTAAATGCTTGTTTTATACATAATTTTTAACGATGAAAATAATAAGACCCATCCCCATCTAACCGTTCTCAATATATTTCAGTTCTATTTTCGCATTTTCGTTACTTCACCTTTGAAAATAAGTCCAGTCACTAACTGAAACGAAAATTGAATAAAAAGTGTAAATTCAGTGTAATTTAAAATAATTATGGGTTGTGCAATTAAACTCAATTTAATGAATTATTGAAGAAATGAAGAGAACGTGAATATGAGTCTGCAGAGAATGTCATGTGCTGCACACATAAGATTTTTTTTTATATAAGAGCTTTAAGTAAATAGGTAATTATTATTTTGATTGAGATCAACCTCGACCAATTAAATTCAATATATGCTGCTGATTTTGTTAGTTTTCCACATTTTTGAATTATATCGTTTATGTTGGATGAGGGACAGTGTTTCCTGCCAGGAGTAGCCAAGTAAATGGCTATTCTATTCCCTTTACATTTTTGTATTCAGATATTAGGAAACGGAGCTTTTCTAGTTTTTAGGCCAGAAATAAGCTGCTGAGACATCATAATTCACCTATGGGATTAGAATGTTTAATTACAATGTCATAAGAACTCAGTTTTTCTGTGATACCATCCCCATTAGATTTTTTTCTGAAACAGTATTTAATATAGAGTGCTCGGAAGTAGAGAGTATACTAATATTTGATGCTTTCTTCAACGATGTGATAAGTAAGAGATTCTTTACATGTATTATCTATTTCTATTTTGTGATATAACGATTTTTAGCTTAACGTGAAAAAAGACATTGTTCCATTTGCGATGGAAATTTATTTATAATTCGGATGTATATCCTCAAAAAGCAAAATTTATATATTATTTCTGTTATTTTTATATGCATATACGAGATTTCAGGTAATGCTCGAAGCAAGTATACAATCCACACATCAAATTAAGAATCATTTTTGTTCTAAATCAAAAACAATTGTTGCATTATTAGGACACATGCCACAAACTGGTATATAATTTGGATGAGAAAGCTAAATTTAAATATTAAATCGAAAAATGTTCGCTACCAGATTTATGTAAAAGGGCTTACTCAAATGTATAAAGTTTCACAGAATATAACAATTTAAGCTCTGGATTAACATGAGCGTGGGAAAAATAATTTCCTAACTTTCAACACCTGACATTATGCGAGAGATATTAAAGAGGTATCACTCGTTTGTACCTAATTGGTTGGTATAGCCCAAATAACTATAAAGAAGTTGGGCTTTGGGCTAAAATAACAGTCACAATTATGTTATGCCTAACAAGACATTGGTATATGGTGTTGAATGGGTCGAAAACCCAGGCCGTCCGACTCATCCGAAGATATAGAGCAGCAAAAATGGGCGGCCGGGAAACGGTGTTGAATGGGTCGAAAACCCAGGCCGTCCGACTCATCCGAAGATATAGAGCAGCAAAAATAGGCGGCCGGAAAACGGTGTTGAATGGGTCGAAAACCCAGGCCGTCCGACTCATCCGAAGACATAGAGCAGCAAAAATGGGCGGCCGGGAAACGGTGTTGAATGGGTCGAAAACCCAGGCCGTCCGACTCATCCGAAGATATAGAGCAGCAAAAATGGGCGGCCGGGAAACGGTGTTGAATGGGTCGAAAACCCAGGCCGTCCGACTCATCCGAAGATATAGAGCAGCAAAAATAGGCGGCCGGAAAACGGTGTTGAATGGGTCGAAAACCCAGGCCGTCCGACTCATCCGAAGACATAGAGCAGCAAAAATGGGCGGCCGGGAAACGGTGTTGAATGGGTCGAAAACCCAGGCCGTCCGACTCATCCGAAGATATAGAGCAGCAAAAATAGGCGGCCGGAAAACGGTGTTGAATGGGTCGAAAACCCAGGCCGTCCGACTCATCCGAAGATATAGAGCAGCAAAAATGAGCGGCCGGGAAACGGTGTTGAATGGGTCGAAAACCCAGGCCGTCCGACTCATCCGAAGATATAGAGCAGCAAAAATAGGCGGCCGGAAAACGGTGTTGAAGGGGTCGAAAACCCAGGCCGTCCGACTCATCCGAAGATATAGAGCAGCAAAAATAGGCGGCCGGAAAACGGTGTTGAATGGGTCGAAAACCCAGGCCGTCCGACTCATCCGAAGATATAGAGCAGCAAAAATGGGCGGCCGGGAAACGGTGTTGAATGGGTCGAAAACCCAGGCCGTCCGACTCATCCGAAGACATAGAGCAGCAAAAGTGGGCGGCCAGGAAACAAACCACACACCGAAGCCACACCACAGCCCAACCGCCCCCATCCCGACAACCGCCCTATCAGAAGTTTATTAAAAGCTATAGGATTTACATATGATACATGAAAACAATCAATAAGGTGACACAAGCTGAATACAGATACAGCGATACAATGAATTAAATACAAATGTGAAGTGAAATAATGCATGAGAATACAGATATATATATATATATATATTTTAACTTGAGTATTGTTATAATTATAGATTTCGAGGAATAAGTAGTATGAAACATTAACATGATATATATAATTTTTTCTTTTTTTTTTAAATTTTAGTAGAATTATAATTAATATTTTAGAATTATCACCAAAGGTGAAAAACTGCATTCATATGTAAAACAGATGAAGTGAACAAAGTCACAAACAATAATTAAAAGTAAATCATTATAAACGGACAACACAAAAACAAAGCAGGAAAAACACTTAACAACACAAGACAATTAAACAACAGAAAAGACCAAAAGACAATTAAGATACGGAAGACAGTCATCTGTGTGTGAGAAAAACCACTATTAATGATTTATAGAAGTAACTGCAACAGAATGAATTTTCCCGAGCATATAATTTTTCTTATTTATACCAATTATTTTTTATGTACATATCAATTCTTATATATACAGAATTAAGTTACCGAAGTAACCAACAAATAAGGGAAACAAAATACTGATATTTGTAACATTGCTGATTACAGAAAGGTATCAAACATTCTATTGTACGAGGTATTTCTTATATATTCAGAATATCTATTTACACAATATTCCTTCCATATATTGAGCCATTTATGTACATGATTTACCTTAAGTACCCTTAACTTTTTCCCTGTACCCAACAGACCCTATAAACACAATCTTCTGGTGTTCAAAAATGGTACCGATATCAGGGTTCATCATAGATGCAACATTTCTGGTATTACCTATGTACTCTTCTTTTCTCATATATACAGAGTTGAGTATCTGAAGTAAACGTGAAATAGTGATGACGGGGTTTCCGACATTGTGGCATTAATGATTATTGAATGATAACAGAGTTTCAATTACACGAAATATTACTTATGAAATCATAATGTTACCTATTTATACAATATTCCTTATTTACACATAACATATGAAGTATTTAACAAATAGGGATGACAGGATTTCTCATGTATTCAACTGAATGCATAACCCGGACTCGTAAATGCTCTTGTACGAAAAAGATATTGTATATTAAAATTCTATATTCCTATATATACAGGATTACTTATGCTCACGACTTTTTTGGTGTTGAATGGGTCGAAAACCCAGGCCGTCCGACTCATCCGAAGATATAGAGCAGCAAAAATGGGCGGCCGGGAAACAGTGTTGAATGGGTGTAAGCCCGAAGATCAATCTCTCCTAAAGTCCGCCTTACATCATATCGATGTTGAATGGGTGTATATCGATTACAGCTAACTATTAGTTTGAAAATAATAACTACGGGACTGTTGGGATTAGAGTAGGGCCATTAAAACAGTCACTACTATAATATGCCTCACACGGCATCGGTATATCTCTCCCCTAAAGTCCACCTCACATCATATCGGTGTTGATGTTGAATGGGTGTATTTCGGTTGTAGCTAAGTATTGGCTCGAAAATCCTAACTACGGGATTGTTGGGATAAGAGTAGGGCCATGAGAACAGTTATGGCTATGATATGCCTCACATGACATCGGTATATGGTGTTGAATGATTGCAATACGGGAGAGCAGTGTCTCCTAAAGTCCACCTCACATCATATCGGTGTTGATGTTGAATGTGTATTTCAGTTGTAGCTAAGTATTGGCTCTAAAATCCGAACTACGGGATTGTTGGGGTAAGAGTAGGGCCATGAGAACAGTTATGGCTATGATATGCCTCACATGCCATAGGTATATGGTGTTGAATGGTTGCAATACGGGAGAGCAGTGTCTCCCTAAAGTCCACCTCGCATCATATCGGTGTTGATGTTGCATATGTGTATATTAATTATATCTTAGTTTGAAAATACTAACTACGGAACTGTTGGGATTAGAGTAGGGCCATGAAAACAGTCACTACTATGATATGCCTCACAGGACATCGGTATATGGTGTTGATTTGGTGTAATACGGGAGAGCACGCTCTCCTAAAGTCCACCTCACATTATATCTGTATTAATGTTGAATGGGTGTATTTCGGTTGTAGCTGAGTATTGGCAGTAGTAAAGAAACAGGGGTTTCGCGACAATCCGGAGCAACGGAACAGGGTGACGTCATAGGCTTATCTTATCGGATGACGTGATTGGATGAGTGGGGTTGAAGAAGAGCATGGAGGCCGTCTTGGAAATTTTGGTGGCGCCCTCTATGGGCAGGTTGGAGAACTGTGATGGCTGAAAGGAAAGAATTGGTTCTTGTTGAATATCCTTTTAAAAAGCGGTATTAGTAAACCTGTTACACTTGAATGTATAGATACATAAACTCTACGAGCACATAGCATTTTTAAATAGAACATGCTAAAAATGAGTTGATGAACGCAAATAAGGAGTTCAGTTTGAAAGATAAAAATCCGTTTAATGAATCTATTCTTCATAAAATACACATTAACCATTATTTATTGCACATTTAAACAAACAAGTTAAAATAATTTTCTTATTGCGCATAGTCCTCTGATTTGAATGACTTGAAAAAATTTCGATCATACCAGTAAAAGACTTCTTCACCACGCAGCAAATCTTTCTTTGCTATGTTATTAATGTCAAGATTTAGAAGTGCCTGTTCAGCCACTCTGTTGTATATTTCTAATGGAGTGCTGTAAAGGCATTCGTGGTAACTTTGATCTTCAATTTGAGCAACACAGCCAACACATTTGAAAAGTTGAAGAAGAACCTATATTGTTGAATACTTTTGTACGCTAGAATTTTCCCCATTCCTTTAAAAGTCATCCAATGGCTTAACACAAAAATAATTTCATTAAAATGAATAAAATTCAATAACACATACATTACATACACCCCGTCCTTAAAATTCAATGATCTCAATAATTCAATACCATTTTTTAAAAAAAATTATCTTCCTTCATTAAAACATTTATGAGCTTGAAGCTTTACTAAAAATATTAAGTCATCGTTCGACTACCTAATTAAAATATTCATTAACACAAAAACCTCATTCAGAAATTAATTCAATTAAAATTCTGTAACACACATCCATTTCATTCAAGCGACAATAGAGGGAGCCACCACCGCCCAAAATGTTCCAAAACATATGTCCTTAAAATTCAAGGATCTCAATAATTCAATACAATCTTAACGTAAAAAAAATTATCTTCCTTCATTAAAACATTTATGAGCTTGAAGCTTTACTAAAAGTATTAAGTCATCGTTCGACTACCTAATTAAAATATTCATTAACACAAAAACCTCATTCAGAAATTAATTCAATTAAAATTCTGTAACACACATCCATTTCATTCAAGCGACAATAGAGGGAGCCACCACCGCCCAAAATGTTCCAAAACATATGTCCTTAAAATTCAAGGATCTCAATAATTCAATACAATCTTAACGTAAAAAAAAATTATCTTCCTTCATTAAAACATTTATGAGCTTGAAGCTTTACTAAAAGTATTAAGTCATCGTTCGACTGCCTAATTAAAATATTCATTAACACAAAAACCTCATTCAGAAATTAATTCTATTAAAATTCTGTAACACACATCCATTTCATGAACACGCCAATAGAGGGAACCACCACCGCCCAAAATTTCGTAAATGTCTTCAAGCACTTTCCAAAACATTCCATAAAAAAATAATTACCCTCGTTCAAATCATTAAAAAATGATTCCTCTTATTAAAATTCAATTATGAATACATTCCATTTTTTTTCATAATACATTATATTCATTAAAAAAAATTAATTAAAATCTTAATTCACTCGCACAATCCCCTCGTAGAAAATCGCAAAATATTCCAAGTACCCAACTTTCCCACTCCTTTCGCAGGAAAGATATCATTCATTCACCCGCTACCTTCAAGTCTCAGTCTGTATACTGGTTAAAGCACTTTCCTACGGTGCGAGGGGTCCCGAGTTCGAATCCAGTCCAGAACCAATTCATTCCTTTTAGCCATCACAGTTCTCCAACCTGTCCATACCCAAACAACACAAGGATGTCTTAAATCAATCCTGTGGAAGTCATATGTAGGATTATGAGACTTCCTAAGGAAGTCCTGAAATCTCCCAGAGTCATCCACAGGGTGTCCCGTGGAAGTCAAAATGAGACACTTTTTGTAGTACTGTGGGCATCCTTTGTAGGATGCTTTCCGGAATTTTTAGTATGCGTTTAGGCTTGCTATGGGATTCTGTAGGAACTTGTTGGATGCTTCTTGACATATTTCTGGACGCTTTTGGGATCTCTCAGGATAGTTTTTGGATGGATATAGGCTTGTTTTAGGAATTTATTGGATGCTTCCGGGCATATTACTGGACACTTTTGGGATTTTTCAGGATACTTCTTGACATATTAGCGGATCCTTTTGGGATTTTCTAGGATAGTTCTTGGATGGTTACAGACTTGTTATAGGAACTTATTGGACGGTTCTTGACATATTACTGGATGCTTTTGGGATTCTTCAGGATAGTTTTTGGATGGATATTGGCTGTTATAGGATGGTTCTTGACATATCACTGGACACTTTTAGGATTTTTCAGGACTAATGTCAGCTGATTATAAATTTGTTTTGGAACTTTTTAGATGGTTTTCAATATATTGCAGAATGTTTCTGGGGTTTTTTTCTTTGTGTATATTTTGATAAATTTTGCTATTTATCATTTATGATAAATAGCAAAAGTAATAAACAGCCAAAATTTATCAATATTTCCTTTGTTAAAGTTTTTTATTACTTAAAAATTACTTTAATAAAAATTAAATATTCCAAAATTATTTTCAAATAGTTTTATTATATTTCTACCAAAATTTTTGGTCAATAGTTAAATCAATAGTGCTTGTATCAGTACCAATCAATTTTACTAATAAGAATTTTAAAAAGCACTCATGTCGTATTATAAGCAGTGGTTGAAATAAACTGCTTTATTTTATAGTGAACTAAAACTGTTTTTTTTTTTTAAAGTACTGACTACAAACCACTTTTAAAATGTATTCACTACATAACTACTTTTATAAGATGAACTTTTCCACAGCTTCAATTTGCACAAAAAGTTGAGGATATGGCTATACTATACTTTAGTAATTTAACATATTTAATTTACTGATCAACTTACCTTACCAACTTTAAGCTTTTACCCACTTCTGAAAACAATAAAATAAAAGTATAAAGTAAAAAATATTTATTTAAAAATATGATTGTTCATTTTTAGTAGAATTTGCAATCAGATAAGCAGGATCTTTTGGGACATAATACATCTGAATATATCCATATAAAAAATCAACTTCATGAGGCAATGGCCTTACTAACCCTGCAGCATCGGAACTATTGCATAGTTAGTTTCTCCTTGTTCTCTCTCAGGAACAGGCATATGCGTTCCACAGCAGAATGCATTGAGTTCCATCTCATATTATTTGGTATTATGAGATAGGTAATTAGCTCCGAAGATATCTTGTGAGCTAAAACAACCGACATTTTTTATTTATTCCAAAGAGCTGGGCACTTTGCAAATCGTACATCGTTGCACAGAACATCAAATTTCGTACAAAGGAAGATCACATATGTAGAATGGCACCTTGTTCGTTTATTGAAAGAATGTTAAAAGTAGCATCAAAACTTGATACAAACTAGTTATTTACCATATCGTTCTACTAGATACACAACTTATTTTTAAAAGTAGCGTGTTACACTACAAACTATGATAAAAAAGTAGTGACTACTGTAGTTTCGCTACTTCTGGCCACTGAGTATAAGCATCTGTTAATTTTTAATTGTCCCTTTGGTCAGTGAATGTCATGAATTTTTACCATTATAGTAATCATAAAATTTGAATAAATTATATCTTTTTGAAGGGTCCAAATTTTCTTTAAATCCATTTATAAAATTTAAGGGTATTGAAGGTCATTCAGCAATTAAACAAGGTTCTTTACCCTTTTCTCTTTCATATTTAGTACAAGACAACAAATCTAATTCCTATTCATGTCTTAATGATGAATTTTTTAGCTCAGAAAAACTTTAAATACATTATTAGGTTACAAAGACTAAATTCATATCCGGATTAAGTACTGCAGAATGCTAAGATACAGTGATGGTATAATTTGTTGGTAGATATATTTAATAAAATCTGAGGAGATGTATGTATTCCTAAACTAAAATAACACTAGATAATTCTCTTTATATCAATATCATTATTGTACAATAAAAACACAAAAGTTTGAAATCATTATTTATTTGAAGCTTTCTTTACAGAATATAATCTTCTCTCTTTTGCATGTCTCAGTCAATTTTTTATGACATCTTCAATATCGGATCTTGTCACATTCTGACCACCACCACCACCACCTTGAATAGGCATTACAGCATCTATTTGGGATAAAAATTAATATACATTAAAGAAACAGATAAGGAGCTACCTACAGGGGCCCTGTTTGCAAAAATATATCTGACATTTTATTTGAAGCTGTGTTACAGGAGCTTGAGAATGAAATTTGCCTTTTTTATTCCTTAAACCTAATCTTTGGTGCAGTTATATGGATGATGTATTTATTATTTAGAACCATAGTTTGAGTGACCTCCTTAATCTTTTGGATAATGTCAATGACTTTTACCCCTCTATTAATTTTACCATTGAGTCTAATTTTTCCTTACCTTTTCTGGATGTTCTTGCTTCCCATAACTCTCTTGGGTTTCATACTTCTGTTTTTCGTAAACCTACTTTCATTAATTCTTGTATTCCCACTAACTCCTCTCACCCAATTTCTTCTAAAAAAGCCTTTTTTAATGCTTATCTTAATCGTGCATTTAATGTTTATTCATATATTTCAGCTTTAGTTATTGAGTTAGTTGTACAGAAAGCACCAACTAGAGTACAGGAAGCACCACATAGAGTACTTTTACAGAAAGCACCAACATTCATAATGTTATTTACAATTTTAAGATTTTATTTAGAAGCACTAAACTTTTTATTTAAAAGAACTAAAATTCATAATTTTACTTGAAAGCAGATTTTTATGAAAAAGTGATAAAAACTGAGATGTTATTTAAGTGTTAAAATATGCAATTTTGTTTAAAAGCACTGAATTATATTATATTATTTAAAAGTGCTTGAAATTACAATTTTAAACATATGAAAAGAGCATGACGTACAATAGAATTACTGGCAAGACCATCAAACTGCACTACTGTAAATTCAAGAGTGAAATTTCAGGACGTAAATTTGTTTTTTCAAGAATTTAAAGACAAGTACTATCCCTGACATTTTCATATCTTAATTTCGAAAGCATAGTGTAAATACTGATTGTAGTTATACTCACCAATAGCAATATCAACAACTTTCAGAGCAGAGAATCAATTGTCTTTTGGTGTTCCCATACCAGTTGTATTCTTCTGCTACAGCATCTGCAATCGAATGTTGTATCAATGCCTAGTATCATCAGCATAAATAGTCTCTCCTAGTCCTCTGAATCTGTTATACTGCAAGAATATAATAAAAATTACTGTAGTAAAATTCAAACTCAACGTAATCAATAATTTGTACATTTTAGTAGAACAGAGCAACAATTAAATAACAAAGATAGGATATTTCCTAAATATAACATTGTTTAGATCAGCTGGCTAATAAAATTAATGTGAGCAATTTTCACACAAATTTGTTTCATAGCGATTAATCAGTATCAGTATCTATCTTGACACCATCATAAAAAAAAATTGAAAAATTATCTTTTCCAAATGCATATGCTGGGGGCAGCCACATATGCATCCATGCAGCGAGTTACTATACCTTTTGAAAACTTAATGAATGCAATTAATCTTTGCCATGAATCCCAGGCAATATTGTGTACATTTTCCAGTTTTGAATAAAACTGAAATAAATACATTTTAAAAATATATAAATAAATACATGGTAAATCAATTTATTAATTACTTATAAGAGAAGAACCACATATTTTTAAATATATTAATAATCATTACTAGAAAAAAGTGGCAAAGTGTAAATTAGATACATTTTTTTCTTCTGTTTTGAAATAATGAATACTTGAACTTTATTTTTGCTTTTAGTTTAAATTCTTGATTTTAATCATGCATTGTTAATATTTGAAAATTCATGAAACAAAATAGAAAAAAAAGAAAAAGAAAAAAAGAAACATACAAGTTCAGTGCCACCAGCTGGAGTCATGGCAAATGCCTCAACATTTATCAGTTCTTCCTCACAGATGGCTGGGAGAGGGAAAGGTCTATTAGCTCTTCTGCTTCTGGTCCTGATGCTAAAAGAAAGCAATGTTTAACATTCATGCACATAATTATGTACATAAAATACATTCGCATCACAATATAAATGATTCTTTTTAAAAATTAATACATAGAAGTAACAAAACATCAGAAATTTCCATAGATAATGTGACCATGAAATCTAAGCTCTAGTACAGAATTGATTATAGGCAACTGTAAATACTTTTGATTATACAGACAATTATATCCTGCTCACCCTCATAAAATATCATTTTCAAATGTTAAAGATCAGTTTCTTCCAGCAAACAAAAAATACTTTGAAACGTATCACTTTAAGCAAGTAAAGCGTAACAATTTTCTAAAAAATACATGCACTACCTGACACAGAAAAAGCAACACCAAGGAGCTTTGGCCATATAATTATACAAATTGCGATACAAACGCAGCTGGCCATGGCCGATGTATGTAAATGATATAAAATGCAAGTAGGTCACGTGATTAGAGTGGGGACAATAGGAATGAAAATGGCAGATGAGCCAACTACTGTCTGTCGCCTACGGAAACCTATTTTTTGTTTCAGAAGACATATGTTGTTGAAGAGATGCCTGGCCAACGCTGCTGAAGTCCATTTCAAACAATTGGACGATCATGTGATGGGATTCATTTCAGGTCTAAGTATGGTAGAATGCTTATACCGGCACTGAAACCCTCGTAGATGTGTTTACTGTGCAAAGGATTTAGAGAAAATGGATTAAAGAAGGGCATGTGAATTGTTGCAGTGGACAATTGTGTCCATTCAGAAAAACGTCAGCACACATTGATCGACACATTCGAAGGCATGCGGTGACGGTACCACAAAGGACAACTGTTAACATTGCAGAATTTGCAGGGTACATTGGATGTTCCAATATCAGCGAGAACAGCTTCTCAACGATTGGCCGAAAGCTGCTTGCACTCAAACCATCATTTACGAAGATTGTCATTGACGACAAGACACTGATGTGAGAGATTGCAATGGTGTCAGATATATCAAAGCTTCCTAGATAACTGAATGGGATAGGGCAGTGTTCAGCGATGTGTCTTGGTTCTGCTTGTCGAATGACAGTCATCATGTGAGAATCTGGAGGCGACATGGAAACAGATCTAATCCTACTGTGACTGTTGAACGCCATACTGCTTGACAACGTGGCATTATGGTTTGGGGTGCGTTGATAGCCAGTCACCTCTGGTTCGTATCAGAGACACAATGGCAGCACAACAATATGTGGATGATATGCTGTGGTCGGTTGGTGACCATTTTTGAAAGTTATCTTTTCCAAAACAACTTTATTATCCCAAACAATTTCATTATTTCTTCCAAACAATTGAATTATTATATAGCATAAATTAAGAAAATATTACAAACAATCTTTAATCTCTTCTGGTTCAATCTAATATTTACGAGCGGAACACAAGTTTACAGCATTATCAACAAGTCGCTAACTAAAGTGATTCCATCACAAAACACAAAGGGTCCTAATTAAAATTACTTTAGAATATTTATTACACTTTAGCAAGTCCCTTGTTTTTACAAACAATCATTTTCACAAATCATTAAATAAATTGACAGAATTTAGAAAATGAATTCTCTACGCATTTTTTGTCCTACAATAATATTAAAACAACTTAATCTAAAGCTTTGGCTTGGATGGTAGACAACTAGCAGTCTTCACAAATGAGGTCTTTGGTTCAAATCCAAGTGAATACTTAAATTTTACAACTCATGCCACCATCTATTGCTACCATAACCAGAAACTAGCAATTACGTGAAAATTATAAATGAAAATTGTCGATAAATATTGGCATCTT
The DNA here is from genome assembly GCA_951213105.1 of Amaurobius ferox. NCBI lineage: Eukaryota > Metazoa > Arthropoda > Arachnida > Araneae > Amaurobiidae > Amaurobius > Amaurobius ferox. Next base: position 30,520,434 of record OX578151.1, read on the forward strand.
GTGACATTAAATAGTACAAGCTACCATTATAGCATTAACTTCCTCCATAAATACTGCACTGTATATAATTGTGCTGACGTGAAAAATAAAGACAAATAATAAAAATGCATTTAACATAAATATTGAAACTTGTTGTTGCAATCGTTTGTTGCAATTTTTCAGTTGCAAGAATTGTTGCAATCGTTTTCAGTGTATGAAAGCAATAAAATAAGATAATTAACAAATTTCTGAAACATATGACAAAATAAGTATATTATGTACATGCAGTAATAAAATGACCTGATTCATTACTGTCTAAAATGCTAATTCAAAATTAGCCGAAATTTAGAACATCTGTGTATGTCTATTTTACAACTTCGAGTATTAGATAATCATGTGCACATCAATAATTTTATTTACAATTGTTTCTTAATGTGAATACTCCTATGCAACAATGCATTTTTTTTTAGCAAATGTTCTATTTTAATGAAATTCTGCAAAAGACTTTTTGGCCTGATTTTCAGTTTTTTTTTTTTGGCAAATAATTAAAAATATTAATTTTTATAAATTATTCTTTCAAAAATGCTAAAGGTTTCCCACAGAAAAAAGAAACTATTAGACGACAACAATGATTTTGATGAATGTGAATTAGGTGGAGAAAAACTCTGTACAGTCGCATGTGTTTTAATTATTTAGACAATATGTTTTAATATTTTCATAACAATTGTGTCTTTGGAAAAATTTATATCATATAACTTTAGATATTTCCTTTGGAATAAAAATCTTCTGTTTCAGAAAATAATCTTCATTCATGTGAATGAGTATTTTAAAAGATAGTTTAAAATGCAGTACTATAAATGCTAAAAGTTTCAAAAAAGATGCTACGATGCAATAGTCTGACCTGGTAAAACATTCAAAATTCCTGATAATTACATTTTTGCATGCATAGTCAAATAAGAAACTGGTAAGTGACTACCTTTAGAGTAATATTTCTAAATTCACTAACTTCTTGCAGGTTCCATATAATATACAATTTACTCAAAGTTGATACTTTATATTTGGTGCAAAGCTGTTCTACAGCGTTTATTTACAAAATCGCTTCAACAAGGCAATTGTGAATCCATTTCTTCCCTTACATTACATTTGAAGTCTAATACAAATATCTAAAGCTCTATAACTATATAATTAGTTCTGGGCCTCTTCTTTCTTGAACCCGAAAACAAGTAATCTTTATTGCATTTATCCCTTTCCTCATAAATTTAGAAGGTAAAAGAGTAAATATAAAGCCTAATCCACATGTGAAATTTCCTATATTGTTTCTGCAGTTCAAAATAAACACTCTTCACCTACCTTCTAGCCTTGCTTACAAGTACCTTAAGGCACATGAACTTGTTATGTTACAGTTAATGTTTATACATGCATTCGAAGGTATTAGAAGTGCATTCGAAGGTCAGTCTCAACTTAAATTTAGATTTAAAAATAACACAAACATTACAAACCATAATTGTATTTTTTACACACCATTTTCAAAATTTTAGTTTCCATATAGCAAACAATATTCAGCAATCCTGTTCCCAAGCAACATTAAACAATCAACCATGCTGATAAGACAAGATTATAAAGAAAAGTTGTATGCTCTAACTGTAGACATGAAAATTCAAACTTTCGCTTAATAGGAAGTATGTAGTTTTAAGTTTAATGGCCACTATGCAGAATTTTAGTAAAATCCATAAGTATGGTTATACATAATCAGGGCCTGATTAGGTACTGAGGTGAGTGATGCCTATTTTCAGGACTACCTAACTGGAACATTTAGTTCACATTAAGTGTTACAATAACTGATAACATTAGCCGAATAAATCTACCATTCATGATTACAATAAGCTCTAATATATCGGAGTTGAAAAACAACCCACCTTATTTTAGAAAAAGATAGCCCACTTGGGTTTTTTGTGGATTTCTCAGTTTGTTTCTGAATTTTTGTTTTAGTATTGGTTCGGTATTATGCATGTTTTGAAATTAAAATATATTAACTATGTTTTCCTAATTATTATTATCATAAATATCTTTTAGATAAATGGTAAATATCAACATTAAAATTATGATCAATAGTAAATAAGAGCAAGGACAATTTCATTTATTAATCAATAATATAACAGTTATTGCCAATTTCCCTCTCCTAAGAGAATGTTAACATAAATGGTTATGTGGTGCACGTTTTGTAAATGCATTCTACTAGTGAGTTTTCTATCTTTTTAAGAAGAAAAATAGTTTCCATATCACCCCTGCATTATATATTATAAATGTGTAATAGCAATATACCTTATACCAAATACAACCTGCAAATCTTGTGCACATTAAAACAAATTTTTGTTAAAAATTCATTTGTATTAAATTTAACATGTAAATACTTAACCTAATACAACAGAAAAACTGAATTTCAGGCAAATAAAATTTATATTTGGTGATTGTGTAGGGAGGAAAACCCTTGTATATGAAGGTAAAAAATGAAATTGCCTTTTTTATATTAAAATGTATGCAATAATTTCATAACAATTTACAGCTGAAGAATTATAGATAGATTCATAGGGGTACAGTGGAATCTCATTACAACGAATTTCTAGGGACCGCAGTAAAAATTCGTTATTTTGAATTAAGTTAAAGCGAAAATTTAAAATGGCAGACATTTAAAAAATGGAAGGTATAGGAAGAAACATAATGAAACCATACTATATGCTATGATATATTTTTAATTATATACAAATACAACTATTTCTTTTTTTTGTTGTTGTCATTAATCAAAGATGCATTTTAGAATAAAGAGGAATAAATTTATCACACATATATTTAAATTGTGTAATTATATTGATTGTAGCAGTCAATTCTTTATGTAAAGCATAATATAAAACAAATCAAACATACCTAAAAAAAACTGACTGCAAGTGGCCTTATTTCCAGGATAAGAAGAATCAATTACATATTCGAAAAATAGTCAGAAATTTTTGTTTGCACTGGAAGTGATAAAGATTGTCTGTTAACAGTTTTCGATATCGCTTAAGGAATAAAAATATTCAGGAACGGTTTTTTGCTGAGCTAAAATTCGATACTTGAAAGGACTGTTTGGAAAGACACTGGAGGGTCGGTCATCTGGTACAAATTCATCATTGTCGCTCATCTCTTTCATCATCTTTTATGTCTTCGCAGTTGCTACTATCAAGACTAGCTATAATTTCACTAGTTGTCAAGTCTGAACTTATAAAAGCTTCCTCATCGTATCCAACATAATCAGAAGGTGATATTGTTAAAGGAAAATTAAGCTCTTTGGATGCTGTAGTCCATAGATCTTTAGGAAAATCGACAGCTGTAGAATCCTAAAACAGATATATTCTTATCACATTCTAAAGAGAATACCCAACTTCTTCTAACAGTTCTGGATTATAGACTGGGACACATTTTGCCAAGCAACAAATATCATTGCAATGACTTGTCTGAGGGTACTTGCCATACTAGTACTCATCATTCAAGTTTGCAAGTATTTTTTCAACAAGTCGTCAACGAAAATGAATTTAAACATTTTTTATGATGCCCTGGTCGAGAGGCCGTAAAATTGAAATGCAGTTAGCGGGAATATTTTTTGTTATCCAGGCTCAGGTGTTGTTTTTGTAATTGCAGAGAAGCGATAAAACATTTTTAAAACAATGAGGTTTTGCGGATTTTCCAATCACTAGTGGGATTAGTTTTTCTGTGCCAGTTGCATTACAACAAAAGAGAACTGAGATGCAAACTTTTGATTTTCTTCCACCTTTGCACTGTTCGCCTTATTTCGCCATAGTACGATTTGGTGGCAGTTGGTAGAAAAAGGCTGTTTCATTAGCATTAAATATGTCTTTAGGTTCATAATCTTCCAAAATTTCCAGCAGTTTGTCTTCTTTCCATTCACGTGCAGCCGATAAATCAGTACATTTTTCATCTCCACTGACTTGTTTTTATGTTATTCCATATCTTTCATGGAAATGAAACAACCATGCAGAACTAGCATCAAATTCTTTTACTTTCACAACTTCTGCAAATTCTTTCGCATTAGTTTGTATCATTGACATAAAAACAGGAATATTTTTCGGTCGAACATCTGTACACAGCTTCATCAATGTTTTAATGATTTCCTAAACAAAGTCTTTTCCTGTCGGGACATAAAACAGACTGCTCAGAAAGTTTTAAAATTTTGTTATTTTTTTTTAAATCGTAGATAATGTAGAAGCAGCAACCCCACATTCCTTTGCAATATCAACTTGCTTTCTTCCAGATTGTACTGCTTCCAAAATTTCAACTTTTTCTTTTAAAGAGAACTAACTGCTTTCACTTCTTTTGGACATTTTAAATTAGAAACAGAAAAGTACAGCCGAACAGCCAAATAAACTAACTACAGTACACGTTTAATGTACTCGACAATACTGCTAATCTCAATTTTCTTATCAGTTCATATGCGAAAGAATTTTCAGGGAAAATAATCACATGTCCCCCCCCCCCCCCCGGATGCATTATCTATACACCTGGTCATGTAGATAAAAATATCTAGATAAGGGGTGGTTGCCCCAGAAACCACTTTCAGTTGCACGTTTACTTCCAAAAGGTTTATAATTACGAAGTACCCTACTTAAAAAGTATATCTTTCTTTTAAAAATAAACAACTTTATTGCAAGTAAAAATAAAAAGGAGTATTAAATGTTATCATAGTGAAATATTAAAATGCAACGTTATACAAGAAGGCTATAATAACGGTGGAAAGTTTTTTCTTAAATATTACAACTTTTAGATCTAGAAAGGGGTTTCTGAGGTAAAATGAAAGAAAAAAATTCGTTAATCCGAAAAAACAAATGCTTTCATAGTTGAAATTCATTCGTTAATGTGAAAATATTTAATGAGGAAAGAATAGGAATTTTTTCAAAACATCGCCCAATATTCGTTAAACTGGTGTTCGTTGTAACGAGATTCCACTGTATACAAACGAATAAAAACATAAAATGAAAATCAACAAAAAATATAAAATGTTATTTTGTATAGCATTGTGAAAAGAAACACTGATATTAATAGATCGAATTCATTTAAAAAAATGAGTCCGTCCTTCATTCATGTTTTTTCCAAATTTAATGAAGTAGATGCAATCGGATTTGATCGTTGTTGCCTTAAAATTCGGTAAGATTTTAAAAATAGGAATCAGATTGCTGAAAAAATTATTTTAAACCGGTAATCGAGTTTTATCGCATTTACAGCGTAAACAGCAGATTGAATCATGCTATTTCGAATGTAAATTCTGAACATATAATGATCTTGTAAGTATAAATGTTTAAACATCGCGAATCTCTATAAAATATTCTTCAAATTATAATTAATTTCTTTATATTGCTTTGTTAGAAAGTACGGCAGAATTAGAGGTATAGTTAAGACACTTTTGTCGATCGGGAAATTCCGATCGACAAAAATGTTTTGAATTGACGTTACTTACGGCCAAATACACCTACAGTATGAAACATAGGCTACAACAAAAAATGCACTTTTTACAACAAAAGCATAAAATAAATACTTTTATACGTATAGAAAATAAAAACTTACTTACTTTGTAGTTTAGTTGGAATACCATGCGGTGCACACATAAATTCAAAGCTCAACAAGCCAAGCCTAACCAGTAACCGGTAGAGGAAGCACCGAATCACAAAGCCACGCATGCGCGAGAAACTCTATGCTCCAATAGCGACGGCGTTTCGGCTGATTCCTTTTGAAGCTTCCCACGATCATTCCTAAAAGAATCCTGAAAGAGTCGTTCTGGACGGATCTTTTTAATGGCTCCTACGCGGGACGTCTCAAGACATCCAACTTAGGATAGGACGCTTTTAGGATCTTTGGGATCATTTTAGGATCTCCTGTGGAAGTCACTGGTTGTCTGGGTAGAGGGCTCCACCAAAATTTCCAAGATGGCCTCCAAACTCTTCTTCAACTCCACTCATCCAATCACGTCATCCGATAAGATAAGCCGATTACGTCTTCCCCGATGACGTCAATCTGCTCCGTCGCTCCGGATTGTCGCGAAACCCCTGTTTCTTTACTACTATTGGCTCGAAAATCCTAACTATGGGATTATTCGGATAAGAGTAGGGCCATGACAACAGTTATGGCTATGATATGCTTCACATGACGGTATATGATGTTGAATGGATGTAATACGTGAAAGCAGTCTCTACTAAAGTCCGCCTCACATCATATCGGTGTTGATGTTGAATGGGTGTATTTTGGTTGTAGCTAAATATTGGCTCGAAAATCCGAACTACGGGATTGTTGGGGAACTTACGGGATAAGAGTACGACGATGAGAAGAGTTATGGCTATGATATGCCACACATGGCATCGGTATATGGTGTTGAATGGGTATAATACGGGAGAGCAGTGTCACCTAAAGTCCACCTCACATCATATCGGTGTTGATGTTGAATGGGTGTATTTCGGTTGTAGCTAGGTATTGGCTCGAAAATTCTAACTATGGGATTGTTGGGATAAGAGTAGGGCCATGAGAACAGTTATGGCTATGATATGCCTCACATGACATCGGTACATAGTGTTAAATGGGTGTAATATGGGAGAGCACTCTCTCTTAAAGTCCACCTCACATTATATCGGTGTTGATGTTGAATGAGTCTATTTTGATTGTAGCTAAGCATTGGCTCGAAAAGCCTAACTACTGGATTGTTGAGATAAAAGTAGGGCCATGAGAACAGTTATGGCTATGATATGCCTCTCAGGACATCGGTATATGGTGTTGAATAGGCGTAGTACGGTAGAGCACTCTCTCTTAAAGTCCTCCTCACATCATATCGGTGTTTATGTTGAATGGGTGTATTTCAGTTTTAGCTAAGTATTCGCTCGAAAATCCTAAGAACGGGATTGTTAGGATAAGAGTAGGGCCATGAGAACCGTTATTGCTATGTCACCCTGCAATGTCAGATCGGCGTGTAATCTGACTGACCACCTCCTGCAATTTTTACCCAGGTTAGTATCCTTCGTGGTCTTTATCCTCTCAATTTAGAAAACGGCCCTCAGTCTTCCAGGGTCCTCTCAATCCGTACCACTCGTACTAGGGTTACTTTCAGACCTCCGACACCCTTGCAATAACCTACAGAGTTGATTTGCTCGGACGCCATTGTAATGAAACTTTATGCCCCAACCGGGAATCGAATCCTGGATCTCCGTACTGGCCAGCCGACACACTACCGTTGAGCTACTAGGACGAAATTGTAAGCTCATATAGCCGAAGTGGATTCTGCAACACCGTCGGACTTCTCATCAATAAATTATTTGGTTTAATTTGATTTCTTTTCATTTTTGTAATAGTAAATTCTTCCTTATTATGATATATGGAAACTTAACTTGAAATTCTAACCTGTATTATTTTACATATGCCAGTATAGGAGATAAAAATTTTAGGGGGTCACGAAGGACAAGTATCAAAATAACTGGGCCACGGGAAAAAAGTTTAGCAAACGCTTGTCTGTTGCAAAAGATGTGGCAAGGCTACCATGAGGCGTGGAATCATGCTCTCTACAAAGTGGCGACCCTTGTTCTGATAAGCTTCCTTGTTTTAAGAATTTCTAGGCACCGGCCAGAAGTGATAACCCCAGCGCCTCATAACGTTGACTGGCCACAGTATCTTATCTCGTCAATGAAATGAACTAGAGTATAGCTTTAATATCTGTATTGTAAATTTTGATGTGTGACTGGTATCTTTATCCCAATGAAGTTTTACTCTTAAGATTCTGTGGATGGTATTTCTTTGAATGAGTTAAAACATTATCTTGGTAATATGTTAAATTGATTTTGACATCTTTTTGGACTTTTCTTAACTTTAATTTACCGTTGTACAAAAAGCCCATAATAATCATAAATCCTCTACTGAAATTTTCTTTTGATTCATAGAACCAATTTTTTAGGTAGATAATTCTACAGCGTATTCTGCTGTCAACTCAACCACATGTCTATGCAGTGGTTATATTTTCTAGCTTAAAATTTGTTTATCTATTATCTTGTTTACAGTCGCTACAGAGGTATTTAAAGACACTGCAATTGTTCTTTGAGTCGGTAGATTTTCTTTTGAAACAAGATTATTTTTTAAATAGTCGTAAATGTTGGGTATTCATTCGTTGTTCTTTTTCCGATTAAAAGCAATAATACATGGCGCTTTTTTCCTTTATTATTAACAATATTGTTTATTCTGCAGTTCTAAGTGTGAATTCGATGATTTACACAGCGTTCTTTAATTACAGAATAAGAGTATTTCTCTTCGAAAAGAACAAACACGTATCCTTCAATCCAAAGTTTGTTTATATGCGCCATTTTTTAAGAGCTTAGCATATATATTGTAGAAATTATTATATTTATATTTTAAATGATGGAACGATATGGATTTTTTAAATGGATTTTTCAATTTATGGATATTTTAATTTTATGGATATTTTAAATGATGGAGCGATGGATATTTTAAATGATGGAATTAAGAGCTTAGCATATAGTCAATATAAAATGTAAATTAGCGCGCGGGAAGTTAACGGTAGGCCCGGGTTCGATCGTCACCTCCGAAAGCAGAGGCCGGAGCACTAATTTTTGACGTCTTGGCTTGTAGGCCCACTGCGAGTAGGTCTTCCAGATCGCGATCGAAGCTTTTGCTATTTGTTTCCCTTTTAATTCTCTGTTCGATGTAAAGGAATCATAATTTATCAGTAAATCAAATAATATTCATGAAATTTGGAAGTATTTTCGATAATGTTCATTAAAATGGGTGATTTAAAATATTAATATTGCTGTACATTTCCTTAAAATAAAATATTTATAATGACTCATTCACTGTAGGAGCAAAGATGAAAGGATTCCATTCAGTTAGTGTTTTAATAAAAGTTTGAAAAAGAACCCTGTATATTTATTGCTTAATCAGGCATTTTATTTGAATAATTCTTCAGTACATTCAGCTAAAGTATGCGTGCTTACAGATAAAGTATGCAGAAACTAAAATGATTACTGAATACTATATCTTTAAATATCATAAGATAATCATTAAAAAGAAACTCAGAATTTAACTTTTAATATGCTTACGTGTTTATTTATTTTTATTTCATTTTATTTTATTCATTTTTTGTTGTTATAAATTGTAAAATGATTTAGAATTAAGATAAAATACTAGTTGAATGTCATTCATTAACCTATACACTATAAATTGTAGAAGTTCAGGTTTTCTAATATAGCACATCTTATATTCCCTTTTTTACTACCAGACATTAACAAATTGTAAACAATTTTGCTTAATTATAGAGTTTGAAATACCTCAGGGGCTTTGAAAATTTAATAAAGCTGTATAATAAAACTTTTTGGTATTAATATTTCATTTACAATTCCATTGAAGTGAAAATGTAAGAAAGATTAAATTAGCTTTGTATTATTAAAATAACATTAACTATAATATAATGAAATATACAATGGTAACTTGAAATTGTAAGTTAGTTACTTTGCTTTTTTCCAAGTTATTTTAACAATTTTCAATAACATAATAACTCGCTACATAAAAAATAAAATGTGCCCAACCTAAACACAAATGACTTCCTAACCTATTCTTCTAAAATTTCAGCATGCCATAACAAATAATAAAAAATATACGTGCAATATATTAAGATACTATATCTTTTATATGCAATTACTTACTTATCAAACAGTTAAAATATGTTATTTGATGTGTGAAATATTCCATTTTACATTATTTTACTTTCATAACTTTAGTGTAGCATTTTTATTGCTACGATTTCTTACTATTGACAATATCTTAAAAAGAGAATGACATTTTTTTATCTATATAAATAAAATTGAAAATACATGTATCTGTCTGTGTGTTTATCTATCTCATCATCACGGTAGAACTGCTGCATCGAATTTCATGAACATTCTGTGGGTAGCTTTGAAATAGCCCTACTTAAAATTTAGTCCATGTTTCGAGTTTCTAGGACCAGGGATTGTCGAGATATGAATAAAAATCCCACAATTAAACCTTCCATAAAAATAGAATTATGCAGATGATATATTTTCCACAAATTTATTAAGAAAATTATATCATGATGCTTAGCAACGCAATTAAATCAAATGTGTTTATTAGGCAGACGATTATTAAATTTTTTAAGATTTAAATAATAAAGAAATCAATATAAAACAAAATTTTATAACCATTTTTATACAATTTTAGCGCTTTTATTTTAGTTTATATTGATCCAATTTCATATATATTTTATAATTTGTTTTCAAACGAGAATGTTTTATTCAGATCTGCTTGAAGATAATTTTGTATAGAAAACACAGAAAGGAGAATTAAATGAAATATTTTAATAGAATGTTTTGAGTAAGAATGCCATTTAGAATACTGCAGGAATTTGCACATATATTAAATCATGGGCAATGTCGGGTATATCTGCTATTAACAGTATACATAAAATTGTATGTTGTACATCTATCTGTCTGTTTATTATCTCAGCACGGTAGAGATCACCTATTTTCATTTCATTAGAATTATTATAAAATTTCAAAAATTGAGACTCTAAATATTAAAACTTCACATCAAATTCTGAATTTTAGGTTTCTTGTATTATATGGTCAGTATGAAGAACGGACATGCTGCTAGTCTATTATAAAATATTACACAACTAACAACATTATTAAAGTAATTTTAAAATATTTGCAGGAGACTGTATAATTTATGTATAATGACACATGTATAATAGCTGTATAATGACACAAGCTAACTTGATAAAATATACATTTTAAACATTGAATGATTTTAAATACTTTACAATTACTTAGCAAAGCTTAATTTTACAAGTACCTGGGCAGTTCTTAATTAATATGACAACAATAAAATTTTAAAACAAACTAAGAAAACTCTAAAAGGTTTGTTGACGTTATAATTAGCAACAAAACAATTTAGAATTCAGTTAGCGTTAATTGAATAGCAATAATTTGATTGCCATATATTTAAAATTCTATATAATTTTAAATGACATGATAATAAGCAAAAAATGGTAAGCACTTACTTCTAAATAGCATTTTTCGTTTTTCACATTACGGTAATAAGGTAATTAGTAATCCAATGTTATAAGGTATGTAGTCGAAGGTATGCTGGTCAAAATGTTTATTAAATGATGAACTAACATATAAGACATTCAAAAATACGATAAAAAGACCGTTATGCATCCACACGCGCGAGCCCACGTACTGCACTGCACATACGATACTTCTTTGTGTGGGCTACTCTACTAGGGGAGAACTTTCCAGAAAAGTTGAGACGGAGGAATTCGAATTCGAAGGCCAGAATTGGGCCTATAGCTAATACGTCACGAGGTACAGGGGGGGAAAGTAGTTCGGCCTTTTCTACCGGGGTGACGGTTCGATTCCCGCCACTGCCAAAACTGCCGCCGTGTTCACGCGGAATACGATCACGTTAAACATGTGGGTCCGTAAGTCCTTCCGAGAGGTTGGTGGTAGGGGAAGGAGGGTACGGTCCCTGTGGATGCCTCTCCCACTGGGTTCCGGTCTAAATTGGGTGAATAAAAAGAAAGTTATGGAGATTGTCGCGGAGAACGCAGTAGCCCTGTGGTTAGCGCGCGGGAATTGCACTCGGTAGGCTCGGGTTCGATTCCCGCCACTGCCAAAACTGCTGCCATATTCACGCGGAGTACGATCACGCTAAACATGTGGGTCCGTAAGTTCTTCCGAGAGGTTGGTGGTAGGGGAAGGAGGGTACCATCCCTGTGGATGCCTCCCCCACTGGGTTCCGGTCTAAATTGGGTGGCACTTCCTTGCCGTCCAAACAGTTACCTTACATCTTTATGGTAGGTCGCGCCAGCGAGTTTGTTGCGGTCAGAATTTTCAAGGGTAGCGAACAGGCTGGTCGCCGAAAGCGGCTAGTCTACTATAAGAATAACATTTTTTTTAACTGTAAAAGTAGTAAATTCATTTCATTATATAAGGAAAGTCGTGTGTTGCCCACATCAGATTTTTACGTCTGAAGTCGGTTGATGCCTTCAGTCAACTATATTTTCATTATCACAAATTTTCTGGTACTAAAACAATATCTATACAGTGCGAGACATATATTCCAAGAATTAACATGTTTTTGCATAGGAGAGAATGTTATAAAAATCTTAAATTTTGAATAATACGAGATCTAATCATGAAAATTACTATAAATTCTATCCAGTTCTAATTTTTTTTTTTTTTTTTTTTTTTTTTCACATAAGGTATTCACAAGTAAAATTTTGTAGTACTACGAACATTTGTTTTTCAGTTTCAGTTTTCCACACACACACACACACAGATAGAGAGACAGAAAGATCGACATTTTTCCAAAAGTGTACTAAATGTGTTCAGGATATCTTGAAAAGCGTTTATCTCTCGAAATAGAAAATTTTCGGGAAAACAATATTTTATCTATATGAGAAAGTAAAAATTCCTAAAAAATAGAATAACAATTCCCGCTGTTTTCGGAAAAATGCTGACAATTTCGGACATTCACGTTTGCACTGAATGCATAAAATTCTTTTTGTTTTCATAATCGTCTGTTTTTGTATCGTATTTCTTTTTATTTTTGAAATGATGAGTATTTTAAAGGAAGTCGTGAACGCAAGTTTCCAGTGCAAAAGATGTTGTACTTTTTAAGATAGGATTACTAGAAATATAATGCTAGGGGATTACATATAGGATTTGACGTTCTTAAACGCTACTGACTGAAAAATGAACTTTCTACTTTACGGAATGGATTATTTTTATGCTTTGAAATTGGAACTCATTTCGAATTTAAGGGAGTTTGTTATTACTTTCCCTAAAATACATAGTGTGTAAGAGAATGTACTTTGCGAAAGTCGAAAATTTAAAATCGAGTTTTTAACTAATTTGCCGCAGTTTACTCTGAAAAACCAAAATTTAATAAATTAAATACCGGGCACGTGCTACTTTAGCGTGCTTTCAGTTACTAAATATTTTTCTTCTTGTACATAATAAAATAATTTTGTCTGTTTTTCTGTGTGTGTGAGGGGGGGGGGGGGGGCGAAAATTTAAGTTCGAATTAGTTTTTTAGTTATTTTATGTTTTAACACGGTTTTGAGCGATTTTCGCAATAATCGGTTCCTTAGCGACCGAAAATTTTATTACAAAGTTTTCATCTTAACCATCGGAAAGATCGAAGAACGTTCTTTCTAGCGATGTTTGAACCGAGTCCGTAGGTCAATTCCTTCATTATTAATTTTTAATACATCGAAATTTGCATTTTTTAGGTTTTCTGATACTTGTTTCGCCGTATCCAAAAAAGTAATATTAGCACAATTCTGTAAAAATCAAATAACTTTGTTAAAAGAAGCATATTATAAAAAATTAAAGGTATCGACCGATTTCGAAGTCAGGACACACAAGTAGCGCAGCCTTCACTCGGCAGAAAAGAAAAAGATTGCCGACTAACATTAACAGCAAATGTGATAGAAGCAGGCACAGAAGCTTCTGTGGAAGCAATGAAAGGGTGTTGCCAACGGCGAGAAAAAAAAAGTAGAGGAGCTAAAAAATACCCAGCAGGCAAGAGCGACAGGTGGAACATAATAAACGAACGGTAAAATACCAAACAGGAAAATGAATCTCCAACAAAGGATTCAAATCACTGGTTCATAAAATACCGATTAAATTAAAAAATCAAGAGAAGGATTAAAATTGCCGAAATAAGAAGAAAGGAAGCGAAATCGAATAATAAAATCAGAAATTTCCAAGCAGAAGAGAAGAAAAGAAATTTTTAAGGGATTTTGACTGAGAAATAATGGAGAAACTTTCAAGAAAGTCTATTTCAAAAACGGAATTAGAAGTGAAAACGATCTTAGCTTTGGAAAAATTAAAAACATGATTAGAGTCCCAAGGAATGTTCAGCAGTTAGAGACTTTGAAACTTCTTGTTTAGAAACATGACTCATATGTTCCTTAATACAAAATTTAAGAGCTCTTTTAGTTTGACCAACATAACCAAGATTCGCATTTGCAAAGAATGAGATGAACACCTCAACGATTCAATAATTTTGTCAAGAGGTTTAACGACACACCTAAAATTAAAACGGGAAAAAATATGTTGTGACCTTATAGCTAACTGATGAATAAAAAGGTGAAGCAATAAAATTACATGGGTAAGCCTCTTGATGTTGTTGTCTATTCAAAGCCCTGTCGATAATAGCGGGATTATAGCCTATGAAACGGCCAAAAATTTCAGATGTCAATCTTACAGTTAAGTGTCTGGGAATCAGAACACAAATTTAAGGCACGGTAAACATAAGTGTAAAAAGCAGATGATTTTTGCTGAACGAGATGATTAGAATGAGTATGAGGAGGCATATAAAAGCTTTATTTGGTTAGGACAACGCGGCGAAATAGCAAACGGCGACCCAGCTGCAAAGCACGCTGTAAATTCGAAATCATTATATAAGTATTTGTACATTGCACACTACGAATCATTCAAAATAAGGTTCTTAAATATTTAGGAGCTTTTACTCATTGACGGAATAGCGTGTTTTAAAACAGCGTGAATGCATTTCGACCACTTTTGGAAAGATGTCCGTCTACAGTGGCGTCGTCAGGGGGTGGGGGGAGGTCATAACCCCAAAATTTGAATTTCAAAAGATGATATATGGAAAATGGTTATCTCCTCCCCTCAGAATGTTTTTTTTTTTTACCGACTCGCTACTGATTAGAGCTCCTCTACTACAGGCTGACTTATAAAACATATTGAAGCCCAGTAAGGTTTCTACAAATACATGGGTTACCATATTTGGCGGTTTAACACGTGCTCCAAATATTGATTTTTACAGGTATCTGATAATGTTAACAAATTTACAATTGAGTTATATTTTTATAAATATGAATTAGATTGGAGTAACATTTGTAATTACGCGACACTTATTAACAAGAATCAAAAATATGATTCTCACTCTATAAGCAGATTAACAAAAAGATGGACATTTTTTTTTATTATTATTTTTTGCAAAAACCCGGTCTTATTAAAATTTATGAAATACTTTGGTGTATATTTCTATTTTACATCTGTTACAGTTCTAACAATATATAGAATAAAATATGGTCTTATGAGCTCAGAAAGACCTTGAATTATTTGAAATACCTGTACTAAATAATGAAAAGTTGTTTTTGAAATATATATTTATGATGATACGAGTACATAGTAGTGTGTGATTTTCCCGGGGGGGGGGGGGGGGGGGGCTCTTTAAAATAAAAATGTGTATTTAATTTTAATGGTACTAAAATTTTAAAGAGGGATAATTTTGTTATAAACCTGTGGATGTATAGATTAGATAAATACAGCATTTAGAATTTTAATAATAATAATAAATTATATAAATCTGTATTGTAAACGATATATTTTTTATGTCTAGTATAAAAAAATTGAAGTACTACTTTAAAAGGTAATATTGAGAAAATCCTCTGAACTGGACCCTCTAAACATAGCGCCAATGTTTTCATCAAATGATTGGCGCCAATCATTGTCTTGGCGATGAAAATATCAGTGCCGTTCCAAAGTAAATTCGAGTCATTCAGGCATAATTTCTATCAGTTTTTAGTGAAAAAATACTATTTGATCATTCATTATCTTTCATGATAAATGCATTTCGATTTATTTATCATTTTAGCTTATGTTTACATAATTATTATAATGTGATGAGATTTCCACTTGGCGGCAGTTTATTAGCAGTAGGATTCTACAATTTTATGATTCATTATACAGTGACCGCCGCTTATAAGAAACACGTTCGTTTCGCTCGTTTTGTTTCTTATAAGCAGTTGTTTCTTAAATCCGGAAATTTTTTAAATATCGTTCTTCCATTGTAAATACTAACTATTGAACACAATTTTACAGAATTTAAAAGATAAATGTATATAAGTAAAATATTAGTACATACATAATACATTTGTAAATTGAGTTTTGCATTCAAAAATATTTCTTATTTTACGAATTAAGCCTTACAACTTAAAATATTATCTATATGTATGCATATATACTAGTATGTAATTAAATAAGAATAAAAAGTAAAACTCATAGGTCGTTCATTTATGTATAAGAGCATAGTACATTTTCATACATACCGTAATCTATTACTGAGGAACAGCAAAAAATTTATCCAGTGTTGTTTGTGCTAATGAGTCTGTGATTAGTTTACGTACTTCCATTTCTAAATCATAAAATAGTCCATAAACTTTTTCTGATGCCCCTCTATGTTCAAGAGTTTTTCTAATTATAGTTAGGGCTTCTCGCGACTGTTTGGCTGTAGGAAAATTTTCTTCTTGTGGAACGTCGTCTTCATTTTCTTCTTCATTGCAAACATTCTGAATTTCCGCCACTATGTCATCATCACTTTTTTCTTCAGATGTTTGTAAATTTTCATCGATGTGAATCCATTCTTCGAAATGTGCTTCTAATTCTTCTACATCTTCTGCTGGTATGTCAACATTATTTTTCAAAAATCCTGCTTTACGGAAGCAATTAAAAATGCATATGTCAGAAACATTTTTCCATGCGCCTGCGATCATATGGATAGCATCAAGCAAGGTTATTTTCTTGCTTATTTCGCAAGCCGATCCTTTCTCTTCATCAATTGCATCTACTATTTTCTGTCGCAAATTTGACCGATACAAGGTTTTAAATGCTTTAATAATTCCTTGGTCAAGAGGCTGTATGATGGAAGTTGTATTGGGTGGCAAAAAACAAAGTTCAATGTTTGTCAGCTGTACTACAGGATGAGCCGAACAGTTGTCAAGGATTAAAAGAATTTTTTCTCTTCCCATCAGTTCCCTGTCCCACTTTAAAAAAAAGTCTTCAAAAATTCTACTTGTCATCCAGGCATTCTTTGAATTTTCGTAGATCACTGGCAATTTTTTTATTCCACTTAAACAGCGCGGACGTTTGCTTTTGCCAATAACTAAAGGGCTCTTTTTTACAGTTCCCGTCATATTTGTTGTTAACAGAACTGTAACTCGATCTTTTTGTTTTTTTCCAACGGAGGATAGATCATTTTTGAACATCATTGTATACTCGGGCATCGCTCTAAAATAGAGCCCAGTCTCGTCAGTGTTAAAAATTTGATGAGGAGCGTATTTTTCTAATAGAGGTGGTAAGCTTTGCGTAATCCATGAAGATGCCGACTCGGAGTCCGCGTCCTGCTTCTCTCCATAATTTTTTTTGTACACAATGTTATTTCGTTCTTTCCAGCGGCTTAACCAACCATCAGTCGCACGGAACTCTTTTTCTCCTAATTTTTCCGCAAAATTTTCTGCTTTTTTCAGTAAAATTGCCCTACTGATAGGAGCGTTCTTTAATCTGGCGTTAGAAAACCATTGTAAGAGTGCTTCCTCTATAGCAGCTGCCTTTCCTTCTCGTTTCCGTTTTCTTTGAAGATTACAATTTGGCGTCAAAATTTCATTTCTGCCTTTCAGGATTTTACATAATGTTGAGTGCGGAATTTCTAATGCAGAAGCAGCTTCTCTTTGACTACACAGAGGTAGAGAATCATACTTTTTAAGTAAACTTTGCTTTTCAAGCAAAGTAAGGGTTTTTCTCTTTTGCGACATGCTTCCACTAGCAAAACATAAAATGACTAACTAAAGCTGTACGAATCTTATTTGAGTGCATAAGCAGAGATGCCTTTCCTTATCAGTATGTTTCCTTAACTGCCAAAAGATTAAAACTCGTTTCTTACTGGTTTGGGGTTGTTCCCCCTAAGCCTTTCTACGGAGAAATTCTCTGTCATCCTTTGTTACATAGCAAACTCCCACCCCCTCCCCGTACGCCCAGAGACAAGAGATAACAACTCGTCCTTCAGTTAACCTTAAACAAATGGATTTTTTTCTTTTTTACACCCGCGTCGCAAGGAAATCAACAAATTTTCTGTAGAAAACTGTTTCTTATAAGCGGAATCGTGTTTCTTATAAGCGACACAATTTTAATGTTAAAATGAAGTTTGTATTTGTTTCTGTCGTTTTGGGTCTTATAAACGGCTGTTTCTTATAACCACTGAATCTTATAACCGGCGGTCACTGTACTCTAAAAATGCAATAAAGTGTATAAAACTTGAAAGATATTGGTATAACATGAATAAATCTTTAATATATGTATATAATTAGAAGCAATTATACTTTTAAGTTTGGAAGAGAGAATAACACATTCAGGACTACAAACCACATTTACTAAGATAATACTATCTATATAATAAAAGGCAATGTCTGTGTGTCTGTCTTATACACTATACGTTTCGCGACCGCGCGTCGGAGAGCTACGAAATTTGGCAATCGGAGACCCGGGGGGGAGGGAAGGGGACACGTGAAAACCGATTTTTAAAATTTTAATTATTTTTTTATTTATTTAATGTTTTATGCGATTTCGACCGTTTTTTGCCCTTTTTGCCCTTTTTTCTCCACGATCCAGACATCGTAGAAAAAAACAAATTACACCATCGGAAAGAGCAGAGAATTTCGAGTAAAAATATATCAATTTCAAATCTGAATTTCGATTTCTAATATTTTTTAAAGATTTTAAAACAAAAGTCACTTTTTGCTCAAGAAAACGATTTTTGGTTTTTAAATTCTCGCATCGTGAAAAGTACTCATAATTTCGACTAATAATTTACATTTTCAGAAAGGTCAAACATCTGGCATTCTTACAAGTCCAATCTGGTCCAGAAATAATGAAAATTGCCTTCAGGATGGCAATTTTAAAGACGCCATGATTTTAAATTTGTCGGCTACCGGCTCAGTTCCTCAAAGGCATTTTCCCCCCATCCGCATTAGTTTCTTCCCCGTCTCCATGGAGACCGCGCTTTCGGTTTTAACTGAATTACGAGCATAAGTGTTGTATACATCGGGCGAAATTATTATATTTATATGATATTTTAAATGGATATTTTTAAATGGATATTTTAAATAATTTAAATGATTGAATTATGGTGGTTTGAATTGTGGTGATGTATTTGAAATTATTATATTTATGGATTGGTGGAACGATATGGTTGATTTTTTTATTTTAAACTAGCCGCCTTTGGCGACCAGCCTGTTCGCTACCCTTGAAAATTCTGACGGTGGCAAATTCTGATCGTTGCAAACTCGCTGGCGCGACCTACCAGAAAGGTGTAAGGTAACTGTTTGGACGGCCAGGAAGTGCCACCCAATTTAGACCGGAACTCAGTGGGGAAGGCATCCACAGGGTCCGTACCCTCCTTCCTCTACCAACAACCTCTCGGAAGGACTTACGGATCCACATGTTTAACGTGATCGTACTCCGCGTGAAAATGGCAGCAGTTTTGGCAGTGGCGGCAATCGAACCCGAGCCTACCGAGTGCAATTCCCGCGCGCCAACCACTGGGCTACCGCGCCCTCCGCGACAATCTCCATAACCTTCTTTTTATTCACCCAATTTAGACCGGAACCCAGTGGGAAAGTCATCCACAGGGTCCGTACCCTCCTTCCTCTACCACCAACCTCTCGGAAGGACTTACGGACCCACATGTTTAACGTGATCGTACTCCGCGTGAACACGGCAGCAGTTTTGTCAGTGGAGGGAATCGAACCCGGGCCTACCGAGTGAAATTCCCGCACGCTAACCACTGGGCTACCGCGCCCTCCGCGACAATCTCCATAACTTTCTTTTTATTCACCCAATTTGGACCAGGACCCAGTGGGGGAGGCATCCACAGAGACCGTACCCTCCTTTCCCTGCCACCAACCTCTCGGAAGGAATTATCGACCCATATGTTTAAGGTGATCGTACTCCGCATCAGTGGCGGGAATCGAACCCAGGCCTACCGAGTGCAATTCTCGCGCGCTAATTTAAATTTATAATGACCATATGCTAGGCTCTTAATTCCACCATCCTCGTTCCATCGTTCTATCATTTAAAATAGCCATAAAATTAAAATATCCATTTAAAATATCTATAAATTAAAATATCCATAAAGGTGTAAGGTAACTACCAGAAAGGTGTAAGGTAACTGCTTGGAAGGCCAGGAAGTGCCACACAATTTAGACCGGAACCCAATGGGGGAGGCATCCAAAGAGACCGTACCCTCCTTCCCCTACCACAAACCTCTCGGAAGGACTTGCAGTCCCACACGTTTAACGTGATCGTACTCCGCGTGAACACGGCTGCAGTTTTGGCAATGGCGGGAATCGAACCCGGGCCTACCGAGTGAAATTCCCGCGCGCTAACCACTGGGCTACCGTGCCATCCGCGACAATCTCCATAACTTTATTTTTATTCGGCAATTTTGGGAATCGAACCCGGGCCTACCAAGTGCAAATCCCGCGCACTAACCACTGGGGTACTTCACCCTCCGCGATATTCTTCATAACTTTCTTTTTATTCACCCAATTTAGACCGGAACCAAGTGGGAGAAGCATCCGCAGGGACCGTACCCTTCTTCCCCTACCACCAACCTCTCGGAAGGACTTACAGACCCACATGTTTAACGTGATCGTACTCCGCGTAAACACGGCGGCAATTTTGGGAATCGAACCCGGGCCTACTGAGTGCAATTTCCGCGCGCTAACCATTGGGCTACTTTGCCCTACGCGACAATCTCCATAACTTTCTTTTTATTCATCCAATTTAGACCGTACCCTCCTTCCCCTACCACCAACTTCTCGGAAGGACTCACGGACCCACATGTTTAACGTGCTCGTACTCCGCGTAAACACGGCGGCAATTTTGGGAATCGAACCCGGGCCTGGTAACTGGTTGGACGGCCAGGATGTGCCACCCAATTTAGACCGGAACCCAGTGGGGGAGGCATCCACAGGGAACGTACCCTCCTTCCCCTACCACCAACCTCTCGGAAAAACATACGGACCCATATGTTTAACGTGATCGTACTCCATGTCAGTGGCGGAAATCGAACCCGGGCCTACCGCGTGCAATTCCCGCGCGCTAACCACTGGGCTACTTCGCCCTCCGCGACAATCTCCATAACTCTCTTTTTATTCACCCAATTTAGACCGTACCCTCCTTCCCCTACCACCAACCTCTCGGAAGGACTCACGAACCCACATGTTTAACGTGATCGTACTCTGCGTGAACGTGGCGTAAGTTTTGGCAGTGGCGGGAATCGAACCCGGGCCTACTGAGTGCAATTCCCGCGCGCTAACCACTGGGCTGCCGCGCCCTCCGCGACAATCTCCATAACTTTCTACATATTCACCCAATTTAGACGGGAACCCAGTGGGGGAGGCATCCACAGGGGCCGTATCCTCCTTCCCCTACCACCAACCTCTCGGAAGGACTTACGGACCCACATATTTAACGTGATCGTATTCCACGTAAACACGGCGGCAGTTTTGGCAGTGGCGGGAATCGAACCCGGGCCTACCGCTAACTTCCCGCGCGCTAATTTGCAATTTAAAATGACCATATGCTTAATTCCATCATCCTCATTCCATTGTTTCATTGTTCCATCATTTAAAATATCCATAAAATTAAAATATCCATTTAAAATATCCAAAAGTTAAAATATACATTTAAAAAATCCAGATCGTCCCATCATTTAAAATATAAATATAATAATTTATATAGAGCAAAGGCGGTCTATTCAGAACCGTGACGTCACCTCCACCTTGACGTCCCCACCCACCACCTTCCCTGCTTCAGCGGGGGAGAAACGAACGGAACGCCGAGCGGAACGGCGAGAAATTTAAAATCATGACGTCTTTAAAATTGGGATCCTGAAGGCAATTTTTATTATTTCTGGACCAGATTAGACTTGTAAGAATGCCAGATGTTTGACCTTTCTGAAAATGTAAATTATTAGTCGAAATTATGAGTACTTTTCACGATGCGAGAATTTAAAAACCAAAAATCGTTTTCTTGAGCCAAAAGTGACTTTTGTTTTAAAATCTTTAAAAAATATTAGAAATCGAAATGGAGATTTGAAATTGATATATTTTTACTCGAAATTCTCTGCTCTTTCCGATGGTGTGATTTGTTTTTTTCTACGATGTCTGGATCGAGGAGAAAAAAGGGCAAAAAGATCAAAAAAAGGTCGAAATCGCATATAACATTAAATAAATAAAAAAATAATTAGAATTTTGAAAATCGGTTTTCACGTGTCCCCTTCCCACCCCCCAGGGTCTCCGATTGCCAAATTTTGTAACTCTCCGACGCGCGGTCGCGAAACGTATAGTGTATAAGACACACACACACACACACACACAGACATTGCCTTTTATTATATAGATGGATATTTTAATTTATGGATATTTTAATTTATAGATATTTTAAATGGATATTTTAATTTTATGGCTATTTTAAATGATGGAACGATTGAACGAGGATGGTGGAATTAAGAGCCTAGCATATGGTCGTTATAAATTTAAATTAGCGCGCGGGAAGTTAGCGCGCGAGAATTGCACTCGGTAGGCCTGGGTTCGATTCCCGCCACTGATGCGGAGTACGATCACCTTAAACATATGGGTCGATAATTCCTTCCGAGAGGTTGGTGGCAGGGAAAGGAGGGTACGGTCTCTGTGGATGCCTCCCCCACTGGGTCCTGGTCCAAATTGGGTGAATAAAAAGAAAGTTATGGAGATTGTCGCGGAGGGCGCGGTAGCCCAGTGGTTAGCGTGCGGGAATTTCACTCGGTAGGCCCGGGTTCGATTCCCTCCACTGACAGAACTGCTGCCGTGTTCACGCGGAGTACGATCACGTTAAACATGTGGGTCCGTAAGTCCTTCCGAGAGGTTGGTGGTAGAGGAAGGAGGGTACGCACCCTGTGGATGACTTTCCCACTGGGTTCCGGTCTAAATTGGGTGAATAAAAAGAAGGTTATGGAGATTGTCGCGGAGGGCGCGGTAGCCCAGTGGTTGGCGCGCGGGAATTGCACTCGGTAGGCTAGGGTTCGATTGCCGCCACTGCCAAAACTGCTGCCATTTTCACGCGGAGTACGATCACGTTAAACATGTGGATCCGTAAGTCCTTCCGAGAGGTTGTTGGTAGAGGAAGGAGGGTACGGACCCTGTGGATGCCTACCCTACTGGGTTCCGGTCTAAATTGGGTGAATAAAAAGAAGGTTATGGAGATTGTCGCGGAGGGCGCGGTAGCCCAGTGGTTAGCGCGCGGGATTTGCACTAGGTAGGTCCGGGTTCGATTCCCGCCACTGCCAAAACTGCCGCCGTGTTCAGGCGGAGTACGATCACGTTAAACATGCGGGACCGTAAGTCCTTCCGAGAGGTTGGTGGTAGGGGAAGGAGGGTACGGTCCCTGTGGATGCCTCCCCCACTGAGTTCCTGTCTAAATTGGGTGGCACTTCCTGGTAGGTCGTTCCTTCTGGTAGGTCGCGCCAGCGAGTGTGCCACGGTTAGAATTTGCCACGGTCAGAATTTTCAAGGGTAGCGAACAGGCTGGTCGCCAAAGGCGGCTAGTAACGAATAAAAGTCAATAATAATACATACTACAGTTACCGAAATTATAAAATAAGTGTTTAAAATAATACTTTATATAAAAATAGAAGTTTCAATTTCAATATTGAAAATTTTAGCTTTCACAAGTACGCTCCTGTACTGGGTATCCAATGATTCTGCCGACTATTTATAAGCCATTTTTTTATTCCCTCTTCATTTCTGGGAAAACGAAATTACCTAAACCTTTTTCTAGTATGTTTAGAGCAGTTTGGTGCAGAACACCTACCAAAATTATTTCAATAGTACTTTCTAAAGTGAAAATACGAATAGAGCTAATCTAATGGATTACGCTTTCGGCCTGGGTGGGCTTCAATATGCTTGACGAGTCAGCTCGTATATAGAGGAGCCTTACTACTGACCGTCTGTATCTATGCGTGTGTACATGATTACACAAGAATGAATGCTCAGCTTTAAAATTGCATGTGTGGGTACATTATGCATAAAATTAGAACTAGGTAGAATTTTTATAATTCGCATATTTAGAACTTCATAAAGACTCAATATTTAAGATTTTTACAGCAGTATTTCATATAGGAAACAATGATAATCCGTGAATAATGCTGGTTGTATATAGTGGATGAGGAGATTAATAATTTTCACTACATTATGGATGTAAAGGAGATTAAAAAGTGTATATTAACGCAGATTAGATTAATGCATGCAATTGGTTAATCATCGACCTGTTGCCAACTTAAAAAAAATTAAAAACTTTTACATATATTTAAAAAAGAATATCTTGCGAACGAAAGCTGATATAAAAGATGCAATTTTTTTTGTAGTTACAAGTAGAATTAGCAATCTAGAATATAAATATGAGAAACGCGAATGTAGTCTCAGACTCGGATATTTTAAACGATATCCTGAATGATGTGAATGAAAATTGTAACGTATAAAAAAACAATAATCGTAAGCATTCTTTTATGATAAACATTTTGGTAAGCTCTATCCTTAAATAGAATTCTATTGCTTTCCCGTTAAAGATTTTACTGCGGCATTTCACCATGAATCCCTCTTTTATTCCAGCTATTATAGTTGCAGTTTCTTCTCCGAAGAATTCCATTCAGTCAGTTGGGATTCCGGGAAATATTTATTTTTTCTTTTACACTTCCATATGTGTATTGTCGAAAAGGTTGGCCACGAATGGTGGTAAGAAAATAGTATAAACTCTTCCAGGATGAAGTAGGATCGATTTATCGACCATTTTCATGAAGAACTCCCACGCAAAATGAAATGGCTCGTAGAATGATTCTTGCGACGTATTACGCACCTGTGACGTCACGCACGGCGATTTATATTTATGTGACGTCACCACCATTCATTCATTACTTTTGGAGGAATATTTTTCAGATATCCCTTCTGAGAGGTGTAACCTTTAGCGAATTACATTTTGCAAATAATGCAGTAAAACTATATTTAAAATTTGAGATTCTCGATCTCAGTTTATTAGATATTAATTGATATTTATATTCTGTTAGATTGTAAAATTTGTGTGTTTTAATGTGCATTCAATATTTCCAGTGGTGTCATTCTACCGATTTCTATAGGGAAAGTATTGGAATCGTGTTGAAAATCGCGAGTTTTCAGTTTTTCGCATTTTTGCCATGTCACCTAATTTGAAAATTATTTCTCTCTTTTTCATATACGTAATTTTTCATTAGAAAATGAATGGCGGAATTCGTTAGCATGAATCGTTCTCGGAGTAAGTTTTCAAGTAAATTTAGCAAAAGAAAAAAAAAAGAAAAAATACATAAAATTAAAAAGGTAGCGAGTATTATTAAATAGGTCCACTTCCCATATGCAATATTATGCACCAAATTTGTTAACACCATTCTCGTTGGTCTAATCTGTTTCATTCGCTCGAGAAGATATTTTTTACTTTCCCTGCAATACATGGTAATGTATAGGGAAAGTATTGGAATCATGCCGAAAATCGCAACTCGAGTTTTCGACGGATCTACACGTTTCGAGACTTCTAGAATACGAAAAAACTATTTTTAGCGTGACGTCTGTGTGTGTGTCTGTGCAGATTTTGTATCCACTCTAACTAAAAAACTAATGGACCGAATTTCACAAAATTTGGTAGGTAAGTCACTTGTGAGCGAGTCTGGTGCTGATTAGTTTTGGGTACGATTTGGAATAAAAGAACCCGCCTTTTTTTGCGAAATGGCCCGCAAAAGCTTGTATCCACTCTAACTGAAAAACTAATGGACCGAATTTCACAAAATTCGGTAGATGAGTCACTTGTGGGTTACCCTGGTGCTGATTAGATTTTGGTATGATTCGGAAAAAAATGACCTGCCTTTTTTTGCAAAATGGCCCGCAAAAATCGTCCAACTCTAAACTAAAGAACTGGGTATACTCAAATATATCCATTAAATGCTGATTTAATACGTAATTTTTAACGACGAAAAGAATAAGACCAACCCCATTACACTAGGACTAGCCGTTCTCGAGATATTTTAGTTTTTCATACTTTCCCTACGCCACCTTTGAAAATAAGCCCGGTTACCGAATGAGAACGGAAATTGAATTAAAAGTGAAATAAATTTAATTAAAATAAAGAGAACGTTAATATAAGTCTGCAGGGAAAGTCATGTGCTGCTCACATCAGATTTTTTATAATAGTTTTGTATTTTAACGATCAAGAATTCGCTAGTAGTCATTTATTTCACAGGATATTAACTAAAGGCCATTTCAATTTTGATGAGTATTTTGCACGTGAGCATCTATCTCTGTTCATAAGTTGCCCAACGTGCCTAATTTCAATTTGCATAATGTTAGTTCAATGGCAAAACCATTGTTCTGTAGATCTTGTACATCATAATTTTGTTGCGTGAAAGAAGTAAAGCCATTGCTTTATGTAGGGAAAGTCATGTGCTGCCCACATTAAATGGCATTCGAAATATGTGAATCCATGTGTTTTTAAAAGACCAAGCAGAAGGTTGTTACTAAAATCATCAGTTATTTTGCCCAGAGCAATATATAAACCGCAGGAATTCTTTAAGATATTCTTATATGCTTAGTTGTGGACTGTGGTTAGCTGGCCTTCGTTTAGCCCAGTAACTCGGGAAACTCGAAAATAAAAAACAGCTTTTCCCCAATTTTTAGAACACTATTCCAGAAGCTACATCTTTGTTTTTCGGGTAAGACTAACTTGGATACACAGGGGAAGCTATGGCTGGCAATTTTCCCAGTTTTGTCTTCGTTTTGGAGTAGTACTTTCCCTACATACATAATATATAATGCATAGAGGAAGTATTGTGACAAATTCGAATTCGATTTTTGGACGGAAGCAATCCTCAACTCGAATCGTTTTTGATATGATGTGTGGATATATGTATGTGTGTGTGTATTTATGTTAGTGTGTGTGCATTGTGTTAGTGCATACCTGCCAAATCTCCCGATTTTTCCGGGAGTCTCCCGAATTTTGAGGCAATCTCCCGAACTCCCGAAAAATTCCTAAATCTCCCGAATTTTTACAATAATTAGAAAAAATCCCTACAAAAGGGATTTTCCTAAAAAAAATCCCTATGCAAACGTGCCAACTCTCCGGATTTTGGTCGGAGACTCCGGATTTTTCATTATTTCTCCGGTCTCCGGATTGCTAATGAAATTCTCCGGCGTTTTTTGTTGGAAATTTATCAATTAACCAGACATGGTATAATTCCTCGAAAACACCAATTTTCCGCATTTTTAGCACTGATTTTTATAATTCCCGGAATCGTAGCAAATCCATAATACAATGCAGGGTAATGCCAATCAAATTAACGGAGATTTACGGCCGCG
The DNA here is from genome assembly GCA_951213105.1 of Amaurobius ferox. NCBI lineage: Eukaryota > Metazoa > Arthropoda > Arachnida > Araneae > Amaurobiidae > Amaurobius > Amaurobius ferox. The sequence continues at coordinate 30,547,747 of OX578151.1, forward strand.
TGTATTGTAAATTAAGATCTCGATCGCTTATTTTATGAAAGTAATAAACATACTTCTTCAAAGGTTATTGAGCATAAATCGCAAAAATGTTATTTTGTTCATTAATTTCGCATAAACACTGATTGCGCAATTCAGTTTGTTCTCATGAATCGCCGAGAGTACAATAGTATCTTTTTCCATCCATCTCAATCTTCTAAATATTGCATTTTTGATTGACTAAACTAGCTTATTTTCATATTCTGATTAATTATTATGGTTAATTTCTTAATTATTTTCGCATAAATAATGCGATTGCGCAATTCAGTTGCTTCGCGTGAATTGCCGAGAGTAAGTTAGTATCTTTTTCCATCCATCTCCATCATTTAAATGTTGCATATTTGATCAGCTAAACTAGCTTATTTTCATATTCTGATTAATTATTGTGGTTAATTTCTTAATTATTTTCGCATAAATAGTGCGATTGCGTAATTCAGTTACTTCGCGTGAATTGCCGAGAGTACGTTAGTATCTTTTTCCATCCATCTCCATCATTTAAATGTTGCATATTAGATTGACTAAACTAGCTTATTTTCATATTATGGCTAATTATTAAGGTTAATTTTTTGATTATTTTTGCATAATACAAATTTTTCTATTTTGAAAAATCGGTATGAACTCTGTGAAGAGATAGTGAAGAATTTAGTAAGGAGTTCTTAAAAAAAGCAAAAAGAGCTACTACTTTATTTTTAAGTAGTAAGAAGGATTGAATTTGACATTTTTTAATTATATAGAACTTTTACGTGCTGTATTTTTACTTACCAAAAGATTTCTTTTATTCAATATTTTATCTGCAGAGAAGTGTTTCTGTGCCAAAGACATGTGAATGATTATTAAACAGTAACCAATGACATTTTTCTTTATACATCATATTCAGTGTAATGAACATTGTTATAGACTCTGATGAGAATAACTCTAACGAATGTGCTTATTTTTTAAAAGATGATTTAATTCTTTTGTATTCGTTGAAATTAAATTGTGTTTATAGATACAATACAGATTTTTTATCATATTTGTCTATTTTTTATGGTGCAGTTTTGTAGTAGAGGGGAAAAATCCCTATTCTGTCTTGAAAATTCCCTTTTATGCTTTCTGTAAAAAAAGAAATTGTTATCGCGCTGTACGATTTTTCGATTTTTGTCGCGAATTGCAAATATTTAAAAATCTCCCTAATTTTCATTTTCCAAGGTTGGCAGCTATGGTTAGTGTATATGTATGCAGGGGTTGATCTAAAATTTTTATTACTTTTGCCTGATGAAAGTTTCTTTCGCCAAATGGAGTTTTTATTCGTCAAATTTTATTTTGACTTTTTTTGAAAACTTTGATTTAATTTATACATTTTCAATTTCCAAAGATTGTTTTGGAAAGGACAAATAGTATAGTAGTATACATTTCGATTAGTATACCACGATTTTTAATTTCGGCATTGGCTGAATTCATAATTGATAAAATTTTCACCAAATCTTTTTCTCAATCACCAAATTGAATTTTCTTCTACAAACTGCCACAATGACGATCGGTAGTGCGATCCCCTGCGTATGTATGTCGTAGATATCCTATTAGAATAGATGGATACCAAAAGCCTGAAAAACGGTCCAAAGATGTTTCTTAGGTAGGTTGGGCCTAAACTGTAGGGTTTTTTATTATATATATATATATATATATATATATATATGTATGTATATGTATATATATATTTCGGAATTTAAGAAAAAGTATTAAAAAATCAAGAAATTGAAGAATAATGATAAATAAATAGTCATTTCAGACGTGATGTTTCATTAGAAAACGAATAATATGAACTTTAAAACGCTAGCATGAACAGTTCTCTAGATATTGCACGATTTACTAATAACCTGCTAAACAAATCAGTACCTTCAATACTGTTAAATAAGTAATCATTTCATACTCAAGTTTTCACTAAAACGAATGGCATAAACTTTCGAACGCTGAACCGTCGTTCTCAAGTATTACACGTTTTTAAAAAAATTATAAAAATAATTAGCATTATCCAATATACTCACTTTCCATATGCAATATTATGCAACATTATTCTCGTGGATCTTCTTTCCATTCCTGATAGAAAATATTTTTTGTAGTTTTATATTTTGACGCGAGACAATTCGCCAATAGTCAAAACCGAACTATTAGATCGGAATTGTGAACCTTTTCTGCTGCAAAGTTCACATTTTAGATGCACCCTTAATGTTTTTAAAGATTTTCTCGATCAATTTTGGACCTTTCTTCATTATTAATTTTATTATTCTGCATGAAAGTTTTCGGTGAATCCAAATTTATAATAATCAGTGGAGGTTGTCCTTGAAGATTTATTTCCCTGAGGGCCTTAGCTAGTCAGGTTGCATTCATCACAGTAACTTGAAATTTGGTATATCATTATCTTTTGTGGTACATTTGAATTCCGTTGGTTTTGAACCGTATTGGGTTGGGTTCGCCGTAGGAATGTACTCGTTTTTTGAGTTAGAGAGTCAATTAAGTATAGCATTATCTTTTGCGGTATATTTTAATTCTTTTAATTTTGTACTTATAGGGTTAGCGCATCATAGACCCGCCATAAGAATGTACTCGTTTTTAAGGAAGAACTCGAAAACTAGAGTGACTACAAAGTCCAAATCTAGTCTATTATTATCTTTTGTGGTATATTTTTATTCTTTAGGTGTTGAACCTTATGGGGCCAGCCTGTCCTGGGCTCGCCATAGGAATGTACTCATTTTTGTGGAATAACTTGAGAACTAGAGCAGCTAGAACGCCCAAATTAGTCGTTGATTTATAAGGTATATATATATATATATATATATATATATATATATATATATATATATATATATATATATATATCCACACACACTGGCTTCCAAAAGTTAAGCACTAACGGTAAAATCAACAAAAATGGAAAAGTAAAGCTTTGATTAACTCAAAATTGTACATGAAGGTAGCAAATGTGTTTGTGCATTAAAGAAAACAAGAATTATGTACAAAGACGAAAAAAATATTTACTTTTCGTAAGTTATATGATGACGTCACATTTGGGTCATTAACAAAATGATGTTTAAAGGCAAACAAACCAAATAAAACTTATATTAATATGGTATGTGACCACCCCGGACCTTCACATAAACTTTACAACGATTTTCCATGCTTTCAATGAGGTGATCAACCATCGCAGATGCGAGCAATGGCCATTCCTCCAATAAGGCAGTTTCCAACTCTCTGAGACTGGCTGGAGGAGGTAAACGTGCAGAGACAGCACGTCCGAAGGCATCCCAAAGGTTTTTAATGGGATTAAGCTGGGGGCATACGCCGGATAGTCCATACGAGAAATGCCCTCATTTTCCAGGTATTCGTCAATGATGCTAGCTCGATAAGGAGGGGCATTATAGTCCATAAGGCCGAAATCAGGACCAACTGTTGCAGCGTAGAGTCCCGCAATGGGGTCTAGGACTTCAACCCGATACCGTGCAGCCATCACAGAACCGCCTTTAAAGATGAGCAGCTCTATGCGATATCCCTTTGAAATTCCAGCCCACGCCATGACGCTGCCACCTCTGAATGCGTGATGTTCGATGATGTTCTTGGCTTGATTACGTGTGCCACGTTCTCTCCAGATCCTTACACGCTTGTCATCTGATTCCAGGGCAAATCTGGACTCGTCCGTGAACAGAACGTTGCACCAATCTGAGACAGTCCAATTGATATGTTGACGACACCACTTTAATCTTGCCCTTTTTGGCTTGGACGGTTAGTGGAACTAGAGGCGTAGCAAGGTCAGGTGGTACCCGGTGTGGAAAATTTCTTGTCACCTATCCCCCCATTGAAATTGTAGAAAGAAGGAAAATTAAGATACTTACAGTTGCAAGTGTATTTTCTGGTTTATTTACTGTGCTTGATTACTTTGTGCTTGATTGTGTGTGTGTGATTTTTTACACTGTAAGCATACGCACTTAAAGCCTTTTTTCCGAACTTTGCTCTGCAAATTTTGAAATCACTTCATCAAAATCAATTCCTTTCGCTACATTGTTTTCAATTGACAAGATAGCTAAGCCAGAGAGCCGAACTTGACTCATGGTGGACCTAAGATAACTCTTCATTAATTTTAGTTTTGGAAAACTCCTCTCACATGATACTATACTAAAACACATAACGTTAACAAGAATCTTAAGGCTAAAGTCAGATTTGGTACAGAATCTGAAAGTTCATATTCAACAACAAACTCTAAAAATCTTAAAGAAGACCATTCCAGAGAATCTTCTTTTGAAACTTCGGCAGCTTGTGGATGTCTTCTTAGTCGTGGAATCTCTCTAAGAATTCCATCTTCAGGAAGTTCATCATAGTTTACGACTAAGTTTTGTATTAACTGTGGAAGTTCGTCTTTTGTAGTTGTGATCAGATTCTTGGGCTCGAGAACTGCAAACCGAGCTGATATACTTTCCATGTCTTTGCAGCGATTGTCGATTTCTTGATAAAACCTGTCAATGCACTCCAACATTGATCTTTTCAATTATTCATTCAACGTGAGTGGTTCATCTTTAGCCTTTTCTCCAAGCATCATTTTCTTCTTTCTAACGGTTCTTCTTTTCATTAAAGGAATGTCCATCTCTTCACAAGTGTTCGTTGCAAACTGCTGTGCTATCTCCACGATCTCATTTCTTTTGTCTTTCAAAAAGGTCTTCAGACTTCTCATTTTGATAATACACTTCTCAAAACTGATTCCAACAATCTGTAGGTATTTTTGAGTGTGGTCTACTTCTTCTAAGACATTACTCCAGAAATACAAAAAAAACATAAAGAAGAAAAATCACATATTGCTGGCAAAAGCGTTTGCCCTGCTCCTCTTGTTTCGACAGTTTCTGTGGGATCAAAGTTCTTCTTTAGCATCAACAATTTTCTTGAAATTAACATATACAGGTTTTATAGCTTCGTAGTGAGCACTCCATCTTGTATCTGAAAGTCTCAAGACTGTAACTCCAACATTAGTTACAAGGATTGTCCGTCTGTGTGCGGAAACCGAGAAAAAGCAGTACAGACTTTCTAAGGTCCCAAAAAAGGTTACACATTGTGAGACGGTTTCAAAAGAATGCACTTCACACAGATTAAGAGAATGATTTGTATAAGGAACAAATAATGCTTTAGGATTAAGTTTACGAATCCTCGCTTGGATTCTAGAGTGCACTCCAGTCATTGTAGAGGCACTGTCATACCCCTGACCTCGACACAATGTGATATCCAGTCCGTTCTGTTCAATTGCCTTTATAATGTCTTCTGTTATGTCAAGGGCTTTCTTTCCAGTTAGCTGAAAATAGCCTAGAAACGACTCCTTTATTTCTACTTTTTTATTCTCAATATGAACGTATCGAACGATTTCACACATCTGATAAATGTGCGAAATGTCTGGTGTACTGTCAAAGATAATGCTATAATATTTTGCTTCCTTAATATCAAATAAAATCTTTTTCTCAACACTCTCGCTTAGAAGTGTGATAAACTCATTTTGTGTGGTAGGGGACAGATAGCTTGTAAGTATTTTGCCTGTTTGTGACTGACCTGCCTGCTCTAGTTTGATCAGGTGTTCTCTTACTACCGGATCATACTTTGATACTAGCTCAACTAGCTGTAGTAAATTTCCTCTGTTTTCTGCTAACGTATGCTCTCTGTGGCCACGGAATGGTGAATTTTGTTGACCCAAAAATAATGTTACATCTAAGAGTCTTTTCAAAATCTCTCCAATCCCTTTTTTCTGTTTCTGCAACAGTCTGGCTAAATTGATCAATCGTTATGTTAGCAATTAGACTTGCTAGTAATGTTTTCCATTTTTCAAAACAAGTTCTCTTATATAACTCAAATAACTCTTTCATAAGTGCGAACAAGAATGCAGTGAATATTATAACAAGAAAGATCAATCATGCATAAGCATTGATTATGAAACACTTTCCAACTGAAATGTAATTTCATTTAAAAATTTCTAAAATGTGATTCATTCAGTGGTAATATCTTTTACATTATCACAGTACTACAGTAATTTATTATACTTAAATATTTAAAACTGTATCGAAATATAAATCATCTGATTCTTTATGCAAAATCAATGAATATTTCATTCATATAACTTGTATTCCAGACTCCAGAGCTAAATAATTTTGTGTGAAAAAAACAATTCTTATGTAATTCATCTTACAATCGCTTGAGATATTTGCATTCTGCATATGTTAAAATTAGGCTTCCTTGAAGAAATAATAAAAGTTTAGGGATCATTTAAAATCACAACTATTGTAATTGCATAGGCACGGAATTTAGATACACAGATAATGCACAGATAATATATATGTGTATGTGTATGTACTCAAAGTATTGAAATCGTGCCGAAGATCGGAACTCGAATTTTCAAAGGATCTACACGTTTTGGGACTTCTAGAACACGAAAAAACTACTTTTAGGAAGACGTCTGTGTGTGTAAGGGTGTATCTGTGTATGTTTCTGTGTGTCTGTGTGGATATTACATCCACTCTAATTGAAAAACTAATGGACCGAATTTCATACAATTTGGTAGGTATGTTTTTTGTGGGAAATCCTGATGTTCATTAGATTATAGTACGATTCGTAATAAAAGAATCTGCCTTCTTTGCGAAATGGCCGCAGAAATTGCCTTTATCCACTCTAGCTAAAAACTAATGAACCAAATTTAACAAAATTTGGTGTATAATATTTCAATAACCGACAAGTGATTTATATACCAAATTTAACAAAATTTTGTATATAAGTCATTTGTAGGTTATTCTAGTACGATTCGGGAAAAAGGAATGGGCTATTTTTGCGAAATGGCCAGCAAAAATCGTTATATATAAAAATAAAAGACTACGTGTGCTCAATTATATCAATTAAATTCCTATTTTATATGTGATTTTTGACAACAAAAAGAATAAGTCTAACCCCGTTACTCTAGGACTAGCCGTTCTTGAGATATTCTAGTTTTTTCGCGTTTTCGCTACGCCACCTTTGACAATGAGTCCAGCTATCAAATGAGAACCAAATTTAAGTTTAACGTGTAAATTCAATGTCATTTAAAATACATATGTTGTGCAGATAAACTCAAATTATCATTGAATAAATAAAGAGAACGAATATGAGTCTGCAGAGAAAGACATGTGCTGTCCACATCAGAATTTTTAACAATATTACAACAATGATTTATAGAAGTGAACGGGGATTATTTTCAGGCCATTTCGAAAAAAATGTATGATCTATATTTAAAGATCCATCAAATTTTTGTCGAATAAAATGTTCAACAAATTTAAGCTGTGTACCAAATTTTAACTCTCTAGGACGTAGGGAAGTGCATTTAAAATGCCATCAAATAAATTTATCATGAAGAGTTATATAAAATTTAAAAAAAAAGAAAAATTGTTATCTACCAAATTTACTTTAAAATATGAAGCCACTCCCATATGCAAAACGTTTAAACAAATGGAGAGATATTTATTATATAATATCTCTTTCTTTTCTTTCTGGAAGATATCCCAAAGTCAGAATTTAATTGAATTTGTTTTTTTCCCTATATTAAATATTTTTTTTAATTAAAAAACTACTTAACATATTTTACTGAATTTTTTTTTATATATTCTATGGGATAATGTGAATATTTCCTAAAAATTTCGAAGCAATTCGTGAATTTTAAATTTACTTAAAAAATGTTTGAAAAATTAGGTCCCATAGGGTTCAATGTATTTCATTTTTTCAACCCGGGTTCAATAAAAAACTAATTGGGTGATATTATTTATTTATATTCCCATAGGTCCTACAGACCGACTGAACAACATACTAAAATTTCATTTTGATAAACTCATTTTTACGGCAGTTATCGTGCTAACGGACAGACAGACAGACAGAATGAACAAAGTCATAAACACTTTTCAACTTTGTTGTAAAGTGTTAAAAATGGGAGAGGCTATGCTAGAGAGTCAGTAAAGGGAAATATTTATTATTTCCATTTATCAGCCCTGAAAATTGAAATACTTTTTCAATAATGTACCGCTATTCTACTCCCGCTGAACACGAGTCAAGTGCTATAATCTTCGCGATGGGAATTTCTTATAAATGAAATGTTCTACTTAATTTCACTATTTTGCAGCTTTGACTTAACGTACAAATAGAATGCATCATAACGTTTACGTTACTTACCAAACTCAATATAATAGAGAAGATAATCACAATCAATCAATGAACTAAAAAATGTAACAAAGATGAATTCAACAAGGTACTTATAAGCTTCAGTAATAATGCACAACTAACTCAACAGAATGACCTGGGGTGACTCACAGAATATTCAGAAGGTTCACTCCCATACAGTGGCGGCTCGTGAGCGACATGTAGAGGGGGGCGCTCATCTATGTATTTATGCCTATATATGTTAGTAATATATGTATATATATATATATATATTATTTATATATATATATTATATTTATATATGTATACATAAAGCATATGTATATACATATACGTATTTTGGGCATAGCAACGGGAGTATTAAAAATATAAACGACGGATGTATTAAGTAAAATAACGTACCTCCCACCTGCTCGCTCGTTCATAAAAAGCCTGGACACATGGAACGTATCTTTCCTAGTGAAAAACATTATTTAGTCCTAATTTAAGTGAAATTGTAGGGGCTAGTTAAACTAAAAGTTATGCCCAGGGAGTTGACTAAAAAATATGCATATTCTGGCGATACGTACTGATGGTTCAGACACTATAGCCACCCGTAAAATCAAAATCGGTGGATTAGGAGGCGAGATAGAAAATTGGGGGGGGGGGGGGGGGGGGGGTAACCAAAGTAAGAGTTACGCTCGGAGATTTGCCATATTAAAGTTGCATATCCAGGTGACATGTACAAATGGTAGAGAAACTCACTACAGCGATAAGCCGAACCAAAATCGCTCAATTAGAAGCAGATATGTAAAATTCTGGGGGACTAGTTAAACTAAAAGTTATACCCAGGGGTTGACACAAAAATATGTGTATCCAATTGAAATGTACAAATGTTGCTCAGACTATATAGTCACCAGCAGAATCAAAATCGCTCAATTAGAAATTGAAATGTCAAATTATGGGGACTAGTTAAACTAAAAGTTAAGCCCAGGGGTTGACGCAAAAAACGTATGTATATTATATCCATCAAATATGGTATATCAAGTTAATATGTACATGTGGGTCAGAGACTATAGCCACCATCTGAATCAAAATCGCTTTATTAGGAGTCGAGATGGATGTGTGTGTGTGGGGGGGGGGGGGTGCTATTTGAAGTAAAAGTTACGCTCAAAGATTTATCACTATAAAGATGCAGATCCAGGTGACATGTGCTAATGGTGCAGAGACTATATCCATCAGTAAAATCAAAATCGCTCAATTAAGAGGTGAGATGGGAAATTGGAGACGGGGGGGGGGGGCGTAACTGAAGTAAAAGTTAATCTAAGGGATTTCTCACAAAGATGCATATCCAGGTGACATGTACAAATGGTGCAGAGGCTATAGCCACTAGCAGAACCAAAATCTCTCAGTTAGGAAACGAGATGTAAAATTGAGGGAGCTAAGCTAAAAGTTACGTCCAGGGGCTTGGCACAAAATATATATTCAGGTGACACGTACAGATGGTGCAGAGGACTATAACCATGATTAGAATCAAACTCGCTGAATTAGAAGGCGAGATAAGAAATTTGGGGGCTACTTCAATTAAATATAAGCCTAGGGCCAATATTATAAGTCTAGAGCCAATTTGGGGGGCTACCAATATAGTCGCCAGCGGTCGGGCCAAAATTTCCAGGAAAACGACGTCAGATAAAAGGATCATGTTGAAAATTTAATTTTTAAGTTTTTTAACAAATACTTAGAATTTCTTTAATTTTTAGGCATTTTTTAATGTTAAATAGCTGAAAAAGTAAGACAGCTGGGTAAGTCAACTCAAACTAAATGTCCGAAACAACACATTTATGAAAGTGTCACTAAAAATAGCCTATATGTCACAGTGTGCCAAAAATTGGAAACTCGTGACGTTTAAAGAATTATTTTGAAGTCAAACATATTGAAATTCGTCACCAGCAGATCAACTAGAGCATAGAAATAAATCCCTTCCGGAAGAACAGAACAACAGACAAACTACATCAGAAATGACGAAATGCGAAACAACTTCAATAATTAAGACAGCTGGGTGGGACAAACGATCCCTCAAACTGAGTGTCCTAAACAAGACATTTTATTCACGATGGCCATAAAACCCCTAAAATATCATAACCCCCCCCACACACACGTACACTTAATTCTCTCATTTGTTCAAATGTTTATTTAAACTTCCAAATTTATAACAAAGACGAGAATGCGAACAAACACATTCTTAAATGTAGAAAATTGAAGCCAAATTAGCGAAACTGAGCCAATTTGAGAAGTCCCTCTTCATGTTTTTCTACTCTTCTGTTTCTTTTTGGCTGGGGCGCGCTCAAGGTAAATGGAAGTACCTTGGGGCGCGCTCAGTCCCGAGACACAATCTACTAGTAAATCTGCAATGTCTGGTTTTTTTTCACGCCAAATTTCTAATATTGCTCCTATACCATTCTTTCACTCAGGAGATGCCGACGGTAGGGACGCGGCTTTAAAAATATCCCTGTATTTTCCCCTATGTGTTGAAAATTCTGTGCAACATAGCTTTCGTGAGTCGACTTTCTCCGAAGAAAGGTGTAGTGCTGCCATCTAGTGGCATTTTCATAACTTATTTTTAATAATTCTCGATTTAATTGAACCAAAAATTCAGATTTTTTCAATAGAAATTGTAATAAATCTGTATAACTAAAAAAATGATTTGGGGTGTTTACTCAATGGTGTCGCGCGTACTCGCGGCCCCCCCAATGGTCGCCACTGCTCCCATAGGAACCTATGGCAACATCGTTAACATAGGATTTCGCATAGACACTAGCGTTCGATGAGCCAACTATCCTCGACTGCTAGATTTGGCGACAATCGCTTAATTGGCGATTTTATGTTAATGCGGCCCAAAAATAAAATAAACTGTACTTCTATAATTTTTTAAACTATAAACATGATCAGCATTTAAAAATACTTTTATCTGTAATATGTTTACCTTTAAATAAATAAACACAGATATATATTTAATTCATGCAATCATAAACTAAATAAAAAAATTGACGCATTGCATCACTGTAAATCATTATACACCAAAAATTACAAGCTAACATACCTAAAAGACTAAAATATTATAATATTTTCAGCCTAAAAAGTATACTAACGTGTAGATAGTTAAATTGCTTAGTTCTTAATTTATTCTGGGATGCCGTTATTATATATATATATATTTTTTAAATACACTATACTAAACTATATTCTTATACTAAATAACAAATTTACATAAATGCATTATCAAAGGTGTCGAACTCAATCGTTCATTAGAAGGGGGGGGGATTATTTTCCACATTACGTCAGTTAGTAAAAAGCATGTAAAATATATACACATCCAATATTATATTCAACTTTCTCTAAAAAAAGCTATCCAAATATCAATTTTTATACAATTTATATAAATGCGGAAAAGGTTTTTTAACTAATAATGTCATTGCTTCTTAGAATTTATAATCTAGGCGGCAGTGATAATACTCTGCACCAATTTCTTATGGTGAACACGTGCATAGGATGAAATATGGGATAGATAACACATAATTTTTTATTTAAATAAAAATAAATTACATACCTTTTAAACGTAATTAATTCCTTTTCTTTTAGTAATCCATAAAATAGCAGCGAAAGTAACATGCGATGATAGAACAAAGCAACAAAGTTCTAAGTTCCAAGTGTTTCGTTTAGTGCCAAATAGGGTTATATTAGCAGAAGGTCTTGGCGAAAACCGTCACAGACCATCGCCAAGCCTGCCAACCTTGATATTTTGGTTGGCGGTTGAGGGCGCTGAGGTCGAGTGAAATATCTGTATATGTTAATCTGTGGGGTGACTGACAGGCACGGCAGCGGATAGGATTGGTTGCCTGGTGAGTGATGATGAGTCACTGATTGTTTACCTCTCGCTCGAGTACAAACTGCAGAGACAGACTTCGGCGGAGAGAAACACCCCCTCCCCTTCCTTATCTATACTCTCTCCACTACACAACATCCAATTCAGCCGTGTTTTGTTGTGTTTGTTGACTGAACTAAAAAATTCCAAACTTTCAATACCTATTATGTTGAATTGTTGAGGTTAATTAATTGTAGGACGAAGTTAATAAATTAGTTTTAAATAATATTACTTTTTCAAAAAAAGTATTGTGAGCCCACCAATTTTTTTTATTTTAAAAATACATATTTTTGCCACCCCCCTTCCTACGCCATTGAGTGGAACACAAAAACGCGGTACTCTGGCGTACAGTCCCTTCACGTGGAGCCTTCGGCGCACAGTACTGCAGGTATTGACTTACCAAGTGCTGTTGCAACCATGGATGTGGAGGTTGTGGACCTAGTTGTGGAAGTCGCTCGTCGATTCCACTTGGTTACTATGTCAATATACCGATCATCAGAGAGTGTGGTAACCCTTGGACGACCGGGCAGGGCACAGGTCTCCGGACAATTGTTTGGAATTGTTTCTATAATCGAAAAATTACCGAATGATCAACGCCAAAGAAAATAGCGACATCTTTGATTGACTGTCCTGCTTCAATGCGTCCGGCAGCACGACAGCTCTCGCCTTCATTCAGGCATAGAAATACGAATATCATCAAAAATTATCGTACAAAAGTTATAAACACTTTGTATCAGCATTTAAATGCACTTCCTCTAACCCTTTAGAATGCTGACGTCTTCAACGACTGCTTAATTAGCATATATCCGGACAGTCAATCGTGATTGGCTGTAATATACGATACTAGCCGCCTTTGGCGACCAGCCTGTTCGCTACCCTTGAAAATTCTGACCGTGGCACACTCGCTGGCGCGACCTACCAGTAAGGTGTAAGGTAACTGTTTGGACGGCCAGGAAGTGTCACCCAATTTAGACCGGAACTCAGTGGGGGGGGGGGCATCCACAGGGAGCGTACCCTCCTTCCCCTACCATCAACCTCTCGGAAGGACTTACGGTCGCACATGTTTAACGTGATCGTACTCCGCCTGAACACGGCGGCAGTTTTGGCAGTGGCGGGAATCGAACCCGGACCTACCGCGCCCTCCGCGACAATCTCCATAACCTTCTTTTTAATCACCCAATTTAGACCGGAACCCAGTGGGAGAGTCATCCACAGGGACCTATCCACCTTCCTCTACCACCAACCTCCCGGAAGGACTTACGTACCCATATGTTTAACGTGATCGTACTCCGCGTGAACACGACAGCAGTTTTGGCAGTGGCGGTAATCGAACCCGAGCCTACCGAGTGCAATTCCCGAGCGCTAACCACTGAGCTACCGCGCCCTCCGCGACAATCTTCATAACTTTCTTTTTATTCACCCAATTTAGACCGGAACCCAGTGGGGGAGGCATCCACAGGGACCTACCCTCCTTCCTTTGCCAACAACCTCTCGGAAGGACTTACGGACCCACATGTTTAACGTGATCGTACTCCGCGTGAAAATGGTAGCAGTTTTGGCAGTGGCGGTAATCGAACCCGAGCCTACCGAGTGCAATTCCCTCGTGCTAACCACTGGGCTACCGCGCCCTCGCGACAATCTCCATAACCTTCTTTTTATTCACCCAATTTAGACCGGAACCCAGTGGGGGAGGCATCCACGGGGAGCGTACCCTCCTTCCCCTGTCACCAACCTCTCAGAAGGACCTAGGGACCCACATGTTTAACGTGAAATACATCGCCACAATTAAGTTTTTAGAATACAACAATACATTACGCCACAATAATACATCGCCACAATTCAATCCACCATATTTCAATCATTAAAATTTTATAATGACCACATGCTAAGCTCTTAATTCTAACATTTAAAATATCACTCTAACCCGATGCATCGGCGTGAAGTCCCCCCCATTTCTGGGCGGGGGTGGGGCTGTTGGGGAAGAATCGGATCTTCGCCGAGAATTGGCCGAAAAATATAAAATCAATCGTTTTTAAAATTGCGATCCTGTGGGCAATTTTCATTATTTCTTGACCAGATTGGACTTGTAAGAATGTCAGATATTTCAGCTTTCTAAAAATTAAATTATTAGTCGAAATGAGTACTTTTTACTATGCGAGAATTTAAAAACCAAAAATCGTTTTTTTTTTTTAGCCAAAAGTGACTTTTGTTTTACAATCTTTAAAAATATTAGAATATGTCCCTGAGATTTGAAATTTATATGTTTTTATTCGCAATTGTCTGCTCTTTCCGGTGGTGTGATTTGTTTTTTTCTACGACGTCTGGGTCGTGGAGAAAAAAGGGCAAAAAACGGGCGAAATCGCATAAAACATTAAATAACTAAAAAATCATTCAAAATTTAAAAATCGGTTTTCACGTCTCCCCCCCACCACCCCGAGTCTACGATTGCCAAATTTCGTAGCTCTCCGACGCGCGGTCGCTGAACGTATAGTGTATAAGACAGACATTGTCTTTTATTATATAGATACATTTGTATTAATAATTAAAAACTGAAGTTATAAAGATAAGCAATATAGTTTTGTGGAGACTTCCTATATCTCTTTACAGTCACGTCAGCATAGCCGCAAGTAGAGTTACGTCTTTGTGTTGCTTATGTCTGATTTTAATTTTGATCTTTTATAAATAACCTGGAGGTGCCGGTAGCAGGAAGTGTTTTAGTCTTGTTTGACGTTGATGCACGGATCAACAACTTTTTAATTGCAGTGTTTAAATATGTTTACAGTGACCTTAAATACAGTTCTTCTATCGGCAGTATATGTAATTTATATTTTTAATGCATCATCGGATTTATTCGCTTCAGACTAAAAGGAAGGAATTTACGCGTCATTAAAGCTTCTATTGTTCTATTAAAATGCCAGACGTATTAAGGTTTGTTATTAAAGATTCCAGTCGTTTTCACAATCAGGGAATTCCGAAATTAAGAAGTCTTCAATTCCGAGGTTTCGAGATTAAGAATTTTTAAGTTCTGGGATATTGGGATTAAGAATTTTAAAATATCGTCATACCGAGATTAAGAAATTTCCAATTCCGGTATATCGAGATTTAGAATTCTTAATTTCCAGGATGAATTAAGATTTTTTCAATCTCGGGATTAATAATTTTTCTATTCCGGGATCTCGGAGTTAAGAATGTTTAAGTCCCGGGATTAAGAATTCAATTCTGGAATATAGTGAATATTCCCGGTTCTCGGAATCACTCGTGGAAATCTCTGTACAACAAATTTTCGGTATTTTCTCCATTTTTAGGATATAATGATCATTTTTATATAAAAGAGAAAGACTTTTGTAATTTTTGCGTTTATAATGAACATACAATATTAAAACGCATTCAACCATGCATGTATGTAATGTATGAATGAAGTCCCACTTTAGTGATTTAAAACGGGAATTTTCGGCGCAGAAAAGTCAGTTTGTCTGAAATGGGTAGAGCAGTTGAGGTGTGCATAACTAATAGATTTTTAATTATTTGAAAGGGAAAAAAGTTCCAAACTTCAAATTTTGTAACTTTTGATAATTCAGAGATTTGAATCTGGAATTCTGGGCGTAGATAAATGAGATTTGTCATAAATAGGAGACATACGGTTTGAGGTATCTAGTGCATATAACTTTCGACAAATAAAATACATATATTTTTTATTCATAATTAACCTGCAACAATTCTCGCTTACCATTTGCTGAAAAATTTAAATGCTTTTGATTGTTTAACGTACTTGGCATAGTCCACAAAATGGCAGACAACATGTCTAGTTCAGAAATTTTCAAAACAGAGATGAAACATCTAAGGAATAAATTTATTGGCAGAATCAAATGCAAACTCGAGTTTTTTTTTCAATTATTTAGTTGTATATAAAAACAAGAAAAATCAATCATGCATAAAGCATTAATTATGAAACACTTTCCAACTGAAATGCAGTTTTATTTAAACATCTCTAAAATGTGATACATTCAGCACAGATGTATTTTAAATTATCGCAGTACTACACTAATTTATTTTAGAGAGTATTCATGTGACGTCACAAGCTAAGCACGTGGTTTACTGGTGAACATATTTGTTCACCAGTAGCATAGGTTTATACAGTCATATAAGTGTGAACCCCCTCATATGTATGCTTGAAAGAAACATTTATACTACCTCTCTTTCATAGCTGTTAAAGTTCATAATACTCACTTCTTAAGATTCTATATTTTCTTCTTTAGTCAAATCTCCCCCCCCCCCCTCCTCCACTGTAAGTTATAAAAGAGGACATACCAGTACCCACATATGTCCTGAGTGCAGTCGATTGCATTGCTCTGATTTGGCAATCATGGTATCTATTGCTTGTTGCTAGGCATCACTTGCCCACATGACACAGAGGCCTATATGCCTACATATATCTGTGGTAGATTGAGGACACAGTGGATTACATTAAGAAAGGATGGCTATTTTTACTAAAGTTATTTTATTTTTGTTTTGTTATAAGTCATTAAGGCAAAGGAATTTTTGGTTCTATTGTATTGATTTTACCAATCTAGGTGTTTGTCGTTAGCCGTGAATGTTAAAAATTAGTTATGGTTAGAAAAAAGTGACCCCTGGTATACACACACACATATATATATATAAACAAATTTTAAAATATTCAATCTCTCCATTATTTTGACTTTTTCATAATTGAATTCTTAGAGGCATAAAATAACCTTTTTGTTCCATGTAACAAGGTTATTTAATGAAAAGAACTATTTCTAGAAGGCATATTATGTATACACTTCCAGATGATTTTACAATTTCATTGCCTTCTATCCATTGTTATTCATTCTACTTTTAATTAGTTTTAATTCATGCATATTGTTTTTTGTTTACACAGCTAATTTTTATTTTATTTTACTGACTTGCAATCCATTGAATTCTTATTCTAGTAATCAATTGGATTCTTTTAATTAGATTTTGGTGCTGTACTATGCCTCTTCAAGTTCAATTTTAACCCTTATAGTTAACTATACAGGGTGTCCAGTGCTATCGGTGCCCAATGGCTATTTCCTCAACCGTTAGTTACAGAGATATACTTCCAATTGCAAAAATGTTTTAAAGCTCAAAATCTATTATCTTAGAAACAATTTAAATCAATAAATACATTTCTGAAAGAAATACAAAATATAAATTTTTATACAGTCCCCCAGTCCTACCAATTATATTTAGGAAAATCATCCACATGCAATTTTATGCAAAAAGAAAAAAAAAAAATCATCCTTTTGCGATCAAAATTGACCGACTTATAGGTGTTTAAAGTTGAGCACTTTTTGTGCTGAGAAATGGTCAATACGGTCCCTGATTGATTTGTTGCCTGAAACAGAACATTTTTATGCACGAAAAAGTGACTTAAGTCATGAAGTTTAAGGCTTCATAACTCTGTGAATATTGGTCGTAAATGGAAGATTTTTTTTTTATTTTGCATGAAATTGTATGAGGATGATTTTCCTAAATATAATTGGTATGATCGGGGGACCGTATAAAAATTTATATTTCGTATTTATTTCAAAAATGCATTTATTGATTTAAACTGTTTTTAAGATAATAGATTTTAAAATTTAAAGCATTTTTGCAATTGGAAGTATATCTCTGTGACTAACGGTTGAGGGAATAGCCATTGGGCACCGATAGCACTGGACACCCTGTATGTATATACACTCATGTCCAAAATTTAAACATAGTTGCTGTTTATGTGAAAATTTCAGGAAATCTACATCAGAAGGTAAGGAAATGCGGTATGCTTAAAAGGGTTATAGAAGGGGGATTAATAGGGTTATAGAAGAAGAAAACAATGCAAAACAATGATAATAACGACTTTTATTATTCAAAGAAAAGGGTTGAAAGAAAAAGGGTCACAATACGAGTGTCAACCTCAGTGAAACAGAATGATTAAAATAATGTGATGCTGCAGTTTAATAGGTGTATGGGAACCTCGGGCAGCCACGCATGCTACACAACTATTTTCCATACTTTCAATGAGGGCTGGGATCAGTTGTGTGTTCAAAGAGTTCCAAGCCTCACGGAGAGCAGTTTTCAATCCTGGAACAGAGCTTGGTAAGTAGCGGAGGGTTGTGAGATGTCTTCCGAGCATATCAAGGACTTCGAACGGCTCAAGGACTTCGTCTCTGTATCTTTGGGCGGTAATCGACCCTTTGTGAAAGACGTGGCGGTCTGCGTGCGGCCGTCCATCATGATGCCTGCCCAGACAAAGTCTCCCCCAAACAGAAAATGACGTCTTTCCATGATGTTTCCTGAGTAAAAACACATTCCACATTCTCTCCAGATCGCGGTACAATGAGAATCAGTTTGCAGGCTAAACCTGGACTCGTCACTGAACATGACATTGCCCCACTGTTGTTCACGCCACTGCCGATGTTCCAAACTCCACTGTAAACATGTGCGTTTCTGCATATGCAGATGTCAGGGGGATACAAACTGCTGGTCATCTGTCATAGAGACCAACGTGTCTGAGTCTCCTGTAAATATTTCGTCTCGAAACTGTACCTTGTGTGGTGGCTGTCATGGCTGAACCCAGTTGTCTGGTAGAATGGTTCCTCTGATGTCACGCAGTTATCACCAAATATCAGTCTTGCTGAGCAGTTGTTACCCTTGGCTGACCTGGTACTAGTCGTCGGGTAACATCTTCAGTGGTTTGGAACCTCTGCCACGGTCTGGAGGTCACACATTGAGGCACATTCAGAATTCGAGACGCTTCAGTTTGGGATCGACCAGATTCCAGCATTTCAATAATTTGTCCCTTCAAAAACATTTCCAATTGGCATCTTTGTCACATCTTTCGTCCTTTTTGATTATTAACGATGCTCCGTACCACAGCAATTGCGAAATTCTGCCTCAACTGGCCATGCCATTTGAGACCGTTTTATACTGGTTTTGACGTGCTCCAGTGCTTTGCACATGTTGATGTTGACTGAACTGTTTTGCATATGCACAATGATTTACCTTTGTCCCACGATTCTCCACAACTAATTGTGAACCATTGTATCCATATTAACTCTGAATTTTTTGCATTATAACGATTTATGCTTAACTTTTGGACATGAGTGTATATATATATATATATATATATATATATATATATATATATATATATATATGTCTGTCTGGAATGTTTGAAGCAATGGTGACGACTTTGGTGATTTTTATTTAAAACACCACCAAATTGATGAAAACAATAGTAACTTAATGAAAATGTTGCCAAATTGTTAAAATTTGAAAATATCAAAACATAACTAGGATTTTTATTTTTAATTAAGAATGGATTGGAATTCAAACTAATTAATAAATATTTGGTATATTTCTTATGTTTCAATAAAGCCTGTCTGTCCATTGGAAAATGTCAGAAAATGGACAAAACATCGTTAAATCGATGATAATGTTACCAAATTGTCAAAAATTTAATAACTTACAAAATCTACAAATTTAATTTCTTTAATAATCCTTGTGAGTCTGAAAAGTTTTTTTATTTAATATTTTTTATTCAAAATGAGTTTCACTGTTAACAGGACAACTATGTTTTGTTAGGGGATCTAGGGCAGCTTAAATTAATTGTTTTATTTTAGGGGTTGTTATTCTATGCATGTTTTGATAGGGCACCATATAAGAAATAGTAATATTGAATGGAAGTATGAATGGTGTATGGCTCGCATGTGTCTGTGGATATTAGGAGTGTGTCTATAAATATTAGTTCTGCTGGGAGACAGATGAGAGGAAATCTTTTGAATAGTATTATTTTTTGGTCACCAATTTGATAGAATTTTCACTAATCAGTCATGTATTTTCTTAAATGTTTTAGGGTGGGATGGCCCCAGTGCTTCGTCACTGTCCTTGCCTCCGTCCCGAGAACGATGATGTTCGACTCTTAGACTACAGTCATTCCAATCTTGATGATGTGCCAAATGAAGTGTTTGGATTTGAGAGGACTCTTGAGGAGCTCTTCCTAGATGCCAATCAAATAAAGGATCTTCCAAGAGTAAGCATTAAGTTGAGCTTTTTAAATTATGTATCAATTAGCATGAAATGTGTAACTATGCAGAAAATGTGATAAATTTAGTTCAGTTAAAAGGGAAAGCTTATAATAATGGACCTAGGGGCATAATGGTTCACCCCATTTTAATTTTAATTTTTTATTATCAAATACTATATATTGCTTCATGATGTAGATGGTAGCATGGCCTTGTTGTACATTTAAAAACTTCGAGCTCAAACATTTTTAAATTTTATGTTAGGTAGTTGGCTTTCAGTTACTGAAAGTAAAATTTTGCTTCTAAGTATATTTTAAGCTATTTTATACTTGGTAGTTGGTATAAGTTTTGCTTTCATGTGTATTTATTTTTTAAAATTAATTTTTTTTAAAATATGAATATTTTTCTTATAAGAAAAACATTCAGAAATATCTTGTTTTTATTTTAAATCAATATATTTACAACATGACATGAAATTAAAAAAAAATGAATATTTTGTTATGTTTCAATTTTGGAAAGGTAATAAAAATTATCATATTTTGAAACTTTTTTTTTATTGAGATTCATAAAAGAAAGTGGTTAAATATTTCTATAATGAATTATTAAAATAAATTGCATCAGTCATATCTGAACATCATAGTCTTTTATTTAAATTATTTTAAATAAATTATTGTAAATAAATAAAAGCATTTATAAATTTAAATTAATAAGAAGTAAACAAACTTTCTTTAAAAGATATTTTGATTAAAGTCCTGCTTGGGCTGTGTTGGACTCTGCCTGCAATAGCAACAAAGAAAATTGTCAAGTTTCAACTTAACCTAAACACACAACAAAAAAAATTGTTGATCCGCAACTTAAGCCAAACCCACATCAAAAAAAAATTATCAAGCTGCAACTCGACCCAAACCTACAGCATATAACCCGAATACCCAACCCACGACCCAAATTGAAATTGTATTTTAAAATTTTCAGTAGTTTTTAAATCTTCTAATGTGTATGTGCAATTTTCTGCTGTTTTACTGTTCATAGCCTATTCAAGCATTTATCCAGTTATTATAAAAAAAAATATGATAAGGTATAGCCTTTAAAAATAATTTTTGCAGGTAGATCCGCAACCCTATCCACAGTTTGAAAAATAAAGAAAATCTGACTCTCGATCTGACTTACAACTTGAAAAAATAAAAAAAATAAAATAAACCTGACCTGCAAAGTGGGTAGCCGTGGGTACCTGCTCCCGATGCAGGACTCAAATTCTGATCTCTTAATATATTTATTGTTATAACAATATATTTAAAATCTGTATTTTTATCATTTTGTGTTTTTTTAATCAAATCCTGTTAAATAATTTAATAATCAAACTGGACTGAATTATTTATGCAAATGTATTCTAATGTATTACAATATTTATTGCTATCATAATATATTTAAATCTATTTCTACCATATTGTATTTTGTCATTATCATGGCAACCATGCAACTTATCATGGCAACCATGGCAACAGAAGTTGGTTTGATAATCTACTATCAAAATATTTTAGTACACTTATTTTGCTAATACACTGAACTGGATTAATTAATTATTCATCCACTTTGTTTTTTTAGCCCTTATTCCACTGTCATGGTCTGAGGAAACTGAATTTAAGTGACAACGAGATTCAAACTCTACCTCCAGCTGTTGCATCACTCATCAATCTAGAACAGCTGGATATTAGCAAAAATGGTATTTCTGAGTTTCTTTTTTTCATTGTATTTTCTAGTTTTTATTTTATGCATAGAATTTTTTATACATAAATATAGATTAGATTGTAAAAATATTAAAATTTTTAGTTGAAAGCTAATTTTCTTGAAGAAACCTTGATTATGTAAATTGAACACCAGTTAATTTTAAATCATACAATAATACACACTGATACTTTTAAAATTATAGGATAGATTACATGAACCTGCATAACATGTTGTGTGGAATTATGTGCTGTAGTAGCTGGTGAACTTGTAAATGTAACATTAAAAATAAGATTATACTGTAAATATGTTAGACTATAAGACAATATTGTAAACATGTTGACATATTATAAACATGAGTACATCTTGAAGAACCATATTTTGTATAATGATGGCTAAACATAGAATTATTGTAGACATCAAACTCTAATTGATTAAAATACTTATCAAGTGTTTGTAAATATAAGAAACATTACTACTAATTGATAAAATAATTTTTATCTAAAATATTGTATAGGAGAAATTAAGTTATGTTCTGTTAACTCTAAAATTTATTAACATTTTAGGAAGGGTTTTTATACTAATATAGACTATTTTACTAAAGAGAAAGCATATATTAATAACTTGACATGTTACATAATCTTACAATTAAAAATATGATTTAGATTTTCAGTAAAATGATTATCTATTTTGTCAAATTTATAGGTGTTTTGGAAATTCCTGACAACATTAAAGGATGCAAGTGCCTTATGGTGATTGATGCTAGTGTGAATCCCTTAGGAAAGTTAGTATTTTCTATTTCATATAATTTTTTTTTAGTTTACTTGAATTTTTCAAACATTGTATGTAAATTATTCACGTAAATTATTCATGCCTAGTAACATTAAACTTATTATAAATTAGTACTAAATTCATCATTGAATTACTGCTAGACTTCAGTTTGGCTTCAGTGTATATGAATTTATATTTTTGCTGTTAAACTCAAATCTAAGATTTTACGCTTGACATCAAAACCATGTGTAAAATCAAGAAATTAATATGACTTCTTTTACAAATTTGTGAATTGGCTAGCTATGGATTTGATTTTTCATCTACATTTATTGTTTAAAAGTTCTTTTAAGTTTTTGACCTGGACTTCTTTGAGGATTTTCACATCAATAAAATTTCCAATAATGTGGTTAACGATTTGTCTGTGACACCATAGTTCTTCTATTTATGGTTTAATCATGCTGTTTTGTTTTCTCTTCCTATAATTAAGTGGTACTACCACTGCTGAACTCGTACTGTAGAAAACTCATAACATGTTTTTAAAATAGTTGTCTGTGATTTACATTTTTTTTTTCTGCATTATACATAATATCAAGGAAAGTTATGGAGCAGGCAAATAACTCCAGAAGTATTCGAGTTATTGTATATTTTTTTATGCAGGTGTATAGGAAACCCCAATAATGTTGCACGATGAGACAACTTTCAGGAGGCTGACCCCCCTTCTTTAACGGATTATGGACGGTTATCTTGCCTCCTGTTAGAGATAGCATAAAAAGTCAATTACAAAGTTGTAGGTCATTGCAAAATTCATACTAAATATTCCCCCCCCCCCCCCTGCAAGAAATGGAAAAGAACCCTGAAAAGAAGTGTATACAGTTTAGCTCCCCCTCCCCAAATCAAACATTTAGACAATGCAGCAGAGTAAAATTGACTTTATTATACATAAAACAAAAAATATATACATTCAGCAACAATGCATGCCTGCACTCTTGTAATAAAATGTCTCCATATGTTTTCTAATGTCTCTCTTTTTAAAATCATTATTTGAGAGTTATTTTTTATCTTTTGTTGGGGAGGGGGGATAAAAATGCTTTTTACTAATTTCGCAACACTCTACAACTTTGTAATTGAATTTTTTCCTTGTCTCTAATAGGAAGATAACTCCCTCCCTTATCCTGCTAAGGAAGCGGGTAATCCCCTGAAAGTTGTTTCATCATGTAGCACCATTAGGATTTCCAATACACCTGCATGAAAAAATATACAATAACTCTAAAACTTTATTTATTTTACTGAGTGATTTGTCTAATTCATTATTTTCCTTAACACTCTATATTGAGATTTATTTATTTATTTCTGGGGCACAATGCCACATTCTGTATGTATCTGAGATTTTACACTTTAAACCAATTGATCTTTTCTCTTTAACCAATGACTCCTCCATATCCATTTATTCTGTTTACTTTTTGACCTGCTTCAAAATGATTGAGAAAATATTTTTGCAACTTTTTCTTTCCTCATCTGTTTATTGGCTTTCAAGGAAATATTTTGTTTAAAATGAAAATTTAATAGATTTTCTAAAAAATTAAACTACTTGAACTGTAATCTTTGAAGTGTAGGGAGAGGTGGCAAGCAACATAGGAAATGAATGTATTGAGTGATATATTGTTTAGAATTCAAACTCAATGTGTTGGATGCACACTAAGATACCTGTTTTACACAATATCATATATCATGCTCTTCAAAATAGCCCAGCTTCAATAGTAGTATTGATTCTTGCTATAATATAAGTATTTTTATTGCTATGACACTTAACACATGCTATTGACCAGTTTAATTAAACACAAAACAGTGTGTATACAATTAAAGATATACAAGAATAAAATTAGTGTCCATCTAGCATTTGCAATCATTTACCTGTCTCCTTAAACTGGTTATAAATATTTTTATGTTTGTAGGCCTCATATTCTCTGTAAAAAATGTTGGTTTACTGATATTCATATTGTAACCTTAGTTTTGCAGAAACTATAGATCAATTTAGCTTTGCTCAGCATGCACCACAGGTATGCTGATCTATATTATACATGAAATAATGTCTATAAGTAAGATTAAAAAAGTTCATTAAGAGTATAAGAACTACATTAAAAAGTTTTGACAATTCTATGTTTCATGTTTTATCATAATGTAAATTGTATATAAGTAAAGCTAAACCAGCATGAAGTGTAGAGTCATCTGAAGTTTTCAGTGTAATTGCTATACATGCTTAATGTACTTTTGCTTAACATACAGGCTTATTTTTTTTTATCCTAATTAGTATACCACATTGGGATATAATTCTATAAATTTTATTAATGTGTTGAATATAAAGGTTCGTTTTTATTCTCTAGTTTGTGACATACAGATTTAGTCTTAATTTTACATCTGTAATTGTTACATATTAATTAGTTTATGATAAATCTTTCTTAATGTTGAATTCTAAATTTTTCTGCATCTTATATATAGACTAATTAATCATTTTTACAGATTACCTGAAGGATTCACATACCTCATCAATCTTCAAGAATTGTATCTGAATGATACATTTTTGGAATATCTCCCAGCAAATTTTGGAAGGTAAGTTACTTTGGAAACAGTTGCTAGGAGCATACTTACAAAGGGTAGAAAATTTCATAAGCTATATTCTCTAAAAGTCCTGCCCACATGCCTTGTTTAGAACATATATTGTTTACTTAGTTTCAGCCATCATTACCTATTTAAACTGTCACTGCTTAATTCACAATTTTCTAATAGTCCTGGCCAATTTATGTAAGAACATGTACGATACAGCACTTTTATCTTGTTGTCAATCATGGGTGTTCAATTTTATGGCAACTATTCAATAATGTATAAAATTTTATATTATTGTATATATTATTTGAAATCAATATTGTTTTACACAATTCACAACTTTCCACTGGTCTTGGCCAATTTATGTAGGAACTTATACTAAAACACTCATATCTAGTTATCAGTCTTGAATGATCAACAACATTGACAACTATATAAGAATCTATATTGTTTTACACATTATCTAGGAATCTATATTGTTTTACACATTAGGAAGTACATTCTCTGCCCTCATCACCTGCTTAAACTGTCACTCTGCTTAATTCATAATGTTCTAATAATCTTGGCCAATTTATGTAGTAACCTGTACTAATGCTAAAACACTCTTAGGGAAAATTTGAGTAACATATTCGAGCACAAATAAAATAAAATGCATCATACAGCTGTTTTGAGAATATGCTGAATCCTCTTCATCAGTGATAGACAACTAACAAACCTATAGTCACAAAGATGAAATGGGTTCAATATGACTTTGTTGGTTGTTTTGTTGGTTGTTTATAACTCACGGAAGAAATACAGCATATCCTTGAAATAACTGTATGCTGCATTTTTATTTTATTTGTGCTTAAATATATTACTCAAATTTCCCTTATCTTATGTACAAAGTGTTTTTTATTTATTGAAATACTCTTAAAAAAAATAATAATAAAATAAAAAGTACATAAAATTGTTAGTCATAAATGTTCAACTTTAGATAATTTGTCACTTTGGTATTAAGACACTCAGTGTTTCTTAACCTTTATATGGTTGGCACTCTTTTATAGGAAAATTTTAAGTATTGTTGCTTCATATTCTAATCACTATTATGTCTGCAGAATAAAGGGGCATTAATTCATGTCATCTCAAAAAATTTTGAGCAAAAATAATTTTATTTTAAAAAGTCATGAAAAACCATGTATAATAAAATATTCAGTGAAAAACTATAGTGCCAGAGTTGCTTAATTAATTCTTTTATATTTCAGCAAAAATTGGAGGCTTCAAAAGCCTTTCTTATGCATTAATATTCTATGTTGGGCCGGTCCACTTATCACCACTAGCTTAAAATCTTATTTAATTCTCCAGTGTCCCAATAACAAAGTGTTCATAAAAGCTAGTTTCAAAGATGTTATTTTACCTGTTCGGAATTCATAGAGTTTTTTTTCAATACATTTATATAGCAAACAGACTTATAAAATTAACTATTATAACTTTGAAAACTACTCTTAGCATCAGAATAGTGAAAATTACAGGTTAATATGAACTTCTGTTTACAAATTATTCTTTTAAAAATTCTTTCAAAAATGTAAAATTTCTGTTTTTGAGTTGGCAATAGGTTACTATTAATTTATTTTAATCTAGTTACTCTTATTGCAATATATAGTTGTATCATCAGTATTTCACCTCGAACTACTAAAATTGGGCGAGTTAGTAAAGAGAGAGTGGTTGCATTGATGGAAATGAAATGAGGTCTGAAAAAATGATAGAACGCCCTTTATTCATTATTAAAACTCACCATTTTTATATAAACAACTTTTACAATAGTGTCATTATAATTTAAGTACAACACAAAATAATAAGGGATAATAACCCGAAATAATAATAAACATGTGAAATAAATATTAAATAAAAACAGCTCAGTTTATAGTATTACATAGTATTGTAACAGTAAAATAATAATAATTTGTATGAATTATATTCCTATCATTTACACCAAAATACTAGCTTCCCTTTAGAAAATAATGCTATCAAAATCTTAAATTTTGAATAACATCTATTCTAATTATGCAAATTGCAAAAACATTATCTTGTTTTACATGGTGATTGAAAAATCACTCATATCAAATTTTAAAATCATAATAATGTACCGAGAGATTGAAGTAATAACATATTTTTAGTTTAGTAGCCCTAATATACTCTCAAAAATAACATCTACTGTTTTTAACACATTAGACATTTATTACAGACCTCTATTTTATCAATTGAAGAACATGCCATTTTCCCAGACTAAAATAATTTTTAATTAAGAGCAATATTTCTCTAGCCATTCATATGAGAATGTCATTAAAGACTTTTAGAAGAATTAATTGAAAAGTTTCAGCAATGTAATCTGTATTTCAGTCAATTGATCCTGAGTTAAAATAGAAGACCTACCTATTCTTGCTTTGTCTGCAACAGATTCAGCTTGTCTAAAATACTTTAGGAACTTCATAATTTTTAAATTGTTAGGGGTTTTAGAGCATGGGTATTTCATCTGAAACTCTTCAATGACACTCCCATAAGAATGGCTAGAGAAATATGGCTTTAAAACAAAAATTATTTCAGTCTTTGAAAGTGTCATGCTCTTCGATTGATGACAGGAGATCTGTATTTATCATCTGAGATGTTTAAAATAGCAGATGAGGCTTCTGATATATTTTTAAGGGTATATTAGTGCCACCAAACTGAAAAACTTGTACTATTTCAATTTCTTGGTACATTATATGATTTTAAAGTTATAACTTTTCATTCATCCTGTAATATTCCACATAATTTTTCTGAATATAACATTTTTTTACAATGCTTGCATTAATTTTGAGTTATACCCACAACTTAGCGATATCCAGACATCATTCCAAAAGTGTTCAAAATATGTTTAAACAGTCTTCAAATTTGCACTTCCATAGACATCTCAAATTCGAGGAAGACAATATGTTTTTATGTTATAACATAAACTTTTTCTATGCGATAACTCATTTATCTCTCTACACTTTGTATTAATTTTCAGGTTGTCCCGGCTAAAAATTCTGGAATTAAGGGAAAACCATCTAAAGCTTCTTCCAAAGTCAATGGCAAGACTCACTGAGCTCAGTAGATTAGACATCGGTCAAAATGATTTTTCAGACTTGGTAAGCCAGTTTACTCATCTTTTGTATGTGCTGTATTACTTTTGTTTTAAGTTGAAATTTAATTACATTGTATCTATATGAACAAATTCTACACTTAAATTATGTATGCAAACATAAAATATTGAATTCTATTCTAACTATTGTGCTGCTTGTAGTGTTGTGTCCAAAAATTTTTCTCAAAGTTTTTTTGTTGCTGTTGTTCTGTTCTATTTTGTTTATGTAAAAATAAATCATGACAAAACAATATTTAACTAGTAATGTTTCCAGAAAAGTTGCAATGCACTCCTTCAAAAGCTATAGAATGTAGATATACATAAATACACTGTATGCAAATACTTTCTAAATTGTAACTAACTTTGCTGATACTTTTCAGACACAATGCAATGCGAGTCATCGTCTTTTTTTTGTTGCCTATGCAGTGATGACATGCTTTTTCACTCTGTGAGTGTGAGACTTTCTCTGCCTATAGGTTTGAACACTTTAGGTCAATATTTGATCGAGCCGAGGAAACTGCAGAACATTCCTGTTAAATGTATGCTGATCTTTGCTTCAGTCGTGGATCTTTTTTCCCTTAGAGACTTTTTGCTTTTTGGTACTAGTACAATAGATCTCTAGTCACTGTGCTAGGCTCTTTTTGAGACCCCACACCACTATGTTTAGCATGTTTTTTTTTTTATCATATTTCAGAAATAATTATTTGTTGGAAGTAATTTCTTTATCTTTCTTTATAGTTATCATGCACACCAAAAGTTTGCAGTAAATTTATTTCAGCATTTATTTATAAATACTTTTCATTTTTATCCCACTCAACTTTGCAGGTTTGCAGTTACTTTTGTCTTGGTGATCATGTACACATATACTTTTTTGTTTGCTTTCCTACATACTATGTATGTAGGGAAAATATTGTGATAGGGTCAAAAATTCAAATTTGAGTTTTCAGCGGAAGAGCACGTTTCAAGCATACCTGAACTCAAATCGAATGGTTTTGAAGTGATGTTGTGTGTGTGTGTATATATGTATGTTAGTGTGTGTATGTCTGTGAATTTGTGTATATATTTTATGAATGAATGATGTGTTTTAAAAAAATTTGGTACAATTATTACATTCCATGAATGCTAGAAGCCTAATGATTTTAAATGCTATTGAATGTTGGAAAACCCCTAATTTTCAAATTAATTTACAAAAAATCAGGACATTCCATAATGCTAAATAATTAATTATTTTATATGTAATTTCTAAAAAACTCTTTTAGAAAATGAATGACATAAACTTTTACCTTGAACAGTTTTTGAGATATTGCAAGTTTTTCTAATAAGTGCATTAAAAAAATACATAAAACTAAAAAGTAGTATGCATTGTCCAATATGCTTATTTTTCGTATTCAGTATTTGGCGGCCTTGATGACAAATTTTGTGAGATATCGCTAATTTAGCGACGTTTTGAAAACACTGTCAGATTGGCAAAAATGGTTTGAAATTTATGTCAATTTGTGAATTAATTGTTAAAGTTATTTAATATATTAAGTATATTACTTAGTGAATGCTAGCAATATTTTTAATTATCAAGTTTTCTGTGAAAAACGTAAAATCGCTGCATTATGTAGAGAAAGTCATGTGCTGCCCATATCAGATTTTTTATTTTATATTACTCTGTGTACTCTCTAAAACTAGCTGTGTTATAAAATATAAAAATTTAATTTTTTAATTTCATTGACCCATAGAATTAAATAGGGTTTCAAAAAGTGGTGTGAATAATTGAATAGGTGGGGAGTTACAGTAATAGATATTATTTAATAGATGTTATGTAATTCATAGGGAACTTGTGAAGCTACAGTACTCCTTTGCAATAATAAAAAAAAATCTGATGTGAGCAGCACATGACTTTCCCTGCAGACTTATATTAACGTTCTCTTTATTTTAATTAAATTTATTTCACTTTTAATTCAATTTTCGTTCTCATTCGATAACCGGATTTATTTTCAAAGGTGGCGTAGGGAAAGTACGAAAAACTAAAATATCTCGAGAACGACTAGTCCTAGTGTAATGGGGTTGGTCTTATTCTTTTCGTCGTTAAAAATTACGTATTAAATCAGCATTTAATGGATATATTTGAGTATACCCAGTTTTTTATTTTAGATTTTGGCAGTTTTTGCGGGTCATTTTGCAAAAAAAGGCAGGTTATTTTTTTCGGAATCGTACCAAAATCTAATCAGCACCAGGGTGACCTATACGTGACTCAGCTACCGAATTTTGTGAAATTCGGTCCATTAGTTTTTCTGCTACAGTGGATACAAGCTTTTGCGGGCCATTTCACAAAAAAGGCGGGTTCTTTTATTCCGAATCGTACCCAAAACTAATCAGCACCAGCCCCGCCCACAAGTGACTTACCTACAAAATTTTGTGAAATTCGGTCAATTACTTTTTTAGTTAGAGTGGATACAAAATCTGCACAGACAGACAGACAGACAGACACACAGACACACACACAGACGTCACGCTAAAAATGGTTTTTTCGTATTCTAGATGTCTTGAAACGTGTAGATCCGTCGAAAACTCGAGTTGCGATTTTCGACATGATTTCAATACTTTCCCTATACATTACCATGTATTGCAGGGAAAGTAAAAATGTGTAATACAAATAAGAGTATAATCTCTAATCCTCATCCTGGCTACAACACTCCATTGATCTACAATCCACAGTTTTTTGCACTGTGCATTCACAAAATCACTGCAATCACTGTGCATTCACAAAATGTTTTCTACTTAAAACATTTCTGTAAGCAAAGAACCGCATAACCATTTCTGTTTATGCTTGTGGTTCATTTATGGAATTGAGTAGGGATTTTGTTATTTTTGGCATATTTTGCTATGAATTTCAGTATTTATTATAATATTTTTTTACCAAGTCATATATTCTATAAAATTATGATTTTTTTTTTGTGTGTGTGTGTGTGTGGGGGGGGGGGGGTTACAAGATCGATATCACATTGTGATTATATCTGTAAACTAGCTTGTCTACAAAACAAGAGAAAGAGTATATTCTATGAATAATATTTTCCCATGACTAATTTCTTCATTTAACATTATTTATTTGCAGTTCTTTAATTTTTTTTTTCTTCAATAGTAAAAGAAATTATACTTCAAATTTTCTCTTTCAGCCAGAAGTCATTGGGAATTTGCCTAGACTGGTTGAGCTGTGGTGTGATAATAATAATCTCAATTGTCTTCCACCAGTATGTAAATCTCTATTTTTGGATAATTTTTTTAGTAACAAGATATATGCTGTAATTGCTTTTAGCAACATTGTATATTTTTCTATCAGCATATACCAGCTTGTTGCCCTACATATATTACTTCAGCTGCATATGAACTGTAAAATATATTTTTGTATAGTATGTTAAATGTCATGAAATATTGAACAAAGGGAGCTGCATTATTTGTATCTACAAAAATTTTACTACAGAGCTGCAGCACTTGTATATGAGCTGCAGTAGTTATATACGCAAATTATTGTTACTTTTTATTTAGTTATTTTGTGCATTTGTACAGTTTTTCTGCACTGAGTCTGTACTAAATGCAAAGTGGAATGCACTTAAATAAATTCTTGTAACTGCAACATAAGTGGGTAGATCGATTTTTTATGCATGCTCTTAAAGTGTGTAGGAAAAGCATCTTTCAAGGTATAGCATTTACAGCTTCTTTTTTCTGCTAGAAGGTTGAGTGTGCAGGCTCAAAGTGATGCATAAGGGGCGACTTGTTTTAATTCAGTCCCTGCATATAAAAGAATGCTATGTTTGTATTGTAAGTGCTATTCTGTTTCTGTTAATTTTCTCTTTGTGAGTCACAAATCATTGATTTATGTTACTTGTTTATTTCTTTCAAAACAAATAAATGTTTAAGAGAGGAGAATACTCTGTATGCACAAATTAATGGAATATTTATTGCTATGTAAATTTTTTATATTGTTTTGTTAAAAATATAGTTTAAAATAGAATTCATTAGTAGCACTACTACAAGGTACGTCAAAAAAGTTCGGTGAATGGAAGTAGGAAACAAAGAAAACAAAATACCTTTATTCACCCTCAAAGTAACATCCGTTGGCTACAATACACTTTTGACATCGTTGATAAAGCTGCCGGAATGAGTCTGAGAAGGCCTCTTTTGGGATTGATCGAGGCCCAGATGTCACACGTTTTCGGATGTCTGGGATGTCTGCAAAACGTGTGCCCTTCCGGATCCCCTTGAGGTGAGGGAACAAAAAGAAGTCTGCAGGTGCCAGATCATGTGAGTACGGTGGATGTGCGATAACAGTTACACAGTGTTTGGCCAAGAAGTTGCGTACACGGATCGCAGTATGTGGGTATTGTCGTGCAACAGACTCCACTTTCCACTCCTGTACATCTGTGGGCAAACACGTTGGATGCGCAGCAGTAAACACTTCAATACAGATTCGTAGAATTCGCGTTTGATGGTTTGCCCTTCCAGGACAAATTCTTGGTGGATCATGCCGTTGCTGTCAAAAAACGCAATCAAGAGTGTCTTGATTCTGGTCTTCTGTAGGCGTGCCTTTTTGGGGTGCGGGGAAGCCAGTGAGCATCATTCCTGTGTTTGCCGCTTCGACTCCAGATCGAACTGGTAGCGCCAGCTCTCATCTCCTGTGATGATGGTTTGCAGAAAGGTTGGATTGTCATCAGACGTGTCAATGAAATCTCGAGTGGTGTGCATGCGTGTTTCCTTCTGTTCGTCGGTCAATGCGCACGGCACAAAATGGGAACAGATCTTGTGCTTACCCAAATCTTTGTTAATGATGGTGCTTACACTGTCCTTGCTAATTCCCAATTCCTCCGATATCCATTGTAGAGACAGTCGGTGCTTTTGCAACAGCATCTGTCGCACCCGCTCGATGTTATCAGTCGTCACACTTGTTGTCGTCACACCTGAACATGGTTCGTCATCCAAGGTTTCTTTTCCCTCATGAAAATGTTTAAACCAGTCGTAAACGTATTTTCTGCTCACTGTGTCTGTTCTGTACACCTGGACCAACATTGCATGTGTTTCTGTGGCCGTTTTTTCCAATTTGTAGCAAAACTTCATGTTTATCCATTGCTCCATTTCAAATTGACGTGTGTTTTTGCACACACACTCAGTTCGACTGCCTATAGCAGACTCATCTGCATCGGTTTCTTACGCTCCTTGCTACGTGCCGTCTCTCCCAGCCTATGCTCGTGGCTTCAGTTTTAATTCACGTTGCTTTCGAAATATTCATCCATTCACCAAACTTTTTTGACACACCTTGTACATTCCCAAGTAGCAAGCTGCTACTGACTGGGAAAAATAATGACATTTTAAAAAACATACTAGTTAAAAAAGAAATTTATTCACCACTTGTTTTTATTGTAATTAATTGATTATATTTTATTACATTAAAAACAACTTTGAAACTTGTATGCATTTTCTCCTCATAGTTTCTGGGAGGTTTAAAGAAATTAGCCTATTTAGATGCAAGTAAAAATAAAATTTATGAAGTAGCAGATGAAATTGAAGGTTGCATTAGTCTGTGTGATCTAACCCTGTCATCTAATCGCATCAAAGTACTTCCAGATGGTATTGGTGAGTATTTTTAACTTATAGTCAGATGATTTTAAAATTCATCTTGATTAGAGTAGATATAATAAAGATATATAAAAATTTAATTAAGCAGTTAATTTATTATAAAAGTAATCTTGAATTTTTGGATTTTGATCTATTTAAGGGGACTCATCACTAAAAATTTACTTTCTTCAAAATATATTTTTTTACTTTTCTTTGTTAGTTTTATGCTGTAATAAACACTAGAAAAATATAGAAAAATGTTCTGAAGATTAAAGTGTGAAATCATATTTAAATTTTTTAAGGCATTTTTAAACTGCTACTCCTTTTTCAAATTTAGGTTTAGAGAACTGAAATGTGGTACTTGAAAAAAAAAAATAGTAATAAGACATGGAAAAATGAGAAAAGTAGTAAGATTGTTTTATAACATTTAAAATTTTTTTTAATTAATAAAAATGCATGCTTATATTTATAGAACATATATTTAAACACCCCAGAAAAAAAATCGATTAATGTAACAGTATTTGTATAAGTAGTAGGATTAACAGCTAGTGTAATATATAAAAAATATAAACACAAAAAATGTACTTTAAAGTTTTTATTTGGATAATTAACTCATATTAGCTGTTTTAATTTCTCTAAAAGTCACACCACATGTTTACTAACATTTAAAAAATGTCCTAAACAGTGAGTTATCCTTTCCCTTTTTTAGAAAATTAAAAATTATTTTTCTATCAAAATAGACAAAATACATTTTTATATTCTAATGTTTAGACTACTATTCACCATTGTTCTGTAGAAACATAAATAACTCTTGCCATTCTAAAAAAATAACTCTTTTTCTATCGAAATAGACAAAATACATTTTTATATTCTAATGTCTAGATTACTATTCACCGTTATTCTGCAGAAACATAAACCCCTGCTAGTTTCAAAAGGAATAACTATTTTCTATCAAAATAGACTAAATGCATTTTTATATTCTAAGGTTGTCTTGACTACTATTCAACATTTTTCTGCGGAATCATAACTCTCTTCTAGTCTCAAAAAATTTTTAATTAACTTTTTTCTATCAAAATAGACAAAATACATTTTATATTCTGACTTCGTCTAGATTACTACTCACCATTATTCTGCAAAAGCATAACAACCTGCTATTCCCAAATGAAACTTTTTTGTATAACTCTTTTCTATCAAAATAGAAGAAGTACATTTTTATATTTTAATGTACTATTAATTCATCATTATTCAGCAGAAACATAATTCTCTGCTAATTTCAAAAGGAATTTAAAAAAAAAAATTCTATTAAAATAGGCAAAATACATTTTTGTATTCTAACATTGTACAGTTGAAAATTCAGATGAAAATGAAATTTGATGAGCATAAAACTTTCTATTGAAACTATTTTATTAATTCAATTTCCCAAATTTTAAGAATATTTTTACATTCAAAGCAATAAGCTTTAAACCCGTAGCAAAACTGTTTCAATTTGTTTTCATAGAGGATGTTTTTTACATTAAAATATATTAGAAACTCTATTTTTGTAGCCAATTTAAGAAAACTTACTGTGTTAAGAGTGGATGAAAATCGCATTACTTCAGTGCCTGAAAATATTGGAAAGTGAGTTAAGTTTTACTATTTCTATTTATCACTCACCACCATAATGTTTATGATTCTGTTCTTTTTGCTCTTTCACATTATTGTTACATTTCCTAAATTATCATTTTAATTATTTTGACTGAAATGTATGTTTTAATGTCAACTGCATACAGTTATTTAGTTTTGGAATGTTATTTACCTGTATCTGCTTAGCAAATGAACATATTTCATTATGGAATTTTAAAGTTAGTTCTCTTATTTCAAAAATTCTAGTTAAATTTAATTATATTATAAGCTATTCAAGGTTTAAGATCTTGACAGCATTTGTGTCTGTAAAGAAACATAAGAGAATGATTATTTAAATATTATCTTGTATGAAAATAGTATTATTAAGCTAATTATTACTGCCTATTTAACCCTTTGCAGATAGTAGCATTCCAGAACTACCTTGGCCCAAAGGATAGAGTGTTTCGCTTCCGAACTATTCCCAAAGTATGGTGCATATTTTTTTCACTAAGCCTAACTCCTGAGAAAAGTTCACTAAAAATCACCAATTCAACACAGCATTCTACTTTTTTCAGGAACAAAGGAAATGCTTATTTACCATTTGATGTATATGTTCTGGACAAATTATCTTTTATCGAAATATTAAAAATTTAAATGATTAAAAATAATTACTTGACTTGATAAAATAGTTATCAGTTATGCAGTAAAAATATCTGAATGTTTGTACTCAAAACTTTATATAGCTAGTGGAAATTATGCACAATATTTTACACAAAAATAGCATTAAAAAAATTTTTTTTTTAAATAATGTACATTTTAAAACTTATCCTTTCGTAAAATATGACTAATTTTTAAAGGGAAAATGTAGCACAATTAATTTGAATCAAATATATAATTTATTCTTTAATAACAAAATTTATCACATAATGTGACAAATTTCAATTTATGTGATGCTAATTCATTCTTAATAACATTGCTGTATGGCTTCATGTATTTATTTGCTCTTTTGGCGACTGTGCATATAATGATTAAATGGTTGCTTAAGTGATGGATTCACATTTCTAAATTAATTAAGTTAAATACATTATTGACATGAAAAATGTAATTAGAATTTGGATTTTACATTTTACGAATCTATATTGATTGGAACTGAAACCATTGGTTAATTTAAATTAAACTTTAAAATTAATTTTTATTAAAATTTCAATTAACTATTATAAATTAAACTTTTAAATTATTAAAAATGCTTAATATATAGACTATAATGCTTAGTAGATGCTACCAATTTTTTTTACAGCTGTTAAGGTGCTGTATTGCACACAGCAATTTTTATTGCTGGAACTTCACCAATTCCACCTGTCAATCTTGTTTTAGGCCCCTCCTCTCAAATAGCCAATCATAGAGTTGCCAGTATTTTGCCACTTATTTGTATTTAGCATGTTTAGCATCAGGCCATGTAAATGTTAGAATCTCCCCAATTTCCCTCCACAAAGCATTTCTAAATGTTTTTATAGTATAATTGGGATCTTTAATGTACAGTATATTCATGTAATGAAACAAAAATTCATGGAATTATCATTCCATATCCACTATTCTGTTCATCATAATGCTGTATTCATAGCACCATCCTTGAAGGTGGAGCAGTGTGATGTAAAACTTTGTCTAATTTAGTCACTCTCAGGAATTGATCAATTTTTCTTGTTATGTACTATGAAAAATGTACTGTGTTGCTGAAAAATTGTTAGAAGGAATTGTTCCATGTAATAATTCCTTTAATTATCAAGTTAGATATGTGCAAAATATAATTTATTTGGCATTTTAAAATAGTTTTTCATGTTGTTATCAAGAAAAGCACACAAGTTTAATGTAAAATTCAATGCGAAAAACATTGGGCTGTGGTTCTTATATATCATTCTTTCACTATGAAAGAATTAAATTCATTGCATTATGTAAAAAACGTCATGTTTGGGCCAATCAGATTATTTGGTTATATATAGTAACTAGAGTTGTTTGACACAGAAGTGACTTATACACAATAATTGAGTCATGCATATAAACAGCAACTCACTTGATCATTCGTTCACCATCAACATTCTACCAAGGAGCAGGCTATGGCATGACCAAGCCTTACAAAACCTCTTTGATTCAATTTCTGTAGAGTTGTCATAACCTACTAGGAAAACCTAAAATTGATATAGAATCTGTGTAACCTGCCAATTGGAAATGGTCAGGGAAAACCTGGTAAAAGTCAAGGGAGTTTAAAAACTAGCATTTTTAAATTAATTTATGTAAAATTATCAGAAAAGAAAATGAAAACATCATGAGAGTTTAATATTTCGGCATGTTTTGGTTTAGTTATATATGAAATTATATGACATTTGGAGCATATTTTAAAAGTGTAAATGATAAGAAAAAATAAATCAGAAAACAAAAAGTACTTTATTCAAACATTTTAAAACTTATGTGAGGTATATCAAAAAGTCAAAATAGATAATATTTTAAATGAAAAATGTAAAAAATTGTATTCTGCTCCATTCTGTCACATATGTGGGACAGAATGGGGTACCCACATATTTTTGCTTTATGGTTCACAAATAAGTATGGATTTGTCATCATCAATCTATTCTAGCACATTAATTATGGACTCGCTTTTTTACACTCAGTGCATGGAACCCAACCTTCATTTGAGCTTGAATACAATTCATTATAATACAAACATATTGCATCTTCATTTTCTTTCATTTCATCCTCTTTTCCTACTTTTTCCAGCTGCTCTCTTAGTTTAAGTCCTTTTCCCATAGTTTTCTTCTCTCATGTTTTACTGAATAGCTTTCTCCTTATTCCTTTTATAACTGTTTCTACCACTGTTTGTGGGAAATAAACCTCCAACCCCATTTTGCTCTAGTCTCCTATAGAAAATTATCAGAAAAAGTCATGAGAGTTTAGGATTAAAGCTTTTAATTTATCTTATGGGCAATTATTCGGAACATCCTGGGAAAAGTCATAGGAATTTAAAATTTTAGTATTTTTAAATTCATTTTATAAAGTTTCTTGAATATATTGCACTATAATATGCATTTGCATGTCATTTTGCATGTTTGCAGACAAGTAGTTCATTTAGCTGTTCAGTTTAACTTTTTAAAACTGTTAGGTTTAGAAAAAATTATAAAACCCATCTGAGAAAATTATGGAATTTTATGATGCTGCTTAGATGGCAATTCTGTTTTAGAATCCTTTACTTAAAGAAGTTTTGTTGGGGGGGGGGGGGGGGGTGAAAAAATTAATACTTATGCCAAAGATATTTTTTAATCTTTTATTTAAAGAAGTTGTATATATTTTGATCATGCCATCTTTTACTTCTTGCTGAATAGCAGCAGAAACTATGAAACCAGTCAAAAGAAAGTAAGAGGATTACCAAGTGAGCACTCTCTTATAGAGTTTTTTTTTTTTTTTTAGAAAAACAAATATATATATATAGATTTTCTTTTAACAGAAATATACTATATATGTAGCTACAAAATAATTTAACATGTTCTTTGATTTTTTGCTAGTCTCTGTAACTTGGAAGAACTTGTGCTAAGCTCTAATAATGTAAAGAGCCCTCCACCTAGTCTTGGTTTGCTTAGAAATCTGAGGACATTAATTGCTGATGACAATTTATTGGAAGAACTTCCATGTGAGGTAAGAATCAATCTTTCCTATAGATAACAGGGTGGCGACAGAACCGGGAAATCAGGGAATTCTCAGGGAAAAATGATTTTCTGGAAATATCAGGGGAAAACTCAGGGAATTTTGTTTCAAATCAGGGAAAATTTTGGAATTTTGTTTCGCGAGTCGCCGATCTTCAAATCCCTGTGAAAACATCTGAACGGGAATTTTCCTTTCTCTTTGTCCCTCCGCAAAACTGCCCTCGTTATGTGGAGTGTTAAACTTTATTCTGATTAGCTGTTGCTCAGATGACATCATACAGCTTAAAATTCCCACTCACCACATGGCGATTAAACTCAAAAAACTGGCGATTAACAAAATCCTGATCACCGGCCAAACTGTGTGATAGCGTAGGATGGCTATTCTCCCTAAACAAATCCACCTGTGGAGTGAGAAAAATCTGTCAACAACAGCTACAATACTGTTATGGTTCTCCCATAGTTTTTACCCTACGAGGTGATCGTAATTTATTGCATTTGCTGCCCAGCAATCCATATTCCTATCCTACTCCTCCCCGTAATTGCCAATGTGATGTACGACATTCTGGGGTGTAGCGTCTTTGCCGTGCTCTCTACAATGAGCATGGCAAAAAATAATTATGGCTTAAATGGGTTCCCCATTTTTACATCTGACTCAAATTTTAAAGGGTTCCCGAAAGCGGATGCATGAACGGAATTAAAATCACTCGCTAAAATAAAAATCGTGTGTGAAACTCGTTCCCTCCATTTCAGGCTTGTGAATTTATTTATTGGATAAATATTCATTATAGCATATTTTTCGCAATAAAAAATTGAAAGAATTAATCTATATGAACGAGTTTCGGAAATACGCTGCTGCTCGGGACCGGCGCGAGCGAATTAAATCTGGGCGCCCGGCATGAATAAAGGACCTTAGGGATGGGGGAATGCTTTTCCGAGCTGAATTGCCAATATTGCAATGTTATGTATTATTGTTCTACTTTAACCTACATATGAATGACCTATAAACGACTATACGGAAATTATGAATGTGCGTAGCATTGACTAAAATAGTGCGTTTGAAGGATACTATCCCGGACATATTTCGTATTAATTTTAAAACTTGATTTCGAGAACTTCATAATTTTTAAAATCTCGATGTACGACAGTTTTTCGCTAGGAGAAATTTCAAATTTCCTTTTACAGATTATACCCTGTTTTAAGTTATTAATCTCTCATCGACGATGTATATGAATGAATGAATGAAATGAAGGTGGGTGGCTCCAAAAGAGCCCAGCACATCGACCAGAGGTCTATTGTACTACCCCAAAAAGAAAATGAAGATCCCTAAGAAAAGAGACCAGTAGCCGATGCGAAAATAAGCAGGCACTTGACAGGTATGTCGTTCAGCTCCCAGGGTTCAATCACATGACGACCAATGAAAATCAATGACGATGTATAAAACATCAATGTATGGATTCCTAAAATGTTTGCTTAGTTGTATTTTCAGAAGTGCTAACTGTTAACAATTATTATAAATTCAAAGTTAAATCGGTTCCATTTTCAACTTACCCGCGGGGACAAGGGTAGCTCACGACTCTTTTCTTGTTGATCGAAAAATTCAGGTATTGCAATAAAACGGCATGTTCCTAGCAATATAAAATGCCATTTTTTAAATTCAAAACGTCGAAATATTAAAAAAAATCAAATTTCTTCAAAAGGATAAATAATTTATTTGTTATGAAATAAACATATTGGGGAAATTTTAAAATAAAAGAGTTCATAACGTCCGTTAATATAATGGGGAAAAGGCTGAAATATCGCTATCGCGATGATTGAAAAATTACGAGTAAATGATCAAAATATGAAATAAGAATATTCGCTGAAAATCATTTGTAAAACCCTCGAAATTAAGGAAAAATTAGTGGACGAGCTTCTTAAAAATAACAGAGGAAAAAATAATAGTGAATGCTTCATAAGCTTGAAAAAGTAAAAAATAAAAAGATCAAGATGAGAAAACTTAAATGAATTTAAAATTGCCTCAAAATGTATTTGAATGCTTCATGATAAATGAATTTTTTTTATGATGTATTGAAAAACAAATATTATAAAACACCTGAAAAGGTCTATAATGAAAATCATTGGCAAGATTAAAAAAAAATTAGTGAATATAAATGTTTAAAATATTTAAACAATGGATAAATGAAAAATTTAAATTTGACAAACCTTTAAGAAATAGAAAAAATGGTAATAGTGACAATAACTTATAGAAAAGAATTAGTTTTAGAAAAAACAAAACAAAAAAAAAACACTTAAAATAAGTTTTGAAAATTTATTAAATGTTAAAAATGAGAAAATAGCAATAATAAATGCATGTTAACAATATTACTCATTAATAAATTAAAATATTTCTGTGAATTTATCTTTGTTACTGTCAAATAATAATAATAAAATTTGTATTTTGCCAATATCTTAAATGTTCCCCAATTTTTAAAATCCTTCTTCACCTCAACATCGAAATAATAGATTCTATAAAAGTAGATCCGCTAAGGAGTTTTCTTGCTAACAGACATATAGTGATACCTTGATAAAGTACTCATCAGTTCAAAACATGGGGAGAAGGATTGGTTGTTTGACTTATGTCTACTGTACAATAAATCTATTATAAATAAGTACTAAGTAATAAGAGCAATTTTCTAAATTATTTTAAAGCATACTTACAATTTAATTTTGCATAACATTAAGCAACTTGAAAAAAACATCGCATGATGTAATGTAAAAACACATTGAAATTACTAAGTTATTTTACTTGCTTTGCCTCTTTAAGTGAAAAACTCATCCAATATTTTCTGCTTCAAAGTTGATACTCGGTTTTTTTTATGCTGCTTATCTTATACAATATATATAAATGCTTTATATTTATCTTTTATATTCATTTATCTGTTTATTAGTTTTTAGTTAGTCGAGTTTATGAGTATTGTTGGAAATTCTTATGCGAACAGATGATTGAAGAAAATCAGGGAATTTCAGAAAAAATACTCTGGAAATTAGGGAAAACTCAGGGAATTTTGTTTTTAAGTTTCTGTAGCCACCCTGAGATAAAAGATGTAGTTTCAATTTAGTATTGTTTTCATTACATAGAATATAAAGTTCCATACTTTAGCTACTTTCTAAAATATGGGTACTCTTGGAAAGTATGAGACTAAAGACTGGTGCAACATCTTGAAGGTGATACCTCTTTACTTTATTTCACAATTATAATGTAACTATATTCTCAGAAGTATTTGAACATCCTATCAAATTCATGTATTTTAGACTCAATGCTTTGTTTCAACAGACTATGGTGTTGGTACCCAGAAAAATTAATTTAGTGTATTATCAGTTATTCTAAATAGCATCTTGCCACTTTCATGAAGTGGATTGTTGTCTTTTCCAGTTCCTTAAAGCTTCTTATTAAATTTTATGATTCAAACAGAAGTAGTTTATGGACACTGAGATAGAAATATTAGGCAAACCTGTTTAAAATCCCTGCCTTAACCCAATAAAACATGAATAAAGAAAAATTGCTCAGATTACTGTCTAAAAGAATCTGATAAACAAACACGTCATTGGTTACAGCATA
Source organism: Amaurobius ferox (assembly GCA_951213105.1). Classification (NCBI taxonomy): domain Eukaryota; kingdom Metazoa; phylum Arthropoda; class Arachnida; order Araneae; family Amaurobiidae; genus Amaurobius; species Amaurobius ferox. The sequence goes on from OX578151.1 coordinate 30,590,624, forward strand.
TAAAGTTGGAAAAAAGTATTAACCAGTTTCAAAAAGCAATAAAGATCCTTCGTCACCAGGATAAATTGAGTCGGATGTACTTTATTTGAAATTATATTAAAGTGAAGACATAATGTTAGATCATGTATAAAGGGTGACTAATTTTTTAGACTGTGAGGGTAATTTTTATAATTATTATATATTTCAAATGTCACATCTTTTTACCTCTCAAATAAAATGTGTTCATATTTAAAATTATTTAAAAATCACTTTTAATTTCATTGTATCTTTATAGATGGGCAGCTGTATGAAACTCACTATACTGTCTCTGCGGGACAACAAATTAGTTCACATTCCTGATGAGCTTGGGCACATTACTGCATTAAAAGTTATCAACTTGAGTGGTAATCTTTTACAGTACCTGCCATTCAGTATTGCGAAACTTCCTAACTTGCAAGCATTGTGGTTGTCGGAAAATCAGGTAAATTCATTAATTTCAAATGAATGTTATAATTATTCTGCATAAAAAGTTCTTGGTTTATGCTGGTATTGAGAACCTTGCATTTATATAAATAGCATATATTGAATGCATTAATGCATAAAACAGTAGTTCTCAAACTTTTATGATTATAGCCTACAATGAGACTACAAAAGTCACCATGGCAATACTGAAATATGTACAGCCTATTATGAAAAAAATGCAACAAGGTTTTACAACCTCACCTTTTGTCTGGTCTTCCAAATAGTTGCTCAAGTCTTCGGATGAGTCGGACGGCCTGGGTCTTCAACCTCACCTTTTGTTGCTTTTTTATATGATAATATATCAGTCGTAAAAGTTACTTAAACCGTCATAGATTCTTTTAGAATACCATCATAGATTCTTTGAGAATTTATGAAGATATCTAGGCAATCTTTTTTAATTTTAATAGTTTTATTTCATTGCACAAATAAAAAGAATAGCACACATTCAGTTAATATTAGAAAGCAACATTCTTTCCATCCTCTGTATACCATTAAATATATGACTGACATATCAAAAGTTGAAATATATTCTTTACATGCCAGATCAAGCATACAACTGTACTCTAAATATTAAAGACTAGTATTTGATAAATGGAATGGATACACATCAACTTTAATAAACTTTTAAAATTAAAGACAATAAAAAAAAATAGATTTAAAAAGTCATTTAATAAAAGCTCCTTTCCTCGGCTTACATAAATTTAAAAAGCCAAAATACTTTCGGGCATCACCATGCCCTTCATCAGTGGCGAAGTGTCACCACTTCACCACTGATGAAGGGCATGGTAATACCCAAAAGCGCTTTGGCTTTGTAAATTTATGTACGTCAGAGAAAGGAGTCTTTATTAAATGACTTTTTAAACTTATTTTGGTTGTCTTTAATTTTAAGAGACTAATATTTGATTCAGCATTAACTGACTGCAATTTTTAATTTCATCTGCAGCTCACTTGGAGGATCATTGCAACCCACAAGTGGGCTGCAAACTGGAAGGCAGCCTGGGCTCAGATCCAGTTGCAGAACTTCAAATTCTGGGCTGGCCCCTTGTCACATACAATTTCTATTTAAATTTATCCCCATGATACTGTGAAGTGGACTTCTCTACCACTTACAATCTCTATATTTGTATTTACCTCTGAAAGTCTGTGATCTATCCCCTATGCTGCCATTTATAATTTTCACAATTTTTATATTTTCATTTTTAACCTTTTGCTTATGGGTGGGACAGCATTAATCTCAAACGAAGAACCTCTCAAAAAGACAGGTATTTGACATGAAATGAAATGAAATGAGAGACGGGTGGCTCAAGAAGAGCCCAGCACAGTGACCAGAGGTCTATTGTACTACCCCAGACAGAACAGATCTCTACGAAAAGAGACCAGTAGCCGACGCAAAGATATTTGACATACCCTATCCCAAAACAGTTCGATTCCCTCTTTGCAGGCACCCATAAGCAAAAGGTTAACAATATTATAAATTGTAGGGGCTAAAATTTGCTTTGTAGAATGTAAGAAATGGGGAAAGGTCTTATGTAGGCAGCATATAGCTTTCCCCTATAGCAATAAGCTCATTTTTCTTCATATATTCTGCAATATATTTAGATTTTTTCACACGAAATAATACATAAAAAGGATACATATTTGAAATTATATTGAATCTCTAATAAAAGTAAAATATTCCAAAATGTAAGAATAGATATATGATTTTAAAGGAATACCTATATGATTTAAGAGCCAGCCCTTTACTGCCTCAGTTATTCAAGAATCCAAGAATTCTGTGATCATTTCCAAAATATGCAGTGAATAAAATCCCCAAGCCATGGCCGTTTTATGATTTAGAGAGTCGGGGATCATATTTCTTTTGGAAGGTCTGCAAATGTTGACATAATCCCTTCTCTACATTTCCATATTAAAATAGTCTATTAATTAGTGACACACTAAAATTTGGGGTCCTTGAGTTCAAGCCCCCACAAAGCAGCAAAAGTACCCTGTAATAAAGCTGCTAAATTTTTGTCCATACTGTTTTTTTTTTAATGGTAAGAAGCTTACTTTGTGTTCAGCCCTAATTCTGGTCCTCTAAACCTTATACACGAGTGAGGAAATATATTTTATGAGAAGGCCAAGTAAAAAATTATTACAAAAATTTATTATAAGAATTATAATTTTATTAGAAGCATTTGTATTACTTTCATGAAAAATATTTTTCTCTCAGGCTCCCTTACAGTTCCCCCCCCCCCCCCCCCCCCGGCTCTATGGGGTTTCATGGTATGGTTGTTTTACTAGTTGCACCCCTTGCTTGGACTTCGTTCCAGACCACTCAGACTGCTTCTCATGCCTCAGGGCGAGTCGAGTGGTCTGGGTTTTCGACCCCTGCTTGGACTGCTGTTGGTCATTACTCTTAAGCCTAGCATGACAGGGACCCCTGTTGGTCGTTACGCTTAAGCCTAGCATGACACATTTATCCTCAAAAGTTTTAGGTCAGACCAGATTTGGAATGAAATTAAAAATTTTCAAACTGATCTGGGTCAAAAAAGTCCCATGTTTTGAAAAGTTGTAAACTATAATTTTTCAGCACAAAAAGTAAAAAATTATAGTTAATTTTAACTATGCATACAAAAAAGCTAAAAACACCATATTACATAATTTTGGGCACATAGATGCTCAGATTTATGATTATAAATATATCTGAAAAATAGCAATTTGGACTGAAATGCATGTATTTCCATGTTGGGTTGGACTCAGGCTTAAAATTGAAAAATGTATATAGATTGATGATAAGGGAAAAACTGGGCCAATGATGTTATTTTCTGCATTGGTATTTTATTTCAAACTTGGGTATGCCCTAACAATGGATTTGCAGACTTTAGGAGAATTTCTTTTTTTATATTATAGCAAAACTGCATTTGTGGAACTTGCATATATCGACCAACAAATTATTTGCTTCTACACTGTACAACCAATTTGTAAAGAAACTAAAATTCAAAATGCCTTAGTATTTAAAATGTTTTTATTCTTTTTTATAAAAGGAGTTTATGGAAAGCTCATTTCTTTACAGAATAAACCTTTAATCCCCCTTCAGTCAGATACTGATAGAGCTACTGGACAGAAAGTTCTCACTTGCTTTATGTTACCCCAAGTACCTCTAGATGAAGGTGACGTATCTAATAAAAATTTTAAGTCATTTTTATTTTGCTTTTGAAATTTAATGTTTTTTAACTCAATCTTGTCTTTTCTTCTTTTTGCAAACTTTTATTTAACTTGATCTGGTGTTTGTCAGTGTTATTCATATTTTTTAAGTCTTAACTAACCAGATTCAATTAATTAGAGTAATATGAACTTTGGTATGTTGTTGTCCTTTGTTGATTTTGAGTCTTGGCTCGCCATAGGAATGTACTTTTTTTTAAAAAAAATAACTCGTAAATGGAGCAGCTAGAAAGTACAGATTTAGTATGTCATTGTGTTTTATGATATAGTTTAATTCTTTGGAATTTGAACCCTATCGGACTAGTTCATCTTGGACCTGCCATGGGAATGTATTCATTTTAGGGGAATAACCTGAGAATTGGAGCTACTAAAAAGTCCAAATTTAGTATGTCAATATAGTCTTTTGTGGTACATTTTAATTCTTTGGATTTTTAACCTTATTGAGCTATCCTGTCTTGAGCCTGACATAGGAATGTGCTCATTTTTGGCGAATAACTTGAGAACTGGAGCAACTAGAAAGTTCAAAATTGGTATATTGTTGTCCTTCATATGCTTTAATTACATACATTTTAATGAATGTCTTTTACATATATTTAAGTTACATACAAATAGTAAATTGTTTTGGTTTCTAAATAATGTTTGTTAAATTAAAAATTTATATTTTATATTCTTACAAAAATACATTTTTTGTCATTTTGTTTGTCAATTTTTCTGGTTTTTCTCCAAACCTATTGAATTGTTTGAAACCAAATCTGTTAAATTTTTAGGTCATTACATGAATATGAAAACTGTTATGATTTTTTTTTTATTTATTTATTTACTTGTGTTGTGCTGAGTTTGTGCATATACATACATACATGTTGCACCACATTGCAAAAATCCCAAAACTATTAGTTACCCCAAATAAGTTTAAAAATATGCATAAGAAAAGCAAAACAAGTAAAATTGTTAGATGTCTATCATGCTCTTATCTTTCTCTTAAACTTATGTAAAATTTTGCAAAATTAGGTTTTTTTTTTTTGGGGGGGGGGGGGGGCAATACATAGTATATGGAAAGAGAAAGTATTGTGATGGTGCTTAAAATCAGACATTGTTGCTTGGATAAAGAACAGGCGATGTTTAAACCAGTAAACTACATCTAGTTTAAATGTCTCATACCATTGGTTTAGCTGTTTCATACCAACATTCATTACATTACTATTTTAGTAATTTTACTCACTATTCAGTTGTTTCTATTAGCTCTGCTATTTATTCTCTCAATTTCTTTTTATTCATTCTTTATTTTCTACTATTCTTCCTTTTCTTCGTAGTTTTTACTGTTCATTCTTAATATCTTGCCTCTTATTTTCCTGCCTCCTTGGTTTATATTTTTTTATTTCTCTTCACAGTAAGGGTGGCTTTTCTCCTACTTTTAGCCACACATGCTATTCTACTGTAGATGCCAAACTTGTTTGAATAAGTGAGGTTGCACTTCTTGCTTATCCTGAAGAAGATGGTTGTTTTGCTTTCAAAAGCAATTGACTCCTAAATTTTATTGTTTTCTGTATTTATACAAAAATGTTATATTAGTTTAGCATTCTGAAGATATCAGAAATTTTACTTTTTCACAGGAGGCATATATCTCTTGAAAAAATGAAGCAATTTCCTTAAAATAAAGTATGGTTGTTTTAATTGGTACCAATTGTTGCATTGTGGGATTTTAGCAAAATCTAAGTCATAAGAAAGCTGCAATGTGTATTTTGTTTTTTTCTAATATCAAATTTGTTAATTTAGGAAAGCTTTATGTTTGACCCATTAAATTTTTTTATTGGGGGGGGGGATGATTTCTTAAAAAAATATCCTGGAAAAGCACTCTAATATTATTTACTTCAATATTTTATGTAACACTTATGAATATTTTAATGCATTGGGCAAATTTGTTCTTTTCAACCATATTTACATGCAGTGTTCCACATTTTTTCATTCATTAATGCTTATTTGCATTATTTATTTAGTTGTCACAGTCATTCACTGCTATTTTGCATTTCCCAATCTTTTTAACTGTATATTAATAAACTTTTATTGGGTTTTTTAGAAGTCATTGAAGTCGAGGAAGTTGAAGTTTCTGATTCCGTTAAAGGCAAACAACTCATTAAATTTGCCTTTGATGCTGAAAAAGATCAACCAGTAAGGGGCATTTTTATATATTTTGATTAATTTTTTTTCTTTTAAAAGTCGTTTAATAAAATATAATTAATTTGTATTTAATTTCAAATACAGCAAATTTCATTTCGACTATAATAATGTCGCAACTCAAAATATGGCAATATTTAGTTAATGTTACATTTGAATTAGTGAGGATCAAAACTATAACCATGTATTACATTTCCGTAGTTGCAAAACTCGTTGCCAGATAGCAGAAGTATTGTTAGCACATTGAGTCAGTTTTAAACCAAATGAGTTATGAACAATTGCACTTTAGAGTTTGTATTGGAAGGTTCATTGTATTCACAACATTTTTAGAAAATTTGGAAAGTGAATTATCCAAATTTCGAAATCAGGAAATTTAAAAAGCAAATTTTCAGTCAGGGGTTAAATCAAAAATAGGGTCACAACTCAAATAAAATATTCACAAATCAAAATTTGTGAATTATTTGAGCAACAAAAATAACACAACTCAAAGTAAAAATATCACAACTAAAAGAAACCAGAATTTTTTAATCAACAAGAATAACTCAATTCAAAGTGCCTCTTTGTTCCAGCCACTAGAAGGTCCCTTGGGAAGCAAAATATATTTGAGCATTTTTCACATTCTAGAGGATATAGGCAACCTTTTCATCAAGGACAGGTTCAGGACTTTATGGGCAGAACAAAGAACTTCAGAGACAGAACTTCAAATGTCAATGGGTTGCTATTAAAGATTTAAAGTCTTGTTTTTTTTTCTCATATTGAAAGAGGTTTTTGAGTTCTGACATTATTGTAGCCGACGTGCAAAATGTTTAAAAATAAGTCATGTGCCATACGGCAAGTTTAGAAGGGTATCAGACCCCTAAATTCATACTCCATTAATATGTGAATAAATTATAATTACCATAAAGAAAATTAAGCAATATAGTTATTTAAAAATTAGGAACAAATATCTTAATTTGAACATTAATTTTGCAGCATTCTAATTTATTATCTTTACAGTGCTTTTATGTATTGAGATCATGCTGAGTTACAATGTCTTAAAATGAACTTTATTTAATCTGATGTGAGCAGTGCATCACTTTTTCTATATACTCATTTTTTTTCTTACTTTACTTATATTCATTAAATTTTATTTAAATTTACAAAGTAATACATGAAATAAATTTTTATTTTAAATTGCATCAAATTTGCAGTTTTTAAATAATTAAGTTTATAATTATAAAAATTATGCTCATACTGCTGCGAAAAAAACAACTGAGAAATATAACTTCAGTAGTACAGCAATTAATCTATATAATAATTGTGTGTTTTTGTGTCTTTCCAGGCACTACAAAAACTCCCGTTAATCTAAAATGCCGAATCTTTACTCAATATAATATCATCTACTATGAGGCAGAACCTAACGAAGCCAGGTTTTTGCCCTCTCCCCCCCCCCCCCCCCCCCCTTCCAAAAAGTCTTTTTTTTTTTTTTTTTCCAAAAAGTTTATCTAGAACATTTTTAGACATCCACTCGATGACTTAACGGGCTAAATCTTTGCACACTTGTAATATCGTCCATGGGATAGAATCTTATGGAGCCGGATTTTTATATTTCCTCCTCTCTCCCCCAGAATGGAGAAGATGGGGTTGTTCTAAAAATCTTTCTAACTTAGAAGGCTGAATCTTTGCACACTTATAATATAGACAAGGGGATAGAACCTAGCGGAGCCAGTTTTTCAAATTTTCTGGAGGGGAGGGGAGAGAATCAAAAAGTATTTCCAGACCCTATAGAAACCTTTCTCTCCCAGTGACTTAGTAGACTGAAATTTTACGTAGTATCAATAAAGCATGATGGAACTGGAACTTTGCACACAAGTATAGAATCAAAAACAGGATAGAACCTAACTGAACTAATTTTTAATTAAGACAACTGTTTTTGACATTGTTAAAAAAAACTAAACTTATTAAAAAAAAATTCCAACTTAATTTTAAGTGTTAGATTCACTGTCTTTGATAGGTTTAAATACTAGTAGATAATAGGTATCAACTAGTTTTATAGGCAAAAATTTTTCTTGTTCTTAAAAAGACAGACTTGCGACCTCGGTAAAAAAAAGAGAGGTTTTGAGAGAGACTTATCATGTATTTTTTACTTTTTTTTTTAAATTATTGTTTGTATTCTTGCATTTGAAAATCAAAAATATTTTAGCAGTATTCTTTCATCATCCCACCACTTTTATTGGGTTTTTATTTATATTTATTTTAAATTTTTTATTGTAGAGTAAACTTGTTCGAGCTCCTACTCCTTATCCTAAGGAACTAAAGGCTCATGCTCGCCATGCTAGGAATTATGCTTTGAAGAAACAAGGCTCTAAGGAATCAGATGCTAATGACGTTCCAAATGATATTTCTCAGGTATGTATAAGTATTTTTACTAATATATCAAATTAACCTAATATATATTTGTTGGGTGATTTTCTTTATTTGTCATTAAAAGATGAAATTTTTATATTGTAAATAACTAGGTACTCATTATGTACAGCTCAAACTGGTGCTAATGTAATAAAACTACAAGAAACACTTTCTTTGTCAGGACAAACAAGCAAAACCTTCACTCGTCAGAGCTAGATTGTCCAACTAGAGTTAATGATCTAGCTCTGACAAAAAAAGCTTATTAATGTATCAAATTCAAATTTTATTATAGAAAGCTTTTAATGATATAAAAGCATATGACAGAGTGAAAATGAAAATAATTATATCTAGCAATTAAAACAGATGGAAAGGTAGAAGAAAAATTTTACATTTTAGCACTAAAAACCTTAATATTTTCTTTTTTTATGCATTTGTAAAATTTCTAAGTGTAAACATGCATTTTGGTGCATGTCAGATATGTAATTGTGCATTTTGACAAACTCTAGTCTTGTAATGTGGCGAAAGAGAAGTAAAATGAGAAACAAATAAATACAGTACAGGATCTATTATCCGGATTGCTTGGGACTTCAGGCATTCTGGATAAGGGGTTTTTCCGTAATTCAGAACACTTTCTAAAACAGTAAAACAGTTTTCTGCGTACAGTTAACAAAACGGTTAACTGGAAATCCCAAAAGCTAATTTTTATGTTAAGAATTTCAAAAATATGTGAGAATGAAGTCCATAAATTGAAAATTATAAACTTACTAGTATACGAGAAAAAAAATTAAAAATCTCTGCAAATTTCTTTAGATTCCGTAGCTTTTTCCAAAAGCTCCAGCCACTTTGCAGTCAAAAACATTATGATGTCACTTTACCACTACGAAGTCATCGAGGCATCAAACGAACGTGCACCCATTCTAAAAAAGAAAATATGTTTTTTTTTTTCTAAAAATATAAGTTTGTTATATCGTTTCACAACTAAACAAACTGTTTTGTCATTCATCGAAAGTATGTTTATCTGACATGGAACAAATATATTCACCATGGAGGTACAGTTCACTTTTACCTCCATGATACTTATATTTTCCTCTTCTTCCGGAAATATTTTTAGCAACATTTCCGGTGTGGTAAGTTGTGGATTTAGCCAGACCTTTGTTTATGTCAGGATCGCAAACAGTTGAAGTGAGAAAAATGTAGATTTCAATGCATTATTTTATAATATTAATATTGCTAATTAAGGCAAAAAATCATTTGGTGGAATTTTAAACAAGAAACTGCTATTTGGTGCAATTTTTAGCAAATAATTGAGTGTTGGTGCAGAATTTGGCATTATTTTGCCGCATTCCGGTTTTGGGAGAGTCCGGATATTAGAACACCGGATAAGAGGTCGATTACTGTATAGTAAACAGAAACAAGAAATGAGTTGTGATTTTTTTATTGGCTACTAGCAGTATACCCTTTCTTTGTACAGAATATGTAGAAACTTAAAATTCCCAATTATGTGCAAATTTCTATACTATTCTAAATGACATTGTTATTCAAAACATTCTATTAAAATATTTAATTTAATTCTCTTAAAAAGAAGTATAAGAATCTCTGTTCTTGCTATATAAAATTATCTTCATAGGCAGATCTGAAGAATAAAACATCCAGGTCCTGTTTGTAAACAAATTTACAGAAAATATGAAATTGGATCAATATACGCCAAAATGAAACTGCTATGAAATTGGAACAACGTATGTTAAAGCTTCTATACTGAAAGCGCTAGAAGGGTATTAGAAGCTATACATGTACCATCTTTATTCTGTTACAACAATTAGCTAAACACAATATATGAGTTAAAAATATTTTCCAAAATAAGGCAGATGACTTGAGAAATTGAGAATATCAATTACCCCCATAACCTTTCTACCCAAAAGCTATAATTGATGTTATTCATTCAAAAATGTAATTCCGATAAAATTTATTTTTATATGCATTTCTTAATTATTTAAATTGGAAAAGATTTAATAAAAATTGGTTGCTGTATAATCTCATTAGATTTAATTCCGTTGCTTATCAACATATCATTTTTTTTTTTCAAATAAATTTTCGGAAAAAATATTACTTGCATAATGTTATGCCTATGGAAAGTTTAATTGTGCAGTTTTTATTAATAACTAGACAACCCTTGGTCCTAGAAACTCGAAACACGGACTAAATTTCAAGTGGAGCTATTCCAAAGTTACCCACAAAATTTCACGAAATTCAGTGCAACTATTCTCTCGTGATGATGAGACAAATAAACAAACACACATACTGCATACCTGCCAACTTTTACGCATTATGCGTAAAATTTACGCATTTTAACTGCTCTTTGCGCTTTTACGCATATATTGCTATATTTTACGCATTTCCACATTTATTTAACTTTTTTAATATTACTAGAAAATCAATCTCCGGCGAAATTCTCCGGCTTTTTTTGTTTGAAATTTATCAATTAACCAGACATGGTATAATTCCTCGGAAACACCGATTTTTCGCATTTTTAGCACTGATATCTACCATTCCCGGGATCGTAGCAAATCCATAATAAAATGCAGGCTAATGCCAATCAAATTGACAGAGATTTATGGCCGTGTGTAATGTAAATTAAGATTTCGATCGCTTATTTTATGAAAGCAATAAATATACTTCTTCAAAGGTTGTCTAATTCAGCATAAATCGCTAACATGTTATTTTGTTCATTAATTTCGCATAAACACTGATTGCGCAATTCGATTTATTCTCATGAATCGCCGAGAGTAGAATAGTATCTTTTTCCATCCATCTCAATCTTCGAAATATTGCATTTTTGATTGACCAAACTAGCTTATTTTCATATTCTAATTAATTATTATGGTTAATTTCTTAATTATTTTTGCATAAGCAGTGAGGTTATGCAATTCAGTTACTTCGCGTGAATTGCCGAGAGTACGTTAGTATCTTTTCCCATCCATCTCCATCATTTAAATGTTTCATATTAGATCGACTAAACTAGCATATTTTCATATTCTGATTAATTATTACGGTTAATTTCTTAATTATTTTTGCATAAACAGTGCGATTGCGCAATTCAGTTACTTCACGTGAATTGCCGAGAGTATGTTAATATCTTTTTCCATCCATCTCCATCATCTAAATGTTGCATATTAGATCGGCTAAACTAGCTTATTTTCATATTATGGCTGATTATTAAGGTTAATTTTTTAATTATATTTGCATAATACAAATTTTTCTATTTTGAAAAATGAGTATGAACTCTGTGAAAGGATATTTTCCAAAAAGTGGTATTAAGGCAATGATTTAGGCAAATATAAAGGAAACCATTTTGGCAGGAATATAATTCAGTGCTATATATATATATATATATATATATATATATATATAATTTACAAATGTAAAGTATTCTGAGATAGCTACATGAAAAAAAAATTCTCATACGTAAAATATGCAAACATGGCACTAAGCTGCCCTTGTACACATTTACAAATATATTTTCCAAAAAGAATACTATTGCTTTTCTGTACTTAGGTATTCTTTTTGGAAAATATATATATATATATATATATATATATATATATATTATTTTATTAATTAAAGATCAATATTTGTTACTCTCTTTAGTGAAAACATAACATAAATATTTGTTTTAATTATAAAGTAATTTTCACTGGATAAAACCTTTATATATTTTTGTTTTATAATTTATTGTCCTGATATTTTATAAAATTGGTGTCCTGAATTTTCATATTCTACCAGTACTATCCCTGATATTTAATGCAGTATTTTTTTAATGCAGTATTTTTTTAATGCAGGTACTTGTACATAGTTACATTCATTAGAAATGTCGTTTGCATGTGTAGTTTAAAAAAAATCATTATAAATGTCATTCACGCAAAATTTTACACATTCTAATTTTCCCAGGTTGGCAGGTATGATACTGTCAGACAGATTTTCAGTTTTATTTCTATAAATTGCACAATGTTGTTATTTTTGTTTCTAATTCCACTTGTCCAGAAAATGTCAGAACAAGCCCAAGGTAAAGTGAGAGAGATTACAGTTTTTGTTGGTCCAAAGAACCCAGGCACACCATAGTAGAAGTCTTACTTGGTCTGATGCCACCCAATTTAGAACGGAACTAAGTGAGTGTGTCAAGCACAGGGCCTATACCATCCCTTCCCTGACCTATCTTGGGCTTTCGGACTTACAGATTTATCATATCCAGACTCCGCATAGACATAGGGATAGTTTTGGAGCATCAAAACCTCTGAGTGTGATCCTCTTGCCTTAAATACTAGGTTATCCCTGCCCAATTCTGCAATGGGATATTCTGTATTTACCAGCAGATAGCACCTTCTCAGAAAAAAAAATTGCCCTTAACAGTCTTTGGGTTGAACATGCTGCTTGGCCAGTGGTTGAACTTTAATTTCTGGGTCTGCCCACAAGATTCTAGCCGAGGCCTTATATACCATATAATTTCCTAAATACTAATTTTAAAAATTTTTGGGGGAGACCTTTAGAAGCCCCCTACCCCTACATTGCTGGGTTTCATGGTACAGTAGTTTCACCCCTGTGCTCGGTCTTCCAACTCCTTCTCACTTGTTTTGGCATTGTTTATGGAAATATCCCTTTTTAATGAATGATTATTATCATGCATGAGGACCCATTCTCAAGAAATTCAGATTTCTAGCTCAAGGGATATACAAAGATATGGTGTTGAGTCAGTGAGTGAATGAGGGCTTGTCATTTATGTATGCAAACTGTTGCTGTAAAATGAAGTTTAAATATAATAGTTTAGTTACATCAAATTATACTTATTTACTTTACTTTTACTTTTCAGATTCCGAATAAAGTTGAAGGTTTGCATGCTACCGGGGCTACTCCTGATATTATGATTTTGCCGAGTGGGCCACCCCAAGAATCCAATTCTATGGTAAAGGAAGCTGTAGTAGCTAAGCCAAAGTCCCCACTTGCATCTCCACCTCGGCATGAAAGACATTACATTCAGAGTGTAAAGGTAAGATATGAAGATACTGCTACATTGTATTAAATCAACGATGAAGAACAATCAAGATGAAAACAAAGGTTTTGTTTTCTTAAAGAGGGGAGAGGGTTATATGAGCTAATTTGTTGAGTCTTAGATGATGTGAAATTTTGTATTTGGTGTTAAAGCCCTGATGCTCATGCTAAGATATATGAATATAATATAATGAAGCATGAATATAAGATAGTAAATATGGAATGTATGACAACAGTAGATGTGATATAGAATATGTTTAACCCTTTCCGGATGGTCAACACTCCCATGCGTCGATTGATAATTTGTATTCAAGACTGCCATCTGGAAACGGTTAATAGTGATTTAAGTATTAGCTGTGAAACTACATTTTGCTGAAACAGAATTAAACAAAAATTGAGGGCATTAATCAGTTTCAAAAGCAGAATGAGATTCATTCTTTCAGATAAAAAAACTAGCATCCTGTAAAGTATTAGACACAATACTGAAAAAACAACTAACAGATCCAGGGATCAAACCTGACCAACTAACTGCACCACTTATTCATGTAAGGAATGAGTGTAATTACTTTACAAATTGTACCAATAAAGGCATCCATCAAACAGCAGATATCTGGAAAAATGAAACTTGTTTTACTTTTGAAATTGATTTATTACAGTATTTGTTGTTTTATATAGCATTATTAAACACAGGGTTGTGAAGTTGGTATCTCAAACCTTCAAATCCGACTCCTCTATTTTTTTTTCTATTATCCGACTCCTTTTTTTTTTCTATTGTCCAGTTCCTCTTGTTTTGTAATATTCGACTCTGATACCGACATAAATAATGATTAATTTTTAATTTTTCATTAGTTTTCTAATTGATAGACAATTGATGTTTTTTTTTAATTTATTGCCTAAAAACTATATAAAAAACTATAAAATAATAATTATTCTAAAGGAAAATTATTTTTTAATAGTTTTATTTAAGAGTTAGAGTCAATATATGTTTACTGACTCCGACTCCATCCCAAATTTCTACCAACTCCAACTCCACAGCCCTAATTAAACATAATATTGTTGCGAATGTGTAATATTCCTTCACTGGCATCTTTTCTTTTTTTCTCTTTTTGTCCGGCCTTCGTTGCTTCTTGTCCAACTTTCATCTTTTCTTGTATGGCTTTTATCGCTTCTTTCATCTCGTCTTGTATGTCTTTCATCATTTTTTGCATAGCTTCTTGTTTGGTTTGCATAACTTCTTGTCCGACTTACATAGCTTCTATAATATCACATAACTGTTCCTCCATTATTTTTCTAGTTGGGGGAACCATAACCACTTGTCAAGTTTCCAGAAATCCCATGTCTGACACCAGTTTGTTAAGGCGTATCCTCTGGAACCGTAGATGTGCACTCAGGATACAAGAATAAGTCCAAATTTCTGGATAGCAAACATGTTTATTCACATGCACAATGTAAACAGGAACGATATACAGTCAAACAGCACTTAAATGCTCCACTAATTACACAAAATAATTGATATTATTCTCAAAATATTGACAAAAGTAATTTCACAAAGCAGCAACTACTATTATCAAAACATTGACAAAAATCGCCAACCAATGTAGCTTGTATCACGTCAACTGAACTCCAACGGAGTGATGATTCCTTTTATAGTCTCTTTATAGAAACTTCTAGCATTCTCCATATCTCCTAGACTAATTGTTATTTTGCGGTCCTTCTCGAACCTTTGGGAAGTCACAAAATGTTGCCAAATTGGCGATAAATTTTCAAATCTGGTAACCCTTCTTCGAACTTTGAAATTATGGCAACCCTAGGTTTGCGTTATGGTCTGCTCATGTCACAGTCCTCATTTTTTGTCTGGTCTTCGAAAAAGATGAAAAAAAAAGATGCCAGTGAGGGAATATTACACATTCACAACAGTTTTTATCACAAATTTTCTTTTTTTTTTAATTATTAGAGAAACATTTTTCAATTTTTGAAGTGTGTTTGAAACATTGAGTAGTAAGGCTTTAAAACTTACTACTCAATATTGAAACAATTAAAATACTCATTTAAAATACTTCTGTTTTTTTTTTTGCTCATTTTTCCTTAGTATTGAATTTGCTCATTGCTAGCAAAATCACATTGAATTAATGAATTCTGTTTCTGTGTGCTGTTTATAAGGATATTTTTGTTTTTCTTACTATTTTTATCAACTTCTTTTCGGATTTTATGAGTTTTTTTTTTTTTATCCTGTTCAGGCTTTGTGGGAGTCATTGATTCCCCCATGAGTATATTCCCATGTTATAAGAGCTATTCATGAGTATAATATACCATTTACACTTTTAAATCAAAGACGTTAATATTTGATAGCTTAAACTTTGGTATTTAGTTACATTAACCTCTTTATGCCTGTAGGTAGAAAAACCTACCGTCACAAAAATATATATTATTAACTAAAAGATAGAAGTATATATAGCTAAGAAAATGCTTTGTGTAAAAAGAAATTGAAGTTGGTATTAATAGGTTAATTGCTGCAGGGTATTACAATAATTAAAATGTTTTTAAAAAGTTTTATTGTTATGTTTTATAATATTTTGGTGTTCCTTTTATGTACACAAATTTAACAATTAATAAAAACATGTAGTTTTTTAATGGCAAATTTTGATATAGGTTTCTTTCATTTTACACAGTCAATTTGTTTTGAAAATCTTTGATGTTTTTTCTTGCTTTTCGTACATTGAAAAATTTTTATAATCTTGTAATTTTAATCTCAGTTTTTTGCTTTTGCTGAGTCTTTTGTATTTGTATCCATTTTTTTAAACAATTTTTGCACTTAGAGAATCATTCACAGAGGAGCAATTTTATTTATAATTTTTTTTTTTTTTTTTTTTTAACACACCGATCAAGGATTTTATTCCATTTACTTTTTTCTTGGATAATTTTCTACAGATTGGATGTATTCTTTCCACATTTTGTGTTTTCAAATTTCTCACAGATCTGTGATTTTATTCCTCCTTTTAGATCAAGAGGAATTTTATAGATTCTTGATTATATCCTTGCCTTGTGCACTTGGATAATCTTTAAAAAATCTGCAATTTTTTTGGAGGGGAGGGGAAATCTTTTTGATCCATAAATTTTCTCTCTTTTTTTCCCTACAAAATTTTTCTCAGAGATTTGCAATTTTATTTCAATTTTTTTCTTTTAGAGAATCTTCAATGTATGATTTTAACTATTTTTGTCTGTTTCATGAAAAACTCAATGAAATCTATAAACTTATTTTTGGTTTTTGCACTTTGGGAATCTTTTGCCTATACGATTTTTTTTCCCTGCTCTACAGTTTTTAGGCTGCCTAATTCCTCTTTTTGAGTGATAGAAAACTATTTTTAGATCATTTTATTTTATTTTCACTTTTTCTGCTATTCTAAATTTTTAAAAATATTTCTACTTTGTAATAAATTATTTATTCTTATCTTAGTATTCTGTGATTCTTTATGGCATAATATTCTGTGCTGTGAACAAAACAAGTTTAAGAATCACTGGTTTGTGGTTTTATAAAATTTTCTGTTAGTTTTTAAAAATCATAAAATGCACATAATGTGTGTGCTTCTTTCAAATGAAAAGTTGTATATATTAGTAAACCAATTTCATACCCTTAATGTGCTGTTAAAGAAGAATGTTGTTTAAATGACATTACTATCATAATGAAGAATGTGCAAGTATCTTTATTGCAAAGTACACTCATACCTTGCTTTGCATTGCTTTTGCAGTTGCATCATCAGGTATTCAACTCCATAATTTAGATTTGAGTATAAAATTTCACATTTGCATCATTCTAAGAATACTTTTTTTTTTGTTCAGTTACTTTGAGTGCTTTTTCCCATATTCAAAAGACAAACTTGCAAGAGTTAGACTCTCATAAAGCATAAAAGCATTACTTCTAAATAAGTTTTTGAAGCTATCCTTTTTAACACTTTACAACATAGTTGAAAAGTGTTTATAACTTTGTTCATTCTGTCTGTCTGTCCGTTCACATGATAACTGCTGTAAAAATGACTTTATCAAAATGAAATTTTAATATGTTGTTCAGACGATCAATGGGACATATGGGAATATAAATGAATAATATCACCCAATTAGTTTTGGATTGAACCCAGGTTGAAAAATGAAATGCGTTAAACCGTGTGGAATCAAATTTTTCAAACATATTTTAAGCGAATTTAAAATTCACAAATTGTTTCGGAAATTTTAGGAAATATTCAAATTATCCCATAAAAAATATGAAAGTAATTTCAGCAAAATATATTCAGTAGTTTTTTAAATAAAAATTAAAATAATAATTACACCCATATTATATAAAGAGATCACATGACCCACTTCAAAATTCAATATGGCATTGATCTTGTGTCAAAATCGTGATTTTTAAAGTTGTTTTTAATGTGTATTTAGTGTTGTATCCTTTCTAAAACCACTTTAATTTTTGCATAATCTCTGTGCATCTATATTCTGAAACAATTCAATTACAATCTGTTTAAGTTTAAATGATCAATGCCATCCATCTTGTGTCAAAATCGTGATTTTTAAAGTTTTTTTAAATTTATATTTAGTGTTGTATCCATCCTAAAACTGTTTTATTTTTGCTTAATTTCTGTGCATCCATATTCTGAAATAGCACAATTACAATATGTTTGAGTTTAAACTATCAATGCCATCCATCTTGTATCAAAATCGTGATTTTTTTAAAAAATTTTAATTTATATTTAGTGTTGCATTCGTCCTAAAACCACTTTATTTTTGCTTAATTTTTGTGGATCTGTATTCTGAAACAATGCAATTAGAATATATTTAAGTTTAAATGATCATCAAACTTTGATTATTTCTACAATGAAGCTTAATTTTCACTTATGGAGAATGTAAACACTCAAAGCTGTAAGATAAGTTGTATAAGAAATGATGAATTTCTTTAATGCAAAATTATTTAGCTCTGGAGTCTACAATATAGCTGATATGAATGAAAGATTCATTGATTTTACATACAGAAGTAGACGATTTTATAGCAGACTTTTCTATAAAGTTTTAAGCATAGAGTTAAATTACTTTTACCACCATGGTTTGAAGTTTTTAAGTTGTTGTTGTTGTTGAGACCCAGACCGTCCGACCTACCAGAAAGGTGTAAGGTGAAGTTTTTAAGTAAAATAAGTTATTGTAGTATTGTGATGAATGAAAGGAATGGAATAAAAGTGTATAAATGAAATATTTACTGCTTTTACATAGAGAGCCTGTCGATTTATTTTTCAATGACGTCATTTGAATAAAGTTCATTTTTTTTATGAAGTTTTAAGTTTTCAAATATAATAAATTATTGTAGTATTGTGATAATTTTTAAAATACTACTGCTGAATGTATCTCATTTTAGAGATATTTAAAAATAATTGCATTGCAGTTGGAAAGTGTTTCATAATCATTGTTTTATGCATGATTGATCTTTCTTGTTATGAATGAAGCAGTAACGATTTTATTGATGGGCAACATACTTTACCTGCTAAATTTGGATGTAGAGTAAATTCTAGAGATGGATGAATACTATCTACAAATACCTTACGTCAACAGCTTTTTGAAAGAGATTCTTCAGCACCTCTGATGACAAAAAAGAAACCAAATAGATCCTGAATGTGATGTCATATTCATATATATATATAAGAAAAAAAGGTTTGAAGATTCAATGAAAGAAAAGTGAGAATCTGTAACACGAAAATTCAAATATCTAACAGCCTTACGAAATAAAAGTATAAATCAACAAATCCTCAAGCAAATGGAAAAAAATAAAAACAAATAAATAAAATAAATATCGAATCAACAAGTTAATGAAAAGTATCAAAATACAAAGGTATGGAATCGAAAAAAGAATAAAAAACGAAATCAAGCACAAACGCTATACACGTGGACAAGGCTCTAAGCCTAAATCATGAATTGTTCACTTCCACAAAAATCGTATTTATGCCCAAGTTTTTTGTAGAAGCAAACGCAAAAATGTATGTTTCTGAAGAAATAGACAGATTATGTCTATAAACTATTTCTACTTGGACGACATACATAAAAAAGAAAAATAAAAGGAAAAATGGATACCAAAAAACAGACTGAAAAAACACACTAACCTAGTAAGCACGGGAACACAGAAAGAAGTGACAAGTGTTGCCATTCACAAAGGAATAAGATATACTGAGAATAAGATATTCATAAGAAATAAATAACAGTAATATGAAAAGACATGTACAAGAGATAATATACCATCAAGAGGTGCAATAAAAGAAAGGCTAATGTCTAAGTGGATGTATAAATAAAATATTAAAACAAGATAAGGGAGATGTCAGGCTAAAATTTAAAGCAATATTAAATAAATAAAATTCAAGAAAATCCAGCTATTTTAAATTTTTTAACTATACCATTTACAAAATAAGAGGGATATTTATATAAATTGCTGATAATTTTTAGATTATCAGTATGTAAAGCATGGAATTTTTTATCAGATAATCTATATATTCTAAAAAGCTGATTAAGAATAATATTTCTAAACAATAGAATCGAGTTGCAGGAATTAAATGGTACGATTTTATTAATTTTAAAATTAAAAGAGTTTTTTTTTATCATATAAATTAGTGACAATTCTATTAGAAGGTTCAACAAAAAGATTTAAATCCAAAAAATTAATATTTTTACTAATAGTAGCTTTATTAGAAATTAATTCCAAATTATCAGGATAGAAATCTATATTAATGACACAATTTTCAGTATGTACTAAGCAAATCAGATCATCAACATATCTGCATATTGTATAATCTATTGAATAGGCATGGGCGATGTATCGATACATCGTGAAATACCGGTATGAAGTCAACATCGCCATACCGGTTTCGTAAATTACAAGTCCACGATATACCGCGATATCGCTCTCTATATCGTGATATCGCGATTTCCCGATATTCATAACTAGCGCTAACCGCCGGTTTTGGAATCGACGATACCGGTTTTGGGATTTTCTCAGCGCATGCGCAAATTCCCGGCGTTGTCATTGCCTGTAAATCGTGATATTCTGATATCCCAGACATCGCTATCGCCGATCTTGGGACCGACGATTCCGGTTTTGGGATTTTCATTGCGCATGCGCGATTTCCCGATAACAAACATCGCCAGCACCGATCTTGAGAACAATAATTCCGGTTTTGGGATTTTCATAGTGCATGCGCGATATCCCGGTAAAAACCGACATCGCCGAGTTTTACGATTCTGATGTTTCTGCGCGATTTTTCACCGCGCACATGCACAAATTCCCGACGTTCTTACCACCAGTATATCGTGATTTCCCGGTATTACAGCACTTCCAATGCCGTGGCACCAAAGAATCTTATACTAATTAATAATCATTGAATCTTTTAAGATACTTCGCCTGTTGATTTTCACATTGATATTTTCTCGGGATATGGATAATACATATAATCTGTCGAAAGCCCAGACCGTCCGGCTCATCCGAAGACATAGAGCAGCAGTTTAGACGGCCGGCACATACATATAATCTGTGGATTATCTCTTCTTGAAATTTTGTAATTAAGGAAGTGCGAATCATCTAACGATTTTTATCGCATTCGCTATGTTTTAATGTAAAAATAACTTCTATTTTTACAATTCTGTTCTATTTTTACAATTTATTCACAAACTGCAACAATCAAGTTCGTCTTGATTACCCAAGAAACTCTCTTTAGCGGCTTTCAACTTTAATAGTCTGCATTCCAAACTCTTTCATGTTTTACTTTTATTTTGATTGCGAAAGGATGTAAATTATTGACTAGAATGTTTTTAATAGATGCCGCAGATAGACGACATTTGGTGCTAATAAGCACACCCTACAGTCGTCAGCTAAAAAAATTTCAAAGCATAGTTCATTAAATACTAGTCAACCGCATTGAGTTGATTAAAATATTTTATCCTGATGTCAAAAAAATTATCATATCACAATACACTTTTTATATAGTATAATGTATAAGGAAAGTATTGTAATGGGGTCGAAAATTCGAATTCGAGTTTTCGACGGGACAGTACGTTTCAAGCATCCCTGAACACGAATCAGATGTTTTAGAGATGATGTGTGTGTCAGTTAGTCTGTGGAGACGATATCTCATGAACGAATGAAGCGATTCGAACGAAATTTGGCACAAAAATCTCATTCATAAAATACTGGAAGTCAATTGTTTTTACACGCAATCGAATGTTCAGAACCTACCCAAAAATATAGAAATGAAATTTTGAAAAAATCATCAATGACAAATCATCAATAGTCAAAATGTGTTCAGCAGGTCTTAAAACATGTATTGGCCTCAAAAGTTCAAAATAGAAAATATTCGGAAAAACAATACGTCCTCTATTCTATAGTATGAGAAACTAAAATTATGGAGAAATTTCACCAGTGAATTGAGGTGTGTGTGGGGGGGAAGGGGGGGGGGGTCGACAGAGAAAATACCCATTTATAATCATGTACAAACAGTCGATCATGTAATTAAAGGTCTTGAACAAAGGAGCTTCATAACCAAATAAGAAATAATGCCCATCTACCTGTAGGATAAAAGATAAAAGAAAATTTGCTTTTTCCACAAACCAAAATTAATGAAACAACAAACATTAGTTCAAATATTTAAACAAAATGATAACATGTAAACTTTTTCTTTTTATTTCTTGTATATGTGTATATTTTTTTTTAATTGCTTCTGTTCCATTATTTTTTTTTTTTTTTTGTATTAAATAATATTTTTAATGAATTAACCTTTTGTCATTATTTTTCTAAAAACAATGTTTTATAGTGTATTTAGTTTGAAGAGTGTATTATAGTGTATTTAGTTTTATAGTGTTTAAGTTTGAATTTTATCCAAACTCTATAATCCAAAAAATTCTAAAATCCAAAATTAGCAAAGTCCAGATTTTTGAGGTTGTACTACTGTATAAGCAGATAAATTGTATACAGAGATAGAAAATTTTGAGTTATTTTGAATGTTTTTTTCTCACTATCATTTATTCACAGTAAATGTCAGTTAAATCTAAAATTGTTTTTTGAAATTGGCATTAAAATGGTAGTACAGAGTACCTGGCATTTTGATTAAGACAAAAGGGAAAACTCGGGGAATTTCATTTTGAAAAATGGGCATGGACCCTGTAATAAGTTTCTTTTTATTTCAGTTTCTATTTCTCTTTTGTTTGATTAAGAAACAGAGTTCTTATGGTCCTTAAAAATATTCAAAACATATTTCCATAAAATGTACGAATTTATGGGAACTGCCATATTTCGTTAAGATCAGTACGTGGGAACTGCTGAAATACGGAGGTTACCCTATAAATTCGTATATTATTGGATTTGAAATGCTCACATTTCGCAATTCAGTTCCGTGCATTGCTGTGAGTCCAAAAGTATCAGTTTGCATCTATTTCCATCTTCTAAATAAATATCCCATATCAGAGCAATATATCTTTATTTTTATAGTGTGACTAAAAATAAGCAGATATTTTACTAAACCAAATTATTTCTCGCATAAATAGTACGTTTGTTCACCTGCGTCGCCGCGCGTTTAGTTTTTAGTCACGTGCGTTGATCACTTGATTAACATCACGATATATCGCAATATCGCGATGTTAGACTGCCGATATATCACGATGTTGAAATTCCAACATCGCCCAATCCTACTATTGAAGTAAAGGACTGTTCAAAATGATAAAAATATAAATTAGCTAACATATTGCTACTGCAGCCACCCTGTGGAACTCCTGAGACTTGGAGGTATAATGAAGAAGTGAAGAAGTTTGAAGAAGTTTAGAAAAATTAACAAAACTAGCATGAGATGTAAGATTAATAATATAATCATTGTATAGAGCCAAAATTGCATCATACAGGTCAGAGATCTTGATATTATTGAAAAGATCTTTAAAATCAAAAGTTTGAAATCCTATTAGATTTTTAAGGCATGTTAATCTATTCTTTAATTCTTTATTATTATTAAGAATAAGGTAATTATTGCTAGACTGACGTAAACTATCATTTATTTGATTTAAAGAATTTAGAAGTAATTTACTCGCAGTACTAGAGTAAGTATTATGCCCACTAGTTACTTTTCGAAATTTAATGGGATTTTTATGAAATTTTGGAATAAGCACAATATATGGAAATTTAAGAAATTTATATTTAATATTTAAGTCACTATACATATTGATAATTTTTAATTTAATACTATTAATGGAATGTAAATCAAGTTTAAAAAGAGTATTATTTTTTAAATAATCTAACAGAAATTGTATGTAAAATTTTTTACAGATAATAGCATAATTATTAGAAGCTTTATCAACATAGGTGATAACAAACGATTTTTGTAAATCAATAATGGAGGGTTTAATATTATCAAAATTATATAAGGATCTAGACAATTTAATACTACTAATAGCATTTTTAATAGATTCTAATAAAGTAATATTAGAATTTTTAATAGATTCTAATAAAGTATATATATATATATATTTGAAATGTAATAATAAGAATTATGTAAAAATAAAAATAAAAAAATAAAATAAAAAATACAATTCAAGTAATATTAACATCACCATAGAAGCAAATTCTCGGCCATAATGCCGATAAGAGAAAAGACCAGAACCTTCCCAAATTCGATGATTAATCAGAATAAAATTCATCTTCAGGTCTGAGTATTTTATTCTAATTAACCCAAACAAATGCCTGTTTCAGATTAAGCAATAGTACATTACTATAAATGCTTAAACTCAGACTACATGCATCAAAAAATGAAAAAATGAAAAAAGGATATATATATATATATATATATATATATATATATATATATATATATATATATATATATATATATATATAAATTTACAGTAGGTGAGCCACATTTACAATTATTCAATTATAGTTAAGAGGACCTAAAATAAAAAGCTTTTGTAAAGTAATGAAATAAGTGATAATAAAATTAAAGCAAAAAAAGTAATACAACCATATTAATTTGAAATGAAAAATTTTATTTTTAAATTAATATGGTTGTATTATAATTTTTCCTCTTTTTTTTACTTTATTTATTTATTTACTAATAATTAATAAATGTTTAATAAATGTAAATAAAATTAATTAACAATTTGAAATAACTATTCGGGGGTATTCGAACTCGAGAAAAGTGTTTTTCGTCCATCTCTAGTAAATTCATTCATTTGCAGCATGAATGCCACAAAATTTTTTTGTTGCGAGTAACTACCTCTCAATCATTGCTTTAATCATTGGATTCAGAAAAAGACTGTATATGTTAATCACTTGAGTATAAATTGACAAAAGTACCTGTTGTCAAAATTTGATACTATGGTTAGGTCACAAGCATACTTGAAAATTCATCAAACGATATGTGATAGTCAAAAAAGTTACCATGGAAATTATACTTTTATATCTTTTAAAAATTGCTATAAATTGCCTAATGAAAGCATATATATATATATATATATATATATATATATATATATATATAACGTGCATTGAATTAATTCAAACTTCACTATTTAATGGATGATGATATGCAAAAAGTAGCGAGTAAGGACAGGAAAAGTAGACCATTGGAGGATTTGGGGAAAAGGTAATGGATCAATGAATAGTATATCTACCAGAAATGTTTTCAGGGGCACATTCTAGGCAGATATACTAAAATCCACTATTTCTATGATTGCTTATGCCACGTGGTTAAAAATTTATGCAATCTGTTCCCAACAATGGAAGGAAATCAGATCCACAGACAAGCAACAAAAGGAGACAATGTATCAAGTTATACAACAAAATGACCATAAAATAACCTATAATTATTAATAATATTGTATATAATACACAAATAAACAAATTGTATAAATATACAAAAATCTAACTCACAAGTCCTGTGAATCAATCAACTGGTTATCCCTTAGCATGTGATATATATGTATACACTTTTTAAGAGGGAAATCTTTAAGGTAAATGGCCATCAAATATATGGATGTTAGAACTTTTAGGTTTTGTGATGTGGAATTTAAATATGTATCATATTTGCCTTAAAATTGTCAAAACAAACATCCCTCTCTCCCCCCCCCCCCCCAAACATACTTATTTTTTTTTTTTTTTTAATTCACTAAAAATTGGGAAATTCTATTACAAATTTTTTGTACTAGAGCTCATTTTAAAGACCTTTCTTTGTAGTTTACGATGGTGTTAAGATTGAACCTATGCAATTATTTACTGATTGCTTGCTACAAGCAGATTGGTACAGAAATCACTCAAAATTCCACTTCAATAACTAACATTCAATAACTAAAATAAAAATTAAATCAAATTAAAAAAAATATATTCCAGAAGTATACCAAATAATTTTCTGATTGCTACAGACAGATTGGTGTAAAAATTCTGAAATTTGCTCAAAATTCCACTTAAACATTAAATAATTAAGAACAAAAAATCTTGACAAAAAATATGTCATGTGGCCCTCAAGAACAGTTCGACTTAGAATCCCTGACTAGTTTTTGACCATTGAGTATTCACAATCGAAACTCTTTAAAAAATTGCTAATAGTCCAGCAAATGATAGCAGACTGTTTTGACCAAACTCTTCTCTTTTCAGAGAAGGACGAGATCATTGCTGTTAATTTTAATGAACGATAATTGTTAAAGTATTAAAATTAATATCCATAAATATTATCATTACATTTGGTTTTAAAAATTTCAAAAATTGATAATGCATCCTATAAGATTTTAGAATCGAAAAATCATAATTTTTAGATTAGAAAACTTGGTAAATCTCCAATGGTCTACTTTAAAAAATTTGATTTTGATTTGCTTAATTTATGTGATGAATTTAAGAAACATATTTTCACCGTAAAGCAAGGTCTGAGTGTGTTGATGTCAAGTGTTTCATTTGAAATCTTGTTAGAAGGAAAAGGCATAAATTTGACATCACTGAAATCAAGAAACATATATCATTATTTTGAACAGCTTTGTAAAAACAGCATATTATGGTAATTTCTTTGTGCTATTTTTCTCAAAAGGATCTTCCAGACTTTTTAAAACTTCATTTATTTAATTGGGATCAGTTATTTATTCAAATTGGATTCTCTTTCGTGTAGGATCCAGTCTCAAATGAAATAGTTGAAACAAAGCAACATACATTTTTAGAACAAAACCCACTCCAGGTAATTTTTTTCAATAGTTTACTAATTATTTGTAATCATATTTGTTTCGTGGTTTAGTCTCAAAACAAATGTTTTTGATTTTCTGTTTTTATTTTAGGATTGAGAAAATATGTATTGAATGTGTAACTTTTTCTTATTTTTTAAATTTTGAATAAAGGAAATTTTATTGCATGCAAATGTATCTGTATGTGAGAAAAACATTGTAGATGTATTTATATGTATGTATATATATATATATATATATACACTGCACATTCAACCTTCAAATGACAAATGAGTTCCAAAGACCATTGGCAAACTGAATCTGTGTGAATTGAAAAATAAATATTTCATAAATTTTAAAATGATTTTTAATTTATGAATTTTTGTTTAAATTTATTTTTGAAAAGTTTAAAATCAGCTGGTGTAATATATATAAATTTGATAGGATTATTTCCTACTATACTGCAGGTAACATGGATATATGTTAAATATTTTTTAATGGTCATGCGATTTCAATCTTTTAGTAGACATCAGCCGGAATCGTTCCTTTTTCACATCACCATTAAATTTGATTGATGATGTTTTAACAATGGATTTTACATGAATTGTAAAATTAAATGACTGTATAAGGTTAAAAAAAATTGAGAATGAACAAAATTTGTACATTGTTAAAATCATTGCAATATTATTTATTAGATATTGTAATCTGAGGATGAGCCATGCAGATTTATTTAATACCATGCAAATATCTTTATACAGATCCTGTTCAATCTTTAATTGTGAAAAAATAGCAAATATTCGATACTTTTAATATACTTGTAAAATAGAAACATATACATTAAAAATTAATAAATTTTTGTTGTACCATATTGCTTGAAATTTTCTGGGGAAGGCCATCAATTAAAAGTAATTTGAATTGTTATTCTACAATGCAAAAAAGGTAGTAGATTTAATTTTTAGACATAGATATTTTATCTGGTGCTAAAAATATTTTACAAGGAAAATTTACTCATAAAATTGTATGTAATTGTAGGTCTCCAATTTAACTAATATTAAATTATTTAATAATGGAAATCTGAATACCTCGAATCTTTAAAGCTTCTGGATATTTCTTTGACATTTTTTAACTTTGTAGCAGCATTTTGGTGCAAATTTTGCACAGAGTTTAGAATCTCCACTGTTTATATCAGCACAAATCTGTTGGTTAGTAGAATTTTTAAATATTCATTCATCAATTCACCATCATTGACTATCTTTACCAATGATGAACAGGGATGTATCTAGAGAAATATGAGTGGTGGTTGATTTTCCAGAACAATTATAATTGAGAATAAAATTTCGAAATGAGCTTCACGTTAATTCGCACACACAAACAGTATTAGTATTGTATACTTTTATATTAAAGAAAACCATTTGATAAAATTGAATATAACTTTTTTTAAATGTAATTATAATATGTATATTTTTTGGATGAGTGGTGGTCGGCAATTGAGTGGTGGTCGGAAATTCTGAGTGGTGGAAACCCCGACCACCACCGACCACTGTAGATACATCCCTGGATGAATTTTCACTTTCAGGAACTCTTTTGAAAAAAGATAATACAGTTTTCTGCTTCATTTTGCCAGCACTGTTTCTGAGATTATGTGTTATTCACTCACAATATTTTAAATTTCAATTGTTTGGTCATTTTTCACAGACAAGCTCGAATTGCTTTGCACATGTTATCCAAATAATTTACTAGATTTGTCATTATAATTTGCTGAGAATTCCACAGCATTTCACAAAGGCATTTTGTTCTACACTTTCGCATATCTTCAAGAAACTTGATACGAAGAAAATAGCTGGGTGTTTCCATGATTTGGTGTTACGGTTGATTGGCAGGGAAGGGATGATATCAACCAATAAGAGCCTTAATATTGCTAGCTGTCACTCACATCCACATGGTACAGAAAGACTTTGTATATGGTCCAAGGTAATTTTCTCTTGGAGATAGATGTCAATTCTTTTGTGACCCTGTCTATTGTTGGGAAGACAAAGCTTTGCTCCCATTTATAAATTGTCTAGTACTTTTGTATAGAGTATAACTTTCCAGGTGATTGTGATTTTGGTGAAATGAATGGACAATGCAGAAAGCAATTAATGAGACAAGGCATCTACATCCACATAGACTTTTCTACACCTGTAGGCGATTAGCTTAACGGTAACTATTTTCCAATAGTCGGAGGATGTGAAATCTTCTGTTTGTTATTTCCTCAAGAATGGTGTAATAAGGCCTATATTTAAAACTTTTAGAAATGCTCTCAGAAGATTTTACAGACCCATTGAGAAAAAGGATTTTGTTCCACCAAAATTGCTACTCTGAAGGAAACACTTGCTAAATACATGAGAAGCTAGAAAGTCCAAATTTGGTATGTCATTGTTTCTCATACATGTAAGTTGCATACATTTTAATACATACATATTTCATACATTTAAGTTACACACAAATAATAAAAGGGGGCCACTTTAGGAAACAATTTTTTTTGCTTGTTCAGTATACGAATTTCCTTGCACAAAAATCTAGTATTTAGAAGTAAAAGATAATAGTTGGTACAGAAATTTTGAACAAAACATATTAGTATTTGTGTGTGGTTAAAAAACAACTATTAAATATAAAGATTACTCCTTAAGCCTTAATGCTTTTAACTCATCCACATATTAAGCTAAATGCATAAAATGTATATAAATTCTACTTTTATCACAATCTGTAATAAAAAGTAAGTGTTAAATGATTTTTTTTTTTTTTTTTTTTTTTTTTTTTTTTTTTGCAAATTTTAAAATAGGATTGTTAAATTGGATTCACAGTCTTTTAGAAAAGGTAATATTTAATATTTGGCATGTGGCATAAGGTAAATATTTTTTCTTAAGGTTTTCATAGATTGCAAAACCTTTTTTTGTTTGTGTTTTCCATAATGAACAATTTTTGCTTCCTACTTTCTTACAAACCTCCAAAGTTCGTATTGGTGTTATCTGTTGATGGACCAATTGCCTTTTTATGTAACCAATAACTAGCAATGTATTCTGCAGTACTTTGTTTAATCTTCAACTAAGTTTACTTGCACACTACCTACAGCATTTGCTCCTTGATATTATGTTGAAATTAAATATAAGGGACTATATTACAATGTTGAATGTTTCCCAGTGATGACCTAAATTTTACACAATTTCTTATTTTATACAATAAAATGATAAACATTGGGTGGTAACAGTTTTAATAAATTGCTGAATATCAAAATTTTACTTTTGATAATTTTCTTTTACTTTGGTGATAAAAATACACTGAAGTAAGGGTCTTGTTTCAGAAAAGAATTGGGCATGAATAGTCACCTTAGTTTAGCAATGCTTTTAGTTTAACCCAAGTGGGATTTAAATTTTAGCTATTTACAGATAAATTATATAAAACTCAAAGCATTAGACAGTTTTTGTGTAGGTGGCAGTATAATAACATTTTACTGTATGATTTACAAAATATTTAGGTTTGTTGCACTGTATGATCCAATTTTATAACTTTTTATTTTTAAGTGTTTGTAAAAATTTATTTTAGCTCAGTCATCAAGCAAGCACTGAAGTACCTGCTGCAGAGATAACTTCAAAAATTCTGGGACGGCGAGGTTTGTATTTTACTGATTCACTTAGCGGCATATTCTTGTCTTTTTGATAACTCCAAATCTTTTTAAACCAATTTCTTTTAATCTTCCCCAGAAGATATTAATATTTTCCAGTTTTTAAGTGTTTTCTCCTGAGTTTAATAAATTAGGAATTTTTAAATGTAGTTCCTTATAATTTATCAAAAAATAATCTTTTGTAAATATTTTTGTTTTACTTTTTATCTATCTACTATCTATCACTTTTAAAGGAACTCCATTTACAAGTACTGGCTCCTAAGCCTTGCCTCTACTAAATTGTTCTAAAGCAAATTAAAAAACTTCAAATTGTTTGGTGGTCGCATACCCCACCTGTTTTTTTCTTTCATTAACAGTCCAAATGCTATGAAGTTTTACTTGCAATTGTTTTAAAATATTAGTGCTTAATAATGTTCATTCTGTAAATTTGAATATGACAATTTTTGTATATGCATTTCTTTTTCTTGACACATTATATATAACTCAATGAAAAATATATTGCAGAATTCAACATTTTTTCTGCACAGTTCACTTTAAATTTATGCTTTGCATATATTGTACATTTTCATAGTTGTTAACTCTTGATTTTCTTGTGAGACCCATTTTTAACAGTTCCTCCCAATCTTCCAGCAAGTATCGAAATCTCTCAGTTTTTACTACTTTTAATGAAAATGTATATACATAAAATTTTCTGAAATATCACAATTTTTTACTGAAAAAACCCTTATATTTTATCAAGAAAAATCTATATAAATTTTTGGAATCATTTTCCTATAAAGCAATATAATTTTATGAGTTTACTTATGGTTTTATCATGGTTTTATCATTACTTATGGTTTACTTATGGTGTGTGCAAAGTGCTTTGTTTGATAAAACTATAAATAAACAAATCAATTTAAGTACTTTTTAAGGCATGATGAGCAACAACCAGTTTGGTTGCTTATCAAAACAACTCAGAATATAAAATAGATGTCATTTAGATATGGGGGAAAATGTTCTTGCTTACATTTTTAAGTTTGTTGCTTTGTACTTAAAGCCTTAAAATTTCAGAAAGGAATATCATACTCCTAATCTTTTAAATAAAAGACGGATATTTGCAGTTTTTAATGCTCATTAAATTTTATATTTATATAAATAGTAGTTTAAGCAATGTCAGACTCCAGATTGTTCATTATCTACCAGCGATTCACACCCTTCATGAAATTGCTTGTGTCACTTCTTTATTTTTGCAAGTGACATGCAATGTTCTGCATACACATACTTTGGATTTCAGTACCTCCTCCCATCAGAAACTGCACTACATCTTACTATTCCTCCTTTGATGTGTCTATTTCTCAATTCTCACCAGCAGCAATTGCTTGGATGCCTCCTTTGATTGCTCCCTTTGCAATCACGTGATGCAACTCCTGCTCTGTCCAGTAGCCTATGCATATGTTCATCACTTTTTTCATCTCTGTGCTTTTCCCTAATCAATCTGCATTATGGCCTATAAGATTTTCACAATAACTTCCCGAGCATTTTTATTGGCTGCACCTTATATAATACACTCTGTTGCAAAACATATATGCACACATAAGAAATTAAGCTACAGTCTTAAAACTCAGCATGTATGTATCCTTTGAGGAGCTATGTAAATGATTAGAAATTGAGAGCAAAAAACATTTTATTAAAAACTGGTGGCAACAAGAAGATGACATTTTAGTAAATGGTAAATTGTCCCCTGGCAGCCATATAACCTGATATTCAGTGCAGCATAGAGTTAATAAAGATGCATATATCCCTCTACAGAAGATTCTGCTACAAATGTTGCAACTGGTCAGCTAATTCAGTTGTATTCTGAGAAGGCTGCAATTGCCATCACAGCATGTCCCAGATGTGTTCTATTGGTGATAGGTCTAGGGACCTGGATAATCATAGGAGGGTATTAAATCGTAGAAGACATTGTTGAAACAGTCGTGCAGCATGTAGTTGAGCATTGCCTGTTGGTAAATGGAACCTGGGCTTCTTGGCAGCATAGGCAGAATAATTGGCTGCAGAATATCATCAATGTGCAAGTGAGCTGTCAGATTGGTTTGCAACACTACTAGAGGAGATCTGCTGTACTACGAGATGGCTCCTCAAACTGTCACATCACGTGTGATGGCCGTGTGCTGCTCGACAACAAATGCAGGATCAGAACATTTTCCAGTCCTCCCTCACACATGTATGTGACTGTCATCAGCATCAAGAGAGAAACGAAATTCGTCACTAAAGACAACATGTCTCCAATTGGACACAGTCCAGGCTGACCAAGCTTAACACCAATCTAGACATCCCTGCTTATATTGAAGGGTCAGTGGGTTTTTTAAGGCACCTTAATGAATGTTGGCACCTAATCCCACCTTTTGTCAGTCATCTTCGAATAGTATCTCTTGATATGTGCAGTATCAAAGCAGAAAAACGAGTTCCAATTGCACGTGACTGAAAACACCGGTCATTTTAAATGCTGAATGATGTGTTGGTCTCATGCACTTTGCATGAGCCCTATAACATAATTGGTACTGACAGTTTAATCATTTGCATAACCATAGCTGCCAACTCTCCCGGTTTTTCTCTATATCTCCCGGTTTCCCGGGTAAGTCGCTCAATCTCCCAGTTTTCACTCAACTGCCCTTATTTTCCCCTTTCTAGACAGAAATAAAGCGAATGCAAGTCGTGACTTTCAGTTGTTTTCCGCTTGTCAATTTTCTGCTATCTCGGTGTAGGAATAGATTGCGAGTGATATTTGTATTCTTGTATTAGGTTCAAAAAATCGGAAATAGATCACGAATGTTCAGAAAATGTTACGAAATGTGAAACGAAGTCACAAATTTTGAGATCGAAGTTTTCCCATTCTTTCATCTAAAAATCCGTTATCCAGCTATCGCGTAATCAGCGATCACAAATGTTGATTATTCCCACAACGTCACAAGAGAGAGAGAGAGAGAGATGACCCAGATTATCTAATTAATATGGGACACATTTGCATCCACTAAAATTTTGTTAAATTATTTTGTTTTATATACAAAACTATTTTTCGAATGTATTATTAATGAAATGAAAGGCTTTTTTGCAGCAGTTTCACGTAAGACTGCATTTGTGCGCGATCCTCCTTATATTTTCTTTTATTGTGAAACCATTTTTCCACTTTTGCAGTTTATTTGCATCATCAAAATTCTTTATAATTATTTAGTATTTTATACAGAAAAACTATTGTTCAAACGTATTATTAATGAAATGAAAGGCTATTTTGCAGCAGTATCGTGAAAAATGGCATTTGTGCGTGATCCTCCTTATATTTAGTTTAATTGTGAAAAGAATTTCCACTTTTGCAATCTGTTTGGATCGTCAAAATTCTTTATAATTATTTTGTATTTTATGCAGAAAGCTATTGCTCAAACACATTATTAATGAAATCAAAGGCTATTTTGCAGCAATATTGCAAAAAATGGCATTTGTCATGATCCTCTTTATATTTCGTTTAATTGTGAAAATAATTTCCACTTTTGCAATCTGTCTGCATCATCTAAAATTTTCGTAATTATTTTATGTTTTATACAGAAAAACTCATTTTCAAACTTATTATTAATGAAATGAAGAACTATTTTCTGAGTAGCAATATTAAAATAATAATTTGGGAACTTAAGATATACAATCATTTCAAAAGCATAAATTAGAATTTGATGCATTTGTATTTAAATTTACATATTTTTAGAATTTTAATTAAAAATTAATATTTGTTTCATCCTTTAGTTTAAATGAAAATAGCATAATAATGTTAGTTTAAATGATTTCTGAGAATAATAAAAATTAAGAGAATATAAGTTCAGAATTATTAGAGCATGCTGAGAAAAGCTACATCAACTGCAATGAATTTTAGCACTTAATAAAAATAATTTGATAAAATTATTCCATTTCATTGTTGATTATGTGTTAAATAAGCACAAAGTATGTGAATATCAGTTGCTGTACAATTTAAGGTTTAATTGCATTAATGAGCCCTGTTAGTGTGGACAGAAACCTTAATTTTTTTTTTTTCTATCGCGGAATGTGTACCTATTTTTCTTTCTATTAGGTTAGCAATTTTAAAATTATCTAAAGGTAATGAATTTGAATATGCTTTTTGTTCAATCTGTGCAATGGACTTCAAAATTTCACAGTGGAACAGGGATATTATTGCCCAAGCCAAAACCAAAAGGCATGTGAGCAAAAAAATTTCAATTGAAGGAAATGCTGACATCAAATATAGTTTCTGTGTTATTGGAAATGAAAGTGTGATACCTGCTGAATGTTATAATCATTACATATTTCAGTTTTACTTATTGAAAAATTGTCCTTTTTACGTTTAGATTAAGTATAACAGTAAGATGTACAGATTGCATGGTCGTGCAAAATCTCCCGTTTTTTTCATGTTTTTGCACAAAAATCTCCCGGTTTTTCATATTTGGAGGTTGGCAGCTATGCATAACTCTTAAAACAACATTTGCATGCCAAGTTTTGCAGCTGTAGCTCCATTTTTTATGGATACATATATTTTTCAACGGAGTGTATTTCAAAGGTCCTAAAGGCTTTCTGGTAACACTTTTCAGAAAATAGCAGCTTAAATTGCATAAATGGTTGTATGTAGATAGTGATCACTGAACATTAGATATATGGTGTGACTTAATCACTTGAAAACATTTAATGGATATACAAAGTCTGTAATGCCTTGCATCACCTGTAATCAACTGCCTACTCTGCCTAGTGAATGCTGACACAGTGGTAAACCCACCACAGAATGCAATCTCCATTTTACATGCAATTTCTAATTTATGAAACAAAATTTATTTGTGATAATTATCATTCTTTTAAATCGATGGAAAGTTGTATTTTCCTCTATTTGTATATTTCTGCTTATTAGTAATTGGGTCTTTTTTCATTCATTTAACAGAATTAATTTATTCTGTGTTTGAAAATGTTAAATGTTAAATTATTGTGAGTTCAGAGAGTAAAAAATTGCACAAGATTTTCAAAATTTATCTTTTTAGATTCACGAGGTGATGGTTCATCCAGTGAAAACACATCAACCTCTGCTACTGGATCCCCCAAATCAACCCCTGATGTTGCATTAGCAGAAAGTTACAATCATCCTCAGAAAGTGGATAAAGATGGACATTTTAGAAAAAACATTCCAACTACTCCTGGCAAGCGTGACACTTGGATGAGGCAACGACTCTTGCGACAAGGCAGCGGAGACAGTGACAGAGGCTATCGCAGTGACCATGAAGTGTATCTTGCTGAGAAGGACCAATATGGACAGTGCTATCATGATGGATATGCAAGTGACTGGGAAGCATTTCTTGCAAAACAGAATTACTCAGCAGCTACTAATTTGGAGCCAATGCAAAATCCTCAGTATGTGCGAAATATGCCGTATGGTGACATGGCTTACAGAGGGCATGCAGAAGGCCAAGAGATTAAGGAAGGAGAAACTAATGTATATCCATATCAATGGGATCCAAGATTCCGGTATTCCGATGATGGTTCACTGAATGACGAATATCAAGCAAGAATGACTCCTCCTTATGATCAATATTGGCAAATGGTAAGTGTTATGTTT
Source organism: Amaurobius ferox (assembly GCA_951213105.1). Lineage (NCBI taxonomy): Eukaryota > Metazoa > Arthropoda > Arachnida > Araneae > Amaurobiidae > Amaurobius > Amaurobius ferox. The sequence continues at coordinate 30,626,398 of OX578151.1, forward strand.
TGATTGACATGATATTTTGACATTTGTTATTCACGATTCTTTTATTTTATTTTATATCACAACTCTTTATTATATCATCATAGACAAATTTAAATGCTCTCTAAAGTAGAATTCTTCTTTATAATACTATCATTCAAGTACCATTTTTATTTTTGACTGCTGTAACCAAATTTCATATGTGATTTTACATTTATCATTTACTCTTTTAAATCATTACTTTTTATGAAAAACCAAAAAATAAAGAGATATTTTCATGAAAGAAATAGTTACTTAAATATAAATAGGTACCCCAGTTGCACATTTTTTTTTATCATAATTACAAATGATATTGAATGATACCAATTTACACAAAATGAGGCCCCCAAATAAACTTGGTCCAGGGCCCTCCACAACTTATTTAATTTGGTCTCTGGGAGTAGTTACAAATATTCATTAATTTTTTAATGTGCTATAGAAGATGAACAGAACCCCATTTTTAACTTTAACAGAGCAGGAGATTTTTGCTTTGTTCATTTCATTTGTGGGGAGGAAGCAAGTCTTCCAGATGTTCTCAGAAGCCATGACAGGACAACATGTTTTTTATTTTTGTTCTAAACAGGCCTTCAAGAATTCACTGTGTCTGTGAGTTCCTTTGGTTTGCAAAATTATTTGTTTATTTGTATTTGAAATGCAGAATACTTTGTACTATTTTTTTTGTTTTGTCAATGCAGAATATAATATTATGATATTCAAAATTGCAAAAAGGCTTTTAATTTGTCTAATTATGTGTGAAATTAAAGTACTATTTTATGTGGTCATATTTGCGAGAGAAGGTAAGTTTGGATGCTTATTTGCTGTTGTTTCTTATCCCACTTGACCGTCAGCAACATCAGATCAAGTCCATGAACCCGTGAGTCTTCAAAAGATCTACTCCAGGACTGGAGTACAGCTGACTCCAAGAATGCTTATTTTGAATGCATTACTTTTGCTTGATGGGCGAAGGGCCTGCATGTGTGTGTTCATGCAATGGAAGACTAAACCTTTTGAAAAATTGCATGAGTGAATGCCATTAATTTGAACAGTCACATGTGCATCCATTCAAGGTGCAATAGCCCAGTGGTTAACGTGCGGGAATTGCACTCGGTAGGCCCAAGTTCAATTCCCGCCACTTCCAAAACTGCCACCGTATTCACGCAGAGTACGATTATGTTAAACATGTGGGTCCGTATGTCCTTCCAAGAGGTTGGTGGAAGGGGAAGGACGGTACGGTCCCTGTGGATGCCTCCCCCACTGGGTTGCGGTCTAAATTGGGTGGCACTTCCAGGCCGTCCAAACAGTTACCTTGCACCTTTCTGGTAGGTCTAATGGTCTGGGTCTCAACAACAACATGCATCCATTCAGTTGGCGACTACCGCTTTTGAAAATTGAATTAATAAAATGCAGTTAATCTTTGTTTTAAATCCCAGGCAATTCCCGGAGCATTTTCTAGTGTATATATATAAAGTTTTGTTAAAGCATGAAATTTGTTCTTCTATAAAATACTAATTATCCTTTACAATAATTAAAATACTTCACTCAAAGTATAAAATGAAGCCCATTATATATTGAAATTTAAACTAACATTACTTCCTTAAAAAGTTAAATGTCGTAAATTCATTGAATATTTATTCAAAATATGAAAAGTGTCAAACATTTTATGAAAATACAATTCAAGATTTTACATAATGTTAATTATTTTTAAAAATTTGAAGAGTTGTACAAGAGATGTTTCCACAATGTAGAATACATCTTGCCACATGGGTGTTTACAAATGGAACAATGGTTTACATAAAAATTTCATTTTTTTTTACAAACTTAACTGCCAACAGTGGTCTCATAATGTTAATTATTTTTAAAAATTTGAAAGGTTGTACAAGAGGTGTTTCCACAATGTAGAATACATCTTGCCACATGGGTGTTTACAAATGGAACAATGGTTTACATAAAAATTTCATTTATTTTTACAAACTTAACTGCCAACAGTGGTCTATTATAGGAGAAATAAGTTATAAAGGGTTATTACAAACATTAAATCTAAACACAAGCCATCTAATGTTGTTGGTGTAGTCTGCAGGACCACCTACAGGGGGGAAGGGGACACTACTAGAGTGAAGGGGCTTATGCTCTATAGGGGGCTCGGACCATCAATATTTTGGGGGGGGGGGGGGGGAGGCTGCAGAAGACATGAAAATTTTACAAAAATTGAGAAAATCAAATACGAGTCTCTCTGGTTGCTGAATTACTTCTGCTGAAATGGTGCGAAACATGGTAATTCTATCTTATCTCACATTCCTCCTCTTAAACACGTCGCCTTGATGAGTCACCCCTCATAACATGCATATGTAAATGCGGGGAACGTAGCCTCCCTAAAATTTGGAAATTAGAAGACACAAGCACCAGCACCACCATTACAAACCTTTGATCGAATAGGCCACTAATAACCCACTTGGGTTCACCCTCCTGTCTGGAGAAGTAAATCTCCAAGATAACGTGCCGAAAACATAGAACTAAAACACTTAAAGCTTAAACCCTTACCTTGAGGAACTTTATCTTCTTCAGAAAATAATTAAAATAAAATCCATATCACAGTAAAACAAAATAAATACACCAAATTTTGAAAGTTAAAATAAACATTATTTATTATCGTAATAAGCATGGAGTTATTAAAACATCAGCTGTGAATCCTTATCAGCATCACTCACTGAACCCAGGCACACAAGGAACTTAGTTAACATACCACAAGCTTTCCAAAGCTTAAACTAGTAGTAATATTCAAATAATATCAGTGGCAAAACATTGTAATTATAAATTTCATAAATATGGTATGGTCAGTTAAACAACAGGGGCAAGCACTTGAAAAAGGAATTCAAATAGAATTACTGAATACAAATCTCTTCCTTCATAATAAATAAATTTCAATAATAAATATATATATATTTTAATTAAATATTAAATCTTTGAAAATACTTTAGTGTAAAAATTCTGTATTTTGTTAACTTGTACCAGGAGCCAGCAGAGATACATTTCAAATAAATTCTCTTCAGGCTCCGAGTTCTTTCTGGGAGTTTGTAATCTGGTATTAATTCAGTCTGAGTCGCTGGGGAACACAAAGATTTCGAAAGTAACAGAAAATCAAAGACTTACCTTGAGCTAAGTTGATGTAGAAAATGGAGCAAAAGAGCGGGGGGGGGGGGGGGGTGAAATTCCTTCTCGAGAGGTAGAAGGGGGTCTCTCACCCCGACCAGCAGAGAACCTGGTGAAATTATCGCCCTTCCATATAGAAAACCCAGCACACCAGAGGTGCCCACACAGGTGACACTTGGCCTGGATAGAAGCTCATAGCTTTAGCCAGAGAAGCATCTCCACCTCTCAAAAAAAGAAACATGGCAGACCGACCCGGCATGGCCTCGGGTCATCCATTTGCTCACTCATCATCATCAGAACATCAGATTTTTGATTTGGCATGGCCTCGGATTATCCCCAGTCATCTCAGGGCAACACTTTCACGAGAGAAATTGTAATAGATGAAAACATTCATCCGCGAACCCCAAAGAACCGGGCAATTAAAGCAAGTTCCCCAGGATCCGAGATGGATGGCACAATTCACTGGTTCAAGGGCCTGGTCAGTGATGTTCAGCAGTGAGAAATGGAAAGTGCATACCGAAAAATCGTGTACGAAGCTTTTATGCTAAAACCACACGGACCGTCATGAAAGCTTTAGAATATCGTGGAACAATCCAGAACAAAATCCTCAACAGCCAAAAAGATTCCCATGCCAATCAAACAAAAATAAGACATCTTGTCAGGACTCAAAGGCGGGGAAAACATCTGCCTCTTTAGTGACGGCAGAGAAGAGCTTTTACATTTATATTCCAGCATGATACATATTAATCGAATGAGAAATGAAACTCAAACTTCCTATTTCATCAGCCAACAGTGACTTGATTCAACAGAAAAAAATGGTTCTTCCGAATGCTCGCTCGAAATAATATTTTTAAATTGAATTCAGATTAATTACAGATTATGATTTAAAAGGTTAAATAGCTCAGAAATACGTGAATTACATAATGGAATGACTAGAGGTGGTTTCAAACAGAATTAAATATGTTAAATGGCTTTAAATAGATTGAATGGCTTAAAATACACTAGATGAATTTACAATTTATACGCAGAAGCAATGCTGGTTCGAATCCCGACGTTACACATATGTCCTCGGCCTAACACTTGATACCATTGTCATGCCCCTTCGACTATTACATGCCAAGCTACAATCTTTCAAAATCTTACCCTTTTTCTTGACTTCCAATCCCCAATCTGCTGACACAGTCCTCATACCAGATGTGAACAAAGATGTATTCTACAAAGAATGAACTTTAAAGAAATGAAATATCTTAAGATCTCAGATTGAGTCCTGAGTTTTTAAGTCCTCATATGTGATCGATATAAAAATCACACACATTTTTTTTTAGGGGGGGGGGGGGGGGGTAATTTGTTTTTATAACAGTTGAGGGCCTTTTTTTTAATGTTGCACTTTTTTAGATTTTACAGAGTAATCTTCATTTGCAAATTTCAATTTTAAATTTAACAGCAAGTTATCTCCAAATGCTATCTTCAAGCAATATTACTCTTTTGTAATTATAGTATTATCAATCTTTTATTATTTATCTATAGGACCCAGCTTCTGCCCAATTTTATGGAGCATATGATATGAGCCATTCTTATCCTCCTGGTACAGACAATCCTGCTTATATATATGCAAGAAACCGAGGTGATGTACCACCTATGGCAGCTCAACCTTATTATGATGAGGATGGATACAAACATCCATCACCACAGTTCTGGATGCAACGAATGCCAAACCCTGGTGCAGCAGCAGCAGCAGCAGCCATTAATAATCCTGGAACATTACCTCGTAGACTTGGTGCTGCATCTCCTCGCATGAAACGAGCTCAATGTTTAAGTGTACAGGCACCATTACATGGTAGTCCTCAAGAATACCACCTTATTCCCCATCAGACTGCAAACTTGCGACCCCCTGTTCCTAATAATTCTCCTCGACCTGGAAGATCACCATCTCCTGGTATTGAAAATAGGGTTCAATATTCACCTCAACCATATCCAAAATTTGCTCCTCACTATCAACCACAATATACTACTCAGGGTTATCCAATTACAACCCAACCTATGAACGCTGTTCATTTTCCTCCACCAATGCCAAATGTTCATCCTTCTTTTCACGGGAACTTTCCAGAAGCACAACCAATGTATCCCACAATGCCAACTTCTCCACGAATGAAACAAACATCACAGCCATATGTCATGTCTGCTGTGGATGATTCAGCATTAACCAGACCATACTCACATATGATTCCTCAACCTAGTGTACATAGTTCCAATTATTATAGCAATCCTGAAAATATTCCTCTTGGTCAGCACATAGATTCCTATAGCCATAGTTTGCATAATCCTGTAAACCAAGATTCTTTTACCAAAGTACAAGATGCTGAATATGGAATGATGCAGACTGCAACATTGCCATATCGGAGTGGTTCTATTCCTGCACATATACAAAACATTGAAAATTGTGATATGAGTGACGTTCAGCACCTCAATCGGTCAGTTCCAAGCATAAATATCATTCCAAGTACTTCACCACCTCATACTTCATATATGGCTGCTTCTGAAGGATGGAGAGGTATGTAATTTACATTGTGTTTTATTATACATTTCATACCTTAGAATTCAGTTTGAGAATGCTAAAAAATGTATATACCATTGTGGCTTTCTATTTTAGTAGATTTTTTTTTTTTTTTAAGTTGCAATTTTTTTTTTTTTTAACAGAATATTTTGTGTTTTGTAGATTTTTCTTTTTGCCGAACTGTTAAGTTTTTTTTTTTTTTTTTTTTTTTTTTTTGTACAGAATTTCTTTTGAATCTGTTAAGACTGAAAATATCCAGTATTTTAACAATATTCAATATTTAAAATCTGTGATGTGAACTCCGTTTCTTTAGCGATCTTTGAATTTAACATATTAAATTGAGGTAAGGAAGAAGGGTTATTAAAATACATTTTAAAAAAAAATTACTTATTTACCTTTTTCAATCAGCTAGAGGGACAAATGTGACTAAAAGTTTACATATATGACACTAATGATAGGTTTTAGAAAGCTTGTAAAGCTAAATAACAATATGGTATTGTATGCCACAATGCCACATTGACTAAGAATAGAGGAAAGAGAACCTGACCAATAGATAACATTGAACTCAATAATAGTAATTGCTAGAAAGTTGGTGTCATAGAAGTAGATTGTCTAGAATGACACTATCTTAGTTATAGGATAGAACATTCTAGGGTGTACCAATTCACCCTTCTGACTTGAGTAATTTTATAGCTATATTAATTACTATGCTGAAGTAAGTTGTTAAACAATAGCAGTTCTACAGATTAAAATGCCATTGGTAAAACACAACATTTCTGCAATGCGGAGTTACAAACGTATGTAAAATCAGGGGAATTTCTCTTAATAATCACTTAAGTTAAATGACCATCCTCCTGAGGAACTACTTTTCCTGGAATACATTTCAAATACCATAGATATAATACTAAATTTCACCTTATTAAGTAGTCACCCCCTCCCCTTCTTTTTTTTTTATGTTAGATGATGGGAAAATAGTTCAAAATATTGGCTAATAATATTTAATTTTATACTTCAGACTTTCTTTAAAATATTTTTATTTGTAATGTTAAAGCTTGCTCCAGAATTTTTTTTTTCTGATTTTGTTATCTATTTTTCTCCTCCATTTCGTTAATCAAAGATTCATTCTATTTCTAAAGAAAAGATGTCACACAATGAAATAATTGAATATTCAAGATTAATTAAAATAAAAAGATGCAAGAGAAAAAAATGGCCAACTTGTTTCAGACACTTATCTCATTTTTAGTGAAATCTGAACTATTTGATGCAAAATGGTTTTCTTAGAACTATTGTGTTGATAAAACACAACAAACTTATAGCAAACTGTTTAAAAGTAATGTACTACATATTTTTACTGGATTTTATTTAACAGTCATATATAGAATTTAAAATAAAACATTTTTCATAATTTGCACACTTTATAAATTCTTCTGTGCAACCATTTTTTTGTCAGAAAGTAAAGTAGTCACTTTATAGAGATTTTAATATAGTAAGAAATTTTGAAAAGCAATGGAGCAGAATACATTTTGACACAGCCAATAAAAACATACTAGTCATCTTTGATGATGAAGCTTTTTGAAAAAACTCATAACTTGCAGTAACTCTGAAATATCCTCAATAAGCCCACTTTATAGACATATTTGGCAGCAACATCCAAATATAAGTGGCGAGGTCATACACATAAGTACCAAATTTATTTCATTTTTTTATCTAATAATCTATAGAGTGTGAGATGAACTGAATGTTTAAGTTGAAAACCAGTCTATCTGAAAAATTTTATTATTACCCTTTATGTATATTCAGAAATTCATTTGGTAGTTCATCCAAATGCTCCCATATGTTTTCTTTTTGGAAAAACACTCAAATTTTAATGCAAACACTCTCTTCCTCATAATCCTAATTTTTTTCTGATAAAAAATAAGAAAAGAAAGATACTATCAAAATTTTAGGTAGATGTTTCTACTTCTGATTCATAAAAAATATTTGTGTTTATTCAGCCTAGTAATACTTTAAATAAAATTTCAATTTGTTTGATATATGTGGCGAAAATAATTAATAATAAATACATATTTGTGTGTTTTTAAAATTATATTCACCTAAGGATTCAGTCTTGATGTATATACTCAGATACTGTTGAGATTCTTACATTTTTATGCTGATTTTTTTCCTTTTAGCAGGTTTTTCTGCTCTTTTGTATTATTTTAGCATTTTGAAAAATTTGAAACAAACTTTGTATAGCTTTTCAATAATATATATACATATATATATATATATATATATATATATATATATATATATAATATTTTTTCCACTTAATTATTCTTGGTAAATGCAAGCGGCAATATAAGTGTTAACATTATCTCTACTACATTGTGTTGCAAAAGTACTCATAATCAAAGTTTAAAAATTTACTGTATTGTAAAAGCTAAATGAAGACATTTCTAATGGAATGTGGCAGGTGCAGGCAAATTTAAAAATAATTATAAGTATGATTTTATTTATGTGACTTTGGACAGGAAAGGAATATATAAGTGTGACTCAGTAGACAAAGGATCTTTAGCTTGCTTGGAAAGAGGTATATTCTGTGTGAAAATTTAACAAATTGTATATAAGAATTTTAAGGGAAGAATTCCTCAATAACTGAAAACCATATAAAGATTCATGAACTATTAAAATATCTTTATGGCTCTGAAACCACAAAAGACTGATTAAGAAACAGGCAGTCTTCAGAGTTACAGCTTGGAGAATAAAGTTCTAGTATTACTTATAGCATTATTTTGATGTTAATTTCAGTACACCAAAGCAGACATTAATAGAAAACACAAAGAAAAGGTTTATAATACTAAAAAAAAAAATGAATTTATTAAAACTTTTTGAAACAATTGTTTCTCATCAACATCTATACAAATAAGTACCGAAGTGCATGACAGGGAAGACAAATATAGCATCCAATAATCCTGTAGATGATAGTGGCCACCTTTCTCTGACATACTCATTTTCTCAAAATCTCAGCTCAGTTAGCATACAGATTCCACTTGGATTAGCAATGAAGTTCTTTCAGCAGTTGCCATGAGATAAAATAGCAGAACTTGAACTACTGTCATGCACATTTCAGATATTCGAACAAAACATCAAGTATGCATGTAACTAAACCAACAGTCATGATATAGAATACATCGACTGCAAGTTCATCTCTCCTTCCTCAGAAAATCCTTTTTATCCCAGTATACTCAATCTGACATTTGAGAGGCAAAAGAGTAAACAGTGATAATTGGAACCATCACACATTTATGGTACTCAGGTGTTTCTAATTTACTGAAGATTAGTAACAACTTTTGCAGTAGCAGTCTGGTGTTACTAATTTTGCATTAAATATGTTTCTAGCAGATCAATCTTCCATCTGCTGAAGATTTTTATTTTACTAACTCACATTTATGTTTATTTTCTTGGGCAGGTAAAACCCAATGTAACTTAATGCTGCTCATAAATGTTCTTTCAGCTTTCCCATATTTGCCACATACCATTGGAAATTCATATATTTAATCTTTACCATACAATCAAATTTTAAACTTTGAGTATGGGAACTTTTAAGACACCTGTATATCAATATTGGTGTGATACTCTACTCCCTCATTCTTGATGTTTCATTCAATTCTAAATTACCAGTGTCAGATATTGATATTTCAGTTTCATTACAACCTAGCTATTCGTTTCATTTAAAGCTGCCAGGCCTTTGATGGATCGAAGCTGACAGCGGATTGATGCAGGTAGATCAAATACACAAATTTCATTGCACAAAGATTTGTTTGTGGTTGAAAAATTGTATTCGATGCAGGCAATTTTAACTGTATGCCATTTTTATTATTCAAAATCTGATACATTTAATATTTCACTATCAGTTTTTATAACATTGCTAACTTAACATCTCGGAGAATAAAATTAACATGTCATGTTGAATTTTGTGAGTTTTAAGATACTAAATCAACGAACAGGATGATTTATTTTATATTGGCTACTTTTTTTTTTACTATTTATCCTCTTATTTAAAAAGGAATGTATAACACAGCTAAATATTATATTTAATTTGAAGCTTTCTAATGTTATAAAGCCTAAAAATCATATTTATAAAAAAAGTAACAGTTTTATAGTGTTTAAAATTCTTTTTAAATGCCAATTTTAGAAAAATATCTTACTGTGGAGAAATCTTTTAGTGAAAAGGATAATATATTTTCTATATGTGCTAAAAGCCGGAGTCTCCATCACAAATCCTCTGATTTAGCCAATTTCAACTAGTTATATTTAAATAGGCATTCACACAGGTGTAAATTGAAAATAGAAATTGGAAAAACAGGTGGTAATTTAACAACTTCTATTCATCAACTGAGTTAATATTTGATTCTAATAAGATTGTGTGTACATTAAGGGTGATAATTTTTTTGCTAAGTTGCATGTGGCTAGTGATAAAAAGTTGAGTTACATGATCAGTGGTGTAACTACAATTTTTGGGCTCGCAATCAATTAAGTTCTCCCTTCCTCCTTCCTTTCAAGTTGAAACTTTTGAATGCATTTTGAAATAATATACAACTGATGGATTTATTTATTATATGGAAGAAATAATATACAATTGTCTTGAGATGTGGATTTTCTGGAAAATTTGGAAATTATTCTTATTATATTTAAGCTGGAATAATATATCCAGTGACTTTTAAATGCATTTGTTCTTACATAGCTTCAGTCACATATATATTAAATAACATGGTTAAAAATGGTTTAATTTAGAAATATATAAAAATATTCATATTATTAAACACATCACATTATCATCATCACCAATGCTGACAGAGCTGTCGTGGATATGCAAATATGAACAGGTATATATATATATCATTCATGCCAAAAATTAAAAGCAAAAAAGTTTATCAAATTAAGAAATAAGTACATAGCCTTCATATGGTAAAGTGGTTGACCTAGGTATGGGTGGAGTCTGGATTGCTGACACCTCCTCTTGGCAACTTTTGGTCACTGTTTTGATCAAATAGTCAACAACAAGCTAAGAACTCCACAAAGTGTACCTTATGAACTCTACAATGAACTAACTCCAATGAACTCTACAGCAAACAACAAAATACCGAAAATGGGGCTATTTAAGTCCCCTGGGGAGGCATAGGAGACCTACATCATCCTACATTATAAGGAACACATTTTTTTTATCACTAGCAACATGTGATTTTAAAAGTATTTTTCAATCACCCTTAATGTTCATACTTTGTGTATTACCATAGAAGATTCCAACTCTGCAAAGAATCTGGTATATATTAACTGTCGGATAATAGTTAATTTAAAAAAATAATTGTATATTTATATATTTTATTTTAAATGTTCATTAACTCATGGCTGCTCATAGAAAAATACAGATACCATTCAAGTGTAAGGGTCCAGGTGCCAAAGGAACTTTGCTCCTTGATTTTTCATGAAATATATACAAAGATGGGAAAATCAAATATAGAAGGAGCCCTTGATAAATATTTGTATGGGTGACCCTGATTAAGTGGAACTTCTATTTTATTGTATAAAATGTTAGAACATTTCCACCTACTTTATACATGTTGTTGTTGTTGTTGAAACCCAGACCGTCCGACCTACCAGAAAGGTGTAAGGTAACTGTTTGGACGGTCGGGAAGTGCCACCCAATTTAGACCGGAACCCAGTGGGGGAGGCATCCACAGGGACCGTACCCTCCTTCCCCTACCACCAACCTCTCGGAAGGACTTTCGGACCCACATGTTTAACGTGATCGTACTCCGCATGAACACGGCGGCAGTTTTGGCAGTGGCTGGAATCGAACCCGGGCCTACCGAGTGCAACTCCAGCGCGCTAACCAATGGGCTACCGCGCCCTACTTTATACATGTGAACAATACTTTATACATGTGAAAAATGTTTTCGAATTATAGCAATACTAGAAAATGTAATATTTTCTATTGATAAGGAACTGATTTGTGTGAAAGCCCCAGGCCGTCCGGCTCGTCCAGAGGACTTGGAGCAACAGAATGGACGACCGGAAGGAACTGATTTGTGTAAAAGTTTCATAAAATCATGCTTCAACATAAAATAACTAAAAAACTAATTCAAATTAATAAAAAATACTCAATAAAATCTGTCATACCGGAAGTTTGGTTAGCCGGATTTCATGGTTATCTAAAGCTTAGATTTTTTCCCTATACAGAGAAGGCACATACAGACACACATCTTTTATTATGTAAGATTACATGTAATAGTTTATTTTAATAACACTTCAGCATTTCCTTTCAAACCTATTGGAAGAACCAGTTCCAATAGTTGCTATAACTTTTTGCCTGATTAAATGCAACTTCTATTGTATTGTATTAAATATGTTAGAACATTTCCCCCTACTTTATACATGCAAAAAGGTTTTTCGAATTATAGCAATATTAGAAAATGTAATATTTTCTATTGCTAAGGAACTGACTTGTGTAAAATTTGCACAAAATCATGCTTCAACATAAAGTAACTAAAAAACAATTTCGAATTTAAAACCCCCAACAAAGTCTGTCATATCAGGAGTTCGGTTAGCCAGTTCAAAATTTCATGGTTATCCAAAACTGTCCACTACAAAAGGCCCATACAGACAGGTTTCTTTTATTATACAGTCGAACCTCGATATGTCGAATTTGAAGGGAGTAGAAAAAAAAATCGAGATATCAAAAATTCGAGATATAGAAAATTTGAAAAATTTTAAGGAATTCATAAAAGAATATATACATTCTAGTCCAATACTTTAGACATTTTTAAAAAGATCACTTACTTTATCTTACAGACAGAGAATTGGGTATTACCCAAAAAAATGCTGACAGCAAATAAAGCGAAGCTTTAAATGATTGGATACATATTTAATGTAATATACATTGAAATTTAATCTTGCATTTCTTTACCTGCAATATAGTCATCTATGACAGTTTGGTTACAGGTACTGAATCCTTCAATATCTATCACATTTTCCAAATGAGCTAGGCGGATCCAAATGAGCTTAATTTTGTGGTAATAGTTTACTTTAAAACTCTGAATAATACCTTGGTCCAAAGGCTGTAACTTAGAAGTTGTGTTTGGTGGCATGAAATGAACTTTCAAGGATTTTAATTTCGGCACGCTATTATGCGTTGTACAATTGTCCAAGAAGAGAACAATATCGTGATTTTCATGGGACATTTTTCTGTCTAGTTCCTTCAACCAATTAGTGAAAATTTCGGCAGTCATCCAAGCCTTATTGTTCGCAAAATACATCATTGGAACAGATTTCATTCCTGAAAAACATCGGGGTTTAGCAGATTTACCTATCATAAGAGCTGAACCTTTCTGAACCATCCATATTAGTGCAAAATAGCACAGTTAAACTTTCTTTGCTCCTTTTTCCGCCATGACATGCCTTTAATGGTCATAGTTTTAGCAGGCATACACTTAAAAAATAGTCCTGTTTCATCTGCATTAAACACATTTTTTGGATCATATTTTTCCAAATGAAAAGATGAAAATGGTAAGATGATCCAAATGGTAAGATGAAAAAATTTGAGATATTGAGAGTTTGATTAAAAAAATTTTGAGTTAAAGAGTTTGTTTTACATTAGTTTTATACCGTGCGGGAAGGGAGATGAAAATATTTCGAGATATCGAAAATTTCGAGATACCGAGATTCGACATATCGAGGTTCACCTGTATAAAGTTATATGTAACAATTTATTGGGATTACACACTACAGCTTATCCATTCAAACCTTTTGGGAGAACCAGTTCCAATATTTGCTGTTACTTTTTCTTCATTATATGCAAAAGAGTTTGCTGGGTTTTTTTTTTTTTTTTTTTATTTATTTTTTTTTTTTTTTATTATTCCCCTTGCCAAACCTGATGTCACATCAATCTTCTTCCCCTCTGATCCAATTATAACTCATCTCACAGAGTAAAAGTGGAACTGAGGTAATGTTTAATACACTGCTCACAACTGAAATTGCAACACCATAAAGTTTTAGGTGTAGCTTTATGTAAATCAGGCAATGGAAACAGTAAGGTGAGATATGCAAATGATCACAGTTATATTATGCATAGTGACATAACACCTTGCCGAGCAGCTAGTGTCAGGTTAAGGAGGAACGATATCACAGCTAAATTGTAGCGTCATTGGTTTCAGGTTGTAAAAATCATCACAGTATATCAAGAGTACGTCGACGTACCACATACGTTGAGTTGTCGTCAACAGAATGGTAACAAATCATTGTTTTATGTGAGGGTAGAATGAGCCTTCGAAGGATTGCTGAACTATTGGGTTGTGATGTGAACACAGTTCAACAGTGTGTATTACGGATCATGAGACAACAAAATGACACAAAGATCAGATAGTAGAGCCTCCAGGTATACCACACCATGTGAAGATCGTATGCTTCTGAGAAACATTGTACGGGAGCCGTTTACCACAGTAACCATGTTACAATGACATTTATCCTACACGACAGGTAACATGGTTTCAACGCAAACAATTCGAAACTGTTTGCATGACACAGGACTCAGGTAGATGACCTTTTTGACACCTGCCATTTCAATGTCTTCACCAGTTACATCACATCTAGTAGTATGAAATGAGATGCAATTGGTTGACAAAATGGTGAAACATTCTGTTCACGAATGAATCACGATTCTGTTTTGGTATGCCAGATGGCCGTATTCGTGTATGGCGGCGCTTTCAACAATGACACCAGGAAGCTTTTTCTATCAGTCGCCACAAAGTCCCCTAAGTGGTACCATGGTTTGAGGTAGTATAACATTTGGTGGATGAATACCTTTGGTCCACGTTTCTGACAGTATCATGGCACAACGATACGTATCTGACATTGGGAAATCTGTAGTACAACCATATCTGCCAACCAGGCCTGGACTGCTTTTTCAGCAGGATAATGCCAGATCACATACTGCACGGGTAACTATGAATAGTCTACAAGGTTTTGATATCCTGGCTTGGCCAGCATATTCTCTGGATTTGTCGCCAATTGAGCATATCTAGGACATCATGAGTCACCAATTAAGAGAACTCCCATTTCCAGCAAACCATGTTCAGTTACAAGCCCAATTGCATGCTGTGTGGAATGCCATCCCTCAGCATACCATTGACCATCTCATTGACGGGATGCCTCGTCATATTAACTCCTGCATAGCTGCTCGAAGTGGGCCTATTCCATATTGATCTAATGTCAATAAAGTTCCATGCTTTCATTTTCCAGGTATGATTTTTTGATCACTTGCACATCTCCATGTTACAATTATATTCTGTAAATTTCATAAGGATACATCAATTTCTTCATGGTGTTGCGGTTTCAGTTGTGTAGTTGAGATACAAAATGACATGAGTTACATGGGTTTCAAGACATCTCTTGCATAAACAATGAACTCTGTATATTTGTTACAATTATAAAACAAATGATATATATGTAATTAAAATAACTAAAATTTGGAAGGAAGAAAAAATCACATCACTTAAAAGATCATTTTTTTTTACCTACATGTGCCATAATACTCTGTGAATGCTGAAATTCTATCTCCCCCCCCCCCCCCCCCCATATTACTGTTATCAAATCTAACAAAGTATGCAACAAAGGTTTTGGACATTAGTCCTAGCATTTGGATTGCAAATATCAATGTTGTTCTATGATCATAAAACATGTTCTGTATTAGGCAAGTAGTTTTCACAACATATAATATCATAAAATGTTATTGCTAGTAGTTGCAGTACTTCTGTTTACTTAGGAATTTTTTAGTGTAGTTTTATTTTTCAAACATTTATAGAAGTTGCATAATAAAAATATTGTAGTGATATTAAAAATGGACAGATAGAGAAATAGGTTATTCTTATATTTTTTCCAAGATATTAAATTTTCATCAACTAGGCATCATTTTCATTGGTTTATTGTCATTTTTATCAATTTGGCAATATTTTTATAAATTTGGCAACATTTTGAAAAAGTTGTCAAGTTGGTGATATCCCACCAAATTTTTTGCCTTGCTTTATGAATGGGCAGATGGAAAAATGGGTTACTCTTATAGTAAATAATCTTTTCTAAACATAGACCTCATGAGAGGAAAACTCAAGTGGTGGGGGGGGGGGGGGGGGGGAAAGCTCAGCATACTCGGCTCGAAACTTTACAAGAAAAATGGAACCTATGAGCCATGTCAGCCTTAGATCTAATGGCTCGACCCTTGTTGATGCAGACCTTTTAACCTGTTTCACACTTTAAGAAATACTACTGTAATTTAATTGTGCTGAAACACAATAGGCTTCTTATGTTTGCTTATTCCAATGAGTGTATGGAAATTTTATTTGAATTGCTCAAAGTGACTTTTGTTTTAAAATCTTTAAAAAATATTAGAAATCGAAATTGAGATTTGAAATTGATATATTTTTACTCTCAATTGCCTGCTCTTTCCGGTGGTGTGATTTGTTTTTTTTTTCTACAACGTCTGGATCGTGGAGAAAAAAGGGCAAAAAACTGTCGAAATCGCATAAAACATTGAATAACAAAAAAAAATAATTTAAATTTTAAAAATCGGTTTTCACATGTCACCCCCCCCCCCCCCCAGGTCTCCGATTGCCAAATTTCGTAGCTCTCCGATGCACGGTCGCGAAACGTATAGTGTATAAGACACACAGACACACAGACATTGCCTTTTATTATTTAAGATATATATATATATATATATATAATAAAAAATACAGATAAGGAAGCTAATATTTAGAACATGAAAAATTGCATACCCTAGTTCAATATATTAAAGAGGTTAAATGATATCCATCTAAGAGAATTTGAAATATGATATCTAACAAAAGGAAAACAATGATACCAGAGAATTAAAATTGGTCTTAATTTTATACTAAAAGGTGATATAATTAATAAAACATGGGAATTAAATTAACAGTTTACAAAAGTGATACATACAATCTAAGCACATACGCCAAAGGAATGGTAAATGCTGGAGGCCCAAAATATTGAAATGACAAAAATTTAATGAAGGAAAGATGTAAATAGATGAAATTGGATAGAACCTCTGTAGATGCTGCTTTTCAGGGATCTTTACATCCACAGAGGTTCTAAATGTGTTTCGTATTATGATGCAACCATGTGGTTGAAACATCATAAAAAGATCTGACACATTATAAAAAATAAATAATAATGGAAATAATAAGAGAAAAATGAAAAGGGGAGGATGATAGTGCAAAAACTAAATATAATATGTGTTAATAAATAAGGATGTAATTAGAAATCAATATTCATACATATAATTACCTTCATTCTTGATGCCAAATATTGCAATGAACTAACACAAAAAAAATGCTCAATAGAATTCTAGAGGGCACCATCTGATGAGAATTTTTGGGAAATACTCTTGAAGAAGATTATTACTCAATAATTGATATACAAATAAATTATAACTCCAGAAATTCAAGAAATGAAGAAATAAATAATTATTGTTAAGTAAGATTATCTAAAACTTATCACAAGCTATCTTATATATACTAATTGCCAAGTATCCATCTGTCTAGCTGTCTGTCTGTCACGCTTTTTTAGGCATATATACTAATTGCCAAGTGTCCGTCTGTCTGTCATGCTTTTTTTAGGCACTTCCTGAATAGATAGAGACTTGCAATTTGGTACACAGGTGAATCGTTTGATAAAACCCTCTAGAAAATTCGTATTTTCCGAAAATGTTCTGTAGAGAGTATGTTCCACACCAAAGCTTTCGAAAAGTGAAATGATAGAAAAGCATGTTTTGCGATGAGATAGAAACTTCAAATTTGGTGTGTGGGTAAATCGTTTAAAAGGAAGAAAATGTGTAATTTTAGATTTCCAATATTTTCTACTAAAGGGAGTGCCGTACACCAAAATGTTCGATTTGCCGAAAAAATGAGAAACTGCTCCTTTAAAATTTAGTAGAGGCTTGAAATTTTGTATATGGGCTAATCATTTGATGAAAACACCCAGGACGAATATAGTTTTTAAAAATATTTTCATAAGATGGTGCACCAGAGAAAAACATTCGAAAGGTGAATTGAGAAAAAAATATGTTTCGGGATAGGATAGAGATTTCAAATTTGGTGTACAGGTAGATAGTTTGGAACGAAGAAAGTGTACAATTTCAGTTTTTCATTATATTCTACTTTAGGGGATACCGCACAACAAAATGTTCGATTTTTGGAGTAAAAGAGAAACACCCCTTTTAAAATTCGATAGAGGTTTGATATTTGGTATATGAGTGAATCATCTGATAGAAAACCCAAGAAGAATGGAGTTTTTCAAAAATGTATATTTAAGGGGGTAGGTACTTCACACAAAAATTTGAAAGATGAAATGATAGAAAAAACATGCTTCGCGATGAGATAGAGACTTCAAATTTGATGTATGGGTAAATGGTTGGAAAGGGGGAAAGTGTGCAATTTCAGTTTTCCAACATTTGCTATTGTAGGGGAGGGGGGGGCGCTTACTAAATTATTCGATTTGGCAAACTAATGAAAAGCGCCTCCTTTACAATGTGATAAAAGCTTGAAATTTAGTATATGGGCTAATTATTTGATAAAAAAAAAAAACAAGATGAATATGGTTTCTCAAAAATGCTCATTTAACAGGGGTGCTACACAGAAAAATGTCCGAAACAAAAAGGGATAGAAAAAATATGCTTCACAATAGGATAGAGACTTTAAATTTGGTTACAGGTAGATAGTTTGAAAGGAAGAAAGTATGCAATTTCAGATTTTCAATATTTGCTACTTTAGGGGGTGCCCCACATCAATATGCTCGATTTTCCTAATAAATGAGACACACTTCCTTTTAAATGTCATAAAGGCTTAATATTTGATATATGGGCCAATCATCTGATGAACAATCCAAGACAAAAATGTTCATTTATGGGTGTGCTCCACAGAAAAACGTTCGAAAGGAAATTGATAAAATAGTATGCTTCGGAATGAGATTGAAGCTTGGTGTACATGTAGATAGTTTGAAAGGAAGATGTGTGTAATTTAAGCTTTCTAATATTTTCTACTTTAGGGGGTTCTGTACACCAAAATATTCGATTTTCCAAATAAATGTGAAAAGCGAATTATTCAAAAATTTACATTATTCAGGGGTTTCTTATTGTGAGACCATTGATTTTCGACTGGTAATCTGTCTGTCTGTTAAGTCTGTAACACTTTTTCTAGGCACTTCCTGAATAGATAGAAATGTGCAATTTGGCACACTGGTCGATTGTTCGATAAAACCCCTGGAAAATTTGAATTTTCTGAAAATATTCTGTAGACGGGATGCTCCACGCCAAAACGTTCGAAAAGTGAAAAGATAGAAAAGCATGCTTTGCAAGGAGATAGAGACTTAAAATTTTGTGTATGGATAAATTATTCGAAATGAAGAAAATGTGCTATTTCAGATTTCTAATATATTCGCTATTTTAGGGAGTGACACACAATAAAATGTTCGATTTGTCGAACAAATGAGAAACAATTCCTTTAAAATTAGATAAGGACTTGAAATTTGATATGTGAGCTAATCATTTAATGAAAAAACTTAAGACAAGAGGGTGTTTAAGAGGGTGCTCCAGAAGAATACGTTCGAAAGGTGAAATGATGAAAAACTATGCTTTGAAATGCGATAGAGACTAAATTTGGTGTAGGAGTAGATAGTTCGAAAAGAAGAGCATGTGCAATTTTAGTTTTCCGATGTTTTTTACTTTAGGGGGTGTCACAAACTCAAATGTTCGATTTTCTGAATACATGAGAAATGCCCCCTTTAAAATGTAATAGAGACTAGATATTTGGTATACGAGACAATTATGTGATAAAAACATAAGAATAGAGTTTTTCAAAAATGTTCATTTAACCCTTTCGCGACGATCGGCACGCCCACGTGCCGGCTGTGAACTTGCATTCAAGGACGGACGGCACGCACTCGTGATGGAAGAAACATTACCGTAAGCGGAGTGTGGCACGCATGCGTGCCTCCTCGCAGAACGTTTTAATTTGTCTACTAGATGGCGCTAAATGTCCGTGGAACTAACTTCAATATATTTTGCAGAGGCATGACCTTGGCAGAAGAGGATCGAATGAATTATTTCTCCATTTGAAGCGGTGACACATCATTTTGTAATATAAACAGACAGAGCAATTCTCGTAGCATCAACAATTTTATAATTGAGTTTCGGTTTTTATTTTTATTTCAGCATTATGATTTCATTGGTGAATCATAGGATTATAAGAGAGTATTTTTTTTTGTTTGGGTTTTAGAGGCAGTGAAATTATTCGTTTATTTCGGATAACAGAATGGGAGCAACTAACGAGTATTTTGTATTCAGATTTGTATGAAAAATATACATCAAATAAAAAATAAATATTTCTTTTATTCCTGAAAAAAGTAGATTTCTGTGTTTAATAGGTGATTTTTAGTGAATTTTTTTTTAGAGTTAGGCTTAGCACAAAAAATGTGCCGTCTTTTGGGACCAGTTCGGAAGCGAAGCGCTCCGTCTTTTGGGCTGCGACAGCTCCGGAATGCCACTGTCACAAAAGGGTTAAGGGAGTGACTACACCACACAAAAACGTTCCAGAAATGAAATGATCAAAAAAATATGCTTCACGATGGAATAAAAACTTTATATTTGGTGTATAGGTAGATAGTTCAAAAGAAAAAGTTTCCAATTGAAAATTTCCTATATTTGTAATTTTGGGGTTTCTGCACACCAAAACGTTCGAAAAGTGAAATGATAGAAAAACATGCTTTGCGATGAGATAGATACTTCAAGTTTGGTGTATGGGTATATCCTTCGAAAGGAAAAAAGTGTGGTGACGAAATAACTTTATTTTTATAATTTTATTCATTTATTTACTTTATTCAGATTAATTAAAGTTATCATTATATTTAGATTTGGCCTGATCGTATAGTTTTTATCTAATAAAGTTGCTTTTACTAAATTAATATTGTTTCTTTTATTCTAATTCCTACTGTTTGTTTGGCCTGTTCTCCATACTTCATTGTTTATCTTTAATACACACTCAAACAACTTATCACTCTAAAATTTCCACTTACCTTTGATACCTGTATTAAAAATTGCACAACCTTTAAACCTAATTAATTAATTACACAGCCACAAAAGAATTATACTAAATCTCTGTTAAATTAAAAATTTTATTTATGAAACACTTTAAAACAATTATCTTTAATTTCTCAAACGTTTAAATTTCAGAGCCTTCAAATATATTAGAAAATTAGTAGTAGTACATTGCACGAAAAGAAACTGACAATTAAAAACCCAGGAAATAATTAAAATTCCCAATTAAAATAAGCCCATATTAAAACAAACCCCTGAATTCAATTTAAAACAAACCCAGTTAATACTTTAAATACTAAGATTCAGAATCCACCCTGGTCTGAACACCAGAGTTTGGTCTGCCAGAGACTGTCCACCACAAAAAAAAAAAAAAAAAAAAAAAAAAATACTGTAAAGTTTCAAATGTAATGAATTCTAAACAAAGAAAAATATCTGGAAGCCAATACATGAAATCTAATTTTTTCTGTACAAATTGTGAAGCTTGCTCAGAATTACAATGAAACTCAAATTAAATAGTACTACAAGAAACACATTTCCAAAAGTGTTTAGTAAATTATATATTGTGTGTGAGAATAATTCTCGTGTTACTGCCCAGAGGGCATATATAAAAATTAGAACCTAAAAGATGATAAATGGAAGAAATCTCTTGGGGACACTGAATGTTCTCGCTTCCAACAGTAAATGTCAGCACCAGATATGAGCAACTTGAAAATTTGCAGAGATCATGTAGATGAAAATTGTAAATAAGTATTATGAAGACAATATTGTGTAGCACTAAAAACTAGCTGAGAGAGCACCACCCTTTAGGAGCACTTAGGATCCAATCAAAATGAAGTTGAAAATGAAGGCCTAAATTTTGCACTTTTGATGCTGATGATGGATCCGAGCAAAGGCAGCACATGCAAAGAGAGCACCACACTTTGGGAACACATAAATATTGCAGAGGGTGCCACAGAAGCATATTGTGGTACTTGTCAGGTAAAAAGCTTGATAAAAACGGGAGATACATGCAATGATGAAGGGGGCACCACAACTTGTAGTACTGTAGAAGCTTGGCACTGACAAAACCATAGATATGTGCAATAATGGTAGATATGCACAATGATGAAGAGTACACCACAACTTATAGTACTTTAGAGGCTTGGCACTGGCAAAACTGTAGATATGTGCAATAATGAAGATAATACGGCTTGAACATCAAAAATATTGAACAGAGAAACAACTTAAAACATGCTTCTTGTGACTGCGGGACATGGGCATCCCAGCTCGGGGTCCGGACCATGGTTCTCAACAGCAAAAATCAGACCACCTTCTCAAACGGCGGCTAAGAATCGAATGCCTCCAACAACAAGTTCACTTCCCAAGAGCTGCCAAATTTGGCTAGTTCAAACTTGCACCTCACACAGAGCACCTACGCATACACCGTGGAATAAATATGATGCTTTGCTAAGAACTGCGAGACATGAAATTGTCGCCAAACTCTATCTACTTTGTACGGCAAATCCAATGGAATGTCAGGTACCCCGTTAGCAGGTGTCAGGAGATAAGCTGGTAAAGGATCCATTTTTCTCTTAAAATGCACATTATTTTTGCAAACTCGTGAATGAAATGAAGTTAAATGAACTTAAGGGAAAAATGAAGCCGTGGATTAGCAAAAGATTTGAAAGATATTTAGCATTTGTAGACGCATCGCACATAATTTAGAATAGTGGAAATGCATGAAAGGGATAAAATATTAATGTTAAAAGGGGATAAATTACCGAAATATACGATAGCAACAAATTAATTTAGAATTTTGAATGCTTTTTGGTATCTCATATCAATATGAGATAGAGAATTCAAATTTGGTGTACAGGTGGATAGTTTGAAAGGAAAACAGTGATCAATTTCAGTTTCCCAATATTTTCTTCTTTGGGGGTTCCACGCACCAAAATTTTCGATTTTCTGAATAAATGTGAAATGCAAATTATTCAAAAATTTAAGTTATTCGGGAGTTACTTATTGTGGGACCATTGATTTTCAATGGGTATTCGGCTAGTGATTAATCTAAAACTCCAAGAATGTTTATAAATCTTAAAGTAAGAAGTATATGCATAAAAGGTTATAGTACTTAGTAATTAAAAAGATGACTAAAACAAAAATTGACAAATTTATAAATTGAATTTAAAATTTCTATAGTGATAATTAACAAAATTATCTGGATTGGATTCAGCCTTACAGTATTGTAATAAATCGGCTAGATGGCTACTAAATTTTGCATTTTCACATAGCCTATAAATCCTATGAAATTGATTAATTAAAGTATTTTTGTATACCTGTTTACTCATACAAGAGTTGAAATTAATAATCTTGTGAATTTTAAATGGAAAGCTTTTCCTTTTGTCAAAAATATTTGACAAAAATGAAAAATCATTATCAAGAGAGAGTTAAATCCAAAAAGTTAACACTTGATGAGATGTTGCTTTCATTTGGATAAGTGATAAATTTGGTGGATAAAAATCGAAATCCATAACAGTTGATGAGGGAGCTGTTTTAATAAGAATGACATCATCAATATATTGGTAGCAAGTATATGCAGAGATTATAAAATTTGACACATAGAAGTATAGATATAGATTTGCTAGAGCTGAACTAGCAGAACCACCCTGAGGAACTTAATTTGCATATGAATTTTATTGCCTTGCATCAAGTAATTATTAAAAAGAACACACTTAAGAAGGTGGTGCATGTAAGATTGATCAATTTCCCAATGTTGTCTATTATAGAAAGATTTAATTAAATCCCAAATCACTCTATATAGATCTTTTATGTCAATATTATTAAATAGGTCCTTAAAATCCCAATATATTAATAGTGTCTAAATTTTAAATTAAATGATAACTGTTATTAATAATATGAGAAGATGAATTGTCAATTATATTAGAAGTGATTTTATTAAGAATGGCCAATAGAGATTTACTAGCAACTGTTGCATGATTTATGTTTAATAGTTACAGATCTAAAAGAGATATGATTTTTGTGAAATTTTGGTATCATTACAATATAAGGGAATCTTCAGATTGTTGCAAGGTAATTTTAATATGAACTTTGTGGGAATATTTGAAATCTAATTTTAAATATATTGTAAAATTTTATAAAAAAAAAAAAAAATTATAAATGATGGATCAAATGCACTTACTGAATTTTAAATATTTCTACGCTTGATTCTTTTTACAAAATTTACTTTGTATGGTTTATATGACAGGATTGCTTAACATTGATACATAAGGCCGCATATGCCTCTTCATATTATCCTCTTCATATATTAGTCATAGTCTCTTAATATATTAGTCATATTCAAAGGAAATTAAACTGGGCAGCTGCGCAGGGCAACACATTTTCGGAAATTTGTGTTTAAAAAAAATTATGTAGTAGCAGATCTCCAATCCATAGGGATAATTTCGTCACGACATAGATAGGGGGAAACTTACATGGTAACTCTGATCAAATTTGTAGAAATCCATTATATTCTCCTGGATTCACCTGTTGGTTTGTTCAAAATAAAACAATAAAATAACAATAAAGAAAACTTAAATGTAATCTCTACCAAACATAAAAACTCAACTTTTCATTAAAAGTGATACTTTTAACCTTAAACCAGAATTAAAATATATACTCTTTCACAGGTGTAACCATTCTGGATTTTCACACCCCACTGTCTTCTCCTTCCTCTTCAAATGAAAACACTAACAAACCTTTCATATATTAAAATCAGTATTATTTCAAAGGGTTAAATGAAACGTCTTCTGGAAACATTCTCCATTCCTAACGAAGCAAAATCAACATTTGTCTTGCTATTCCTTTTACTCTAAAGCCGTGATAGGTAGGAAAATGATTTTGCTTACTTGCGTGAAATTGCACACAGATTTGCAGAATAACCATTTCAATTAGCAAAACGAACTGTAATAGGGCAAAATGCTAATTTTTAAACTGCACATGCTCACTATGCTTTCTATAAATAAAATGTAAAAACCACTGTTGTACAAAAGTTGAAAGAGTTCAATATTAAACTTCCCTATCCCTTTTTTTTTAACATGATTACTAGAAAATTTTCCATGGTGGAGGGGGTGCTTTGGCATCTCCCTGAACCCTCTAAACTACCATAACGTGTGTGATCACCATACAAATGTATTTTGCACTTTTAAAACATAAAGAAAGGCAGTTAAACTATATGCATATCAGAGAATGGTAGTTGAAAGATAGAATTTTTTTTCCTATGTGGTATTACTATTTTTACTATTTTCAGTCAAGCCAAAGAACCATGTCAACTGCATAAAAACAGCCCAAAAAACTATTGAGATATAATGTTGCTTATGCTATATGACTTGTGTGACAACTATACATTTATTTATGTTGTGATATTTAGAATTGACCCCCCCCCCCCCCTCACAATCATAAAAATATTTTTAATTGTTTAGAGAAATTCTTTCTGTCTCAAAAAAAGTCAATGAAAAATATGTAAAAGCCACAGCTAACCAGATTCATACTTTTGAATAAAAATATTAAACTTGATCTTATTGTAAACTTTAAGTTGTAAATAAGTCTAATTTTTAATAAAATTAAAGAAATGTATTAAAACTACAGCTAGCCACATACATATATTGTAAACATGAAGGAAGAAAGTTGAACAGTGTGTATCTTATTGCAAAATTCAAATGCTATACTTTTTCCATATAAAATATATATTTTACTAGCATAAGTACCTTGTGTTTTATAAAAATAATAAGTTTATTTAAATAATGTTCAAATTCTAAAAGCATTTGAAATCAAATGTTTATTCAAGATTTTCAAATACTGTATGAAATTTTATAACAACTTAATCATTTGAAGTATGCTTAAAATAAAAATTTTAAAGTTATTAAAAGCAATTTCTCATGCAATTTGATGAAAAATTGAAAACATTGCTAAGAGCAGGAATTGTTAATGATACATAATGATTAAAATGCATACAATAAAAGTTGAAGTATAATGTGATTTTTATGCCTTAGTGGCATAATCTCTGCATTGATCAAAATGCACTAGAAAAAAAAAAGAAATCAATTGAAATTCTGAACCTCACATAAATGTCACATCTGTTTGAAAGAACATAAAATCATATCATTAAACACTTTAACAAACTAAACACAATTTGCTTGATACAGAATACATTTTGAAAGTTTGAAAAAAGTCAGTATTTTGTATTAGGGTGTAAAAATTGGTATCTTAAAAGTAAGCAATTTCTAATTAGTTACTGAGATTTGACAGTAATACTGAAAACAAAGTTGGTTTATATGTAGCATACAATAAAAACAGTAACACAGCGATTCTTCTGAAAATTATTCTTATGCTATACGCAAATGGGATTTGAATTGTTTCTGCTTTATAAAGCTCTGTATGAACATCTATTTAGTACTGTAATTTCTGGAAAAACAGGTATGACACAATAACATAATGATAGCAATTACCAGACTGTACAGACCGACCTGGCCCATGAGAGATTTTTAGTGGCATGCTGAAGAATCTAATACACAAAGTCACAAAAGTTTTAAGAAACCTAATTTGAATTTCACACAAATAGTAAAGTTTTAGAGACTGACAAATAGGTCCACTAAATAAAGAAAGTCTGCATCAATGGGCTTCAATCTTTTTTGAACAGCGAGCCACATTTCAGTCAGTTAGAAGCCCTCGTGCTGCACATATGAAAAACATGTATGTATGCACACATATACACAAGTACACGTACAAGCTTATGTATGCTTACACAGATGTGCACATATGCGTGTGTATTCGTGCCCCAAAATTGCACAAATATTCACATGTACGCAAGCACACACACACAAAATTGCCTTGCATGTACAAACATAGACATACATCTTGCATAATAAAAGATGATGTCTGTGTGTGTTTCTGCATCCGTGTGTCTGTCTGTGTAGTCTGTAGTGGGAAATTTAAGTGTCATACAGCGATGAAATTTGGTGCACAGGCACTTCAGAACCCAGGAAGGCACACCTCTGTGAGATTTTTTAAGAATTCAAATTACTTTTTTAGTTATGTTTTGGCACGATTTTGAGCGATTTCACACAAATTGATTCCTTGGTTGCCGAAAATATTATCAGGGTTTCGATCTTGATACTATCAAAAAAATCAAAGAACGTTGTTTTCAACGATGTTTGAAATAAATTCGTAGAATATTCCCTTCATATTTATTTCTTTTAAGTGATTCAAATTTGCATTTTTTAGGTTATCTGATATTTATTTTGTCTTATACAAAAAACTAAGATTAGCATAATTCTATAGTTTGGCAAAAAGTTACATATATATTGTATATAAAACTGCTTTTAGAAGAAAAACAAAACATTTTTGTAAAACTTAAAATATAGTTGTAATACAATTTTTTTTCTGTTCTTTTTTGCAAAAGAACATTTTTTTTTTAAAGTTAATCTGCGGGCCACAGAAAATCAGATGGTGGGCTGCATGCAGGTTATAGGTTGAAGGCCACTGGTCTAGATGTATAGCCATACCAAAAATTTGAATGCATGACACAAGGGGGGTTCATTAGCATCAGGAAGGCAAATGAAAAGGCCTGTGATAGTCTAATAACTTCATCTTTGCAATCTGTGTTAACATTTATTCCATTATATGTAATAACAGTAAGTTTGCCACTATTTATAACATTATCTTTCAAATTGTCTAAAATTTCTAAGGTAATGTTTTTTGTTGTACCTAGTGCTAAATTTATGTGACTGCTATAAATGTGACTGTTAAGATTTTTCTAACAGTACATGCTCTTTCATAAATTTAAAACATCTTGTTTTATTGTGTTGCTTCTTGGCAAAGCAAATCTTTCAATGAAATGCTCATCTCTTTTATTGCATTAAAGAACTGATCTACTTTTATGCATTTCCCTTTTATTTTATTTTATTTTTATCTATCATGAAGGCTGAATTGTCAGTATAAATGAAATTTAGTTATGATACAGCATTTGCAATTTGTGTAACAAATTGGCATCAAATGAGAAATTCTATAATATGATTTTACAACTTTTGAGAGACAAGCAGAGCTACATTTTAATGAACACATTTAAGAACTTGTACAAAACCTAGGAGTGGAGGATGGCTAAATATTTTGATTAATATTTTTTTGCACATTATAAGGCACATGTAATATAACTTTTCATGCTATTCAAAACATTTTTTTTTTTTTTTTTTTTTTTTTGCAATTTATAGCTTCACTCACATTTTAATGAAATGATTCTGAAATTTGGGCCAAAAGGAAGATAATAAAATATTTAATACTATATTATAATGGAACTATAAATTAAGTTTTACACACTACTGAAATTTAAAATAGAGTTAATTTTTTCCATCGAATTTTCACTTCCATCATAGTTTTAAGGAGGTATACCAAAATTCAATCCTCTGAGGGGGACCGCTGAAACTTTTTGACTATTTTGATAAAAAATGTGACATG
The DNA here is from genome assembly GCA_951213105.1 of Amaurobius ferox. NCBI lineage: Eukaryota > Metazoa > Arthropoda > Arachnida > Araneae > Amaurobiidae > Amaurobius > Amaurobius ferox. The sequence goes on from OX578151.1 coordinate 30,654,744, forward strand.
TATGGCCCATAAGACAACTTTTCTGCACTAGCAGTAATTAGAATTCAAAAAAATTTTTATTGGCCTGGCCTATTGCACACACATATAAGTAATGGGTTCTTCATAAATTCTAATATAAAAGGGACTCACGGGTCACAGTTTGGGATTGGAAACTAACTATTGGTCTACATCATCATCTTTGGCAGGATTATTAAAACATTTGAAACTTCTTTTGTAAATAAATTTATATGTACTGCTCTGTAAATGCAAAATATCTATTCTGTAATAATTTTTTTTTATTTAATAATTTCTTTTAGATTTATTTTGTCCATTTGATGTATATTTATTTTATTTAGTGTCTTATGAAATTAAATTTTATTTCAGAAAAATTAAAACAAGGAGAAAGTTCCGTTCACAGTCCTGATGTTAAGGCTGCTGGCTCTGCTGTTCAAAATGCTACACAACTTGACAGCACCAGGACGAACAATGGGATACCTAATACATCAGTTGAAACACATTCTAAAGAAAATTCTAATTTAGTAGAAGAAAATAAATCCTCTGTTGCTGATTCTTCTACAAATGCAAAAAAGAATGATGTTCATTCTCACATATCGGCTCAAGACTCATTCGTCGTTATATCACCTAAGCCTAGCAAAATATTAAATCCTCATATAGTTTCCAATTCACCTAGCTCACCAATTAATAAGGACATGGGTGCACATCACATTTCAAATGAAAACCAAACAGCATTCCGAAAGCCTGGATGTTTCCAAGCTGTACCTGTTACTATACCAAGTGTCCATACATCTGTTCGTAAAAAAGAATCAACAGAAAATGATCAGACAAAATTACCAGACAGTTCAGTACAGTATGAGCAGACAGTTCAATACACTAATGTTGAAGAGTGTAAAAGCCAAAATAATGCCAAAATGATAAATAATTCACAAAACACATCTGTTCATGTAAGTGAATCTAATTTAGGCACTAAAGTACATCTTGCTACAGAAGGAAATAAACAGTGCGGATTTGTTGGTGATATTGTTAGTCAAATAAATAATTCTGCAAAGGTAGAGAAAAGTTTCTCTCAGCCTGAGCACAAAATCATTGCTTCTAATGTTCAAGAGAGTGCTGTATATCAAAATACTAAAAGTGATTTAAAAAAATTAGACCCAGGGCCTTCTGCAAAACCTGGTTTTCCTGTTAAAGTTGCTAATAATCAAAATTCAAATTCTACATTATCTCAAGATATTCCTCCAGATTTGCCCAAAAAGGAGAAGAAAAAAGCATTACAGAATGCAGCATTTTCAGATTCAAATAGAAGTGCAGCATCCATATATCCTAGTCATAATCCAAATAATGATACTAGAAAATTGCCAAATGAAAAGTTGCCAAGACAGGATTCAATAAATAAAGATTACACAAAACCTGCACCTTCTAATTCGGAGCATTCAAAAATGATTCAAAGCAAAATCGCAATGGAAAACTCTAAAAATGTGAAAATGGGTGATGATTCTTATTCTTCAAATAGAAATTTTAAACAAAATAAACCTGAAGCTTTGAAGAAAACAGATATCTCCGAAAGCAATAAACAGTGCTCTTCAGATAAAAGATTCCAAAAAGTGTTGCCACCAATTGATAAATCATTCTCACTAAAACCATGCAGTGCAAGAAAAAGTTTTAATCAAGCTGATGTTCCTGAGAATACAAGTGAAATTCCAAATACTCAAAATAACCAAAATTCGACCAAATCTGTAGAACTTGAACCTCCTTCTATTCCCCCTAAAACTATGCATTCTTCAAATATTCATCATTCAGACAAAAATTCTAGCGACCCTCCATCAATTCCACCAAAGAAATTGAATGTTGCAAAAAATATGCAATCTCAAACTGCAAAAGAAAGATTTATGAGCAGTGATAGTAACATAAATAAATTGCAACCTGAAAACATTGCACCAACTAAGCCATCACACCCAAATGATCAAAGAGCTTTGAAAAGTGATGATTCTGTCTCAAAATTGAATGTAGACATAGTTGGAGTAAAGGATGCCAATAATGAAAGAAATGTGCAGCTTCAAAAGGGGAATATGCCGGATCTGATTAGTAAAATTATCCCAAAAGAAAAAGATGAATTGATTCTCTTAGAAGAAAATAATATTGAAAAGAATGGTAAAAATGAAAAAGATCCTGTTGATAATAAAAATTATTCTATTGACCAGGAGAAAATAATACCAGAGAATGTCCCGGATTCTCCTAAATCACCAAAGCGCCAGTCATGGTTTTTTGGTTCACATAAAAATTCATTAGTGGTAAGTATTTCATTTAAATTTTAATTTCCGGTAATCTCTTTTTTTTTATTGTTCAGGTTTAATAATTAGCATGCAAAATGCAATCCAAACTTTTTGAAGTAATTATTTCTAACTCGAATCTGTTTTCTTATAGTTTAAGCTCAGATGGAATATTCTTCACTGTAACAAATTCTGCCTACCAACTTTATTTATTATCGATAAACATTGTTTATTTATTATTTAATATCATTGGTACACACATCCTAGCATACAAAAGCTCAGTTATATATGGAACATATATAACATTGTTTATTTATTATTTAATATTATTGGTACACACACGACCTAGCATACAAAAGCTCAGTTATATATGGAACATATAAAATTGTAAACAAATATTATAACAAGCCTATTGGAAAACAAAAAATAATATTTTGTCAAATATTATAAAAAAAAACTCCATGCTGTTTAGTAGCCATAACTATAAATATTACTCTTAACATGATTACGTAAACATATCATATATTCAAGACAGGGCTGCCCATATGCGAACTGTGCCCCCCCCCCCTCCCCCCTTCCACACACACACAAATATTTATCATGGGTTCCTCCATAATTGATTTTTCCCTTTTTAGTGAATTTTTCATGTCTTCTCACTCGAAAAGATACTGGGGTTCTGGACCTCCTCCGGAGCCCGGGCCCACCACTTGAGTGGTATTTAACACACACACACACACCCTCATACCCATATGTAGTGTCTAAGATTCTATTTGATCAAATTTTACTATAGATGATAGAACTTTTTGTCTAGCTACATGCTACAGTGCATTTTTAAAATATTTGCATGCCTAACATGGCTAAAGCTCAGACATGAAGGAGAGCAATATTAAAAAAAGTGGGTGGAAATACCCTTATATGCCCTTAGAAATAATGCATAGTAACACTGCATATATTAATATAATACTGTAATGAAGCAATATTATTATTATAGAAAAACAAGATCATTAAGTAAAAGTTCAGTTCCCCTGCCCCCTTCCTTGACTAAAAGGTAAAAAACATTCCAATATCTTTCAATTCTACTTAGCTGGTTTTCATTAGGTCACTAGACCAGCAGTTCTCAATTGGGCAGCTATAAAATACTTGAAATTGGTAGAATCTGCAGATTACTTAGTCACTTAGATCACTTTGAACTTGCTTGGATTTCAAAATTTATGATGATACAGTATGTTTCAAAATATAAATGAAACTTCTATGGATGGCCAGCTGCATGGAATTCAAACATCACCTCTATAAAACAATCCAGAACATAATTTCTATGTATTAAATTATAATTATCCCACACAACACACTACATCCAGATTTCATCTAGATTACATCCAATAGATGTAATCTGGATCATCCAAAACAGATCCAAAATCTGGTAGTTAACGTGTATTGGATATTCAGATATTACTCCAGATACCATCTATTGATATCCAATGGATGGCCATCTGAACATAAAATGGATGTGCAATAGACATATACTGGATCATTCATATTATGTCTACTGCTCATCCAAATTACATCCAGATTGACATCTAATGGATATCCATATGTGTAATGGACATGAACTGGATCATCCAGATTCATACATCCATATTATTGGATTCGATAAAAATAGGATTCCTCCTGAATTGCCCAGAAAAACAGGTATAACCTGCTTTCGAATGCTGACGGGCTATGATTATCTTCAGCAGCATCTCAATAGAATAGGTGTGGCAGCTTCTGCCTCCTGCCCTTTGTGTGGAAGTGGTTTTATGAATGGACAACATCTCCTTATTTGTTCCAAATTAGGGGATATTGACACTGAAGATACTTCTCCTTTTGGACTTTCGCATTTGTATTGGACAGCAAGACGGCGTATGGCCGAATGGCCCAGGCTGAGCGTAGGATTAAAAAAAAAAAATTATTTATTTTATATTCTAGTGTGTTCTTAAAAAGTATAATATAGCAGATTTATTTTGCAAAAATATGGTCTTATTTTGCTGCTACTAATTTCTTTGAATATCCTACTGGAATCGAACCTGTAATGTGTTGTGTGCGTGCGTGCGTGCGTGCGTGCGTGCGTGCGTGCGTGCGTGCGTGCGCGTGTGTGTGTGTGTGTGTGTTGTGTGTGTGTGTGTGTGTGTGTGTGTGTGTGTGTGTGTGTGTGTGTTGAAGGGAACATACTTCTTTATCCACTATATGACATTTGACTTATCTTTTGTAAGTCAAAATAATAATATAACTTAATATATTATGAATATTTTTCTATATTCCTAGCTTAAATAAATTGAAGTTATTTTTATTTTCTAAGATTTCGGTATAAGAATTAGGGCTAGTTCGTAGAAATTTATGCTTAGATAACTACTATTTGCATACTTTATATAAAATTTCAATACTAAATACTTTGTGATTTTCTTCTCATCAGCCCAAGTTTCATTTTTAGAAGTACTGCAATAGCAAATACTTTGTTATTAATTATTCAAATTTCTTCACTGCAGATGTTTGTAACATAGCTGTAATGATGAGAATATGAGTTCATATTGCCCCCGAAATGCACTAAAACAATGTAAAATATTTAAAATATCTGAAAGTTACAATAAATTTCAGTAACAATATAGTAAAATTGCTAGCTTGATTATAATTTTGATTTCAACAAGTTTAAACTTGTAAAAATATGTGATTCAACATGACATTAATAGTTATTCTGTAAATTTTAGAATATAAAATATAGAATAAACAGATTCAACTTGAAAACAAAATTATAACACAAATTATGGTGGCCATAATAGCAAGATAAAGAGTAAAAAGCTGCACAGTGTTTATTTTCACAACTCGATTTTGTTGAACACAGGATTGATCTATGTTTCGTCCATGATAAATGTAACATGGATAAGTACTTCATCCATATTACATCGTCTATGGATGTACAGGGGAAGTCAAATCTGGTTCATCCAGAGCATGTAATTAATTTATGGACGTAAATTAGATGAGGAACACGGAATTGGTCCATTTTTCATCCATGGTGGATGTAATGTGAACTAGATCATCTAAGGCATCCATATTACATCTATCATGAATGAAAAATAGACCAATACTGTGTTCATCATCCAGAACATGTAATTTTTGGACATAATATAGACATAAATTTTGGATGATTCAGATTACGTTACTTATGAATATCTATTGGATGTATCTTTTTATGCGTGGATGTGTTTTGGATCAATGGGATGTAATCTAGATATAATCTGGATATCTGAGCTGTGTGGGATATGTATTAGTATACATTTGTCATAACAACAACTTACAGAAGCTTCAGTATGATATTTAAAAGAATATTATTTATAACTGCACATAATGATGCATTCTAACATTTATAATTTTAAAATTTATTCTTATTATTAATAACAAAACATTTATTGTAACTACTATATTTCTTACAAATCATTAAAATTATGAAAGATAAGGAAGAGAGACTTTAGAGAATATTTGTATAAATGCACCAAAAGTCTTCAAATTTATTTGTAAACTAGTTTTATTAACAAAACAAGAAAGATCAATCATGCTTAAAGCATTGATTATGAAACACTTTCCAACTTCAATGCAATTTTATTTAAACATGTATAAAATGCAATACATTCCTCGGTAATATTTTAAAACTTATCACAATACTACATTAATTTATTATATTTGAAAACTTAAACCTTCATCGAAAAAAATGAACTTCATTCAAATGATGGCATTGACATATAAATTGCCTGGTTTAAACATCTCTAAAATGTGATATATTCCTCGGTAATAATTTTAGAATTATCATAATACTACGATAATTTATTATATTTGAAAACTTCATCGAAAACAATTGAAATTCATTCAAATGACGTCATAGAAAAAATAACACGCCTGGCTCTCTCTAAAAAAGCAGCATTTCATTCATAAATAATTTCCCATTCATGTCATTCATCAGAATACTATAATAATTTATTTTATTTAAAAATTAAAACCATGGAGCTACACGTAATTAAACTCTATGCGTAAAACTTCATCGAAAAAAATCGTCCTTCTGTTTGTAAAATCAATGAATATTTGATTCATATCAGCTATGCAGACTCCATGAACTAAATGATTTTGTGTTAAAGAAATACCTCTTATATGAAATACCTCTTATATTCAAATACAACTCATTCTACATATTTTGCTGTTTACATTTTACATAGGTGAAAAATAGGCTTCGTTGTAGAAATAATCAAATTTGGATGAGCATTTAAACTCAAATATATTGTAATTGCGTTGTTTCAATATGTAGATGCACAGAATTTATGCAAAAATAAAGGGATTTTAGGACGGATACAATACTCAATATGAATTAAAAAGAACTTTAAAAATCACGATTTTGAGACAAGATGGATGCCATATATCATTTTGAAGTGGGTCACGTGATATTTTTATATCATGGTCACGTGATCGCTTCATGTAAGAGGTGTTATTATTATTTTAATTTTTATTTAAAAAACTAAATATATTTCGCTAAATTTTTTTTTATATATTTTATGGAACAATTTGAATATTATCTAAAATTTTCGAAACAATTTGTGAATTTTAAATCCGCTTAAAAAATGTTTGAAAAATTAGGTCCCATAGGGCTCAATGTATTTCATTTTTTCAACCCGAGTTCAATCCAAAACTAATTGGGTGATATTATTCATTTATATTCCTATAGGTCCTACAGACCGTCTGAACAACATACTAAAATTTCATTTTGATTAAGTCATTTTTACGGCAGTTATCATGCTAACGGACAGACAGACAGACAGACAGAATGAACAAAGTCATAAACACTTTTCAACTTTGTTGTAAAGTGTTAAAAAAAATATTTATTTATTTATTAGAATATAGATAGCCTATACCTTGTTATAGACAAGGAAAATGCAAAATATAGGTAACACAAAATATGTACTCAAGAGTAATCTATACACAATGAAATAAGTATCTAAAAAAGTTTAGTAAATTATTATATAGACTTATTGCATATTATAATGAAAGAAAAAATCATTGAATAAATCAAGATACCTCATAGGATCTACCATTCTGTAGAATATTATTATAAGAAAAACTATAAACAATATTGTAATGAGGAAGAGAAAATTTGCACGATTGCTTGTTATAATTGTTGGGAAATTGAAAGATAATAGAGAAATAATTTGAGGTCCTGAAGACTAACTGACACTAAAAAAGTACTTAACTCCTCTAATAAAATATCTCAGAATAAATAAAACAGAGTAGTACAAAGTATTTACCACTAGATTCTTTTGACACAGGCGTAGAATTGCAATATTTAGGGGGGAGGTAAATGTTGGATGATTGACAATCCTTTCACTACTGGTATCTGAAAAACATACTTTTTTTTACTTTTATAAGTAAAAAAAATAATAATATGCATTTTTATACCAATCTGCATAAGCAAAAATAGATTTATTAAAGTGTTGACATTAATTTTTACTGAGATAGTAAATGCTCGTGATCATCAATGTTTTAATTTCAGAATATGAACAATATATTTAAAACTGAATTAAGATTTTGATTAAAAATCAGATATGCGTAATATATGCTTTGGTGTGTATATTAACAATATGTTTTTCATTTGTTTTTGAAATTATATATAGTTTTGGTTTCAAACATGTAGAAATACAAACAAACATCGATAATAATTATAAATTTGCAGATGCAAATTTATAATAAACATTTAAATATTTGCTCATGGTCATGGATTCCAATAACTAAAAGATTAACAAACATCTGATTATGAATGTAAAGAGGAAAAAATTTTCATTGGCTTAAAATGGAACTGAGAGTAAAGACGTCTCTGACCAGTACTGCATGATGGTGCCAAAGCGCCACACTACGGTTTAAATACTTAATAACTCTTTTATTTCTCCCCCCCCCCCAAAAAAAAAAAAATAAATAAATATAATAAATAAATAAATATAAAATAAAGATTGAGAAATTTGTGTTGGTAAATTCACATTAAAGCGAAGTACTAAAGTTGCTCTGTTTGTAAATTTTTCCATTTTATTTAAGAAATAGAAGCTCTCTTATTGCAACTTAATAAGCCTCATATTTTTAAACATGATTGTCCCAAATTACTTTCTTTGGGGATATGTAAAAGAAAGGGTGTGTATGTTTATAAGAGTTCACAATCTTTCAGCAACTGCAGATTAATATCCACAATGAAATCCGGTATTGAAACCAAATACACTGCAAAATGTTATAGAAAATGTGTTAAAAGAACCCAACTATATGAGGTCAAAAATGAGGTTATTTACAGAACATAAATTTTGATACCTAATTTAAAAAAGTCCTCTAATTGTACAATCCTATTAAATAAATTAAAAAAAGATAAAAAAGTTTTTAACTATTCAAACTGTAGCATGATTTTTGCACCATCCTGTATGAGTAACAATTACAAGTAGTTTCATTTTTCCACTCTTTACTGGCCTTTTTCATTCTGTAAGGAAAAGTATTATTGCAGTTAAGGTATTGCAGTATAGTAACTGTTAACTTATCTATTATGGTAGCTTACTCACAGATCCTTATTTTTTTTTTTCCAAATTCCATGAAAATGGAATTTTATTGCATTTGCTTAAGCAGCAATATGCGGCTGTTGTTTCAAGATGGGAAACTGGTATTGTTAGTTTTCTGACAGTATCTCATACTTTAATAGAAATTTATATTTTTTCATTTTTTATTTCAAATTTTCAAGAGCAAATTTTGATGTGAAATATCTTAGGACACAGGGTACAGAGTAAATCATGAAAGAAATGAGGCGGGGATGAAAGGAAAATTCTGCCATAATGTTACAAATATTTAACAGGAAACCATTGTTGTAATTTGAAAGTCCAGTTCATGTCACCTTGTCTAAAAATTCCATGATCTTGGTGATGAATTTGGCATGTTCTAGAAATTTACCGATTTTTATAAATTGGCTAAAAACTTTATAAGTTACATGCATTTTTCAAAACTTTCCATAGAAGATATATAAGCTCATCATCACTGAGTTGTGTTGTTAATGTTATAGGAGTAAAAGTGAATTGTAAATATGTTAGTGTATGAGTAAATCATGAAAGGAATATGACGGGATGAAATAACATGATGTAGCGAAAGTGCCACAATATCTTACACTGCCAAACTCAATACAGAACCCAATATGTAATTTTTATTCTGATTATATATACACTTTAAGCTGCATTATTTATTTTATCTGACAGTTTATAATGAATCTTTGCAGTTTCCTGTTATTGTATTAAAAAATCCAGAGCTCGGCTTTTCAATAGAAGGAGGAATTGGTTCACCTAGAAATCCTGCCAGACCCCATGATAATGTAAGATTTTAACTGCATATATTTCTGATTTCAGTTATTGAAGTTTGCATAATTATGTTGTTTACAAATGCCGGTTGTTTGGCCGCTAAGCCATTAGACAGCGAACTCTCCAGTATTTTTCAATGATTGAGTTAAAAGTCAGTAGTGCAGGGCACTCGTCCAAATGTTTTCCAGACATAGACTGTGCTAGGTCACATAAAATACAATCCGGGGAAGCAGCAAGTCCAATTCGATGGATATGAGCCCTAAGACAATCTTAGAGATGAATTTGGCAAGTTCTGGAAACTTCTTGATTTTATGAGTTACATACATTTTTCAAAACTTTCTACAGAAGGTATATAAGCTCATCATTATAAATTTGCATAATTATAAATTTATGTCAAAAATAATAACTGTTGGTAAACATCATTGATACAAATATTCTGTTTGCATAATTATAAATGTATGGCAGAAATAATAACTGTTGGTAACCATCATTGATACATATATTCTGTTTGCATAATTATAAATGTATGGCAAAAATAATCTGTTGATAACCGTCATTGATACAAATATTCTGGTTGCATAATTGTAAATGTATGGCAAAAATAATAATTGTTGGTAACCATCATTAATACAAATATTCTGGTTGCAATTTCAGTGGGACACTCGGACACTGGGACTCAGTGCCAATGACAGAATTTTCGAGACCTTGTGTGGCAAATGTGTGGTCCCCCTATTACCCCCTATTTTACAAGATATTAACATTTTTCATAGACTGTTGATGAATGCCCTCAAGCCACCTGGGCCTCTATGTAACCATCTAGTCCCCCCCCCCCCCCCACACACACACACTGTTGTTGGTCTTGCTGGAGCTTCTAGACCAGTTAATATTTCTTGGAATATGAGAAATAATAAAAATTTTTAAAAGCTGCCTAGAATCTGTTTCCTATAACATTGGCCACCAAATCCTAAGACACCCCCTCCCATACACCTTCACCACAGGAAAACATTCCATTTTATTCAGAAATGCAATATTTTTTTCTCTTTTGGTGGATTAAAAAAATATTTTACAGAAAAATTTACTAGATACTGCAATTTAAGGAAGGGATTTTGCTTCGGAATAAAATTTAATGTATTTGTATTTCGGGTACCCTGATAGTTGTAGAGGCCCAGGCCCCGTGAGCTCACCCAGTAAGACAGCCCTACTAGAGTGCATGGATTGCATTGAAAAAATAAAAAATTTGATGTTGTATACATATAACTGTGTAATAATCATGTAAGATTCATAGGTAGAGCTAGAAACAGTAGTTGCTATTAAGACCATTTTTAAGAGTATTTTGACATTTTTCTTACCTTTCCTTTTACTCTTTCTTTTCATCCTTTTCTTAAAATTTGAGGAGTAATTTTCCCAAGTAAGGCGTTTTCATTACTACTAAACTATGGGTTTGTCTATGTTTTGTGAGAAATTCAAACTATGTGGAAATGTAAAATTAAACTAATATTGTCCTGTGTTTCTACTGTAACTTTAAATATTGATTTGGAATAAAATAGTTATAGTTAACTTTTTGCAATCTTTCAGGGTATATATGTTGCTCATGTTTTGGCGGACGGACCAGCTGGCAGCTTACTGAGACCTGGGGACAAAATATTGCAGGTATGCAAATACAGTAGCAATCCTTCATTTGTAATATTATGGATTTAACAATGCATTTATGAATTTTTAATTGGCTCGGTTTTAATACAAGTCTCATTTGCTTATTGTTAATGAGCAACATTTTACAGTTTCTCAGATTCAATATGCTTGCAAAATAACAAAACTGATTGAAATGTCAATAAAGAAGATAAAAATCAAGGCAAAAGAAAATATTCTTGTACCTTCATTTAGGAAAGATAATATCGGTTGAGGATCACATCCAAAAATCAAAGTATCGGACACCTTAGAGTAATCAAATAATCATTAAAAAATTGCTGCAATAATAACATAATAAAGTAAAACTTCATAAAATACAGCATATACACAAAAATTACCTGGTAAACTCATTTGAAAGACAAAAACAGCCTTCTTCTTTAGGACTAACAAGAAGTGCAACCTCACTTACTCATGTCAGCAACTGATGATAGCACATGTGGTTGATAGTAGGACAAAAGACTGTTTTATTTTCTTCTTTTTTAGACGGTTTTATTTAAGTTGGTTTTTCTGTTTCTTTGGGTAAAATCTTGAAATCAATTTTTGTCCTACTTCTACCAAGCATATTATCTTAAAATTTTACTCTGATACGTATTTGTGATGACAGTACAATGTTTCATCAAATGTAAGTTGATCCCCCTCCCTGAGATGTATGACTAAAGTGGCTCGCAAAAATTCCATTGTTGTAAGATGTTAAAAAAGAGTCCAGGCTCCGCTTCTCTCTCTATATATATATAATCCCGTTGTTGTAAGATAATTGAAAAATAATTCAATATTCAGCTTCCCTTCAGTAAAATCAATGTGCGTTATTATATGGCTCCCGGTTTGAAGTTGTATTTGCAGATATTGTTCTGGGTTTTATACACTATATATGCATTCTTTCTACATTTTATTTTTATCAATTATATATATATATACATGCGATACTGCTCATGGTGAGTTATAAATTGATGTTTTTATATATAAAGAACCTCTATAAATTTATCATAAAATATTTTATTTGATATCTGATGAAAAATTTATTAGAAAATCACAAAAATCTAAAAAAGTATAAAATAAAATATATAAAAAACTTTTTAAGTTACACTGTGTTAGCAAAATGCACTAAAGTAAAAAATAATATTTAGCTATCACTATATTCTTGGTCATATGTGATTAAAAATAAAATTGTGGGGCACCTATAAAAGAATTGTATTTGGACATCAACAGGATTTTAAGGAACAATAAAAATGATAACATAGAAATGACATATATAAGAATGACAAATTTTTAAATCAAATTTGTCAAAGAGAAATTTAAATGAATTTAATGTAATCATTCTTATATATGTCATTCCTATATTATCACTGGAGCCTGGATTTATAAGCACTAAAAATTTTAAAATAAGAAAGCAAAACATGCACTAAAAAAATAAATTAGGCACTTAAGATGGGCACTAAAAGAATAAAATAAATACTTAAAATATGTATTGAAAAGATAAAATAAACAATTAAAAAAGCACTAAAAACTGAAAAAGGACACTGAAGGAGTCCAATCACAGGTTTAAACTTACTGTTCATCAAGTCATATTTATACATTGTCTTGTTAAAGAAGACAACAAAACAACTTGTCAACAAATTTTCGTGTTAACACACAATCTTTACTGCAATTTATACACCTGAAATAATATCTTACAAAGACAAAACATGTGACACATTTTTATTTACTGTTCTCATTTATTTATTGATGGTGATTTACTATCAGATACAATATTTGCTGGTTGTAAAAGAATATCTTCCATCTGTTAAAATATTCTAATAATTTAAGACATTCTGATTCACATTGCATCATTTCACAAGAGTGTATATAAAGTCTGCTACCTTTCTTGGCTACAGATCAGTGACATATTCTCCATTCACATCTAGCATCTCCAAGGTGTTAACGTGTTTACCTCAGTCTGGGTATTTAACTATTAAGCATTTTTATGTTGTCACCTCATGTAGACCCAGATAGCCCAATGGTTAAGGCATTGGAATCATACATAGCAGATTTGGGTTCGATCTGTGCTGCCCCAAACTATCTCTTGTGTCTATGCGAAGCAGGCACTTTAAATCTGTAGGACTGAAAATCTACCCAAGAGGTGATAGGTTAGGGAAAAGATGTTATATATAGTCCCTGTAGTTGTCACCCTTGGGTTATGGTCTAAATTGGATGAAGCTGCCCCAGCCGTCTAAACAGTTACAATTATTTTTAACTTTTTTGCATACATCTTTCATATAGTTATATAAATTTTCAGAAAAGTGATAGTGACATCTTCAGAACCAGAAATTAAAATCCTTAATAAGCCCCCTCCCCCAACCCCCTTTAGAATTTAATACTGAATCCATATCAATCATTATGAAAGCTCTCTATTCCTCAGTATCTTATAGCAAATACTGAGAAATAGATGCTTCAAAGTTGTTTTATTGAAAACAATATTAGGGCAAAGTTAAGTTTTTGTTTCGAATAAAAGCGGGGAAAATAAATAAAATATAGGTTAAACCCTTTAAATAGACATTTAAGGCAACCCTTATAGGCACTATATGATGCAGATAGTGAACTCTTTAGAGCCAGAAATGGTGTTAAAATTCTATGATTTTGTATTCAGGAGAAAAATAGGCAAATGGGCAAAATCCGGGCTCTAGTTACCACATCTATTGTTCCTTAAAATTCTGTTAATATTATCCAAATACAATTATTTTATGAGTGTACCACGATTTTATTTTTAGTCACATATGGCCAAGAATGTTATGATAACTAAAATTATATTTTACTTTTTAGTGAATTTTACTTAAATTCCTACTTTCAGTCATGTGTGCTATCCTCACTTGCCCATCTGGTGCAAGTGATGTCACGCTTCTTGTTGGTTCTGAAGAAGGCTGTTTCTACCTTTAGAACCGGTTGACCAGTTAACATCATTTGTAGGATAACATTTCAGAATCTCTGGCTCTACATAATGAGATAACTTTAGGGGGGGGGGAGCAAATACCCTTCTTTAGTGGTATACGAAGGGGAGTAGGTATCTTGTTTCCTGTTAGAGATAGGGAAAAGTAACTTACAAAGTTGTAGAACGTTGCAAAATTAGTAGTGGTTTTGTTCCACTGCTAAAAATAAAATATAACTTTCAAAATAACGATTTTATGAGACAATTTTATTTATCTGCATATAAATTTGTAAACATAGAGACATTGGAAATCATACAGAGACATCTTATTATACATGGGCAAACATGAATCATTGCTAAAGTTAAACATTTTGTATTTTATCTATAATAAAGTCAATTTTATTCTGCTGTATTAACCCCTCTAAAGTTGCTCCCTCAGGTAGCACCATAGGGTAGGTTGCACCTATATACCTGCATAAAGATATACTATGACCCTAATTTATCTTGATTTATTGGCTTTCCTTGACACCCAATATGTTTAACAAAAGTTTCTAAATATTCTGTAAATATTAAAAGAAATTTTTTTTATATTTCGTTGATTTCTATTTCTCCCAAATCTTTGATTCTGAAATTGTTCTTTTATTTCTTACTTCCTTGAAAATTTGAAGTCCTTTTTGGCTATTTTGTTCAGTATCATGTTAATAATAAACAAGAAAAATCAATCATGCATTAAGCATTGATTGTGAAACACTTTCCAACTGCAATGCAATTTTAATTAAACATCTCTAAAATGCGATACATTCAGCAGTAATATTTTTAAAGTTATCGAAATATTACATTAATTTATTATATTTGAAAACTTTAAACTTCATCTAAGAAAATGAACTTTATTCAAATGACGTCATTGAAATCTAAATTGCCTGGCTCTCTGTAAAAGCTGTAAATATTTCATTCATACACATTCCATTCCATCCACACTCCATTTCATTCCATTCCTTTCATTCATCACAATACTACAATAATTTATTTTATTTAAAAACATAAAACCATGAAGGTACAAGTAATTTAACTCTAGCTTAAAACTTATGAAAAAATCATCTGTTTTTCTATGTAAAATCAATGAATGTTTCATTCATATCAGCAATATTGCAGACTCCAGAGCTAAATAATTTTGCATTAAAGAAATTCAGCAATTCTTATACAACTCATCCTATATCTTTATGTGTTTACATTCTCCATAAGTGAAAATTAGGCTTCGTTATAGAAATAATCGAAGTTTGATGATCATTTAAACTCAAATATATTGTAATTGCATTGTTTCAAAATATAGATGCACAGAAATTAAGCAAAAATTAAGCAGTTTTAGGATGAATACAACACTAAATATAAATTAAAAAGAACTTTAAAAATCATGATTTTGACAAGATGGATGCCATATTTTATTTTGAAGTGGGTCATGTGATCTCTTCATATGATATGGGTGTAATTATTATTTTAATTTTAATTTAAAAAACTACCAAATATATTTTGCTGAAGTATTTTTCATATTTTTTATAGGATAATTTGGATATTTCCTAAAACTTTCGAAGCAATTTGTGAATTTTAAATTCTCTTAAATAATGTTTGAAAAATTAGGTCCCATAGGGTTCAATGTATTTCATTTTTTCAACTTGAGTTCAGTCCAAAACTAATTGGGTGTTATTATTCATTTATATTCCCATAGGTCCCACAGACCGTCTGGACAACATACTAAAATTTGATATTGATAAAGCCTTTTTTACGGTAGTTATCGTGCGAATGGACAGACAGACAAACAGACAGAATGAACAAAGTCATAAACACTTTTCAACTATGTTGTAAAGTGTTCAAAATGTTTCTGTTATAATATCTAAATTGTTACTATAATAAATGTAATTTATTGTGATAATTATTTTAATATGTCAGTTTTGGGGGCCCCTAAAAAATTTGGGGCTCAAGGCAAATGCCCCACCCAGTAATCAAGCCCCGATTGTGTTTGTGGTTGCATCTGTTTTTGTTAGTACTGGTGTTATGTCATATTTATCCTGATAAAGAAGGCTATTACCTTTGAAAGTGGTTGATACCTTTTTAAACCTTTAAATGAAAAGTTTAGTTTGTAAAAGGCCTTAATATCCGTTGCTTATCTGACTCATGCAATATGACAGCTGCATTGTAGCTCATAGTATTATATGATCTTAAGTTAGAAAGGCAAAGATGTATCAGCAGCTGCACTGCATGAGGCCTCATTGGAATTCAGCTCTTCATATGCTGTGTCCTGTTGCAACGTATGGCTTTATTGGAAATCAATCCATTACATAACTGGCATCTCATAAAAATGAGAGATCATAGCCATTAGCCATTACTCATTTAGCACCACCCAGGAGGCACATGTGACTTAAGGTTTGTCACGGATGCGAGTAACATTGCCAGAGATTGGTATAATGGCATTCAAAAACAAGTTATGCATAAAAACATTAGAAGGCAAAATAAAATAAGATTAAAATTAATTAAGGAAACAACCAATGGCAGTTTCCACAAAATTTAAATAACTTAAAAGGAAAAAAGGGGTTAACTTTATACATACAAAAAGGAGCCATTGAAATTAAAGAGATAGACAATTAAAACATAGAAATTATACAAATAATACAATTTAAAATTAAATTTTTCAAAACATTATCAAAGATTAGTAAATATTAAACTTGTAAAAGGATAAATTATTAAAATTTAGAAATTCTCATCAAAACTAATGAAGTAGAAAAAAATATTTCTTCAACAAATTTGAATATTAAGTCTTATATATATAATGATGTGTATCAAAATTCTTACAAACTTAATCATTTGTTTCATAAAATTAATTAATTTGATAAGTTCATAAGTTTAATCAGTGGTGGTGCAAGAGTAGATTTATATCCGTGAAATCCTCCAGTTCCATTGTGTCCTTTAAAGTGCTGTGTCCTAATGAAACTTTTATTTTCAGATTTTTTTCTGATAGCAACAGGGCCGTAGCCAGGGATGGAGTCCAAGGGGGGCTCACCCAAAACACAGTTAACCATTAGCATTAATGTACCATAATAGTTACTATTATATATTTCAATCCATATAAATTATTAACAAATAATTGCATATTTATATTTGCAAGCTAAGAGTTGATTAGGATAATCCCTATAGCTACTGCACATCAATATTAATATATAATAGTTAGAATTGATTTTAATATAAGCATTAACTAGTAGCAAAGCTGTTAATGAATCGAAGAAATTTTCTGAAAGTTAATACAAGTTAACGCTTAATATTAACTCTTAACTGCTTATCAGTTGAATTTGAGTCTATAATGTATAACAGTGAACCTCGCAATAATACAAAAGTATCTAAATATTATGGTCTCATTTTTTTTAATTTTTAAATATTTTTAAATTAAATATGTCAATAAATTGACATCAGTATAACTACAAATTCAGCTAAATTAAAAATCTTTAAAACAAAGTAATTTATTTCAAAAAATCTCACACAGGAATTATTTATACAAAATTTGAATCACATGTTGGATAAAATTTCATATCACTACTAAAAATTTAATATTTGTATCAGGGGGGGCTGAGTATACCTCTTGGGTGGGGGATAGCCCCTTCTGGCCCCTACCTGGCTATGACCCTAGATAGCAATTAGAGCAATTTTTTTATATTGTTTCATTTACACTTTTTCAACCAATGAAAATTATTTTTTTAAAAAGGTTGATGGAACCGATTTTACTCAACTGGACCACAACAAAGCTGTTGCTGTCTTGCAGGAAAGTGGAACTACAATTTCATTGATGATTTCCAGAGAATGATATAACTACCCAAACTACTATTATATTCATAATCCACAATTTTTGGCTGATTCTAAGGTGCCTTTGTGAAATTTTGCACTTAAATGCACATTATGATACTTGGTGCTCTGCAAGTGTAAAATTTTAAATCTCAAAAATCTCTTATCTGTGACAGGAATTTTAAAAAAGTAAGATTATACTAGTAATTAATTCCTAAGGAGTGACAATTAACAATATTCATAGTAATGTAATATATTAAATGTAATCTATGCTATAGTGCAAACTATATTTTCATGAATGATGAGCAAACGGAATGCATTTAACAATGTTTGCATTTGTTCTATTGGGAATTTATTTGGTGTCAATATTAAGAAGTGAGAGAGAGTTTATCAGAAAGTCGATGATCAAATTTTAAAATATTTATTTGTATATATATATATAGTAAATATGTGTATAATGTGCTCATTACATAATTTGTTGAAAATTGAGAACAAATTTAACACAGTCTTGTATTTATGTATATTTTTAGATATTTGTAACAGTGGTATCCAAATGATAGAGTGTAATTTTTGCAAGAAGTTTTTTGGTATGATAAAAAGTTTAAGTGAGAAATATTTCTCTTATAGGTATATGAATTATTGAAACTGCAGTATAATTATGATTTAAGTCCATAAATATGCAGAATGCATGCATACAAGGATCAAAATGTCGTGGCGATTTCACCATCTAATACCGTCAAGTCCTAGACTTGTTGTCTCCCATATATTTTCACCATCTAATAAAAAATTAACTCACCAGTGGTGAGCAAGTGATCACAATTTTTGAGAATGTATATATATATATATACAAAACTGAATCGAGTTATACAACAGGAATGGAGCTGTAGAAATTACTTATCATAAGCTTTTAATTCCTGTTTTTCAGATTATTATGCCAATTAAATTAAACAGTAGCGAAGTTTTGAAAACAAAAGATATAAGAATTAAAAATGAACCTCATCAAAAGGGGAATACTGTATAAATTCACATATGAGGCTAATATTTTAAGTAAAAATTGTTACCTAAATTGATTGGTCAACTTATACTTAAATTAGTTTCAAAGATTATATATATATTCTAGCTACAAAAACCAAACGTAAAATCAGTATGCAGAGTATAGTGTTGTTCTACATAGTAATATAAAAAATTATGTTTAATTTTTTCATTATAATGACATTTATATAAAAAAAAAGTTATGTGACTTAAAAGATGTATACAAATTAATCCTTAAGATTGAATACTAGAGTATTTTAGAATCATGCTCCCAATGGGGCGACCAGTATTGCTAGACTGGTTTTGCTCTCGTTAGTAGTCAACACCGACTATATGCAACAATTTTGCAAAGTCAGTCATACCATGCAGTTGGTTTAACATATTTTTAGAAAGATCAGGTTGCAATGGCCACATTCAAAGACACAAAGCCCATTGAAAGAAGACCATTCCCTTCCCAAAGCATAGAATCATGCTCCCAACCCCTATCTTGAAGAGACCTAACATGCACAAAACTGCATCAATGCTGATTGTTGAATTGATACCATTAGTGACATCACCAAGGAAGGTATTTTGGAATCATAACCCTTCAAGAACCCAAAAAAGGCATTGAATTTCAAAGAAATAATATATGGGAAAATGGAAAATAAAATATTTGGTTACCAATCTCCCCCCCCCCCCCCCCCCCCTAGAAATTTTTCTAGCACTGCTACTGGGTACAGTCTCTATGGTTGGCCACCCCCATTGGATTTTGGTCTAAATTAGGTGGCACTTTCCTGGCCACCCAAATAGATTCCCTAGACTTTGTACGTCTGAAAATTTGGATAGAAGGAAATGAATAATCACTAAATTGGGAACATGATATATTTATCGGCAGGTTTTATGGCTATTATATTATTTTAAAGATAAGAATATTTGGTTCAACGAGGAGATAAAACATTTGTGAACCACTGTTATATAAAATTTTATTTTTACTGAGTTCAAAGATCAAAATTAAGATGATACCTGGTGTGTAAATTTGCAATTTTAGTTGATATACATTAGTTGATATACAGTTGATATATATTTAAATTTGAATGAAATATGCAAAAAATATGGTCAAGCAATTTGACCAAATCTCTTTTTACCCATTTAATTTATTTTCTTTTAAAAATATTAGAACAAAACATGAAGTAAACCATTGTGCAATGTGGAATTCTGTTTGGAAGTATGCCTGCAGATAATTTCAACTGTAATATATATTTTTATTTCAGTTAAATGTTTAAGTTTTTAATTCAAATCAAAATCTCTGAGTATTTTTATTGAAAGCGATGTTGAGTACTCTTTGCTTTGAGTACTCTTTATCATATGTAGATAACTCATTGTGGTACATTTTATAAACTCCTAATTGTGTAAATATGATTAATCTAGTAGCATGAATAGAATATTGTAGTCATCTAATTATCATGTCTATGTGTTTAGTAATCTTTGAATTTTAACAAATACAGTCTTTCATTCAAAGCATTATGGTTTTCAGTCTGGAATAAAAAAAAAGATGCATGTATGTGTTAACTCATGAAATCTCCACATAGATGTGCAAGTCTGTCTGGTGCTAATTCAATAGGATGTGTTTTTGAGCTGTAAATATTTATTTATACATATAATATATATTTGTAAGGAAAGATTTGTAGTTTTGATTGTTAAAACGACCTGTGACATTAGTATAAGCAGTAAACACATTTTTAGAGAAGGATGCAAATAGTGTCTACTCTACCTAGGCTGGTATTGTTGCTCAAAAAAATAAGTGGCAAAGTGTTTACTTATATATGTGAAAACAATCTCTTTGTGGAACTGATGAGTGTTTATGGTAATTTCTGTTGAGGAAGCCTATCTTCCAGTCTTTTAATTCCTTTGTGAATTCTGATGTGGTTGTTCCACACAGTGTTGACCAAAATCATATCATCAGCAATTTGTTATATTGTAAAAATGATTCATATTTATTAGCTTACCAAATGTCTTCAGACATTTTTATTGTATTTAACTGGACTTGAGATATGTATTTGTATTCAGGGTTGGGTAAAGTTGTTTTGAAAATGTAATGAGTTAGTATCATTGTCTTAGTAACTGAAACAATGTTACCATTGCCTGTAAATAAATAAAGTAACTGCACTTACAAGTTAACACTACTACATTTTTCAGTTACTTTATACATTACTTATACTATTTTGAACACACAATGCTCACTCAACTTTTTTCTATAATCATATTTTTTATATGGTGAGGGATTATTAAATTTACAAGTACATTTGTATCAAAATTGATCTTTTATTAAAATTTTAACCTCATAATTGTTAGGCTTCTTCAAAGTATTTTCCCTTTGAGACAGATAAATATGATTGAGATAAGTATTGCGGTCAAAGGATTAGGAATTGAAACATCCAAATATGTAAATTCTGATAATGTTTTTGTGCCCAGCAAATTCATGAAATCTACTCAGTCAATTTAATATTTTTGTCTTTAATGAAGGATCTCAACCTGCAGATTCTCACTACATTTTTAATTAACTCCAGCATGCATTCAAATTCGAATTATGGCCATATATTGAATTTATAGCTGTCTCCAGCATGTTCTCAGAATCTACTCGAGCAGTTTTCATGATTTTATATTTAAATGAAAAAAACCTTTAATGAAGTGGGGCTATATTTACCACAGTCTATGTTTAGCCATGCTGTATCACATTCTAAGTTATTTGAAAATTTAAAAATGTAAATAGTGCTTTAGGGAAAACGAACAGCGAGTGTCTGAAAAAGTAACTTAGTGAATGCATTACTCTCTTCTAGTTGCAGAATCAGCTAGTTAAGTTTTTAAATTGTTTTATTGCTTGCAAAAAAGACACCCTTTTGTTTTATATATGGAAATATTTTGATTTCTCATCTGCAGATATTTTAAACAGATTTCATAAGCTAAAATTAAAAGGAAAAAGATAAATGAACAAAAATATAAAGTATTTGAAAAAATAAGAAGCATTGAAAAGTAATGAGTACTCTTTATTTTTTTAGTATCATCGCAGTTACTGCTTTATTGAAAAGTATTAAATATGGATCTCTGTTGCAAGGGGAAAAACTGTTACTTTTACTCAATTACTACCCAACCCTGTTCATACTTATTCCTCAGCTTTGGATCTAAGCAGCATTATATTGCAAATTGCTATGCAAAAAATAAATAAAAAGTAAATACATAAATGCTGAAAGAATGTTTATTGAATGAAATTTTGTATACTTCTACAATCTATATTTTATGATCTGTTTGTGAAACTAAAGTCATTACAAACAAGTTCCTTAAATCAAAGTTTATGTGGTTTAAAATGAATCACATCCAAGATTTAGGTTAAGAAACATGGGCAAAGTTGAAGATTTGTTTGAGGTTATATGGTAATGAAACAGGGTTCCTGTGACTTTTATAGAAAGTCCTTACTTTTCATTTTTAAATTTTAAAGGGCAGTACTGTGCTGCAAAAATTTTAATAGTGCACTTTGAAAAAAGTGTCATCGTTAATTTGCAGTTTGTGTAAAGCTGTGTTCTATAAGTTAGCATGCTATATTTATTGTGCATTTATAAATTCATTTATGGGTCAGTTAATTTTTAGCATTCTATATTCTTAAACATTTTTTTGTAATTGATTTAAAATATTTTTCACAATTTAACAACTGCCATGTGCATACTGCCCCTACTAGCCTCTCCTTGAATGTTCTTTTTTCCCCAAAAAACAGTTCTTAAAACTCTTCATTTTTTATGTGAATAACATATATGTTTGGGATATCTCTGGCTGAAATCGGAGTGTTATGAAAAATGTAAACATTTTAGATACTTATATCGCCAAACCTTATAGATATAAAAGTAAACAATGGCTACTTGTTTTGTTAGAAATATGGTACAGTTTATGAATATATAAAAATAATTTTAAAATTTTGAACTTTGAAAAAAAAAAAATCTGAAAAGTTTTTGCTTCACTTTTGTTTACTTTAACTCAAAATATCTACTAAACTATAAACGATAGATATAAACAATAAGATGTTCAATAGGAAATCTAGTTTCTAAATCAATAATCTGTTTTTACAAACGCTCTTATAGTTTTCTAGGAACCGTCTTGTCAAATTGAAGAAGATTGAAAATTTTCTGTTTTTTCAAGTTTGTAATGCTTATACATCAAAAACTAAAATCGATGAACTATAAAAAGTAATTTATAGCTTTTTAAAAGTCATATAAGGATATGTAATTGAATTTTGGATTGGGGTTTTTAATTTTGGAAATGCAGTGCTTATAATTTCGATATTTTAATATTTTGAGTTATTTTGAAAAGGTGGTTTTAATTTCAATATTTCAATATTTTGAACTGTTTTGAAAATGCTCAGAGAAGACAAACCACCCACAAAGAAAGATGTTGTTCATGCGAAACCATTTAGGCTCCATCAAACTGGAGCCACTGTCAATTTTTCCCTGATGGTAGCTCAAACAATGTAGTTCAGATATTATTTGTGCATATAATGTGCTACATTTAACTTCTAATCAAATTTAGTTAGAATAGTAAATATTTCTTTACATACAATTCTAGAATTTCTGAAAGTTAAGTATTATGCTTTTAAAAAAAACATTATTTTGGTCTTAAATATTGATGGATTATGTTAAATGTAATCGTGAAAGCTTATTTCTGATCATCAAGATCCTTAAAACTTTTTAAAGGGGGGGGACTCTGTAAAAATTTAAAATAAGGTCAATTCCAAATGATTGTCTGTGTATATTACAGTATCCTGCCTTAAATGGGCTTTTTTTAATTTTTAGTCTCTTGGGGCTGTATTACAGTAGTTTAACCTATATTTAAGCTCCTTTGATCATTCATGTAAATTTTTGGGGATATTTCTATATTGCAGATAATAGCATTCCTCAAATCATGAATTTGAAGAGGATTTTTTTACTGATGCATAGAATTAAACATTAGGTTGAAATATCTTTCACAGATTAAAAGAAAAAAAAACATTTCTGCTTTGTGTGCTTAAAATATTATAGAGATCTGCAATTTTATTTTTAATGTAGTAGACACTGCTTATTGTAATTACAGATAATGGAATCATTTGGCTATTGTTATTGGATTGCCAAAGTCCCCCGGTTGTATATACATTGTATACAATAATTATTGGTTACTGTAACCAGTGATTCGCTTAATGTGATGAAAGTGTTTCAGAGAGGCTATGCAATTTTTCTTCCTAACCTTGTGCTGCCACCCTGATCAATTGATTTAGGTTTCTTGTGGTAACATGTTTCCAAATAAATGAATGACAAAAGAAAGTCGATAGGTAGGTAAGTGAATATCTAAATATTTTTAGGGGGGGGGGGGTGCTCACCAATCTGTTAATCTCCTAAAATTCATAATTTCATTTATGCTCTGTATGCTGAAAAAATATTCTGATCTGTTAATTTATTCTTTTTTTTTTCTTTTTCCTTTATTGTAGAGAATTTCCTCATATTTTTTTTCTTCTCTTTTATATCTTTTTTTTATTATTCTTGCCTTTGCTATATATATTTAACTACATGTTGTTAATGATTGCTCAAAAACTACAAATTCTGCCTGTTGATTATTTTGAAGCAAAATACAATAACCATGCATTCTTATGATTCACAGAAAATATAGAATTTCAAATAAATTACAAAATATCAAGACTCTTGTTACTTTGTAAAAATATGTGTATATAAAGAAACTTTTATGGATTTTCTTGTTAATGAAACTGGGGTATTTTTACTTATTTAATAAAGTATTTAATATCTTAAGTTTTGTTTTATTGATTATGTATATAGACTGTTCTGGTGTAAAACATATCATAAATTTGACTTTGTTTTGAAATTTTTAAGCATTATTAAAAACTTCAAAATATCTAAACTCTGTTGCTGTAAAGTGTTTATTTTTGTATAATGCGAATGTAAAAGCAAAACAAATACTTCAAATTACTAAAATTCAAATTATATCTTAAAGTTATCTGTATGTTAAAAGTGTTTTGTCTGATTTTCTGATGTTAAAAATTCAAAATATTTAATGCTACATACTGATATGTATTTCCAAATGTTGTTATTTATATACAGCAATCTCTACATTTATACATTCTTTATATATATAAACTCACTTTAATACAGTTGGTACTGTAGAACTTGCTTACTTAGTAGAGTACTAGCCAATTTGAACACACCATAATGAAGATCAATAGACTTCTGAAATTTATTATACCAAATTTTATTTAGATCACTTAATTTGTTCAAGAGCTATCTACAGATACACAGATACCATTGAAAACATTTTTAATATTTTTATAACATTTTTTATAGGGTTAAAAAATGCATATATAATTTCAATTTTGAAAAATAGAGGGTCTTTCCTTCGAAAAATAGGACTACTCCTTGTATAATGTTTTTTAAAATCAATAGGTTCCGATTGAAATAATTGTACTAAATTTCATTTTAATTGCTCAATTTATTCCAGTGATATTGTGCCCACATGTGACAAGGAAAAAATGGTTTCATTCATTCATTGAAATAATTGTACTAAATATCATTTTAATTGCTTAATTTATTCCAGAGATATTATGCCTACATGTGACAAGGAAAAAATGGTTTCATTCATTCATATTCAGGATGCTCAAAATGTGTAAATACATCGAAATCTGCAAGTTAGATTTTTGAGCCTATCGTAATACTTTACATATACTTTTTATTGTAGGTAAAGTTAAAATATGAAAATGCAACTTTGTTCAGAAAGGGGAGTACCTGTAAAGATACTTGAAAAACAGATAAGTTAACTGTGTTTCATTGCACGATAAAAAAAAAAATTCACAGTGACTATCACAACCTAGATTTGTCTTTTGGAAACTACAGAGGGCTCACAACTTCTTGGGACCATTTCCATTATCAAATGTTAAAAGAAAAGTGCCTGAATAGAATACAGTAGTAAAACAATAGAGACCTTCCGTGTGTCAGGGTTGTTAGTCTGATACATGCCCATTTTGTGTAGGGGTTAGGGAGTGGCCACTCTGTCAAAACCAACTTTTACCTCCAATATTTATTTATTTATTATAAATGGCCAGGCACTTGATACATTCCATCATTCACCTATACATCGGGCAGTATTGTGAAACATTTAGCCATCATATGGCGTTTGCCCCATTGCACCAGTGGGGGCAGAGCACACTGCGTCCAACAACACAACATCCATTCCTGCAGGTTGGACTTGAACCCACAACCCAGCAGCTGAGCAAGCACAAGGAAATGCTTGCCTTTACGACTCAGTCAGCTTTGCCTCAAATATATATCTATACATCTACAAATATATGTATATGTATAGTGTTCTAGAAGTAACTTAATGCAGGCAAGCTATTGGTGTAGTTTAAAATTCGTTAGAACTTTTTTTTAAAGTAAAAGTACACATATTGTTTCCAATTGTCAGTCATCAAGCAATGATTTCTTTGGGCACTCTCACTGTCAACTCCTTCTGGAAAAACATGGCCTAATGACAAAGAACAATTTAGGAATAAAAGATAAGGTATTTCAGGGAGAAGAGTGGAATTTTTAGTTACCACACCATTCTACAAGGGAAAAAAATGTGTTTTCTAGCTGAAATCCAAACGTTAAAATCATTATGCCACCACAAGTTTTAGAAAAATGTTTGGCACTAGAGGCCAATATCTGATATGTCAGCTAGTTAACAAATACAATCCCTTTCATTTCCATATTTCAAGTAAAAATACAAATATTACAAATTTTTAACATGTGTTTACTTTAGGATGATGAGTGTAGAAAGGAAATGAAAGCTTTAAGTATTTGTGACATAAGTGAGCCAGCCCCCTAAGGAAAATATGTGGTGTCACCAACTCTGTACTATTAGTGCTACTTTTACTAATTGCTGTATTTATTTGAGATCACTGTCTAATTTACTTAAACAACATTTCATTCAACTCATTAATTTTTTATCGAGGAATTCAGTAAAAATAAAACAACTATTTATTGAACATGAATATTAATAAACACCCTTATGCTAATTAAACATTCCCCCCCCCCCCCCAATAGTTATCACATTTATTCAGAATAGCTTGTATCTTTTTTACTTGATGATATATCTGGATTGTCAATGACTTGGTTTCTCAGGTTGCCACAAAATGTTATCTGCAGTCCTTCATAAACTGTTAGAAATTCAACATTTTAAAAAACTTTTTTGATTTAGGTTCAATTTTTACCATGGTTTGTGGTTTTTTTTATTAATTTTTTTTTTTAATTGAATTTCTTTATTTAAATCAGATTTTTTCAATTTATATCTGATTTTCTTATTGTTTTTTAACTTTTAAAATAATATAAATACTTTATTCCATAAATAATTTCATTTTATACTCATTTTGTGAATTTCAGAAAGTTTCTGAAAATTTAAGCTAATTTTGGAAATGAAATGAAGGGTCTTTTACATTATTAAACCATAAAAATTTGAATTTAAAATATTTATGCAGTGGTTCTTATTAGTTATGATTCAAAATGCACTTGTGATGGGCCCTTTTTAAAATTACATGCCCCTCCCCCCCCCCCCCCACCTTTCTTTTTTCTTCTTCTTTTTTGTCAAGAATCCATTAGCTAATAACTTACTATTTTTGCAAGTGGTGAACAAAAAGCTTAGATTAATGGATTAATGTTAAGTATTCAAGTTTTAAAATTTAATCAAGAGAACTGAATTTAATTTAAGATTTGTAAAAAAGAAAAGCGATTAGTTCTCAAAATTGAAATATACTTTACATGTATATAAAGCTTAGTTAATTTTAAAAAATAATTAACAGGGTTTTTTTTGTTTGTTTTTTTCAATTTAGTAATTTTTTTTCTGAATAATTTTCTCTAAATCAATTAGAATAAATTAATAATTTGATGGCCATATTTTTTTTTTCTCTTGAATAATACCTGATTTAAATCAATTCATTTTAATCATGATTTAAATCAACGAACCCTGCTTTTTACAGTGCATAAGAATGAGGAGAGTGGATCCTTCTATACCTAAACAACATCCTATTACAATAAAACTACTGCTTGTGAGATTATAACTTTCTAATACTTCCCTGAAGAAAACAAGGGTCAGAAAAATAGGTGACTACAATTTTTTTGTGGGCATTATGAGCTCTCTCTTCCTCAGGCCAAGAACAGTGTGCTCTTAACCCTTTCGGGACGGCGGCATTCCGGAGCTGTCGCGCCCCAAAAGACGACGCGTTTCACTTCCGAACTGGTCGAAAAGGATGGCGCATTTTTTGCGCTAAGCCTAACTCTCGAAAAAAATTCACTAAAAATCACCTATTCAACACAGAAATCTACTTTTTACAGGAATAAAAGAAATATTTATGTTCTATTTGATGTATAATTTTCATACAAATCTGAATACAAAATACTCGTTAGTTGCTCCCATTCTTTTATCCGAAATAACGAATAATTTCACTGCCTCTAAAACCCAAACAAAAAAAAATACTCTCTTATATTCCTATGATTCACCAACGAAATCATAACGCTGAAATAAAAATAAAAACCGAAACTCAATTATAAAATTGTTGATGCTACGAGAATTGCTCTGTTTGTTTATGTTACAAAATGATTTTCACCGCTCCAAATGGAGAAATAATTCATTCGATCCTCTTCTGCCAAGGTCATGCCTCTGCAAAATGCATTGAAGTTAGTTCCATGGACAAGTAACGCCATCTAGTTCAGAAAGTAAAACGTTCTGCGTAGTGGCACTTATAGGTGCCACTATCCGCTTGCGGTAAAATTTCCTCTGGCCCGAGTGAGTACCGTTCGTCCTTGAATGCATGTTCGCATCTGGCACCTGGGCGTGCCATTCGTTGCGAAAGGGTTAACAAATGCTAAGATATAACTTCAGTTGTGAGTACCAAAACTTGTAAATCTATCAAGACTCGAATTCCAATTTCTGACTTCATTCCAATAATTTCCCTATACATTACCATCTATGGTATAGAAAGTAAAAAAAAGAAATTGGCTAGCTGATTTGCAAAAGGGCGCAAGTCGCTTTTGTTTATGTGTTTCATATTAAGCGATTTTGAAGCAGAAAGATAAAGGGATCCATTTAAAAAATTTTTTGATTGGTCGAGGCGAGTATGAAAATTCTGATATTTATTATTAGTTTTGTGCTAATTGTAGGAATATCAGCAGCCGAACCACACAAGACAGAGGAGCAATAGTGACTTTGGAAATAAGCTCTTCAATTGATTAAAAGCTGTTGCATTATAATCAGGCTAATAAAGTAATAGTATAAATGCAGGGATTGCTGTATTCAGTTTAATTACACTGACCTTTTTGTGTACATTCCTCTGTTATACAACCCTTATTGTTACCGAGAGTTGTACTACTGGGAGATAGGTCATTGTATGTTGATATGTATGTATTTGTGTTCTGTCTATGTAATTTACTTGTATTAAAAATTTGTGTATTGCAGTATAACCAAAATCAAAGTTCGTGGATGCTGTAGTTGAGGTAACATATCGGATGATACTATAGCTGAGGTGCAATGTGTTTGTGTGTTCAATTTAAACTGTTTTTTGCTGTTTCATTATAAAATTAGTAAATTAAAAATAATTTTATGGAAGTATGCCTTTTATGGCAAATGCTTCTTATATAAAATATGTAGAAAATTATGCTACTGGATACAAGAGGTATTCTATTGAACAGGATAAAAACTACACCAATGTATTTATAACTGTACCAACCTTATAAGAGTAGTTCTTTCATTCATAAGTATCAGCTAGAACTCATAGTGATTTAATTGATTTATTATGAAATATATCTTTGCATATGAAATATGTGAGGAAAATGATATTTGCAACGAAATAATTTCACATGTTTGGCATAAGTGTAAACTGAAATATTTTAAGTGTTTGTAGGTAGTGAATATCCAATTCATACCTTTAATTATGTTTTTATGTAATGGGGCCATCGTACATGCAGTATCAGGTAAGGATGGGATTATGTGCTAACGCTAATTCAAAAAGTGGCTATTTGAATTCCTTTTGATGTTTTATGAAAAGCTATTAAAATTTTTGGTTGGAGTTAATTTTATGAATGTTTTAAGTATAAAATTCATTATGCTATGTTACATACTGTAATATAGCTGAATCTGCTAACAGACTAACCTAGTTCTAGGTTACCCTGTTAGTCTAAGTTAGCCTCAACTCTAGAGTTATATAATAGAAAATAGGGCACTTGAAATTTCAATAAATATAAGAATTAATGAATTATTCATTTTAAATATACATCAGTAAGCAATCTACAGGTGACAAATAATTTAAAAAGAACCCAAAAAAACTACTGTCGAGAAAACTAATGTAATATAAAATTATACATACAGCATACAATAAAATTTAGGAGTCAGCTAGTTTCAAAAGCAGCCTTTTTCTTCATGATAAGCAAGAAGTGCAAACCTTAAACTTGCATGAATAATCTCTTCTGTTCTGGCGTCGCTCATTGGAGACACTAAACAGGGCTTTTTAAAAATTCTGCTTGACTAAATAAAATGCTACCAGGTTTAGTTCTAGGTCCTGTTGATGGAAGACAGCATTTTATGAATATTCAACTATCCACATATTATTTTTAGCTCATCCACAGTTGTTTGAAAATTGCATTTTTTGAAAGAAGGAAAATGAACCGCATACACAAGAGTAAGTTTCTATATTTTTGACTATCAATTTCATGAAAATGTGTTTTACATTGTATTAATTAGCTTAAATGCAGTTCTTTCTAATGACATTATTAGTTTTAAGTTATAGCCTTCCTACTTGTTAATAAGATTATAATAATTTTGGTCATCATTGGCCAATATAAGTGCTTAGTTTGAAATAACCGTAATGCCATTTTTTGAAATGAAAGTGAACTGCAAAATGCAGACTGCAAGGGTCAGAGAGACTATAGTTACTATACAATTAACACATATATCACCGAAAATTTTCTCCTTGAAACATCTATTTCTCAGGATGTGTTATATATATAGCTCAGACGATGGCTGATTTGGATTCAACGTCAAATTTTGCAGTGGATAGGCGTATTTACTAAGGATTTCAAGTTCTGATTCAAAATTTTGAATTTTACTTTTATTCCTCGGGATCCTTCCATCTATTCCTTCAACATCTATTTCTCAGGATCTGCTAAAAATAGAGCTTAGATAATAACTAATAGGGATTTAACATCAAATTCTGGAAGACTTAGGTTGATTCAGTAAAAATTTTCACTTCCAGTTCCTTTTCCATTTCTGATTCAAAAATCTTCCTGGAAGCATCTATTTCTAATAATGACGGATATGGATTCAGCACCAAATTCTGGAGGGCTTACAGGAACTCGCTAAGGATTTCCACTTCCGGTTCTGAAGATGCCAGTTTCAATTAAAAAATTTAAATTTTCCTTGAAACTACTTCATGGGATCTGCTTTATTGCTTAGATGATGACTGATATATGGATTCAACATCAAATTCCGGAGGGAAATGAGAGATTACTAAGGATTTCCACTTCTGGTTTAAATAATTTTCTTGAAACATTATTTCTCAAGATTGACTGTAGATACTTAGTTGATGACTAATATGAATTCAGCATTCTGGAGGAGGTAGGAGGGTTCATTAAAGATTTCCACTTCAAATTTCCTTCAAACAACTATTTCTCATCATTGACTATAGATAGAGCTTAGATGATAATTGATATGGAATCAACATTGAATTTCAGAAGGGGTTGGGGGATTTACAAAGGATTTCTAGTTCTAGAAATGTCACTTCTGTGTTTTTACAAAAATTCATGTGTTTGGGAAGAAGAGAATAAAAATGCTTAACAGTTTTGTCAAAAATGAAGTCATTTGCCACTATATGAAATCTCCTTTACAAATTTCTTATTTTATGATGTTTCAGATTGTGTGTGTGATATACTCTTTATAATAAAAAGAAAAACTTAATATAAGGAAATTAAGATTTCTGCAAGAAGTGTGTATATATAGTGACATATGCAAATTCTAATTCTTTATTTGTGATGGCCGATTTTGCCTTTGATTGCCATCTATGCAATCATAAAATACTTATATTTTATCATATAATATTTTAGTAGTTTTCTTCAAAGGGTTTCATAGGAAAATGTGTCGTGGGTGTACAAATAATTTTGATTTTTTTTCCTTCCATTTTATATTGTTTTGTTTATATGAAACGTATTTAGTTTTAAATTTTGTTTACTAATTTGAAAAAAAAAAGCTTGCATAACATTTGTTAAATAGGGATACGAATAACCACTTATTTTGTTTTAGTGTTAAATTACAAATCAATGAGTCGAAATAACTTATGTTGACTGATCTAGCTTCTGATGTTTAGCTTAGCAGTTGTTGTCTTAGATGGAGTATTGTTTTATTGTACAGTTGTTTAACATTCATCAATTGTTATCACTTAAGATTAAAGGGCTTAGACTGATCAGGAGCCAGACATAAATATATTCTAGCGATGTTGTGTCTAATGTTATACTTCTATTTGTTAAATTTTATGAACGGTTACATTTTTCAATAATTTATGATGCCAAAGAATTTCATTTTAATATACTTTTTTTGGGTATAAAGCCAGGCATTTATCTGTTAATTGCATTTATTTATTATGTTTTTGTACTTAATTTATTTGAGATATGTTTAATTTTTTTTTTTTTTTGTACATTGCAGATTTATACACTTATTTTGTACTTATGTAAATACAGAATGAATTATATGTTCATGGTAGCATTTTTACTGTATATTTTCCTTCATATCGGTGATAGTAAACTTTGTTAGCTTCATAAAATGTGAGTTTCCTTTTCAAAGAAGTCTTGTTTCCTTTTATTTATGCAAATTCACACACAAATCTCTCTTTAATATTAAAATAAATACTGTACTTGTGATACAGCATATTATAGTTACAGAACCCAATTGGGGGGTGGGGGCATTCCCAAAGTTAGGATGGTGCTTTCATTACAGGTAACTGCATTCATGGACTGGTTACATACTTATGTGCTCATCAACATGGAATAGTTGATATCTACAATGTCAACAAAAAGTTGCCATAATTATTTCTACACTTGTTACAATTTCATAAGCTGCACATCATTTTGAAGCCATCTACGTAGCAGAACTACATTTGTCAGTTCCCAAAATCATGGTTTTTCTTACAGATATTGGCTATTACCTGTAAATGGCAGCATTTAAGTGGAATTTGGGCAATTTATTTCAAGTTACATATTAATTAAAATTAAAGTATTTAATAAAGGATTCATCAAAAGTAAGAATGTTTTTAATTGCAAATCTATACATTATATAACATTTCACACATAAGTGACTTAGATAAAATACATATACAATGTGTATTATGATCAACTTGATAAAATCAAACTTCCTAAAGAAATATATTTTTTTTACTTTAAGAAATCTTCTGGGCTCCTAATTTTTTAGGCTTTGCTTGATGCCTTTCTTTTAATCGTTGTCGCCTTTGCATTTTATCTTCTCGAGCCCTGCTCATTTCTTGTTTCTGAAGAGAAGATTCTGAAGTTGATTCTACAAGTGAATCTGGAAAAAGAAAATTTATTTAGCCTTTAACTGTGTCATTCATTTCCATTTAAAATTTCTGAAAATTGAAATGTATAAATAAATAAAGTTGCAATAACTTTTTTCTGGATATCAAATAAAACTACAAATTAAGTTTTCCTTGGCTTTTCAGGAGAAAATAGACTAACTTTCCAGAGTGTTTTACCACTTTTGTGTGTAAAAAATGTTAAATCAGTATTGGTTTGCCCGAGCAAAATGTGATAGTTTTCCACTGGGACTAATTAGTAAAAAAATACGAGATTTTAGTGTGCTAGGAGGTTGAGAGAAACAACCAAAAACTGAAAGTCTCACAAGAAAATAGAAGTGGCAGCTATTACAATAACAGAAAGGAATGTTATGTTCACACCTTGGTTAGAAGCACCAGCATCCCAAGAGTCCCAGTTATCATTGGAATTCCAATCATCTACTTTTGGAGATAGCTGTTTACTTTTCAAAACTTCTTTTTTGCTTTGAAATGAACTAAAGGGATCTTCATTTTCGGCAGGGAAAAAACTTTTAAGCTTCTCTGTGTTCTGGAAAAAAAAGACATACATGTTCATAAACAGTTATGAAAACAAATAATTATTTAAAACAAAAAATATAAATAGAATGTTCTTTTAGCACAAATAATAAATAGACCCTACAATAAAACACTGCAAAAATAAAAATGTAGGCTTCTTGCCAATGTGGGTTAGCATATATGTCAAACAAAATGCACTTTAAAGCATCTCTGGGAAAGCATTAAAATTATGGAGATCACCCTATAAACTTAAAAAATCCTTTTATTTTTTATATTTATTCAATAAAATGTTAAGAATTTAAAAAAAATTACAAAATGTTTCATTTAGAACATATTTCAATAAAATTGGTGAAGCAATACATGCACAAATACAAGTCTCCCTAACAGTAAGATTATTTTTGCCAAAACTGTTATTTTTAATCTTGCATGCATTGTAACATCATAACTAACACAGAATCTTAAAACTTTGCATGCTATTAAAATATATATATATATATATATATATATATATATATATTACGCTTTATTATTTCCTTTTTATGTCTTAATTTCTTTTATTTCTTTGTATTTTGTAGAAAATTTTGGAATAGTGTATTATGAGTTACTACATACATTTTAACATTGGATTTACTAATTTATATTTATATATATATATATATATATATACTTCACCTAAATTTAAGTAACAATTTAAGTATCTAAATTTAATGTCAAAAAAAGTTAAAAAAAAAAAAAAATCTACGAATTTTTTTTTTATATTTTTAGTATTTAATCACAAAACTACCTTAAAAGTTATTTATTTATGCAACTTTCAATATAATTTTAGTGGCGATTAAAGTAGCCTCTTAAGAGATTATATTAAAAGAATTGGTAATGGATGTATCACAGGTTGTTTAGAGACCTGTGTATGCAAACACAAGACACACTTACTTTCAAAAATTATCAATTAATCATAAAAACAAAATGTTCTACCAAACTTTTATTAGATGTTTTTTATCATAGTAATAGATAAAAGAGTATGACAACATACCCTAAAAATTTTAATTAATGACAAGCCCATAAAATTTTGGATATTCCACTACAAACAATGATTGTTTTAACTGGTAAGGGTGATCGTTCCCCTTAAAAATAAAAAAAATGATAAATATTTTATAGCAAATTACTACTGGATGATAATCTGCCAATTTAATTTTTATTTGTTTCTATTATTCAAAAGTGTTCATTTTTTGTCTTATTGTAATTTTTGGTCTTATTGATCATTATTAATAATGAATTATAGATCTTATTGATCTGGGATCCTCCCTCCAAATCAATAAGACCTATAATTCATTCTCATAGAGCTAGACCTATAATTCATTAAACAATAATATGTTAAATAAAAATTTGAACATTGGAATTCATGGCATCTTTTAATACGTTAAATAAAATTGCATCTTAACTCATGCAATAATACCAGATCAAAATCAATAAAAATTTTCAAGTATTTGGTTAATGATTTGTCTATGACATCATATTTCTCAAAGTTATGATTTGTCCATGTTTAATTTTTTAGCTGTCTTATATCCCAGAGTGAACCCAGAAAAGAATTTATCATCCACAGTTATATTTTCCGATTTCATTCTATTCCTTCTTTACCTTACTACGTGGCACAACCAATGCCACTAGTTAGCACTCACTGGCATGTGGTAAGCTCATTTGGTATGTAGTTCTTGGCTTAGAAAACTTTTGTGTTTCTAAAAAGTTATCTACTTTTTTTTTTCTTGCATCGCACTTTACATTGTGATCTAGTTATTTATCAAACATTGTATATAACTTTGAAAAGTAGACTAAAAACTATAAATGTGGTTAAAAGATAATACATACTATATTTAGTTAATACCACTGAAACCCGCAGGTATTCTTCCCTATAATTCATTAAACAGTAATTTGTTACATGAAAAAAATTGAATACTGGAATTTATGATGTCTTTTAATAATAAGTTAACTAAAATTGCATCGTAACTCATGCAATAAATATGTGACAAAAAAGATCAATCTATATTAAATCATGATCTATGCCAATGTATTTTATAGTGAGATACTGATTGGCATGCACATCATTATATGATTTACACTTCACAGCTTGCTCATTGACGTAACATGCGAGCGAGCACCATCTGGATGAGGCTGATTCGAAAAAGTATTTTTGTCCATTATTTGGAGAAATTAAATTTACCCAGCATTGAGGCCTACAGTTTTGGAATGAGGAGCTCAAAATCTATAAAAGTTCTTCAATTAAATATCTATATATGCTCTATAAGCAAACAAATAAAAGTTTTTTTTTTTATGCAAGTCATAAGACATCGACAAACAATTTTTTATTAACATCAATGGGATATAAAGTTTCATAGCATCAAAATAGCCTCAATTGATTTTTATGGGGGAGGGGGGGGGGATTTGCATGTTATTTACCTACACAACATTTTTAATTTTGTTTACAGGGATATGCTCAAATGTAAGCTATGACTTACAGTTTGGTAGATTTTAGTGTGAATGCTTTGGTCTTTATATATGGTATGCAATAAAAAACTAAAATTTATCAAACAATGAAAAACAAAATAATTCACTCAGCTGTCTAAATAAACAGAAAGATACTTAGTTGTTAAAACAGCATAAAGCAACTATTTAAAGGTATCAATTGGTTTTAAAAGCAAAAATGACAAACTTTCATCAAGATAAATGAGGCAAACATTTACATCTGCAAAAGCAAGAAAAAGTCTAAATGTGTTTTGGACAGATATTTTCTTGCTTTTGCCGGAGTGAATGCTCCATTATATTTATTTATTTTTCAATTAAAATAATTTATTAGTGTAATTAAGAATGCACAAATATCAGTATACATGAAAATGCCTCACTTTAACATAGTTGCTGCCAGGTTGAAAATTTTCCCAATCATCCTCCCAGTCATTAGCATCACCACTTTTAACAGAGGGTAAATCAGACATTTCACCTTTTTCAACATGAACCTGTATATAAAACATTCAAAATGAACCTCAGATAATAACCAGTCCAGTCACATTTTTTGAAAAAGCACTTAACTTGTAATAAATATGTCAATATCTTCAATAGCATAAATATTTTTCCATAGTATTTTTTATGGAGAGGTTATCATAGCAGTACATTGATTTGCACTTTATACTGGTGCATAGACACTGCACTCCGATACATGCCTGGTGTCTATCCACTGCATGGACATGGCTAATGAAAGACATCAAGATTATCAAATTCATACTGAAAATAAACAAATATATAGCACATACTATCTGTCCTTGCACATGTACACTGGCTGCCACTCTGCAGATCACGCCTAGTAGCTTATGATAAACACCAAGATTTAGGATCACGAGCATAAATATCTCCTATGGTAATTTAGGAGGAACCCGCTAGATAAAAGTGCCTTTATCTAGTGGGCCTTATTATTCATTATTGTAAAAGAATATGAAACTTAATCATTGTTGAAAATTGTTCAACAAAATATTTTTAAATTCAATATTTCAAAATTAACATGCACAAACTAAATTAAAAATTAACATGCACAAATTAGCTAAGAAAAAATGTTAGATATAGATACACAATCTCATGTATTTTAATATTACAAATGTATATATTTTTTTCATTTCAGAATTTTAAAAATAAACTAAAGATTGAACAACTGCTGTAACAGCAACATTTAAACTGATCTTAGTATGCATGAAATGGTTAATATTGAAATCACTGAATACAGCTGGTTGTATTATTGAATGAATTTTGCTCTAGTTTTACAAATCTCATCTAAATAGTTATCAAAATTTGATAATAATCGTACTCTCTAGCCAACCACTATGGCATACTGGAAATATTTATTCTCATTAGATCAGTGAAGTCAATCAGCAATAGCCATAACTAGCACTTGGGTGGAATGCATCCGCAAAGCAACATGCTCAATAATTTGAACATATTTTTTCTTGTGAATCAGCTAGTGATTCAAGAATCCTTAATTATGAAACATAATTTTCATAATTATGTTTCACTGTTACCAATTATTACAAATTTTTCTATTCAATAAATAATGCAGTTTGCAATCGTATTTCTAATTCTTACATTGTTTCTTGATCTGTGGTAGCATTTTTCCTAGACATATTTTCATAGGCATTACCATTAAGTATCATATTCTGTATATTAGTAGAATAAATGTTCCATAAGCAACGGTATATAAAATGGGTGACAATTTTGCCACAAAAGTGATTTTAACTAACTTTTTCTTTCAAAACAAGAGGGACTTGAAAGTCCCATTCATTTTAAATGCCACTTACATTGCACTTAGTGATTGCAATACCGGTATTCGGTATTTTTTTAAATATTATACCGGAATACCGGTATTAATACCAGTATTAGGAATTTTTCAAAAAAGGTACAAAAACACAGATGTTTCTTTGCCATATTTATTAGTTTTATACAAAAAAATGCATAAACTATAAGAATATAAACAATTTTGTTATGTACAAATATAAAATAAAGGAACAAATGTTATAATCAAATATTATTAATAAGAGCAGTAAAATAATAATTTATAACATTAGAAACAAAAAATATTTACAGTATTACAATACAATAAAGGAACAAAATATATAGTATTATTATTAAGAAGAGTAAATATCACATAAAAATCTTGTTATAATAGTTATTAATAGAAAAAACAACAACTAATTTATTAACTGCATATTTTTGAAATGTGATCATAAAAAACATAATGCAAGCCTGGAACGTATTTTTGTGCACAAATTACCTGCAGTTGAAAATGCTCTTTCTGCATCCACGCTGGTTGGTGGTACTGTTATGAATAACTTCCTCTAAATATTTGCCTCATTTTCTAACAACTTGGTCTCTCGTCTGACTTGTTTTGGATAAATCTATTTTTTGTATTACTTTTGTATTATTGTTTGTGACAATTTTTTTATTTATAACTAATTGTAATTTCTTCTCAAGAGACAATTCTTTTCCGATATTAACATCAACATCATCTTCAATGAATTCCTCTGGATAGGTTTGTGTTTGCTTTTCATAAATGTTTTTGTGGAAATTTACGACAAACTTAATTAAATTTGACCTTGTTAGCTTCTTTTCTTCATTTTCGTTTTCTTTTTTTAAAGTCGTTATAATTATGTAAATACCTTAAAATATTTTCTAGTTCACTATACCTTTCCTCTATGCGAATTTGCAATGCACTGCATAATTTCTCAGATAGTGGAGTGTCCCGATATTTGAGTGATTGCAACATACCTGTCCTGATCTTTAAGTGACAACTAATAGGAGTTTCAGAGAACTGCACCTGTGCACGGAGATGTTAGTTTAGAATATGATCTTGTCTAGTAATTCGTATTATTAGATAGTTTAGAATATTAAATTCTAAGTTATAGTTCATGCTGGAAATTAACTAAGCCGGTGCAAGGAGTATTTTATTTTACAATATTTATACGTATTTTTAAAAATACGTATAAAAATAGTATTTTTATACATATTTTTAAATATATTTATTTACATACATATTTTCAATATTTATTTCAAATAACAGTAGATGCCCAATAAGTTAAATTAAACCCTTTATTAAAAAAAATATTTATTATAGCTAATACCGAATGTACCGGTATTTTACCTTAGCAAATACAGGTTTTATGAAATTACAAAATAGCACGAAATACCGGTATTCGGTATACCGGTATTGCAATCACTAATTGCACTATAAGGATTTCTGACCATGTTCACTATTAAGACGTTTATACCTCACTTTGTGGTTCTAGGAAATTTCACTAAATGACAGCACTGGGCCTTATTTCTAGATTGTCACAGCACTGATTGAATCATATTTCACATGTGTTTTTGTTTTGAGCAAAATTATAATTTCAGTGTACTTTCTTCGTTGTTTAGGTAAGTAAAACTTGTTTATTTTTTTCCCTTATACATTTACTATTAATTCCCCCAAAAAAGATTAATAAAATTCCCTATTCTTGCTATAGAAAATTATCTGTACTGACAAATCTGAAGAATACGATATGCTGATTAGTTTGTAAACCAAATTTAAAAAAACTGAATTTAGTAAACATATGCCCAAATGAAAGCATTAAAGTGATAGTAAAAGTTATACCCATGACATTTATATCCTGTTGCAAGAATTGGTTAAACACAATAGAAAATATATGAATTTGAAATATATTTGCCTACATAAAACAGACAACTTAAATTGAAACTATCAATCATTCTTATATCCTTTATATCATTATTCTAATTGGATAGACTAAATGAAAATTGCCTGCTGTATAAACACATTTTAATCAATTCCATTACTAAGCAACATACCATTTTAACCACCAAATAAAAGTTTTTGAATCATGAATTTAATTATAAAAAATGAACAAATAAATTGACAAAAAAAAAAAAAAAAAAAGTTAAAGTTTCATAGAGCTAAGACATGAGACTTCATGATGACAAAATTTGAAGACCGTATCTAGAATAGTTATTTCTTGACAGAATTTTAATTTTGAGCATTATGTCGCTTTGAAATAAAAGTTATAGAATCCTTAATTTAATTGTAATAAATTAACAAATAAAGTTACAACAAAAAGAGTAGAAGTCTTTTGGAATAAGACTTCACAATAACAAATGTTGAAAACCGTACCTGTAAAACTGTTTTTTGTGGAATTTTAATTTTGAGCAATATGTCAAATAGCCATAAAAGTTGAAGTTTTTATGAAAACACCATGATTTTTTCAGGGAATACTTATAACATTATAATCTTACATTTAAAAATTCAAATCTCTATCTGTAAAACTTGTGAATATAGATTTTTAAATGTCAATTCCTACTATCCAGGCGAGACAGAGAGAGATGTTTTCGGATTCCTAGTTTGGAAGGCGGGGTCTGTGATCATGTTGAATTTTTCGCAATGCATTTTACAATGTTTTTTGGGTTTTTTAAAAATCTGTAAAAAAACTATCAACTTTTTTTCAAGTTCTGGATTTTAGAGGGTCTTTGAAATTTATGTCTCCTATTCAAACCCAAAACCAAGATTCTGACCCATTTTTTGTAGAAAGCGATGCATTTTTTACAGACCCCTATTTCCCCCTCATTTTAAAGGGTTTTTTTTTATATATATATATTTAAAAATCTATTAAATTTTTCTAAAATTTCAAGACCATCTCCAGTTTAACAGCTACATTAAAACGAATAAAAATTGTGAGCTTCTAGGCCGAATAGGAGCTTTAGAATAGGCAAGACGTACATGAATACGCAGGCATGTTTTAATAATATATATATCAATATTACAATACATGTATATGAAATAATCGAATTTAAATAATAGTTAGTACTGATTTAAAAACATACTTCTTCATCTGCGTCTCCCCAATCTGAGTTGTCCCATGAATTTAATTGAGAATCAGCATTGTCTGTAGGTGTTTCTTCTGGCATCTTGCTAACATTTTTCACTAGATTTAAAAAAATAGATAAATAACCAAGTTGCTTTAGTATTACCTTAAAATTTTAATTTAGTTTTATGGAACGCATCATTTTCATGGTGTGAACATTAACCCTGATATTTAAAAAAGGGTTGGTATAAATTTTTCATTATGACCATTACATATGCTGTACAAAACTGCATACAGTGTAAGCCACTTAACATGAAATGTGGGGGACCAGCACACACACTTTCTTTCAATAGAATTTCATGTTAAATAAATTTCACTGGAACTGAAGCTCATAAGTAAATCTTGGCATATAACAAATATAAGAAACAGCATTTATAATTAAAACCTCATCATTTAGTCATTACTAGCTGTGGTGTCTGCAGCTAGTAGTGTGGTATATATAGGGGGCGCTAGGCCGCTATACGGCCACATAGCTCACATATACTCTAAATAAACATTTGCACTTGCTTGCCTTTAGTTTGGTCTCTATTTCATCACTGCTACTTTATTAGCAGTTACTTCAAACAAATGAACTAAAAATATGCACCATCACAGCCCGCATATGCCCTAAATAAGCACCCATTATGCGGCAATATATAAATCAGATAAAAACTACAAATTAAAGCTGCATGACAGACATAATTTACTTTGAATCCAGTCATATCAGAGTAAACAATTTAAATTGAAAATGCTCACTTTCAAGATAAACACAATTTAAATCAAAATTAGTCACTTTTACAGCAAGTTCCAAATTGCATTGCTCACCTATTTCAATAAAATAAAAAATTAGAATAAAACCAGCATTTATTAATGGATTAAAAAAAGACAAATTAATTATTGTAATAAAATATATTCATGTTTAATTTTCAAAACTTTAATTTAAAAGAATGCAAAATTACATTTTTTGAAAATATTTACCTAGTCAATGTTTAATTAGTTGTTTACACAGGGATGTTTCCAAAGGTCGTGCCAGACAATTGTCGGGTGGTTTTGTGAAAATGATATGTATAGCAAACAACAAATAAAATGGTGCAATAAATGAAAATTTAGTACAATAAAAGTCCGGTTTTCTGTAAATAATTAATAAAAGTATTTTTTATTTTCAAATGTGCACATGCCAAATGTATATGCCATTTAAAAGCATGGTGACCCAAATGAGCACTAGACTATGTTGGCCAAACAGAAAATGACTAAATGATAGAACCTAATATAATAGTGGCACCTAGTATGATAAAAAGGAATCAAAACAAGAAAAAAAAAGAAGAAAATATGAACTTAAGCAAACAAAAGAAAATAAATAAAATGAACAGCATATGAACTCAACATGAGCAAAAAAATAGTGAAACAAAAAATTAGACATGGTCATGCCATTCCTCGAAAAAATAGGGTGTTATTGACAAATAATTAACCAGATTACTGGAATTTTTATTGATATGAAAAGCTTAAATAAAAATAACAAAGACAGAAAAACTACACTAGCAGAGACAAGAATATGTTTGTTAACAGACTCTTTTTTTTTTGCTTCTGTTGATATGTTTTTTTTTTTATCCTGAAAGAGGCTGATTTTTGCTTCCAAAACTGATTGATGCCATTACTAATTTGTTTCACACTAAGTTTTTAAAAAGAAGGTTCTACTTTCTAGTTTTATTTATTCTAGATTTTCTAGAATACAAAAAGTATAGAAAATCTTTTTAAAATGCCAAAAACCTCAAATCCACAAAAGGTTCGCATACTAGAAATACATTTGTTTATATTGTTACAGAAAACATATTAAATACCATTTGCTTCAGATGAAGGTGAAACAGCTGCTTCATTTGGAGATGGGCTTCGTGCCTTGGAAGACTTGTACAGTTTGTCAGCAATAGATGTCACAGCCCAAGATGTCCAACTAGCAGCTATAGATGATGGTGTTGTAGATTGCAATTCTTCCTCTATAATGAAAGATTTGAAAATTTTACTTCCAGTTTAGGTTACTAATAAACTACAGAATTTGTATATATAATTTGGAGAGTAAATTTTAGAAATCTGAATTTTAATATTTTTTTTAATTTTCAGTCACATTTTAAAGCTTACTAGCCGATACAGGAATTATATTTCTGATTTAAAGTTCTGTAAAAGTTTTGTGATGTGTTACAGATATTATTCTTTCACAAATCAAAATTTTTATATTGTAAAATGAAGTTATGGAAATCATGGATCAAGCTATATTTCTTTCAGATCATTAAATTACACATATTAGTACATAAAATATTTTAATGTAAAATTTAAAAATAAAATTACTTCCAACAAATTAACATTATAGAATAGAAAAACTATATATCGATGGTTTAAAAACACTATTAATTTTTTTTTTTTTTAATTGCTGCTATAAAATTGATGTTAGAAATTCTTGTTTAAATTTTACTTAATAAAGGAAGTCTATGTGTGCAGTCTGTTGCAATAAATCTAAGCATTGTATGACCCGGAAATTTGGTATACATAGGTACTTTAGGATCTGTATAGGTGCACCTCAGCATTCAAATAAGTATTTTAGTTATTTTATGTTTTAGCCCGATTTACAACAACATTGGACGATATTCACACAAATCAATTCCTTAACAACCAAAAATATTATCAGAGTTTCTATCTTGATACCATGGGAAAGATAAAAAATTTCTCTTTCAAACCAACTAGAAATAAATATATACGATTATTAGATGATTTTTCATGAATTTTTAAAAAATATATACTTTTCATGCATTTTAAGCCTCTCTGATTT
The DNA here is from genome assembly GCA_951213105.1 of Amaurobius ferox. Taxonomy (NCBI): domain Eukaryota; kingdom Metazoa; phylum Arthropoda; class Arachnida; order Araneae; family Amaurobiidae; genus Amaurobius; species Amaurobius ferox. The sequence continues at coordinate 30,699,204 of OX578151.1, forward strand.
TTATATTATAATATACAGAAATTGACTTGACATCCAACGTTCATTTTCTCTTCAGCACTTGCTTAATATATATATATATATATATATATATATATATATATATACCACAGACTACTCCAGAAAAAAAATTTCATAAACCCATCTGTTGATTAATTATAAATTTTGTATCCAAGGCATGTCTTTGATTTTTTGAATTAATCTACTGGCTCTCATAACCTATCGAATCCTTCATCAAGGTTGAAACATACACAATAAGAAACCACTCATTTTGTTGTAAGGAAGTGGATGTTTTGGGATGGGCTAAGAGGGGGTACATGAGAAATTCACAAATGATAATCACGTGTTTGTGTGTTAAATATACGGTCAATTGTGATTGTCATATTTTTATTTTATGGAGAACACGTACAATTTGATTTGTGCAACAGATTTTTAAGTCTATAATTAATTCATGAACATAACCAGTATATTGTTTTAAAAATGATAAAAAGAGTGGTGATTAAAGGCCAAGGCTCAATTATCAAGTCCTAGGCCTGTTTTCAGCATGGTCAATGGTGACATGATCCAAACTTGGAGTAAGTACTATAAAACTTGAACTCAACTAGACACAAATTTTATTTATAATAAAGGGAACAATTCTTAGATTTTACCACACATTTGCCCATCTGAAATCGAGTTTGTTTTATAAAATTTAGCCTAAAGTGATGATATGCAAGTCAAGTACAATTTAAATATAACTAATTAAATACATCCTCTTTCAACCAAGAACAACTTAAATATTATGGGTAGATAATTTTTTAAACATTATATATGTATGTAACACATATGGTATAAACAACTGCAGACCTGTCATAAATTCTAAAGATCACATATTTCGCACCTAAATATTTATTCAGAAACACTAATGTGTCAAATATATTAATTTAGCAACTAAAAGATATCAAATATACAAATTAAAAAATATTTTATGCTGCTGCAAAAATGTGAATGAAACAGTTAGTAAACAAAAATTTTTCAAAGTTAAAAATACAATGGAAGAGTTTACCAAAATGCATACATACACATCTAGTATGCACCGAAATACCTGTTTTTTGGAATTTTGCCAGTGTGTATAAGTATGTATAATAGTATTTATAGCAATAAAATGTACATTTTCTTTTTTTTCTCACTTATATTTTAATTGCTGTACATATAATTTTCTTCATTTTTCCCCTACCACATGCTATGTCATTAGTAAAAATTTGTTATAATAAAATTTGCATTGATACATTGGGAAAAAAACTCTTACATTTCAATATGTTGTTACGCAATTGTTTTCCCTTAGCACACTTTTATGAGCATTTTTTGTTAATAAATAATGTGCAATCTTATTGCTCATCAATAAAATTCTTACTACTTTTCCACAGTATAAACATATTTTATTGATATAGTAATACAAATTTACCATTTATAAATAAAATATATCTGTATATATAGATAAAACAAAAATATAAGGATATCAACCAGTTTCAAACACAAAATGAGCATTCTTCAGAATAGGAGAAACAGAGCAGTTACTTCATAAGAGCAGAAAAATGTTTATAGACACGTGTTTCAATTAATGTCATTTTTGGAAATAAGTATTACAGTGTTTAGAGGGAGAAAAAAAATGATTTATACCAATACCCATTCTTTTCCCCCTAAATACTTCCTACTTTGCAAAATTATTCTTCAAATTTTAAGAAAGAGTAACACTACCTCCAAAAAAATTCTTTGTCGTAATCTCTGGTATCAAGTAATTTCAGAAACAATTTGAGCTTCCTTCATCAAAACAAGGAAATTAGAACAGATAAATTATAAGAATAGAGAAGTTAAAAAAAATGTTACTAGTTGGATTATGCCTTTGCTGGTGTAAGTATTGTCTTTCTTTTACTGATGAAGTAGCTTGTATTACTTCTGAAACCAACTGGCACTGTTATATTTTTGTTTAATGCTGCTTACTAGCATTTATTTTTTTTTCTTTAAATAGTAAAAATACTTAAAACTGATTCGAGAATGTTATCATTATTATTATTATTATTATTATTTTTAAATTCAAAGGACACACATACCCATTTTCTCTATCAAACTAGGATCTTCTGAAACTTTCTCTAGTTTGGTCAAGTATCCACCAATGGCTTTGAATGCCTAATGGAAGGCATGTGAAATAAATATTCACCACAAATGCAAACTTTATTTAATAAAAGAAAACAAATGAGTTAAATAAATAAAATTGAATAAAATAAAATTCTGTATAAATTTAATAAGCCTAAAAAGAGCAATAGTACACTCTATAAGAAAAAGTTCAAATGAGCAAATAAAAGTTTGACATAAAAGAAATTTGTGAAATCAAAGCATAGGATGTCCAGACAAAAGATGTCCAAAATAATTAAATTATATCTTGGAAAGTATTTATTATAAACATTTCTGGTTTATATTATTATGAAAAGAAAATATGAAAGTTTTTTTCCCATGATAATTGTGATAATAAATTTCAATGTTGGCAGTTGGCACCCTTGATGGTACAACAAACATCCAGACAATAAATTAATAATCAATAATCAAAATATGCAATGATAGTCGATGTTAATCGACATTACTTGAAACATGTTAAGTATAACTGTAACCATTATGCAGTCTTTTAGGTGCTGAAGGTCAATGATCTTAGACAATGTTTTTGACATAATCTACTCCCCCTCCCCCCCACAAAAAAAAAAAAAAAAAATCCAGGTATTAAATCTTACTACATTCTTCTACAGTTACTGGCTGGTGCATGCTCATGAGCAGTTACTAATTGGCATATGCACATAAGCAGTGCATAAAAAAAACTTTGAAAGAAGCTATGGCCCAAACCAGAAGTTTATATAACAAATACTTTCTGAAATATACTTTCATATTTTTGGATACATTTTATCTGGACACCCTGTATAATCTTTAAAAACTCCTTTCACATGTAATGATATTCAAAATTAAAAACAAAATTAAATATATGTTTGGATAATTATTAATAATTGATTTATATTTATTAATAAATTGAGGATATTATTAATAAATAATTTGCTAATATCAAGAGTAAAATAAGAGAAAAATGTTATTAGTTATATTTAATAACAGCTATCAAAACTACCATTGACAAATTATAAATTCCTTTAATCAATATTTTATAGTATTAAATAATTTATAGCATAGCCTTTGCTTTAAAGTTTTTAATCAATAAATAAGTGTCATATAGTAAAAGATTGGGAATCACTGGTATCAGCTTTTGAAACTTCTATTACTCTATGCTGTATTAAATTCTAGGTAAATGTTCTAATAAGAGATATTTATGTAATTTATAACAATAATGGATTTATTTTAAAGGAATGGATTTTATTTCACATCATATATGATGTGAAATAAAATCATCCATTATTGTTGGATATTTCAAATATCCAACAGATAATTCAAATCATATATGATTTGAAATAAAATCCATTCTTTCAAAATAAATTCATTGTTGTTGTAAATTACCTAAATATCTCCTATTAGAACATTTACCTTGAATTTAATACAATGTAAAGTAATAGAAGTTTCAAAAGCTGATGCCAGTGGTTGGTTCTCAATCATTTACTATATGACAGCTACTTATTGATTTAAAACTTTCAGGACTTCCTAAATTCTAATTTGAAATTACTGCCAGCAGAAAGTGGTCATTAAAAGAGTATATATACAATAGAAACCGGTTATAACAAGCTCTCAAGGAACCTTTAAAAACATTTGTTATTTTGAAATGCATTTACAAACATGGTATATAATATCCATATAAAAGTTTCACTTCCATTTACAGCTGTATGAAACAATCTATTATTTGCTGCTGCTTACATTAGCAAAAATATTTTAGAAACAGCACAGTCAAATTTTAAAGTAGGTCTCATATAAAAGAAGTTTGTCTTTCTGTGCATGTGTATGTGTATATCTCACAAATTCCTTCTTGCTTTTAGTTTTCTTTATACTGAAAATTTTACATAAAAAAGCACTTGTAAGTGAAATCATTCAGAATTTGAAGCATTTTGGAAGGAAAAGTTTCATTAGAATTTAGTTCCCTATAGCTTAAGTTTACTTGCACATGAGTTTATTACATATAGAGTATAATTACATTATGTACATGGCTATCACCGAGATTATGTATTTAGCACATTTAAATGAAGGTTCATTATAACACAAGTTCACTGTAACTAATTTCCACTGCATTTAAATTCAGGTTTTCAGAAATTTTATATTATTACTTTTTCTTACATGAATGTCTATGGTTGGGTATCTGCCTGAAATTGGAGCATTACAAAAACTGTAAACACTTTGTACGATCTGAAACTAATCTCCGAACCTAATCGATGAAGAAATAAGTAATTTATACTTGTTTTGTCAGAAATATGGTACTATTTATAAATATATAAAAATAATTTCAATATTTTAAGATTATTATTATTTTTTTTTTTAATAAAACAAATAAGAAGGTTTTATTTCAGTGAGATTTTGCTTCACTTTACTTACTTTCAAACAAAATATTTCCTAAATTATAAAAGATAGATATAAACAACAAGCAACAAATATGTTCAATAAGAAATTCAGTTTCTAGATCAATCATTTGTTTTAACAAAGCTCTTGTAGTTTTTGAGCAATCATCAAGTTGAAGAAGATTAAAAATTTCAAGTTCAAGTTAATTTAAAGTATTAACTAATTTAAAGTATTAAAGTATTAACTATGAACAATAAGTGAATAATTTGTAGCTCTTTGAAAATCTTATAAGTATATATAGTTGGATTTCAGATTAGGTTCTTTGTTTTCGAAATATTGTGATTATAATTTCGATATTTTAATATTTTATTTTACAAGACATCATTCATGCAAAACTATTTTGGCTCCATCGAATTAGAGTCATCACAAAGTTTTCTTCATAAAATTAAAAATGTTCTACTCAAAATTAAATTTATTTTGCAACAGTGGAACTGTTAAAAAAAAATGAACCGACTCTAAATGACATATCTCACTAATTTCCTAACAAAGACAACTAATACTACAATAAAAAATTTAAAGTGATTTACTTGTTCTCTAATGCTTTTCTCTGGGTCTACTGTAAAATGACATAGAGCAGGCAGAACTTTTGTGGCACAATCATTAATACTGTAATAATGTTCTGTCGCAGAGAGAGCTAATATGGCTGCCGTACGTGCAGGAGGAAAGGGATCTCGTAATGCTCGTAGAAAGGCACTGATCAGAATTTTTTTTCGGGTCTGGAAAAGATTTAATGATTATTTTAACTCATATTTTAACAAATTATGATATAAAAATATCAAAATAAGTTGAAAATATCTAAAATGAAGTTTGGATTTTAAGAAATTCATATATAACAAATCTGAAGAAGTAAAACAAAATATTTGTTAAGAGGTTCACAAATAACAAATAAGGGTGCATATTTTACATAGGATCATCTCAATTAAAATTTTGATTATTTTAAAGCAGAATAATTTCTCTAAAATATGTAAAGTTTGTAGCAACAAATGTATTTATAAAACACTAATGAGTGAGCATGTTAAAATAAAGAAAATTTCATTATTGCAAATTGCATGTCTGAATATCCTGAATACAATAATTCTCCTGTTATTTATGTAGGTTGAAAGTAACTTTCAAAGGAGAATTTTTGTATTGTTTTCAATGTATTTTAAGAATGAATAACAACAAATAAGAAAATTTTTAAAATAGAAAAAATAGAAAATAATAAAGTGAACAAATATAATGCACTTTTTTGGAAATATGCTTACACTGTTGCTAAAACATTATAATGTCGAAAGCTTTATATAAAACAGTATATAACAAATTTAAAGTGTTAACTTTATCCAAAAGCAGAAAAAAAAGGGGGGGGGGGGACTTTACCTAAACACTGTTTTCCTCTTGGGGCTAGTCTAATAACAGAAGCCAGTCTTGCTTTGGTAAGTGTGGTTGCTCTGTTTTTAGGCTGAACAATAAAACTGTTTTTGCCTCCAAAGTCAGTTAACACCCTTATTTTCTTATTTATATGCTGCTTTATATATCTTAATTGCCCAATTCTCTTTAATTTAGAAAGTAATACTAAAAGTTGAACAATAAAATTTATAGCTTAACACTTTCCATATTATGGTGTTATGGCCTTCAACCTTGATTAGCAGTGATTTGGAATAGCTAAAGTACCATCTGGCTACTATCTCGCCATACTATTTACAGTCTACTCAAAGAGAGATTTTTCCTTTAGTCTGAAGTATCTCCTGAGATAAGTTCCATACAAAGGTTGACAGCTGCTACCATAACAATTTATTAAACAAATAAATTTAACTGAACATAATAAAACTTCACAAAATACATTAAAGAAATGCATGTAAGGGTTTAAGAGCTGAACATGATATTATATGTATAGAATAGCGGCTTATATACACTCGTAACAAACTCGTGAGCAACTCAATTGAAAATTCATTGAAACTCTGGTCAATAAATCATTTGCCACAGCAGGGATCACACTCAAATTTTCACGAAAAAAAATTAGGAACAAAAACAAAAATTCTGATATAGTAGTAAAAAGTAGGAATTTTAATTTCCACAGCCCGCTCCTCTCAATTAATGCTTTTTCCCATAAATATAGTGTTGAAATAAGCCTAACACAAGTATCTCACAGTTGCCGTCAACATATGTCACCCACATATGCCATCTCACAGTTGTAGTGTTTTCGGAACAGCAAAAATCACATTTTGTATAAGTTCCGAGCAATAAACATTGACTTGGAGCAGATAAAATTTAAATTTGTAGCAAGAAAATCTGCATATTGAATACCGAGTTACAGAAATAAAACCCTTTTGCAACTTTATTTAAAAGTGCTTAAATACACAATGTAATTTAAATGAGCAAAAGTTCATTATTTAAAAGTGCTAAAATTTGCAGTAATTTATTTAAAAATGCTAAACTAGGAAAACTGTCTTACCAATCTCGAATTTTATCACCCTTTATCCAAAATGAATTTTTTCACTTCCCTTTCATAGATTATGAATTCTAGCATTCTTTCTTAAAAATCGCAAATTTTACCGCTTTTACATAAAAATTGCAAATTTTAGCACTGTTTCATAAAAACAGACTATCAGACTGATTTTCTACACTTCGTTTCATACATCGTATCATAAACTCCTTACAGACTTTTACTGATACACCCGTGATTGGTCACACAAGCGAAAAATAATTTTCAAATATGTAAAAGTAAAGAAAAGAAGGAAATAAAAAGAAAGTAGGAAAAGAAGGAACTGTGCAATTCCTGCCACAGGCATGCACATTAACTACTTTGACTGGCCAAGCTAGCAAACTGTATAGTCAAGCAGCAGAACAATGATGCTTTCTTATGCACACCATTTTCTTCAATATCAAAACTTTCTAAATTATCACTTCTTTTTATAAAAACTCTAATACAAATATTATTTAATTATTTACATATTTGTAAACAGAAAGAAGTGAACTTTCGGATAAAAAAAATTGTTCCAATATTTAAAGAATAAGTATGTTTAAAAAATAAGGAAAAGAGTCCCAAAACTCCAGTCCTGTGTGAGAAACAGTACAAAAGTGCCCAGTCCTGAAAGTGTTAAATACGACCCATCTCCTTTGTAAAATGACTGAAACTCAAACAAACTTCACATGCAATCCACGCAGAGACATAAAATGCATTGAATCTACTTCAAGATGGTCCAATGACAAGACAAGTGTATAAAAAATTTTACTAAAGCATTGCCCCTCAAACACAAATTATATTTCCCTCATTTTCCCAGTTAGTTTTTATTAACCAAGAAAACTTCTGTTCTAGCAGGTCACAACAATAGAAATAAATGCTAAATACAGACAGCCTTCATTATTTTCTGCTTGTGTAGCCATATAGTAAACTTTGCGAAATATTTGAGGAACATTGCAAATGAATGAATGTTAACTATCATTAGAAAATTGACTTTTTCATGTTTTAAACTTGTTTAAAACATTTCTGATAATTCCTTGATTTTTCAGCTTAACTTCTCAACAATTTCTAGATTTTCAGGTAGGGTAGAAACTGATAGTATAATACACTCTTATGTTAGTATATTCTTTCAAAATTATAATCTTACATAACAAAAGATGTTTGTCTGTCTGTCTGCACATCTGTGTCTTTAGTAATGGAAAATTGTACGTTCTGACGACATCAAAATTTGGTAGAGATAATGTAAGTTTCCATATGATACAATTTGGTGAGATTTTTTAAAAATTTGATTTAGTTTAAAAGTTTTGGACATTTAAAGCTGAAAAACAGTAGGTTTCAAGATCACATTTATTTGAGCAAACAATTTCCTAATGTAAATGATACAAAAGCAGATATTTTGTCTAGATAAAAAAATAAAAAAAAAACAGTTGTTTCCAAATGAAGTGGATTTAATTTATTGGTTTTCAAACCAATAAATTAAAATTTAAAAGATTTTGTTCGAATCCAAAACATTTCATTCTTATGATTTGCAGAGCAGTTATCATCTGTGGGTAAAGGAACTTTTTTTCTTTTTTGCATTCTGAATTTATCATAGTGCTGTTTTATTTTCTAGATATGAGATGCTTTGAAAACAGCATAAAATATATTAGTTTGATAATTTTGAATCTCAGATTCTAATTATGCTAGAGCTTTGTTTTAAAGACTATACTTTTTAGCTTGAGCTAACGAAAGCCTTATACCTGTCCTAAAGCACTGTTTGCTTTTCAAGACTTCACTACATATTCTGGTGCAATTTTAATCAGAAATTTGCATCTTAAATCCCAAGTAAAACCAGGTACATTTTTTAATTTAATGATAGGCTTATTTTCAACAAAAAATTTGCAAAAAGTATCTTAAGATTTAGATATATTTTACATAGATAGTTCAATATGAAAGATTTTAATAGTATAAAATTTCTTTTAGTCTTACAGTTAATTTGTGATTTTTATTTTGCATAAATTATTATAGCTTAATAAAGAAACTCACCCTGAAATTAATTTATTAACAAAATAAATTAAATTATTTTAGTTTATCCTTAATTTTAGCAGATACTGAATCTTTAAGTAAAAAAATATGTGTTATTAAATTAACTTACTTGTGGGTGTAAATATGATGCTATTTTCCCAAGGCACACTGTTGTATTTGTTCTTATGCCACCCTAAACATAAAAATAATCTATTAACAATATACTCTGATTAAATCTTTATATAAAGAATTGCATAAATTTATATAATATTTGTATGAATAGAAATGTAATGGACATTTACACACACAGTCCATTGTATTTACATTTATCAATAGAATTATACAAACCTAAAGAAAATATATTCGGTACTGTTCAATATGTCTGAAATAGAATCTTAAATTAGACATATAAGTAAATATAGGGTGTAATATAATTCCCTCCGGGGTTTGGAAAGGTCATATTTAAAAAACTATTATAAATACAACAAAAATTTCATACCACCATATGAAGAATCATTTTAAGTTTACACATCTTGTAAACTTGAAGAGATTACACAAGAATTACAAGTGCATTCGCTAGCATTGACCGTAAGATGTTGAGATGAGTATGGCAAGAACTTGCTTTTAGAATTAAAGTATGCCATGTCACCAAGGGTGTACATATTGAACACTTTTATAAAGCTTATAACTTGAAGTGATTCTTTATATGGTGATATGAAACTTTTTACTGTATTCATAATAGTTTTTTAAATATGACCTTTCCAAACCCTGGGGGGAATTATGTTACACCCTGTATATTAGATATATAAGTTAGATATATAAATAAAAAAAATCTTATAAAGAATTTTATAAAAGTAAAATTATTGTTCTTAATAATTATATATATCTAATAAACATGCAGGTTGCAGTTTTCAATCATTATGCATTTCATAAAAATGTGTTCAGTTTAATGTGCCAATTTCTAACTATGGAACTTTTGTAACTTTGATCTGGAACCGTATGTGATGAGTGACATTTCCTCGTTCATTTGCACTGTGTTCATTTGTTCATTTGTTTCACTTAGTTGCTGTTTTTACTTGAGCTCATGCCTTATATCTCTGATGTTGGTTTGCTAGTGCTCTTATAGCCTTGGTGGCATTCTTGACCTAATTTTAAGTTAATATATTTTAGTTATTGAATGTTTAGTGTTTTAAAGTCCAAATTGTTTTATTATCTGCAGTTTTAGTTATTTTGGGAGCCCTTGCTTGAAATCAAACTTTTCATATAATGTATTACTTTTTTTTTGTATGAATAAAATGATAAAAAATTCTCTTAAAAATACAACATATTTAACGGTGTATAATATAAAAGTGTTAAGGGAAACTTGAGAAATATATATAAGAAATAACACAATAATACAGCTATTTCGAGGATAAGCTGGATTCCCTTCATCAGTGTAAAAGAACCAACAAACCAGAAGCCTAAAAGCAGAATAATGCATGCAGACACACTTGCTGACATACATGTATACACACATACACAGACATCACCTCAAAAATGCTTGATTTGAGTTCAGGGATGCTTAAAATGTGCTTTGTCAAATTTGAATTGTTGACCCCATCACAATACTTTCCCTATTATACATTGTATGTAGAGAAAGTAAAAGATGACTGTATACAATTTAAAGATTAAAAATGGCATTTAAATTTTGAAAAATATCATGGAACATATTTTAGAGAATATAAAGCTTGCTATGAACAGGGTTAAAATTTATGCCCTTTTGATTTTAAGGTAAGCATTCTTAATGACTGAGCTAATGAAGCAAGGATTTTTTTTTTCTGTATTATTTTACAAAAGAATTTTAAACAATTTCTGCATTATTTATTTAAATATTTACTTAAAATCAGGAACGATTCAGGGTTTAATTTTAGCCCTGATCGTTGTTTATAAAATTCTAGGCACTCAGGATTACGATGAGGTAATTTCTACTTTATAACAGGAGTAACAGGTTCCTTGCTTGCATGCAATGCTTTTTATAGACTAGATCTCTCTTCATGTTAATCCTGTGTGCTTAGAATTTTGCGAATGATGAATGGGTTTCTGGTTACTGTTTCAAATTGGTTTAATGTATTGTGCTATGAAGAAAAACCTTGCTAACTCAGCATTACAAAATGGATACCTACTTAAGTGAACATAAATTCATTTCCTTTCCCACAAAAATCAACAGCCTATATTTTTTAAGAACTTGGTGCAATATCAGAACAAAGAAGTTTTTCCTAAATAGTACGTCACAGGTCCCATCATGTGCCATGAGAGTTGGTGAGTTATTTTCTGGTCTTTTTGCAGAAGGTGGCTTTCAGCTCACATATGCAGGATTTAGTTTTGAGTTGATAACTTCTACCCTTGATACAGGAGGCAGTCAAAGGACTTTGTCTGTTTTTGACATGATTTTTGTGTGAAAATAGCACCTGATAAACTTCAGTATTTTCCAGTGAAAACTAAAGTTGAAATTTTAAGAACATTTCAAAATGGTCAAACGGAATAGTGTTGCAAAGGAATATGGCATGGAACACACAACTATAATAATAATAATACAGGAATACTCAATATAATAATAGTACATAAAAACATTTATAAGCACTCCATTAAAATAAAAAGATAAAATAAATTACCTGTTCATCTTTTGATTGTAATCTTGCAAAATGCTTTAACATTTCTTCATTTAAATTTTGATAACTTAATTTAGGAGCTAAGTATATCATACACTGAAAAAGAATAAAACATGTATTAATACAAACGAAAATGGTTAAAAAAAGAATAGCCTTAATTATGACACTAATTTCCTTACCTTTATGGTATGATCTCTGATGGTAGGATTGGTATCATTAAAACCCTGAGCTACATTAGGAAATATTTGATTGTTCACAATAGTAGGTTGTATGTGGTCTATGAATTCTTCTATCTTTAAAAAATAGCCATTACATCAATGAAAATGAAATTATTACATCACTATAAAATTCTTAATTAGCAATAAGCAAGTTAAACAAAAGCAGGTTAGTGATACATTCTAGTATTTTGACATTTACATGGAATAATGGTTGCTTTTTTTAAAAAAGGAATGTGTGCACCAAGGTTCCCATAATTTTCTCCAAATAAAAATCAAGCACTTTTCAAGAACTTTTAAGGATCTAAATTTTATTTTTCAAAGACCATTATCTTATTCATTTCTGTTACATTTTTGTAACAAAGTAATTAAAAAGTTTATAGCTATCAAACATGCAATTAAAATATTTTAAAAGAAACAAATAAATTCCTTTTATGGAATAAGAAAATGTAGTGAAACTTTTCAAAAGCAATGTAGTATAGCTACACAGGTGATTAAAGAGAGGTAAAGCCAGAGACAAAACTAAAAGTTTAAAATGAAAGAATAAAAATCGAAGGACCTATTATAAAATTCAAGCACTTTTTTGGCAAAATCAATAAATACCCAATTATATTTAATGTTGTATTCAAATTTACTACATGGTCAGTTTTGCATGATGTAACTGTGATGTAAACAGCATAATGTAAACATTACCATGTGTTCAGACATTTCAAAAGATTATGAACAGTTAATTTTCCAAAATAAATCTTACTTATATATTTTGATAGTAATGTTCCAAACAAAGCCCAGTAAGTTAATATTGTGTAATGTTTTAGCATTTTACCATATCTATCGATCTTTGTGAGTATGAAAAATGTGAATACCCACAAAAGTCACATGTGAATAGACCCTATTGTTCAATACTTGTTAATAAGTCTATTTTAAATGCCATAGAAATCTCTTCATTGGACCTCCACAAACCAGACTTGTTATAAAATTCATCTTACTCAATCATCTTCACATATATCTGCGGGAAAATGAATAACAGAATGCAGAACTCAATTTACATCAGTCATGGTTGCTACATATTGTTCAGGAAAATAAATAACAGAATGCAGAACTCAATTTATGTCAGTCATGGTTGCTACATATTGATCAGGAAAATAAATAGCAAAATGCAGAACTTAATTTATATCAGTCATGGTTGCTACATATTGATCAGGAAAATAAATAACAAAATGCAGAACTTAATTTATATCAGTCATGGTTGCTACATATTGATCAGTCAGTATTCTAATTTCATAACAATTTACAAAGCATATATTTTATAAGCTTTTATTAATATGCAATGTATGCAATGTCAAGATTAAAAAAAAAAAAAAAAATCATATACCTTTTGAAATTTTGATACAAGAAAAGTAAAAGATTTTTGCGAAATGCAATTCCACGAAATTCTGTAGCCAGATTATAACAAAATATACAAAATAAATCTGAGCATTCCAGGAGATAATGTCATGGTCCAGCTGTTTCAAACATTGTTTTGTACATATTTACCACAGAAATTTCTCAATGAATGCACACTGTGTAGTTCAGATAACACAAACCCAAACCTACTCTTTTCCAAAAGGCATATAAACATATTGTGAAAGGGCTTAAAAGTATCATCAAGAAAGGCCTTTTTCTTAAAACTTATCGCTTACAGTGATGACTAGAGGTTATATATCTGAAGTGTTTTGAGTATAAACATACACAGCTGCACATATCAGTGGCAAATCATATGAAAATTTTTCCAGCGAAGGAGGAATCTTATAAGAGACACTATATTCGATTAGCCAACTACACAATGAATTTCTAGAGTGATAACCAAATTAGCCAATCAAAGCAAAGGACAATGTACCAAAGCCAAAAATCAATAGTACACTCTTGGTTTCCATGATGTGGGAAAAAGGATCTCTGTCACCCTGAGTTTTGCCTGGATAGACAATACTTGAACCAAAACAGTAGTACTAAACAGTCACAAAATCCCACCACTCTATCAGGTAGTAGGTGACATTTGAACTAAAACAGTGATGCTAAATAGCCACTAAATGTCACCACTCCACTAGGTGATAGGCTCAGAGTATTTCTCTCATAACTGTAGCTAGCCAACCATGATTTCTGCATACTAAAAGGCAACCTAAAGCAAAAATTGAATACTCAATTTAGGAGGCTCAGAGTATTTTGGTTCATTGACGAAATAATGGCATTTTCAAAATGTGGGATCATCACCCATGCTTTATGCCCTTTTACCATATGACATCACTAAAAATTAAATAATTCAAAAGCAAACAAATTCTTTTAAAACAAACAAAGTAAAAAAAACTTTGAGAGTAAACAACGAACAAAAAGACCAATTCTAATTTTTTGCATATATTAAAGAATGCATGTTAAAATATTATAATGCATGATAATACTTGGAAAAAAAAAAAAACTATTCAATTTTCTGTTTCTGTGATTTAAAGAATGTTCATTTTTTTTTTTCAAAAATTGTTAGACTATGAGAGCTGATGACATCCCCCATAAAGCAATGAAAGTATGGTAAACCAATGGTGAAGAGTTAAACAAGATACAACTATAAGTACCACAATATTTACTGAACTTTTTATTAACACAATACTTTACCATACTTTTAATACAATGCTTTCCTGATTAACATAACATTTACTGAACTTTTTATTAACACAATACTTTACTGATTAACAAAATATTTTACTGAATATATTCAGTTAACACATTGCTGACCGGCTATTTCAAGTCAAAACTATTCTGTGCAGCTGGCTATTTTTCCATAGTTGAATATAAAATGAAAACATCTAAATAATCTTCAATAAACTTTAAAACTTCAAACACAGCATGCATTGAAATGAAACTTACTACATATATTTAATAATTTTTTCAGGTATGGTATACTGTAAAGCATTTGCCTACATGCAATAGTACAAAACAAGTTTTACAAATATGTAGAGTTTCGCTGTGCTTTCTTTTGGAAGAGCATACTCTAGGAAGAGCATACTCTACATGCTCTAGTGGGATTTTTTTCCCTGCTAGTATCTATTTTTTCTAAAATATGGTGACATGAAAACAAAAGTATACTCATGACTGGTCAGCAATGTTCAGCCATGCAAACATGAGTATACTCATGATCTGTCACCAAAGTGTTAAAAAGTTTAAGTAACAAAATACAAAGCAGTTATACTTACTTGTTGCAAGAGTTTAACTCTAGTTGCTCGATCTTTAGATGAAAACATTTTTACTATACATGGAACTATTTTCTTTTGATATTCCTCTTCAGTGAGTAACTTACCTAACTAAAAAGAAGGCAGCATAAATAAATAATCAATGGTTAAAAAACTGAACACAAATAAGCAATTTAGTAAGATGTAAATGCAAAAATAAGCAGTAACAGAATTTAAAGAATAAATTTATTTAGCAAAGTAAAAAGCAAAGTTACAAATTTTACTTTTAAAAAGTATTTGAACCTAAAGGTTGTTTAAAACCGTTATTTAATTAATATTATTATTTTTAATTTTTACAGAGAAACTTTCCTGAGTTTCTAACAAAAGAGTTTATCTAGGTTAGCATATATGTTAGATAGATTTGAATTCAGATTTTTTGTTTCTCCTAAAAATTTTATTTATATCTTCTAATCTTAATTTACATTATTTCTTCATTTAAATTTCTTTATTATTATTTTCCTTTTAAATATTTACATTCCATTTTTATTTTGTGTAATTTATGGTAAGAAAAGCATCTTTTTCTAATTTAATTGGTCTAATTTATTAGATTAAAGTTATCCATTTAATTCCTACTTAAATTTCCTCTTTATTGA
The DNA here is from genome assembly GCA_951213105.1 of Amaurobius ferox. NCBI lineage: Eukaryota > Metazoa > Arthropoda > Arachnida > Araneae > Amaurobiidae > Amaurobius > Amaurobius ferox. The sequence goes on from OX578151.1 coordinate 30,714,927, forward strand.
TATCATATTTGTGCAATTAGGTTAACATTTATCACTATAATTAAATTTTAATATTTTTTCAGATATATATTTTAGTTTCACCCTCAACTTAATTTTCAGAGTAATAGTGTAGGGGTTCGTGGTCTCACTCCCTTCCTTCTCCCAAATGTAATTATCTTACTGGTGCTTGACAAAATTATCTGCTTTATGAAAATTTTATGTCATATCAAAAAGCACCAAGTACAACATACCTTAAACATTGGGGATAGAACAGATGATCCAGCATTTCCAAATTCAAATGCATTAATCAATTCAGGTAATACTTTATACAAACAGATTTCTTGTGGAAAACTATCCAGACTCGAAGATAAACTATTGAAAAACTTTAATTTTTCATCATTTTCTTTAATCTAAAATATGAGAAAATATTAGTTAATGTCACAAAATATTGTAATCTTATAAATAGAATACAGCAGTTTTATTAATGAAAGTTCTATTTTCTAAATTCAACTTAAGTTGAAGTTGTTGGTATTCTATTTCGTAAAAAAAAATATGAAGATGGGTCATTCCACATGAAAACACCCATTTTAAGAAAAACTTGTTGCTCCATACTCACGGATTTTTTTTAAATTTTTACCATGGCTACATATGGTAATAAAAACCCCAAATCTGAATTTATAATGTACTAGCAGCATACCCGTTCTTCGTACGGAGTATATAATATAAAGAAACTTGAAATTCATAATCATGCCCAAATTCTTATAGTATACTAAATGACATGTTTAATCAAAATATTCTGTTAAAATATTTAATATAATGCTCCTAAAAAGAAGTTTAAGAATCTCTGTTCTCGCTATATAAAATTATCTTCATGGACATATCTGAAGAATAAAACATCTTGGACCCCTTATGTAAGCAAATATAAAAAAAAATATGGAATTGAATCAATATATGCAAAATAAAAGCGTTAAAATTGTATGGGACCCGTACTAATTATATACGCGAATATTAGAAAATATAACCTGTATTAGTAGATTACATGTATAAATTGAAAATACCAATAAACCCATAATCTTTAAATCTGAAGACAGTCATTTATTCCAATATATGTCAAAATTAAAGTGCTAAAATTATATGGGGAGATATACACGTACTACTTATAATGTCCGATTATTAGTAGAAGATTACCCGTTTTGCAATATGAGTCTCAAATGTTTTTTGGTAAAATACAACAGACGACGTAATAAATTGAATATATAATTAATCCCCTTAATCTTCATACCAGAAGACTGTACTTAATTCCAATATATATGCCAATATATGTCAAAATATATGCCAATATACCTGTACTACTTATATTCTCGTAGGTTAGAAGATATACCCGTGCATTCCTAGAAGATTACTCGTACACTGTACAATATGCGTGTGTCAGCAATTTTTGCCGCAATAAAACAATGGTGTAATAACTTAAAAATATCAATAATCCCTAAATCAATAATTCCGGAAAATATCAATAATAATAATGTTTAAACCTGAAGAGTATAATTGATATTATCCAGTCCAAAATGAAATGGCAATGAAATTTATTTTATATACATATCTTCATTATTCAAATCGGAAAGGATTTAATAAAATCGTCTGCCGCATAAACACATTGGATTTAAATCCGTTGCTAAGCGACATGATATCATTTGCTTCAAATAAATTGGTAGAAAAAATATCGTCTAAATAGTTATATTTCTATGGAACATTTGACGACAGTTTCGTCAAATTAGCGACATTTTAAAAAATCGCCAAATTTATCGCCAAGTGGGACTGTAGAACTGACAGTTCCACTTTGCGACAAATTGACGAAATATCATCACAATACTATCCCCTAACAAAAAACAATTAATATCATTTATGTAGCGCAATTTTATCAATTTCAAGATATTTTTATAGATTTGAAAACATTTTTATCAATTTGGTGACATTTTAAAAATTCGCTAAATGTATTACTAAGTAGGATGGTTGGTCTGACAGAGAAATGCTAACCAAACATCATTTCAGTACTCTCTTCTAACAAAACAAAACAAAATTTCATTGATATGTAGAAGACCCAAGCCACACGACCAACCCGAAGGTTTATGGCAGCTGTTTGTGTGTCGTTTATATCAATTTGGCGACATTTCCGTCAATTTGGCAAAGTTTAAGAAAAGTTGTCAAATTAGCGATATCCCTCCAAATTTGTAGCTTTGAATTTGCAGATCTGAATGAAACATTCTTATCCCGTTTCAATATACTAAATGAAAACACTACAATTGTATTAGAAGATATACCCGCTCTACTCTTTTTCTGTTTCAACAATCGGCTATATGAATTTATTGGCTAAACACAATATATGAGTTTAGTAGCTAAATACGATATAAGCTTGAAAACTCTTTGCCAAAATAAATGAAATTGATGTACGCAGTCAGCAATTAATATAATTAAAAGAAAAATTAAACCGTCCATTCATAAGATATACTTTTATATCCATTTATCCATTTATTTATTATTTAAATCGAAAAAAAATAATAAAAACATTAACAAACACATTTAATTTAATTGCGATGCCGAGCAACATGATATATCCTCCTAAAATGTTAAAATTTATTAACCACTAACAGCACACCCGTTATTCGTACGGAGTGTATAATTTAAAGAAACTTAAAGTTCGCAATCATGTGCAAATTCTGTTAAAATATTAAATTTATTGCTCCTAAAGAGAAATTTAAGAATATATGTTCTCACTATGCAAAATTATCTTCACGATCAGATCTGAAGAATAAAACATCCTGCCCCCTTTTGTAAGCAAATTTACAGAAGAAAAAATAGGAATTGAATGAATATATGCAACCCCGTACTAATTATATTGTCGCAGATCAGAAAATATGCCAATGTGTTAGTAGAAGATTACCCGTATTACAATATGAGTCTCAAAAATATTTGCCAAAATAAAAGAGATGACGTAATAAATTGAAAACATCAATAATATCCGTACTCTTTATACCAGAAGGTCGTAATTGATTCCAATATATGCCAATATATATCAAAACATATGTCAATATACCTGTACTACTTATATTCTCGTAGATTAAAAGATATACACGTGTATTTGTAGAAGATTCGTACAACATACAATATATGAGTTTAAACAATTTTTGTCATAATAAAATAATTGCATAATAACTTGAAAATATCAATAATCCTTGAATCAATAATCCCCGAAAATATAAATAATAATAATTTTTAAACCTGAAGACCGTAATTGATATTATCCAGTCAAAAATGCTATAAGAAAAATCAAATCGTTCTTTTCTAAAATATATTTTTATATCCATTTATTTATTATTCAAATCGAAAAAATAATTATTAAAATTAACAGACAGATTTAATTTAATTGCGTTTCTGAGTAACATGATATAAGATAGAATCTTATAACATGTTAAATATGTCATGTCTTATAACATAAACTGCGAAATTAAATAACGATTTTGATTTCTCTATACTTCTCATTGTTCCGTAAAAGCTTGTTTTAAATAAACCATGAACCATGGAGATAGATTTCCCCTTTAAATCATGTTTCAAACAATTCATGTTTTCAGAAAGTGACTAATTAACGCAAAAAATCTCCCATCAAACTCAGAGATTAAATTTTAATTCACTTTCAAACGATTTTCAAGCTTTTCGTTTGGATAAACCACGGAGTTAGGGAGTAGAACTCCTAGGAAAAAGTTCCGTTTTTCATTAATATCTCGACAACCCCAGGTCTTAGAAACTCGAAACTTGGACAAAAGTTATGGGGGGATATTTCAAGGCTATTCACCAAATTTCATTAAATTCGGTTCAGCCGTTTTTCCGTGATGATGAGACAAACGAAAATTTCGTTTTTTACTAATATCTCGAGAACCACTGGTCGTAGAAACTCAAAACACGGATATAATTTTAAGTGGGGCTATTTTGGGGCTACCCACAAAATTTCATCAAATTCGGTTCAGCCGTTCTCCCGTGATGGTGTGACAAACAGACAGACAGACAGACAGACAGACAGATTTTCATTTTTATTTATATAGATATATCGCAATAAATGCCAAGATACAGGCATTTGAAAAATGGCCATTTTTGCCGAATGGCAGCCATCTTGGATTTTGCACCAATGTTTATAAATGTAATAGCTTGAGAACTAATGGTTCAAATTAAATAATTCTGGTACTAATTTGAAGCTATTAATATCAGGAATATAAGTGCTATATCAAAAAATAAAAAAATAAATATTTTAATATTGTTATTACATGAAAATTGCAAAAATCACCTTCGGATGGATAGTCAAGTTTAATGGGTTATAAAAAAAATGGCTCCTAATATTTTTTTCTGAAACTTGGTACAAATATTAACTAATATGTGCGCTTTAGGTACAAAAAAAATTAGAAAGGTATTGTTTCTTATTACAGAGAAAAATAGCTATAAAACATATATACATTTTACATGTGATGCTTTAATCATTTAAAAATATATATTTTTTAAAAATAAATAATGAGCAAAAACAAAACATAGGAATTTTTCTACACACTAACTAGTATGTGTGCTTTAAGCAAAAAAAAAAATTAGAATGGTAATATTTAATTTAATGACTAAAGAAATACTGTTATATGTATAGGAAATCAATGTAAAATTTCTGGGGTGCTGAAATATTCTAATAAAAATCTTCCTAAAAACCATACAGTTATCCATTTTATATTTTATTTTCTTATTTCAAATTATGAAAAGGTATTTTCTATATTCAGTAGAGCTGAAGATACCCAGTTTTTCCTAGTGGCCACTGGCTCCTAAACCAATTTCATCTAATAGCAGGTATCATAATCTTTGGCACACATCTAAAGGTCTTGGTCATATATATATGTTACTGTGAAAGACCGAAATAGGAGATTGTCGACTTTCACCGGTGAATGTCAACACATACCAAATACGTCGGTGAAAGACCGAATATTTGATTATATTCTTGTGCATTCGGACCATCACCGGTGTATGTCGACAAGCACAGATATGCTCTGGTGGAGGTCGAAAAGAGAAGCCGAGGTCAACAGAGAGGCAAAGCCTTTGTTCTGCTGCGATTAAAGTTATGTGGCATGTATTGGTTATACTCTGGAAGATTACTGTTTGTCAGTCTTATGCAAGGTTTGATGGTGCACGCAACGTTTTCAGAATTTTTTTTTTTTATCCGATACCTTAATTTATATTGAATGGATACTGCAGGGAATCGTGATCTTTTTTTTGAAAAGTTAAATGCATTAATTGCGAGTAAACGAGAAGACAATTGTTTTTATTTTTCTCAAGAAAAGTACTATAAAATACTTTCTGAAGTGATTTCTGCTAAAACTAAGTGCAGCACAACTTTGGATTACAGACGATTAAGACGTTTCAAAAATTAATGATGAAGAGAAGTTAATTGCACCATTAAAACCAATAGAAACGAATATACAGTATTATGTTACCAATGATGAATTTTTCAGTATACTATTTGAAACTCACACCAGAATAGGCCACGGAGGAAGAACACGTATGCTTAAAGATTTGCAAGTTAAATACAAAAATATTACATATGAAGTTGTAATGTTGTATTTAAATTTATGTACATAATATCAAATGAAACATAGTGCACCTGAGAAAGGTATTGTTGTGAAACCAATGGTCAGTTCTGAGTTAAACTCAAGATGTCAAGTTGATCTGATAGACCTGCAGTCACACAGGGATGGTGAATATAAGTTCATAATGGTGTATCAAGATCATTTAACTAAGTTTGTCCAGCTACGACCTTTGAAAACTAAGACAGCTGAAGAAGTAGCGTATCACCTTCTTCAAATATTTTTAACATTTGGTGCTCCAGCTATATTGCATTCAGATAATGGTAGGGAATTCAGTAATCAAGTCATATCCGAACTATGCGCTATGTGGAAAGATGTTAAGATAGTCCATGGAAAGCCTCGTCATAGTCAAACACAAGGCTCAGTTGAAAGGGATAATCAGGATATACAGAATATGTTAACTGCATGGATGAACGATAACGATACAAATAAATGGTCTGATGGTTTGCCCTTTGTTCAGTTTGCCAAGAACACTACATACCACGAAGGAATACGCCAAAGTCCTTATGAAGCCATGTTTGGCATTAAACCAAAAAGAGACATTGCATCGTCTTTTTTGCCTGCCGAACAAATTGCAAATATTGAAACCGAAGAACAACTCGAAGAAATTGCTAATACTTTTGAAACCGAAGAACAGCTTGAAGAAACTGTTAATACTTTTGAAGAAAATTTGAGCAATGGCCATACCGAAAACCATATTCCAAAGAGAAATATTGAAGAGGACCTGCAACCTACCACGTCTTCATATCAAGCCCTGACTGAACAACACGAGTTTATTTCTATAAAAAGATCGGCCGCGAAAGAAAATCTCCTACTTCAAGCAACGAAAATGTTACGAACCTCAAAAAAAAAATTTCCTCCTGCTCAAATTGGTGATACCGTACGAATACAAGTCCCTGATGTCGACAGTGGTCGTACAGATGGCCGAAATGTGTTGGCAGTTGTTGTTGGAATAGAAGACTCTGACTTTTATAAACTAGCAAATAAAAATGGTACCCTCAAGCAGCTTTATACCCGTAATCAGTTCGTAATTTGTAAAGAAAAGTTACTTTCCATAGATGAGATTTCTTCTCAAGAAATGTCGCTGAGAGAAGCAGCTGCAGCTAATTCGAGAAGTGGAGGGCAAGGCTATACACGCTGTCATTGCAAAAGGAAGTGTTCCACAACTAAATGCAGTTGTAAAAGCAAGGGACTCTTGTGCAATTCAAAGTGTCATAAAAGTTTAAGTTGTTGCAATAAATAAGATTTCAGTCACATAATTAAGCAAGATTTTTATTGGTATTATTTTCTTTTCTCATTTAGAATGTAATGTTTGTTTTAAGTTCAACAGTTTATTTACATGTGCTGTTACTTAAGCTTTCTCCTATTTTGACATATACGGTATAAATGCAAAGTTCTTTATTGACTAAACTTAAAACTAAAATCTTAATGCTTAACATTTATCCAAGTACAACTGCTATCATTAATAAGAAGGCAAGTAATATCGAGCATCCCTTCTTCTCTCGCTAGAATATAAAGCTACATGTCCAAAAAAACAAATCCCGGACTGCCCTTTAAATCTACCATGGCATTTAAATTCTCCGGGGTTAGTCCCGCAGTTAAAACTCCTCTACAGAGTGGCGAACCCCTCTCCTCGCCGTGATTGGTCACTCCTCTCAGCAAGCGAGGCGAAAAAGTTACGTCACCCTTGTGACGTTTTTTTGCACCTGAAACACGGAGAAGAAAATGCAAACCTCCGACATATTCAATATTCACCATTAGTGCATGGTGAATGTCGACATTTGCCGGTGTAAGTGAGAAATAAGGATATTTGGCAAATATTTTGGACATACACCAAGCGACTATATGAATGTTGACATTCACCGGTAAAAGTCGACATTCTCCAAATTTCGGTCTTTCACGGTAACATATAAATATATTGCATTTGGGCCATAAAAATACATAAACATAACATATACAAACAAAACACACACTAATTTCTAATTCATTGGGATGCATCGGTACTCTAAGAATTTCTGGAGATGGGCAGTTATCACACCAGCTCACCATACTTTTTTGATTCAGTGCAATAAACTTGTTTCTTTTAATAATGATGTAGTATAGTCACTGATATGGATGGCATGAAGCATGAGTTTAATATTTTGATGGTATATACAAATACGTACAGAATGAATAACTTTGTTTCCAACAGTTACATATTCTGTTGGATGTAGTGCGCAAAATTTACATAGTATTTTTATTTCATTATGATTTTCTTTAAATGCAGCATATAATTCTTTTAAATTATGCAAAAGTAATCTCTTTTGTTTTAATATTTTCCCATTTTCACTTGGTATAGATATGCAATATTTTCTTCCTGGACACATACGACTGTTATAATAAAAACTAGTAACTTTTGTATAGTATCAAATTTAATTTAACACATATCTCACTAGGCATTGATAACATCCCTTCTGTTTCTTTTAATTTTTCTTGTTTTTTTTTTAAACTAAATTCTCTGTAGTAATATAACATGTCTTTGTTTGTTGGACTATCCATGAATCTTGGACTAATTTTAAAATCTGCACATTTTCTTTAAATGATGCATCTAAAGAAAACTTATTCAATAATTTTCCATCATAAACGTGCAATTTTGGCAAATAATGTCTTGCATTTTGTAGCTTATTAATACTTTCAATACCCAATACTGTAGCAGTTTTAGTAGCAACGTGGATACTTAATTTCTTAACTTGCATATAACTAAGTTTCCTCTTAGAGCTAAATCTATTGAACTTTATTAGTGATAAATCCAAAAGTTCACAGCTTTTGTTCAATTGTTCCATTACTATTGTGACTTCACTATAATCTGCATCATTGGTCATTTCCATGTCAGCAGTAGAAACCTCTGACTCACTAATTGATGAATGTGAGGAAGAATAACAAGACATGCAGAATTTTTTCCCCTCAAATGAGTAATTCTTGATTTATCATTGACAGTCTGAGAGAAATTGGTTTTAGGGACTTAGTTCTGATTTTGGTGGTTTATTAAATAGATCATAAGTTTTCTGTCTTAAACTGCACCATTTCAGATATTCATCCTTGTGAACCTTGCATATACTACCACTCAGAACACAAGTACAGGAATAAACAGGAAGGCTTAATGACACATTGATTTTCTTGCATACAAAACATTCAATTTTTATAGCAAGACAAGAACTAATCATGGAACATAAATAAAAGAAATAATCATTGAAGCACAATTCACTGATTTATTTGTTGAACATACTCAACTCTGAACACTTGAGCAAAAATGAGCTCTGAAAGGAATAAGTCACCCAGAAATTATTGTATCTTACTTTAAATTCAACCTAAGAGAAAACAGATGATGCAGTTACAAGTAATCATTTCAGGAACTGACAACTGGTATATGTTAATTGCTATTACTTATATAACAGAACTATGAGTATTAGAGTTGAAACTTTGGAGGCTATAGGCAGCTGATGTCTTATGTACACAAAGACCAGAAACAGGTGTTTTTAAATGTTCCAGAAACAATATTGGTGCTGTAGGATAATTTTCTTCTCCAATAGCTTGTTTGTTTATGTTTAGTTTGTTGCTCCTGTTTCAACTGGATAGGGGATATTGCCTAGCGTTTCCTTTGGAGTTGGCAGAAGGCTAAAGATATGTTTTGGTGATCAACATGCTGTAGTTCTGTTTAATTTTTTATTTTTTTTTTATTTTAATGCTTTTCATGAAAATGAGTGTTTTATATTATCTAATTACAAATTATTTTTTGTGGAATTAACTATATGTATGCTGTAAAGCTTCAGCATTAAGTGATAGTTGTCATTTATAACCAATATGCCAAAGATTATTGTACTTACTGCCTCTAAGGTGAAATTGGTTTAGAAGCCAGTGGCCACTAGGAAAAAATGTGCACCTTTAGCTCTACTGAATATAGAAAATATCTTCTTAAAATTTGAAATAAGAAAATAAAATACAAGAGAGAACTATGTGGTTTCTAGGAAGATTTTTATTAGAATTTTTCAGCACTCCAGAAATTTTACACTGATTTCCCATACATATAACAGTATTTTTTTAGTCATTATTTAAATTAAATATTACCATTCTATTTTTTTTACTTAAAGCACATGTACTAGTTAGTGTGTAAAAAATGCCTATGTTTTATTTTTGCTCATTATTTGTTTTTAAATTTTTTTTTTTTTAAATGATTAAAGCATTGCATGTCAAATGTTAACTAAATGTATATATGTTTTAAAGTTATTTTCTTTGCAATAAGAAATATTACCTTTCTCATTTTTTTTTTACTTAAAGCCCACATATTAGTTAGTATTTGTACCAAGTTTCAGAAAAAAATATTAGGGCCCATTTTTTTTATAGCCCATTTAAGTTGTCCATCAATCCGAAGGTGATTTTTGCAATTTTCATGTAATAACGATATTAAAATATATCTTTTTAATTGTTTTGATATGGCACTTATATTCCTGATATAAATAGCCTTAAATTGGTACCAGAATTATTTAATTTGAGCCATTAGTTCTCATGCTATTACATTTCTAAACATTAGTGCAAAATCCAAGATGGCCACCATTTTGCAAAAATGACCATTTTTCAAATGCCTGTATCTGGGTCATTATTGGGATATATACATTACAAATGCAGATTTGGGGGTTTTATTACCATGTGTATCCATGGTAAAAATTTAAAAAAAATCTGTGACTACAGAGCAACACTCATCAGGTGTCCCCATATGGAATGACCCAGATATGATTGCCAAAAAAAAGAGCAAAACAATGCAAGGTCCTTGATGGTGTAAGTATCAGAACGAAAAAAAATCTGACATGTACAACACAAGACTTCCTCTCCAAATTAAACAATTTCAATAGTGTGGAAAACAATAAGACAAATTATAGCTTCTTATAATGACTCTACCATTGAGAATCATTAGGATTGTTGTTGATTTAGATAAGTATACCAAATTTCATGGAAATAGCTATTTTATTTCAAGATATTGCTCATCCTGTGGGGGGGGGGGGGAAAAAAACCTTCCCGGCCGTCCAAACAGTTACCTTACACCTTTCTGGTAGGTCGGACGGTCTGGGTCTCAACAACAACACCCTGTGGAAAAGCAAAATTTCTAATATTTCATGAATGGCTTATTGTAACTTCCAGACAATAGTGTCCCTTTATTTTATTGGTTAAAAGTACTTACAAAGCACTTGTTCATTTGATAATATAAATCATTTATGATAATTTAATTTTCATTTTTTGTTGTTGTTTTGAGTTGTATTTTGTAGCTGAAATGTACAATATCTTGAGAACAAGCACAATGTTAACATTTTGTAAATAATATTTGCTTTTAAATAAAAAATTTCTATATAAAATGTCTATTTCTGTAATGACTTTCAGTATAATTATTTTTTTTAATTTTTGAAAAGAATATCCAAAAAATTGAGAGTCTTCACCTAATCTGAGCTGGGAGAGGTAGCCCAGTGGTTAGCGCACGGGAATTGCACTCGGTAGGCCCGGGTTCGATTCCCTCAGTTGCCAAAACTGCCACAGTGTTCACACAGAATACGATCATGTTAAACATGTGGATCCGTAAGTCCTTCCGAGAAGTTGGTGGTAGGGGAAGGAGGGTACGGTCCCTGTGGATGCCTTCCCCACTGGGTTCCGGTCTAAATTGGGTGGCTCTTCCCGGCCGTCCAAACAGTTACCTTACACCTTTCTGGTAGATTGGACGATCTGGGTCTCAACAACAACAATAGCAACCTAATCTAAGCTACCCTAAAACCAATAAGACATTTATAGATTGAAATAATCACATCAAATTTCATTTGATTTGCTCAGTTTTTTTTTTTACATATCATGTCCAGACTCACATATATAAATCATTGGAGATTCATATTCAGGGATACTCAAAACATGTAAATCCATCAAAAACCAATGGTTGAATTTTTACTGCATCATTATACTTTTCCTTTACATATACTATGATCTGTAGGAACATTAATAATACCTTCCTATATATTGAACTTATAGATAAATATAATCCTAGATATATATCCTAGATCAGTGGTTTCCAAAGTGGGGTCAGTGACAAACTCCAACCGGATCCGCGAATAACACAAAAAATATATTTTACAACTAATTAAATGTTTGTTAAATCCTGTTTTTATAATTAAAAATTATTGTAAAATCAAAAACAAAATCAATATTAATTAATTAAGCTGTAACTCCATTTTTAAAAAAAGAAAGCATTGAAGTGCTTAACTCCATTTTCTACATCACCTTTGTATGAAACAGCTTTCTACCAGCTCACTTATTTGAAACCTAGATTGTGGAATAGATTGGAAGTTGAGAATGAATTTGCCATTAATTAAACCAAACATTGCTGCTCTAAATTTTTATAAAGCAGCATCCCAATATTACTTATAACAATCAACAATTTTTTTCACTGCTCATATTTAGATGCTTCTTATGCAAATTTCCTGAAATGATAATTCTTAATTTCTAACCTTAATAAATGGTCGTTATTACAAAACTAAATATTTATTTCATTGAATCTAACTTTCCTTTATATTTACTATTTTAAAGACATATATAGATATAGATATATATGTGCGTGTTGAATACCCAGACTGTCTGACTCGTCCGAAGACTTGAGCAACTATTTGGGCAGCCGGGTATATATGTGTGTGTATGCGTATAACTTATTTGAATTTATGATGACAAGGGGTGCACAATTTAAAAGTTTTGGAACCACTGTCTTAGATAATTGAAAATAGCTCCTAGTACTATCAATTTTATTGAAAATATCATTGTTTCTTAATAGAGAATATTATCAAAATTTTAAATTCCGACAAATGTTTGTTCTAATCATATAAATTACAAAAATTCTATCCGGTTCTAGTTTGTTTCTTTCCATTACCAAAATATAAAACTTCATTATGATATGTGTATTCATTCTTGAACTACCATATCTACATCTCAGATAAGCATGCAAGCAAAAATTGAATAAGTGGCCAAAATATGCATAGATGGTCTAAAAACATATTTTCAACAAAATCTTAAATTATGATATTTAAGAAGGAACAATATTTTTATAATATAGTACAGACTACAGACAGGTAAAAAGAATAGAGAACACAATATACTTGCATGTATTTCTCTCAAATACAGCATGGTATCAACAAATTTATTCTTAAAGAAACCAGTTCCTTTAGATGCTTTTTTTAGAAATGTTGACGAACTTGGTCGAGATTTAGGATTGGCACAAACAAGCTCACAATAGAAAGATGCTAAATTTGAAGGAATCTGTAAATAAACAACAAATGAAAAGGTTTATAAATAAAGATTAATTCATAAAAGCTAATAAAATATATCATAATTTAGCTTACTTTTCCAGTGGTTTTTAGTGAAGAAATTTTAGATAATACACCATTAAATACTTCCCAAATCAAGCAACCGAGACCCCAACTGTCATAAGCCCTGTGGAAAAAGATAAAAATTGTGAAAGTCAAAGGTCATCAATACATAAAAAGCACTTTATGCAAAGGATAAGGAAACTTTCAATGTATTCAACACAAATAAAATTAAAATGCAACATACAGCCATTTGGATCCCCGTCATCAGTGCTAGAAAACCGTGAACTTAAAGTCAAAAGGGCACAATTAGAAGAAACAAAGGGGTATATATATATATACAAGTCATGGATTGAAAGTCCAATTGAGAGAGCCAATCAGAGAGATGAATGAAGAACTGCTCAGCCAATCTGAAACAAGAACTGGCACACAAGATTGGAGTGTGCTAAAACAGCAGAGATCGTACAGAGAGTAGTCATATTATTAAAGTTAATATATCTGTCTGTCTATCATGCTTGGTGACTTTTGGAATATACCACCAAGTTGATGAGAATTCAATATATCTGAACATCTAATTGTATGTCTTTAATAATCTCTGTCACTTTGTAGCAATTGATTTGATAGATTCAAAATACAGTGAGTTTCACTGTTTGTGGAACAGATGTGTTTTATTGAGAGATCTAGAGGGAGTCAAAGCCGTGTCTTGTAACGAGAAAGTATAGTAATTATATGTTATTAGGGGTCCATATAGTAAATTAAATAATAATATTAATTGGGAGATGTGAGTAGTCCGCATGTGTCCAACGGACTTAGGAACACAACCACTGGAAGGAGGTAGTAGAAGGAAATATTTTGCACAACTTTATGTACCCTATCATATGACGGGCTTAACATCCAGTTATGAATATGCATATGGATATTAAGCTCATCATAGGACAAGGGATGTGATGATAAACTAACATCACACTACCTGGGCAGATACAAGGATAAATAATATAAACTAACATCAACTACCTGGGCAGATACAAGGATACATAATAAAATATAACTTTAACAGTAGAGTAAAAACTTCTATTTGAAGGTCACTATTCTGTTGATTCATAGCATTTGGCCACTGCAAATTTCCTGGCATTATAATGCCATCTAGTATCATTTAAAAATTCGAATAAAATGTTCTATTTCAGCATCATAATGATAAGCTGTATTATGCTTTAAGACCCATTGCAAACATATGCCATTGAAAAAGAATCAAGTATTTTCCCTATTTAATAATAAATAATAACCTCTTTTAATAATAAATAAATAGTAATCTCTGTTGAGACTAATAAATTCAGTCCTACCATGCAACTAGCATTACATTTCTTACAGAATGAGATTAGTCTGCTCAAGGATGCAATGGTCAAGTGTATACTAAAAGAACTCACCAATTGGGTATCCCAAAGTTAGGACCAGGGTTCCCATTTCAGCGCGAACCCGCGAGATTCTCACGAAATCCATAAAAAATCTCGCGTAAAAATTTAGACTGTGCGAGAATTTCTCTCTCTCCAGTTCCGGCCTAAAATTATTTTTTCCTTTAAATTGTATACCGAGAAATCTGATGCCCGATCCTGATGACTAGAGATGCAGATTCGCGGTGGCCAGGTCGCCATTGGCGACTAAAATTATTACAGTAAGTCGCCATTTCTAGCGACCAAAATTTCTCCAGAATCCTTTCAGTCCCACGGCCGGTAGATCAGGTCGATTGCTTCGCGATCACAAATCGTGATCAGTTGCCTCGCTGTTGCGAATCGCGGGCCGATTGGATTTCGTAGCTACGTGGGAATTGCAGTCAATCGCGATTTGGGCACACAAAAATACTATGTGTTTCTAATTAGCGAGATATTTTATAGAAAACTATAAGTGTCTCCCCCACTTGCGTGGGTCGCAAATTCGATCAAATAAAATGTTGCTTTTTTTTTTATAGGATTCTTTCACGGATTTGAATTATGCTCTTTTGAATATGCTCGTGTTTTGCTCGAGAAATTTTCTTCTTTCCGCGAATGAAAATCCTTTCCCCCGTACACAGTATGTCTACAGGTTACAAAAATCTCGAAAATGTCGTGAAATTGGCCATATATGCCCCAAAAATGTCACAAAATTTGAACAAGGCAACGAATTTTTTTATCAGAGACATTCCTTTCTTACATGATCTGAAAATCTGTTTCTCCGCGATTGTGAAAACGGCATTCGCATACGGCGATTCCCACATTTTCTGAGGAGAGATGACCAATGAATATCTTTTTGCCATTTTCACAATATATTGGCATCGGCTGAATTTTTTTATAATTATTTCGTTTAATATACAAATAATAAAAACCAAACCATTTTTCTATCGTATTATTAATAAAATGAAAGGTTATTTTGCAGCAGCATCACGAAAATCTGCATTTGTACGCTATCCTCGGCATACCTCGTTTAATTTGAAAAATATTTCCCACTTTTCCAATCTGTTTGCATCGACTACAGTGTTTGTAATTGTTTCACGTTTTATACAGAAAAATTATTTTGCAAACATATTATTTATGAAATAAAGGGCTATTTTGAAAACAAAAAGAAAAAAGTCGAGACTTTTCAAACAAAATGGCTAAAATCACATGACTGGCTTGAGATTCAATAAAAAGATGATGCAACCCTTATGTTCTGCAAGTTTTGTAAAAAATAAAAAAAAAAAAAAGAATCCATTTTCAAACATCAAGTCAAAATTATTACCTAATTCTATTTGCCTAGTGAAATAGTTTTCGTCGATATTCGCCTTCGCTGAATGATGTCTATGCCTTGTCGTGGTGGTGGGGCTTGTGTGTTCCAATGATCCTGAGAGCTATGCCGGCGGTAGCTTTTTGCTACTGGTAGGGTCTCCCATGCCGGACAGGTCAAAGGTGAGGCTCCTGACTAAACAAGACATCCTGGTCCTCCAGGTTGGGGGTTGGAAGTGAGACACCAGTCCCACTCTGTAAAATCCTCAGGGATCCATTTCTTTTGTGGACACGGGTGTTGCTATCCCGAGGTACCCGAGCAAACTTTTTCTTCTAGCTGCAGATTGCATCAATGCCAAGCCCCTAGTAAACTTCACTTCTGCCTTATGGGCCTTAGTACCACTCTTCGGCCTCTGCTGTAAGGTATACCGTTTGGGCTCGGGAACGGGACCAGGTGGTTGTGTGGCGAAAAGGGCGAAGCGGCGTGCATCTGTAGTATTGCTTTCAAGAAACGTTTCCAGTAAACGGTTCCAGAGGTCGAGTCCCTTGGTTGCGTTGGTTGGATGGTGGGGAGCGTTTCATATCGAGAAATCCCCCTTGGATCCTTGCTGATCCCTGGGCCCTGTGTACCTGGTGCACGTTATGACCCGCTCCTTATCATCTAGCTTTGCGAATGACTCCGGCGGTTACACTTTTCACGTTAGAAAAGTGTGGGGAGACGAGGCCTAGCGGGGGCCTCGATCGAACTGGAAGTAATCCGTGGTTCCTTTTCCTATCTTATGGTTACAGCATGGAGAAATCAGATTGGGCTCTTTCGAGTTTTCCTGATTCTCCGTGTTGCGACGATGTAGATGAGGAAGTGTTGAAAGGATTGGGCACATCTTCGGATGTTTCCCAATCAACCATTGAAACAACCCCTCTGGGGTCGGATCATGGAAAAAAGGAGGAAGCCTGCAGTCCGGCTGTGGAAGGAAGTGGAGTCGCGAACTTTGGTGACCGACACACTGAAACCACGGCTGTGACGCAGGGTATACTCACCAAAGCACAGAGGCGCAGGAGGAGGCGCATGCCTAGGCAGTTGAACCAGGAGCCTGTTAAGGCCGGCACTGCCGCAGAGAAAGTTGGAGGCACCAAACGACCTAGGTCGACAGGAGCCACACCTTCTCCAAGAGATCTTATCGACAAGAAGAGATCGAGGACGGACATCAAACCTGGAACATACGCCCAAGCGGTCCAGGTTATTAAGATGGCCATCGTCAAAAAGTCCTTCCCTTCTAGCAAGCTGAGCAAGGAGGAGGTTGATAACATCCAGTTGGTGACTCTCGGTAAAATAGATGAGATCCCAACTGGTGAGCAACTTCCGAAGATTCATCTCTTCAGCTCAAACGCTGGAGCTGTGATTCTTCATTGCAATGATGCAAATACTGTGGAATGGGTCAAGAGAACCTTCCATAACAACAGTCAGGTTTTGGGAGAGGCACTTATGGTCTTGAGTGCTAATGACCTTCCCAAACCTGTCAAGGTGGCATTTAAAACCAGGGATGTGTACACAAAGGAGCCGAGTGTCTTGCTGAAACGGCTGAACCGTTTCAACCAGGAGTTGAAGTCTGAGGAGTGGCGTGTTCTGCAAAACTTTGTGGAACCCCACTCTGTAAGATGGATCTTCGAGGTGGATTCGGAGGCTGCGGATGCGATTCGCAAAGCTGACCTTGGTGCATTCACCGGTTTGGACCGTGGAGTCTTTAAGATTCTTCGTGATCCAAACGAAAAGCCTAAGGGGAAGATGGAGATGGAGGAACAGCCAGCAGAACGGGCGACCTCCTCTCAGGTAAGTATTGGTAGTCTTGAGACTATGATACCTAGACTTCACGAACTAGAAATTGCTTCTGGTTCAGATGTTACACTTCATGCTAACCCTCCGATCTCGGATGATGAGTTGGAAAAACGCATGAAGGATTTTGACAATGATATCATGCTGGATGCTGATCATTGTCATGATGCTAGGTGAATTTCTTTCTCCTAGTCTTTCTGTGCCCTTTTCTTCTTTTTGTTTATGGGCTGTCTTAAGGTTGTGCAAATTAATCTGCATCACAGTCGATCTGCCTCTGCTATTCTTAGCAAAAGGCTTTTCAATGGTAGAGCTGATATTGCTCTTATCCAAGAACCCTGGACCTGTAATGGAAAGATTTTGGGTCTAGGGATCAAAGGATTTAGTGTCTTTTATGACACATCCTGTACCAGACCCAGAGCCTGTATTGCTGTTAGCAACAAGCTCAATGCTGTTCATCTGATTAAATTCCTTGATGGTGACAATGTTGCTATCAATGTGAAACTTAAAACTGACGAACATATGATGGATTACATCTTTGCTTCTGCCTATCTTCCTTACGAAGATAAGGAAACTCTCTCTAAGGTCATTATTAATCTTACTGAGTACTGCAATGGTAAAAAAAATGATCATTGGTTGCGATGCAAATGCCCATAATACTATTTGGGGTAGTAGTAATTGTAACCGCAGGGGTGATGATCTTTTGGATCAGATCCTTCTTCATAAGCTCTATTTACTTAATAAGGGTAATACTCCAACCTTTGTGACTTTAAAACGTCGCGAGGTTTTGGATATTAGCCTGTTGTTGTTGTTGAAACCCAGACCGTCCGACCTACCAGAAAGGTGTAAGGTAACTGTTTGGACGGTCGGGAAGTGCCACCCAATTCAGACCGGAACCCAGTGGGGGAGGCATCCACAGGGACCGTACCCTCCTTCCCCTACCACCAACCTCTCGGAAGGACTTTCGGACCCACATGTTTAACGTGATCGTACTCCGCATGAACACGGCGGCAGTTTTGGCAGTGGCTGGAATCGAACCCGGGCCTACCGAGTGCAACTCCAGCACGCTAACCAATGGGCTACCGCGCCCTGGATATTAGCCTGTGTAATAGTTCTGCTTTTGAGTCCGTAATTGATTGGAGGGTTTCAGATGATATATCTTTGTCTGACCATCAATTAATTTCTTTTTCTGTTAAAGGTCCTGTAACTGTTTTAGAGGACAAAGGTAGGAACCCTAGGAAGACGAATTGGGGTTCCTACAAAGAAGACCTTAGGGCCAATTTGGCGAAACATATTGGTGAGTATTCCTCTACTGAAAGCGTGGATCTGGCTGTTGACTTTGTGCAACAGGCCATCATCGGTGCCTTTTATAACAACTGCAGAACCACCATAGCTGACTCCCCAAGGACTGTTCCTTGGTGGACTAGTGAGCTCAGCCGGTTGCGTGGGAAATGCAGGAAGCTCTTTAATAGAGCCAAGAAGAATGGTGATTGGCAGACTTATAAATCTGCCCTCACCACTTATAATAAAGCAGTTAGGGATGCCAAGAAAAATTCTTGGAGAACATACTGCGAAGGTATTAATGATACTCCTGCCGTTGCAAAACTTGTTAAGTTGATGGCTAGAGACAGAAATTGTAAACTTAACACTGTTAAGAAGCCCAATGGTGACTTTACTGTCACTGGTGAGGAGACTCTTAGTGAGCTCTTCAGAGTTCACTTTCCGGTTTCTCATCCTGTTGTTCAGAATGACAGTGGTATTGCTTGCTCCACCTTGTCTGACGACAATAGCTGGGGTATTGCTAGGAGCATTGTTACTCTTGATAGGGTTAAATGGGCAATTAATTCCCATAAACCCTATAAAACTCCGGGAACTGATGGCATCATTCCTATTCTTCTCCAGGAGGGAATAGAGATGCTTGCTCCTATTCTCTGCAACATCTACAGTGCTTGTATTGCCCTTGGTTATATACCAAATGCGTGGAGGCATACTAGGGTAATCTTCATTCCAAAAATTGGAAAGGACAATTACTATGAGGCCAAATCTTTTAGGCCAATCAGCCTTACGTCTTTTCTGCTTAAGACTATTGAAAAACTTATCGATAGGTATTTAAGGGAAGTGATTCTGGCCTCTAAGCCCTTGTCTAGTTCTCAACATGCCTATCAACCGGGCAAATCTACGGACACTGCTCTTTACAGTCTCTCCTTTATTTTAGAGAGAAATCTCAATGCCAAGGAAATTGCTCTTGCTACCTTTCTTGACATTGAAGGTGCCTTCGATAAAGTACCCATTGACACCATTCTTGTTGCTCTCAACAGAAGAGGTGTTGATACCACGATATCTTATTGGATTAAGAACCTGCTATCTAACAGGTATATCTGTGCATCTTTACTTGGAGAAAGTATGACTGTGCATGCACTTTCGGGCTGTCCACAAGGGGGTGTGCTCTCACCACTTCTCTGGTGTCTTGTTATGGATTCTCTTCTGGAAAGCATTGATGTCTCTGGTGTTTCTTGCATTGGATATGCTGATGATGTTGTCATCGTTGCCAGGGGCAAATTTGGCAACACTGTCTCTGACATGATGTCTACTGCTCTTAGGAGGGTTGAAGCATGGTGTAAAAATGCAGGTCTTACGGTTAATCCGCAGAAGACTGCTTTAGTTGCGTTTACAAGGAAACGCATACTTAATCTTGGGAATATTTGCTTATTTGGGCAGAAGCTTATTTGCTCTAAGGAGGTTAAATTCTTGGGAATTTACTTTGACAAGGAACTTAATTGGAAGAGACACTTGGACTACTGCACAACTAAAGCCAGAAGAATCTTCTGGTCTTGTAGGAATGCTATTGGGAAAACCTGGGGCCTTAATCCCAGAGCTATTCATTGGATTTACTCGATGATAGTCTGTCCTATCATTTCTTATGGATCCATTGTTTGGTGGTCCAGAATTAGAAATGAAACTGCTAAACTTGATTTAGTTAAGCTTCAAAGGATGGTGTGCATTGCAATCTCCGGATGCATGAAAACCACTCCTACTGCATCTCTTGAACTTTTACTTGGTTTGCATCCGCTTTATATGCGTATTGAAGCAGAGGCACTTATCTGCATGAACAGACTCAAATATCTGAAACACTGGAAAGATTACTCAAGGTATCTATCTTGGGGCGAACTTAACAGTAATGTTGCTAGGCATCCTTATTTCTGTATGCCACCTGATGGCATACATGTCAAATTTACGTTTGATAAGCCTTATGAAATTCTTGTCCCCTCGCGGGATGATTGGAAGAGGACTCCAACCTACAATAAACATAACTGTTTTGTATGGTATACTGATGGCTCGAAGATTGGCACTAGTACTGGTGCGGGAGTCTGCTGCCCTGATGATGGCACTAAGCTATCTTATCCGCTTGGCAATTTTGCTACTGTCTTTCAGGCTGAAGTATTTGCCATTCTTATGTGTTGTAGAATTTGCTATGACAGAAAGTACGAGAATAGCCAGATTTTCATTTGTTCTGACAGTCAGGCTGCTCTTATGGCTCTGGGGAAATTCACTGTGACGTCTTCCCTTGTTTGGGAATGCTATAAAGCTCTCTGTAAAATTGCTAGTAATAATAGTGTCATTCTGTACTGGGTGCCTGGTCATTCGGGCATTCCTGGCAATGAATTGGCAGATGAACTTGCTAGGAAAGGCTCTAATACTCCTTTTGTGGGCCCTGAGCCAGCCTTGGGTATACCCAATGATCTTATCAGAAGAATTGTCTTTGACATCTTCAGGAAGCTTCAATGCAAGAACTGGCGTGACACTAAAGGGCAAAGGCAAGCGAAAATTCTCAATTGTAATTGCCCTAGTGCACGTCAAAAGGAACTTTTCAGGCTCAGTAGAACTGGCATCAGGAGAGCTGTTGGGCTCCTTACTGGGCACTGCACTCTCAAGAGACATCTTAATATTATGGGTGTCTCCAAAGATTCGCTTTGCAGAGGCTGCAATTACAGCGAAGAAACTGCAGCTCACATTCTGTGTGAATGTGAGGCCTACTCTGCTCACAGATTCGAACACATTGGTCGTCATGTGATTGAACCCTGGGAGCTGAACGACATTCCTGTCAAGTGCCTGCTTATGTTTGCATCGGCTACTGGTCTCTTCTCTTAGGGACCTTCACTTTTTGGGGTAGTACAATAGACCTCTGGTCGATGTGCTAGGCTCTTCTGGAGCCACCCACCTTTATATCATTCATTCATTCATTTGCCTAGTGAAATAGTTTTCGTCGATATTCGCCTTCGGCGATCAAAAATTGTTCAAGTTTTTAATTGCTATTGCTGCATAAAAATTGATCATAAAATGATTTTAAAAATCAAAATATAAAGTAAATATAGTCGGCCCTCGACTTTTGCAGTTTACAGACAAAAAAATCGTAATTTCGCATGTGAGTCATTTTACATAAAATAACCCATGTAGACGTTTTTATGTCAGCAAATAAAATCAAAACGTAAGCATGGGGGAAGTCAGGAATTTGAGTATTTTTGCTAACAAGTGTGGGGGGGGGGGGGTATAAAATTACCAAAAATGTGCTTACTTAATACTTAAACGACTCCTAATTAATTTTTAAAAAGAATGTTAGTAAGAATGTTAAAAGAATGTTAGTTTTAAGAATTAAAAAATTTAAATGTCGAAGAATATGAGTTATAGTTAATGCTTTCATTTTTATTACTTTTTAAATTAGCATGGTAAAAAAAAAAAATGAAATTTTAAGTGTCTCTCCTTAAGACAGAAAATCTCTCCCAAAATTTTTTGGAAGGAGAGAAATTCTCCCCCTCTTTTCCTGACTTAGTGGGAACCCTGGTTAGGACCATGCTTCCATTATAGATGGCAGCTGCATAATAGAACAAAATTTGTTAGTCTTTACAGAAGTTTATAAAATTGAAGCATATAGTATTTTTTTTTTCTGCAATTACGTGTATGGGCTATTAGATGCTGATGAGCAGATAAAAGCGCAAAACCGGTCCATAGATGTTGTTATCTGCAATGGGAGCATGGTCATAACTTTGGAAATGGCCTCTATATACAGGTTATATGAGTATAATTAAGATAATAATTCAATTTAAATGATTTATTGAATTTTAAAAGTACCTCTACTTCAAAACTTATCATTAAGATAATTGATAAACTTTGCTTTTTGAAAATTCAGTTGGAATATAGGAATTTATAACTTGGTACATAGAAGACACCCCGAATTTCTATAGATTATAATCAATATTTACATGTAACAAGTATTTCAATGCAAAGTAACTTTTATAATTAGTGCTTTTTATTTAGTAATGAACATAGACCTCTGTGACACAAAAAGTAATTGTTACAGATAACTCTGTTACTGTAACAATTACTTTTGTACTAATTTAATTATGAGTCATGAATTATGACTTAACATTGCTCAAGACATACTATTTTACTTAGCATTCAGAAATTTAAAAAAATCTGATGTGGGCAGCATATGACTTTCTCTATATAATGCCATGAAGTTACTTCTTTCACAGATCTACGGCACAATATTTTAAATGCTGAATTATACATTTGGTGCTTTTTAAAATGACAACGTGAAAAACTATTTCAAAGTACCCAATTAACTTATATTTCATGTAATTATAAATTGACAATTATCAATATAGCATCTGCAATAAAGTTCATATATTACAATATTTTAATAATTCATCCATTTGGTGTAACTATATTTTTGTCAATCGGTGGTGAACAATCACCAAGCTGGCAATATTTTGCTAAATGAATCACCAAGGTTACTAAGCATTACAGACAAACGGAGAGGAGAGCATTTCTTATATATAAATGACTGTTGGTAACAGTAGTGCATCAAAATACAAAACTTTTATACAAAGTATCTTCTCTCTTGTAAATGGAGCGAGCTAGATCCACGAGAATAATGTTAACAAATCTATTGCAAAATTAAAAGTGAATATATTTCACAAAAGTTAATACTTTTTAATATAATATGATTTATTTTTGATAAACTTATTTGAAAAAGTGCAATATATCAAGAACGATTAAATTTAGCATTCTAAAGTCTGTGTCAATCGTCTTCTAACAAAAATTTTCATATGATTATTCATATAACATTATTGAAGGTTCTGATTTTTTTCAAAATTTCATTAAAAAATTTAAAGGTCTTTCAACATTTGATTGTGTTTAAAATCAATAGGCATCCAGTATTCACCAATCATAAATTTGGTACCAAATTTCATTCTAAAAGATCTATACATTCAAGAGATATTGTCTTTACAAACACACACAGACATCACCTCAAAAACGTTTGATTCGAGTTCAGGGATGCTTAAAACGTGCTCTTCCATTGAAAACTTGAATTCGAATCTTCGACCACATCACAATACTTTCTCTATACACTATGCTATGTATATAGAGAAAGTAATAACTTACCAAGGAGGATTATCTTCATGTTTTGATGAGTCCTGTTCTGGAGGATTATAAATTCTAAGGGAAGGAATAACTTTGATAGGAGGAGGATCTTTAGATGATGACATGTACTCTAAACCAAACAACTTCCATTCTCCAGCCCGATCCACGAAAACAGAAGACATGCACACATTGTAATGGGAGAGTTGGCAGTCTTTGTTGAGGAATGTAAGTCCAGACTAAAATTCAGTAAATTACATTATGATCATATTAGTAAAATTATATACAATCATACCCAGAAGGAAGTAAAAAGCATTGGTGTCCATAAATATTGAAAAAAAATTGCTGCAAATTTTAAATAGGACAACAATAAAATAGTTTTGGGGCAATCCTGAGACTTTCCTCGTAAAACAAGTGGGCATTTAACCATACATTTTAAAATTTTTCTTTTCTGCATTCACATCTAGACAATATATGCAGTATACCATCCAAATTGGGTCCAAATCACTTCTGCTTTTTTTAGATTACGAAGGGCCAATGATTTTGACAAAATCCCGTTTCATAGATGAATATATATATTTTTTGGAATATTTTTCCTGCATTTCCATCACTAAAATATATGAAACCTGCCATCTGAATTTGGTCTAAATAACTTCCGTGGTTTTCAAGAGTACTAAAGGCCAATGAATTGACACCCACAAACAAACCGACATAGGTAATTTCTGGTATCCATGGACTCTACTGGTGTATTTATTGTGAAACCTTAACTTGCAATTTTATCATGATCATTATACTTTTTTAGGCTACATTGGTTAAAGTAAAAAGGTTACTTAATCTACTGTTAAAACATATCTGTTAAGAAAAGTGGTACAAGTCACAATCACCATCCTAATGCACTGAACTTATTTCTGGTTTAAGGACTCAAAGCTATATGTTGTGGGAAAGAAACCCCTGAAATTATTTGCTCCAGGGTGCCATAAGTCTAGTTACACCCCGGAATATTTAATCATTACTGCCAACTAAATTCTTTGCTGCTACAAAAATACCCCACTTTAACAAAATTTTCCTTCTCAAATAAAACTCTTGTTGCTTAAATTTTAACAATCCTGCAATTATCTAGACAAGTTCTTTAAAAATACTTCATTGTTTTATTAATAAATCATGTGAAAACCTTAATTTCAATATATTTAATCAATTACAAAAAAAGGTGGTAAGTTGTACTTTATTTGCAAGTTTTTGCAAATTTTCACAGAATCTTTGAAATTGGCTTGTAGAGTCCCAGGGCTCCGTGGAATCATTGATCTAAGTAAAAAACATTTCTGTAACGATTCAAAATTTTATGACTTAAGAGTTCAGTGGATTTTTTCTTTTTTTTTAACCTTGTAAATTTTCTCCATACACAAGAGATTTATAGATATATAGATGTGGAGAAAATGAAAATACGTTCACATATAAATGTCCATCTTATTAAAGAAATTGCATACTTAACATCAGCAAAAAGACTTTTACGATTTGATAATCTGTACTTAAAATCTTCAAAACCTGAATTTGAAAATTATATAACAAGACAGCTTAACAAAAATTATTTCTACAAATTTAAATAATTTATTCTTCTTAAAAGTTCATAATGATACATAGAAGAGAAAAAATAATTTAAATGTCACTTACAGCAATTTGATACAAACCCCAAGATAATGCAAACTGTTTCTGTTCATTATTTTTTGGAACTTTTGAAAGATGTAATTCAAGTGGTTCAACGGGCTCCACAACAAGGTAAATAAGCTTATCTGTCTAAAAGAAAAGAATTGATATTATACATGGCAATTAGTATGTATAAAGAAATATACATTATATCAACATGTATAAAAAGATATACATTATATATTAAAGTAAATTATATATATATAATTTAAATATATTCAACACAAAACTTTTAAAATGGGCTATGTTTTCTATATTTTCTGTGAATTCTTGCATAAGCTATTTCCAAACTGAAAAGAAAAAACACTTTATAACTTCAAGAATTTTGAAAACTGAAGTTATATATTACTTCTTTTCTAACCCTGGCTGGAATAATCTAACAAATGTTTGCTGATAATGAGCATTAATAAGAGTAAAACCAGTCCAGCACTATTGATAACCGAGAAAATAATTTATTTTTATCATTAATTTGATGCAAAAATATTTTAAAAAACTATTACTTAGAGATAAAATAAAATTTTAAATTCTTTCTACTTATTTACTTTATAAATAACATTTAATTTTTGGCTGTACTTGCTATTATGTTAAGATTTCTTCTAATCAGGGCTTTAATTAATCTAGAAAAATCTAAAGTAAAAACCCTATTGAAAATTTATGATAGCATTATTCCAGTAACTGCAGAATATTCTGAAGAAAAATGCTCGCCCAGTGAGCATTTTCTTCAGAGAAAAATATCAATTTTTAACACTTTACAACAAAGTTGAAAAGTGTTTATGACTTTGTTCATTCTGTCTGTCTGTCTGTCCGTTAGCCCGATAACTGCCGTAAAAATGACTTAATCAAAATAAAATTTTAGTATGTTGTTCAGACGGTCTGTAGGACCTATGGGAATATAAATGAATAATATCACCCAATTAGTTTTGGACTGAACCCGGGTTGAAAAAATGAAATACATTGAGCCCTATGGGACCTAATTTTTCAAACATTTTTTAAGCGGATTTAAAATTCACAAATTGCTTCGAAAATTTTAGATAATATTCAAATTGTTCCATAAAATATATAAAAAAAAATTCAGCGAAATATATTCAGTAGTTTTTTAAATAAAAATTAAAATAATAATTACACCTCTTATATGAAACGATCACGTGACCATGATATGAAACGATCACATGACCCACTTCAAAATGATATATGGCATCCATCTTGTTTCAAAATCGTGATTTTTTAAAGTTCTTTTTAATTCATATTGAGTGTTGTATCCGTCCTAAAACTACTTTATTTTTGCTTAAATTCTGTGCATCTACATACTGAAACAATGCAATGACAATATATTTGAGTTTAAATGCTCATCTAAATTTGATTATTTCTACAACTAAGCCTATTTTTCACCTATGTAAAATGTAAACAGCAAAATATGTAGAATGAGTTGTATTAGAATTCCTGTATTTTTTTAACACAAAATAATTTAGTCCATGGAGTCTGCATGGCTGATATGAATGAAATATTAATTGATTTTATAAAGAGAAGGACGATTTTTTTCGATGAAGTTTTAAGCATAGAGTTTAATTATTTGTAGCTCTATGGTCTTAAATAAAATGTTTAAATAAAATAAATTATTATAGTATTGTGATGAATGAAATGAGTGGGAGAAAGTTATGAATGAAATCCTGTTTTTATAGAGAGATCCAGGCGTGTTATTTTTTCTATGACGTCATATGAATTAATTTCAGTTGTTTTCGATGAAGTTTTCAAATATAATAAATTATCGTAGTATTATGATAGTTTTTAAAATATTACCGTGGAATGTATTACATTTTAGAGATATTTAAACCAGGCAATTTATATTTCAATGCCGTCATTTGTATGAAGTTCATTTTTTTCAATGAAGGTTTAAGTTTTCAAATATAATAAATCAATGTAGTATTGTGATAAGTTTTAAAATATTACCGAGGAATGTATTGCATTTTCAACTTTTTTTAAATAAAATTGCATTGAAGTTGGAAAGTGTTTCATAATCAATGCTTTAAGCATGATTGATCTTTCTTGTTGTATATTGACACATAACATATTTTTGTTGTTAATGCAGTCAATAGCATTTTGAAATATATTTTCCTATTGATAATTAGCATTTAAATCTTATAACATCAAATATCTGTTAAAAATAAAAATTAAATTTAACATTCTTTATGTGATAATTTTCAAAGCATTTTGCTGGACAAATGTATACTTTATACCATTTGCATAAAAATCAAAACTAAATTTCTTACAATTGAATTTGGTGATAAAATGAACTAATTAATAATTAGCAGTTTCTTCCCTACTTAGTCAGTTTAGACCATTCAGGATAAAGATAGCATAATCAAGAACCCCTTAGACAGCTAATCATAAAGATAGTATCCATTTAGTAGTGCATTTCAAAGGATGAGTGAGGTTCTCATCAAAACTGAGAATATCAGCAATTTGTACAAAAATCTCAGCGAAATTCTGTTTAAAAATCATTCATTATACAATTTGCTTTAAACATTTATTTGATAATGCATGTAAATTGTAAAATGTTTGGTAAGAAAACCCCAAAAGTCAACTAGGACCTGTTTTCTCAATGTAAGATCCTAGTATTCAGAGCTTTATTAAGTGAATGTAATTTCTTGAAAAAAAAAATAAATAAATAAAGATTGAACACAATTAATATACTTCTGTTATGGATAATTTACATAAGCAAAGCAGCATCAATAATTCAAAAAGTCTTTATGTAAATCACTTACCTCTAAACTATCCACATATGTCAAAATACTTGGATGTCTTAAAGTCTTAGCACGTTTTAATGCAAATTTTGCTATATCAAGCTATAAAAATAATTACTTTGTATTTCATTCAATATTATCATAAACTAATACATAATGAGTCAATAGTTTTAAGTTTATGGATAAGTAAATTCATTTAGGAGAGTAAACTAATTAAATATGGAAACTAAAAATAAATTATCTCAATTTGAAAATATTAATATTTTAGAAAATGAAATATAGAAATCTATTCACAACTAAAATAAGCTACATATGGTTGAGTTGTTAATGAACTAATTAATTAAACCATAGGTGTAGCCAGAGTTATATAATGTAGATGCACATTAGGGTGTAGTAAAAAATTGAAATTTTGATTTGCCTATAACCGTAATAGTTGTCACAAAACAATGTAGAAAACCAAAAGGGTTTTGACAAAAGTATCTTGAGGTGGGGCATCGTCCTTAAAGTTAATGCTTTTAACAAGCAAAGAATGGGCCATCAATCACCTAACATATAAATGATGGTAAACTCAAAGAAATGATTGAAGCTGGCCTCAAAATGGGCATCACCAAATTTCAGAAATTGTCTCAAGTCTCATTGTGACATACCTAAATTGGAAATAAAAAGGCAATTTTTTATAA
Source organism: Amaurobius ferox (assembly GCA_951213105.1). Classification (NCBI taxonomy): domain Eukaryota; kingdom Metazoa; phylum Arthropoda; class Arachnida; order Araneae; family Amaurobiidae; genus Amaurobius; species Amaurobius ferox. The sequence goes on from OX578151.1 coordinate 30,744,035, forward strand.
AATTCTCCACTACTGCACCACCTGAAGATAAAGTTCAAGAGGAATTAAACTCAATTTAATGAATTATAAAAAAATAAGAGAAAATGTATCTGAGTCTGCAAGGGAAAATGAACAATTTTTAAATCTTCATAGCAATGGAAAAATTATTGCAATTCCAATCCTAACACCATTATAAGGTACAATGAATGGTACTTTCAATGGCCTTTGAAATATATAAAAAAAATCTCCTTTCAATTTAAAATGCATGTGTTGGAAAAAAGAATATGCTATTAGGTAAAATCCAACTTTGTGCAAACTGAAATTCTTATAATCACATTAAAAATTTTAAAATCATGAAATTTAATAAGCTATAAACCTCAAAATTTCACTTTCTTTAAAAAAAATAATTATCTGATGTGATTTGCTGACTTTTAAGAATTTTTTTTTTCTACACAAGTAGAAAAGACGAGCTCATATTTCTCCCCAACCTGCACACAAAACTTTGAGAAATAAATAATGCCAGCAAATTCTACATCAGCATAAGTGACATTAAGTAACTCACTCAAAGAGCACACATGTTGACTTCCTTCATGGAAAGGGATATTTAATCATAAGGTATTTTTAAGCATTAATAATCTAAGCAAGCAGTTGCAGAGGCTGGATGGACCTATCTATATTCCTTTAATTTTGGTTGCATTACTGATCCAATTTCAGAAAACTTTGTGTTCATCATTAGCTATGACATACATGCCTGCTATGTAAATAGGTAGAGTCCTATGCATCCATGTACTAAGTCTACAGTAGACATTTTAGAGTTTTTTCAAAAAGCAACTGGACAGGTCTCTTAAGGTGGGTAGTTTTCAATTTCAACAAACCCTTTTTTATCATTATCACCATTTGTCGTAAAATGTACTGCAAGTACATAAACTTTTAACTTATCTACAATTATTTTATTTTAAGCGCTCTAGTCATTTTACACAAGAAAATTAATTTGTCGGAGAGCTTCAACTTAAAGTGCATTCTAAACCATTATAAACATTCATACATATTCAGAGTCCCCTCTCCACTTCATTAATGGATTTTGAGAGGAAATCATATATATCCCATTTTAATCATTTGTGAGCCTAATTTGATGAGCCTATATACACACTTGCCTAAATCAGGCTGTAATTTCATGATTTATTGAAATGAAAAAATATATTAATTATCTCACAGGTAAATCGCAATATTTTAATGCATTTGAGAAAATTAAAGAAAGTTACTTCTTTGGTTACTTAAAACTCATAAATGTGATGTATGAAAATTTGAAAGCCATTACTAATTAAAAATTATTAACTACTATAGCTTTCTCCATTTGATACAAAGCAATTTCAAGATAAAAATTATTAATTTTAACCAGCGGCAAGCGTCAAGGTAGGCAAGATAGATAATGTCTACCCAAATAATTTATGACCAAGTAACTTTCATTTTAATTATATATATATTACTAGCAAAAGCTGAGCTTTGAATGGACTTGCATGTATGAAATATGCGAGTTGTGAAAGATTTCATATTAAAACTTAATTTTACAAATAATTATGAAATTAGAAGACAAGTATAAAACATTAATTTCAATATTTGAGAACCCTAATGCAAAAGAGCATATAAGTTTTAAAATTTGAATATATATTAAATTAGAATGCAGGAAAACAATGAAATCAAAATAACACATTTAAGTCACAAAATTGTACTTCCATAGATTTGTATTTTATTACTGTATGTATCATGGAGGTAAAGGGTAACTCTCTAACTCCATAGTTCATCAAGTTCTTTTAGCAACCATGTAAGAAAAAAATAGGGTAGTGAACCTTAATATTGGACTTTTTTATTTAACTTTTGTACAACAATGGTTATTCATATCCAAAGTGTTGCTAGACCTATATTTTATTTTTGCACCCCATTTTTAATAAGCACAGTGAGTAGGTGTAGTTCAAAAATGGATGTTTTGTTCTGTACAATTCATTTTATCAATTGAAATTATGATTCTGCAAATATACATGCAATTTCAGGCACGTATTCAAAATTTCATCATTCTATCTATTCTAGTTTTCAAGTAAAAGGGATACAAAATTCAGGCAAATGTTGATTTTGATGTGTTAGGAATAGAGAATTAACTTCGCTTTGCTCATCCATAATTAAGAATAAATATATAAAACCTTTTCTATGTAAATGAATGAAAGGAGATGTAAACAGAATTTTGCACTGATTGGTGCTTATTTCTTACAGTACTGCCAATGTATTATTCAAGAGACATATCAATATGCTTCTTTTGAATCAGTGACAAATCTCAATATGTCTTTATTGAACAATCTGAGATTTTCCATTGGAAGTTGATTGGAAAGAGAATGCAGGAGAATCCGACAGTTATCTGATAAACATATCTATCTAAGCTGTGACTGCCAGGAACTGTTTTCAATACATAAATTTCTCATGCTTCAAATCTTTGAAATCCTAACTGATGAATTCATCGTGCATTAGAAATTGGTATGTCATTGTCTTTTGTGTTACATTTTGATTATTAGGATTTTGAACCTTACCATTTCAGCCCATCCTGAGCATGTGTTTTGAGAAAAATGTGAGAACCGGACTCGGAGCAGCTAGAAAACTCAAATTTGGCATATCATTGCTTAAATGATAATTTTAATTTTGGGGATTTTAAACCTCACCATTTCAATCTATCCTGTACCCACTACAGGAAGGCACATGCTTTTTAAGGAATAACTTGAGAATTGGAGTAGTTAGGAAGCTCAAATTAAACATATAGCATTACCTTTGTGGTATATTTTAATTTTTTGGATTTTGAACCTTACCGATCCATAGGAAGGGTATGAATTTTTAAGGAATCAAGAATTGGAGCAGCTAGAAAAGTCAAGTTAGGTATATTATTGTCTTTTGTGGAATATTTTAATTCTTTGAATTTTGAACCTTTCTGATCCAGCCCATCCTCTACAATAGGACAGTATACATGTTTTTTGGAAACAACTCAAGAACTGGAATAACTAGAATGCTCAAATTTAACACTCATCTCTTGTGGCATATTTTAATTCTTTGAATTTTGAACCTTGTCAGTCCAGTTTTCCATGGTCCATCATAGGAAAGCACATGATTTTTAGGAAGTTCAAACAAATAAAAAGCAAACTTTAAAGAACCACACAAATACATTCAGTTTAAAATGATTAAAAAATAGAAGAAAACAAAGTAAAAACTTTTTATTTGCTAATTCTGGACCCTGGTTATTTGTCACCCCAAAATTATTTTATCATGCTTCGCAACTGATTTTAACACAATCCAATACAAAATAAAAGCATTATTGATATAAAAAAATAATACAAAGATGAAACAAAGAAAAAGTAAATACTAAAGAAATATATTAATTACCAATGTTTGAGATTCGGAGTTAGAAACTTCAAAAACAAATATGCTGACACCTTCTCCTGACGACTGAAATAGAAATTTTCATTAATTATATATAAAGCTCAGATTGATAACATAATTAAAATTGCAGTATGAGAAGTACTTTCAAATGAGTGTTTGATACATACTTTTTTATAGAATTTAGTATAACAGTTAAAAAACTTTTTCATCTCATAAACGTATGAAAATATGATAGTTTTGGTATACGGAATGTGCTGTATAGATATATTTTTCTATTAACTTACTTTTTTCTTCCCATGGTGTAATCTCCAAATTGAAAAATCCTTCAATCCTTCGACTTCAGTACCTAACTCGTATGCAAAATCCTTAGCTGCATCCCGACTGAAAAATGACCACATTATTAACTATTAAAAACTGGTGGGGAAAATATTTCTGAGTTAGTTGAATAACTAGATATATTTTAGGTCTATTAAACTGTGAACAATTTTTCTAGACAGACAGTCAGTTTGTGTCATATTTGATGACAAACACATGAATTTTTTTAAATCCAGTTACGGTTATCGTTATGACAAATAATATCAGATGTCCATTTTCGATGCAAATATTTAATGTACTTTCATTCATTTGCATTTAGATTTCTTTTACAATTTCTTAATTCAATTTCACAGTTCAAAGCTGCTCAGTTGAATTACAGTCTGAATAATGTCAAATTACAATCTGCAGTATGGCATCAATCTAATGTGTGTGTACTTTTTAAAGGACAAGCATGAAGCTGAGGTAAATTAATATATTTAAAGTATTATCAAGAATTTTTGTTGAATTGCTACGAAGTTTTGATTACTTCGCCTTTCTTTAACATATGCGGTTATAATGTTATACTTTAAATTGTCATGTTATGCTTTAAATTAGTTGTAAAATGTTGTAATTTAAATGGTTGTAATAGTAATAAATCTTACAACTATATCTAATGTACTTGATTTACACTACTGTTTTCCAACGCCAGATTTAGATATAAGCTAAATCATCTACAGCATTGAATCCTATCATACAAAGAGGACTCACGCTTTTTAAAATGCTACTTAGTTGCTCACAAATTTTCGTTCCCATTCTGCATATAAAATACTGAATTATGCAGGAGGATTTAAGGATTACACAAGACGTTGTTAATATCAAGGAGTGTTCAGACTTAAACATACAGGACCCTAAACATAAAGAGGTATTCAGATCCTTGAGTATTAAAGGGTTTGTCAAGTCACATTCATAAGACAGCATTAAAGGTTATGAGCAGGAGAATTATTTTGCTCATCACAATAATGTATGCCTACCATACGTTAGCTCCGGGTGACACCCCCATATAAATAGTTTCTTTTGACAGACTTAAATGGATATGCAAATGCTATGCCCAAGGTACCTCAGAAACCTGTCACTGATGCTTTTTTACATCCACCCCCTTCCACCAAGATTACTCATTCAGAACAAAGAGTAACTATCTGCCCCCTACTATGGTATGGATTTAGTATAAAGACTTTTTATTTAGTGAGATTAATGACATAATGTAGTAATCCCATTTAGTTTTTAACAAACACTACTTGCTTTTATAACATTTGACTTGAAGTTTTCTTTTGGATTACATTAAATCAGATTGTACCATTTCTTGTATTTTGATTTTTTGATATATTTTTAATACCTTGTAGGTATTTTGTAAGTAATTTAATTTGGTTGCGAATATGTATAAAAAATCATGTGCAGAGAAAGAAATTGATTGTTTTTAAATTTTGCTTCATTTTTGGAATATGTCAGAGAGATTGATTGGGAAAAGCGTAATACTAAAACTATTACGTCACATTTATAAGGCAATATTAAACATTATGAGCAAGAGAATTCTTAGTACTTTCTTATTATATCAGCCTTGATATAATATTGTTACATAAAAAGTAAATATGATTATTAATTGCGAAGTTTTGTTGCCAAACTAACCCTCATTGACATCTGGCACTCAATTTTGCTCTGTCAAGGTCATCATGAAAGAACATACCAAAGTGATTTCACTAAAGCCACTATAGTAAGGAAGTACCGAATTATTTTGCTTATCACAATAATGTATGCTTACCTTGTGTTGGCGCCAGATTTTATACTTGGTGATGCCATATTGGCTACCTTTTGGATGTACAATACGCAAATGCTAAAAAAAAGAAAATCATACCTTCTGATCTGATGCCCCATCTCCGCACTAGATGGCACCAGCACAAATGGCTTACATGATCATCCAGGATTCTTTGACTTCGACTCACCGTATGTCATTGGAGAGATTTTTAAAATTATTTTTAAATTCATTAGAAGTATTTTTAAAATTAACGCATAAGTGCAAAAATTTGTTTTTTCAACTTTGTTCAACGATAAAAAATGTTTGAATCAAGTTTTAAAAAAAATTTAAAAGCCCGTTGAAAGATTGAAGATTTTACTTTTTTTATGCAAAAAGAAAATCTGAGCTATGTTAAAATCAAATTTTATAATTGGTTATGCAATGAATAGTGGCAAAATGAAAATATCCAAACTTTGCATGATAGCACCATCTCAAAATTTGGCATTGATAGATCAGTAAGAGGTTGTCGCAGGAGTTTAGCTCTGTCCCAATGTGGACTTGTTTGTGTCATTGCCCTAAAGGCCACAAGGGATGAAGTTTTTGTGGTTACAATTCATTAGATTTCACATTTTTGTTTTGAAAACTTCTCGTCCAGTGAAAAATCCAGCTATGCTACTGAAATGAATTGTCTGTCATTTTAAATTCCCCTACAATGTAATATATATTTAAAGGGAAAGTATTATGATGTTAAACATCCGATTTTTAAATTTGATGGATCTAAGCATTTTGAGCATTTTTAAAATGCATTAACCTTTCCAATGATGTCTGTGGGCACAATAACTCTCAAATAAGTTATAAAAATCAAATGAAATTTTCTATGATTATTTTAATCAATTAATGTAACAGGCCTATTTATTTTCGGTGAGGATGGACTAAGGGAAAGTCTTCAAATTTTCTAACATTTTTTTTTTTCAAAAATAAAGCATAAGTATGTATAAAAGTGTTATGAAAATAGCTATTTAATGTGTAATTTTTAAAATGTGTAATCATTTAAAGGAGTACTGGACAGAAAGCAATAGAGATAGAAATAAGAAACCGTAGATGGAAATGAACTGGGCATGTCTTAGGAATGCCACGGCATAACATCCCTGCTGTGGCACTTAATTAGGTGCCTGAGGGGAAAAGATGTCGGGAGTAGACCCAAGCTAACTTGGAGAAGACTAATAGAACAGAGAGAAATCTGATGGGATGGGCGAGCTAGTCAGAATAAGGACTGCGGCACAGAATCAACCAGGGAACACAAGCTGAAGGCCTTATGTGCCACTAGGCACGATGAGTGATGACGAATCATTTAAAAACATGGTTCTCAAAATATTTCATGTTTCTAATTTAAAATGGAAAAATTCATAAAAAACAAGAAATTAATCAAGAAATTTTTATAGGGTAGCAAATGATGTGTACACTTTGTTTTTGATCGAACTATTAATTTAAATTTCTTTTACGTATTTTGTACAGTCATGCAAATTTTCAGAAAAACTGGAAATAACACATCTATAATAGCGTAAATGACTGAGAAATTAATGTTTTAAGTAAAATTTTTTAAGTGAAATTACAAAAGAAACCGAAAGTGAAAATCCTTAGTGAACTACCCTATACATCCTCTAGAATTTGCTGCTGAATCCTTATCATTTATCATCTAAGCTATCATTTATTATCCAAGATTTTAAAAGAGATTGAACCTTTTAAAAAATATCAGATTTTTTAAATAAAAAATATTTAAAATATAAGTATGCTAGAATTGATAGAAAAATAACTTTTAGATGTAAAACATGGATAACGCACATGTTATCGTTCCGAAAATTATATCATTAGCTTTTAAATAATAAATTACATATAAAAGCTATTTAGACATACACTTTAAAGCATAATTATCTTTTATAATGCTTTTCCAATTAAAAAGAATGTGAAAATTTTAGGGGCTTCTGTACTTAATTTATCGTACTAAATTTCATTCGATTTATTTAGTATATTGAGGGATATCATGCTCCATCATGAAACGTAAAATTCCCAATATCTCGAGAACTGCTCCTGATAATAGTTCTTGTATTCCGATTTGTACCTAAATCCAATCAACACCAGGGTAACCAACGAGTGATTTACGTATAAAATTTAATGAAATTGGGTCAATTAGTTTTGAGTTAGAGTGGATACATACATTGAGCAGACAGAACGACATACATACACAGACGTCACGCTAAAATAGTTTTTTCATTTTCTAGAGGTTCCAAATCCAAAACATGTAGATCCGTCCAAAACTGCTTTTAAGAAATTATCAAATGTGACTGACTGTCAAAAGGCTCATATCGAGTTCTAGTACAAGACCCTTGAAAATTAGAAATCGCAACTCAAATTGACATTTTTGATTAACTTTCCAGGAGTCAACCTTGACGGAAGGTTCGATATTGGCATATTATTTCTCTGTCATTCATCATAGGGCATGAAGTTGGCGTTAATTCTGGACTACTTTTCATTATGAGACCCAGGATGCATGTCTGCATAGACCGAAATTTCATATTTTAAACCGGCACTGCACGATAGAACTAGTACTTAAACTCGGCCCGAGCCCAAAGAAATTTATAAATGCAGAACTTGTGCCCGGCCTAAAGACTATTGAGTCTCGGCCTAGTCCGTCTCAAAATGATTTGTTAAAAACATGAATATGGGAAATTTTTCTACAAAGAATTGAGATAAAAGCTTGGACTTCTTTTAAACATTCATCTTTTCATAGCAAATAAATGCAATAATTTCATGTATTCAATTAAAATTTGTTTAAGTTTCTTTTTTTTTTCATAGCTCAACCTGGCCATACCCGACGCTATTAAAACAAAGCTTGAACCCAGTCCAAGCTTGCACCTGCCCGAAACAGTTTTAGAAAACTCAGGCCCGGTCATTGGGTGGGGCTTGGCCTAAGCCCATGAGTTGGATCTGGACCCAATGCAGAACTCTATCTGGCCGCACAATTAGGTGCTCCAAGCCTTATGGCAGATTGATGGACATCACTCTAAAAAGAGTCAAAACATGTTCAAGAGGTCCTAAAACATATATTGACCTCAAAATTGAAAATTCTCATGAAAACAATTAAATTTAAAAGAAAGTAAAATGTGATTGAAGGAATTTCTATAACAATCCATTTAGGGAACTCATATCCACAAAACTCGTGTTAGAAAGTATTTCAAAAAATCTAATGTGGGCAACACATGACTTTCCATATATAATGCAATGGATTTACTACTCTTACAGTAGATACTTATATTTTTTCCAAGATATTGAATTTTCGTCAATCAGTTGTCATTTTCATTGATTTAACGTCATTTTTATCCATTTGGTGAAATTTTCGTTAATTTGGCAACGTTGTTTTTTTAACAATTTGGCAATTTTTTTAAAAATGTCACCAAGTTGGCAACATTCCGCCAAATTCGTCGCTAAAATCTCGCCAAGCTTTATGGACGGAGAAATAAGTTATTCTTATAGCAGATAAATGACTATTGGCGTTCAAATACAAAAGTATTATCCAAGGTATAGTTTCTCATGAATGGAACAAGCTAGATCCATGAGAATGATGTTACCAAATTTATCACATGATATTACATATGAAAAGTGAATGTGTTTCTCGAGAGTTAATATTTTTTTTTTAATTTATGGGATTTTTTGATACATTTATTGGAAAAATGTGCAATATCTCAAGAACGGTTCATGCTAGCATTCTAAAGTTTATGTCAATCGTTTTCTAAGAAAAAGTTACATAAAAAATGTCTATTTGCATAACTTTTTTAAAGATTTTGATTTTTTGATGATTTTTTCAAAATTTCACTCGAAAATTTAGGGGAGTTCTGAACATTCGATTGTGTTTAAAAACAGTAGGCTTCCAGTATTCATGGATTGTAAATTTTGTTCCAAATTTCATTCGAATCACTCCATTCATTCGTGAGATATCGTCTCCACAGACTCACTGACACACACACAGACATCACTCCAAAAATGTTCAATTCGTGATCAAGGATGCTTGAAATGTGCTCTCCCGTCGAAAAGTCAAATTTGAGTTTTCGACAATACTTTCCTTATACATTATACTATGTATATAAGGAACTTAAAAATGGAATAATTATATGGAATGTCTTATGTGGCCTTCATAATAATTATTTGCTGTGCTAAGTGCAGCAACAAGCATTGGTAAAACGGTTTTGCTTTTGTTTGAGCTCATCAGTAAATTTTAGTCTGATAGAAAGCGATTTGCAATTTTTCGTGTAATTAGTGTCTATATACTGGCATCAAATTTATAAAACAAATGATGAATTTCCTGAACACCTTATAGTGTCGGGATTTGTTATTATGAACAAAAAAGAGTCAAAACATGTTCAAGAGATCCTAAAACATATATTGACCTCAAAATTGGAAATTCTCATGAAAACAATTATATTTTATAAGAAAGTAAAATGTGATTGAAGGAATTTCTATAACAATCCATTTAGGGAACTCATATCCACAAAACTCGTGTTAGAAAGTATTTCAAAAAATCTAATGTGGGCAACACATGACTTTCCTTATATAATGCAATGGATTTACTACTCTTACAGTAGATACTTATATTTTTTCCAAGATATTGAATTTTCGTCAATCAGTTGTCATTTTCATTGATTTAATGTCATTTTTATCCATTTGGTGAAATTTTCGTTAATTTGGCAACGTTGCTTTTTTAACAATTTGGCAATTTTTTTAAAAATGTCACCAAGTTGGCAACATTCCGCCAAATTCGTCGCTAAAATCTCGCCAAGCTTTATGGACGGAGAAATAAGTTATTCTTATAGCAGATAAATGACTATTGGCGTTCAAATACAAAAGTATTATCCAAGGTATAGTTTCTCATGAATGGAACAAGCTAGATCCATGAGAATGATGTTACCAAATTTATCACATGATATTACATATGAAAAGTGAATGTGTTTCTCGAGAGTTAATATTTTTTTTTAATTTATGGGATTTTTTGATACATTTATTGGAAAAATATGCAATATCTCAAGAACGGTTCATGCTAGCATTCTAAAGTTTATGTCAATCGTTTTCTAAGAAAAAGTTACATAAAAAATGTCTATTTGCATAACTTTTTTAAAGATTTTGATTTTTTGATGATTTTTTCAAAATTTCACTCGAAAATTTAGGGGAGTTCTGAACATTCGATTGTGTTTTGATTTTTTGATGATTTTTTCAAAATTTCACTCGAAAATTTAGGGGAGTTCTGAACATTCGATTGTGTTTAAAAACAGTAGGCTTCCAGTATTCATGGATTGTAAATTTTGTGCCAAATTTCATTCAAATCACTCCATTCATTCGTGAGATATCGTCTCCACAGACTCACTGACACACACACAGACATCACTCCAAAAATGTTCAATTCGTGATCAAGGATGCTTGAAATGTGCTCTCCCGTCGAAAACTCAAATTCGAGTTTTCGACAATACTTTCCTTATACATTATACTATGTATATAAGGAACTTAAAAATGGAATAATTATATGGAATGTCTTATGTGGCCTTCATAATAATTATTTGCTGTGCTAAGTGCAGCAACAAGCATTGGTAAAACGGTTTTGCTTTTGTTTGAGCTCATCAGTAAATTTTAGTCTGATAGAAAGCGATTTGCAATTTTTCGTGTAATTAGTGTCTATATACTGGCATCAAATTTATAAAACAAATGATGAATTTCCTGAACACCTTATAGTGTCGGGATTTGTTATTATGAACCTGCTATTAAAATCTTCGAGCTCGATTATCTCAAAACTTCGAGCTAATTAGTTCGAGCTCGATCTTGATTAAACTCAATGCCAATTGACTAAGATACAGAGGTTTATAAAATTTTCTGGGTCCTGGTGACGGTACAGTCAGTGGATATCAAAGATATCCTTGATATATAAATTTCAGATTTCCCAATTTATTATAATTCAAGCATCTATACATTTAACATGCTACGGTACGTTAAATTAAAAATAAATAAATAAATAAACAAGTTTCAGGATGCAGGCTTTTATTAAAAAATGAAACGAAAAAAATTGTTCTCATATTTTTATCTCATACAGTAAAAGTGGTTAGCTAGAAATTAAATAAAACAAATATTTTATTAAATATAAATATACTCTAAAGTCTAAAATAACATAACTAAAATTATGTAATCATTGATTTCATACATTAGTGATAATCTATATAAATAAAATTGAAAATCTGTGTGTGTGTGTTTATCTCATCATCAAAGAAGAACGGCTACACAGAATTTCATGAAATTTTGTGGTAACCTTGAAGTAGCCTCACCTAAAATTTAATTTATGTTTCAAATTTCTAGGACCAGGGATTGTGGATATATTTAAAAAACGAACCTTTCGTAGCACTATGCGGACGATATTTTCTTCACAAATTTATGGAAAGAAAATAATATCTTGTTGCTTAGCAATGCAATTAAACCAAATGTTTTTATATGGCAGATGATTTTTATTAGATTTAAATAAAGAAATGGACATAAAAATAAATTTTATAAATGAACGGCATTGCATTTTTGATTGGGTTATATCAATTATGGCCTTCGGATTTAAAGATTGTGCGAATGATTGATACTTTCAATGTCTTATTTCATCTGTTTTATTTTGGAAAATATTTTTCAAATTCAGATGTTGTAAAGAAAACACTTATTTATTGTGTTTTCGTATATTGTGCTCAGTTAGTTAACTCATATATTATGTTTGGCCAATTGTTGAAACAAAATATAAATAGTACAGGCTTATTTCTAATGCAATTTTAGAGTTTTCTATTTAGCATACATTGATCCAATTTTATCTTTTTGTAAATTTGTTTACAAATGGGACCAGGATGTTTCATTCTTCAGATCTGCCTGTGAAGATAACTTTGTATAACAAAAACATTTACTTCCATTTAGGAGAATTAAATATTTTAATAGGATGTTTTGAATAACAATGCCATTTTGAATACAGGAATTTAAACATGTTTTTATATTATATATTTCGTACAAAGAATGGGTATTAATTATAAGAATGGGTACCAATGATTCCACATATTTAATCAATGATTACACCCATTCAATGATGATATTTTGGAGTTTGCCAAGTTAATGATATATCAATTTTATAAAATTTCATGTCACCCACTTTTATTGTATGAGATGAAAATGTAAGAACATTTATTGATTTTCTTAGTGTATTTTAAAATAAAGGTGTGGATTCTAAAACTTATTTGTTTTCTACTTTTTAGTATAGCTCAAAATTCAAATAATAAAAATATACCAAGAAAGGCGACATTGAACTGCATTTGAGCATTTTACTGCACCGGTTTTTGTGTTACTCACGAAATAAAAACTTGTATCTCCGTATGGCAGGTGCAGGATGGGCGGTACATGTATTGTTTAAAATCCAAAGAATTAAAATATGCTACAAAATGCAACAAAATGCCAAAATTTAAACTTTCTAGCTGCTCTGCTTCTTGAGTTATTCCCCCAAAATGTGTATGTTCCTATGGTGGGCGTAGAACAGGCTGGACCCGTAAGGTTCAATCCTAACAATAAAAATATATTACAAAAAGCAACAATATCCTAAATTTGAGATTTCTAACTTCTAGGGTTGTGTTATAACGTGTATTGCTGGCATGACAGGCTAATATAAAAAGCTAAAATTTATGCTTTTTTACTAAGAAGTATCACTTGATTAAAACTGGCATAGTCTGAAAGTCTATCTTATTAAGCACTTCTGTTGGAACTACAGGCCTGTGACCATAGGCATAAATTTGTAGAAAAATTGGGGGGGGGGGGGGGACACAGCCCTTGCAGTATTTAGAGGGTACCAATTTCAAGACCTCCCTCCGCCCCCCCCCCCCCCCCCCCAGCTATAATTATTTTGCACTCCTTATATGACAAGCAGTATATTATAATGTGGGGGGTGGAGTTCAGCTCTTCTTGAACCTAAAACCTAGATATGCTACCCAATGTTCTGTAATTCCAACTTTGCGTAGAATGATATGTATGAATATGTACCATGATAAGTATGTAACCTAAGTAAAACATGAATTTGCATTGGGAAAAAATGTGGGCCAAGACCACTAGGACTGATATCTAGTTCAAGTTATCGATAAATGTCACAGTTTTATTCCAATAGAAAGTAGGTCTACAAATATTAAAAGAAAATATATAAGATTAACAATATTCTAAGGCGTTCTCCTTTAAGACGAGAAAACAGAATATGAATAAGAAACAAAAAAGCATTGGAGAAAAACACTGCAAGTCGTATCAATAATTTCAGACTGAAAATATAATTTTAATTTATTTCTTATTTCTGTTTTGCCTCATAACCATTTTCTGCCATTAAGGAAAACTTGAGCAATGTATATAAGCACTAAGCACAAATAACACAATAATACAGCTGTCACAATAGCAGCATACAGCTGGATTCCCCCCCCCCCCGCCCCCCCCCGAAAAAAAAAAGGAATAGTTATCATTACTCTTTTTTGGACATCATGCTTATTTTGCACTGACGAAAGAGATCCAGTGTATACTCGAAACATGTATATGCTGCATTATTGTGTTATTTGTGCTTATATATGCTGCTTAAATTTTCCTTATCCTTTCCACAAAGTATATTTAATTTTTCATTTCTGCATATTTATAAAGTAATGGAGTATCCCTGTTTCCATTCTAATATGTGATGAGAGATGGATTACTATATATAAACTTAAATTCGTCTCCCAAAAACATTACACCTTCTTTCTTTTTTACCAATAAATATTTTGTCAATTTCTTCTATGTTTAGACTATCTGTTTCTTCTGGGTGTACATGTAACATAATAACATGATTTAATCTAGGTTGGCTCATAGTTGACCTGAAAATAAAAGTAAGAATAAGAGAAAGAGTTAAATTTGAATAGAAAAGATGATTTGAAAATTAAATTTTGATATAACACTATATCTGAGATATGTTTTTAATCTTCTCAGAGAACTAAAACTCCTGCTTCACATGTAGAGCTTGGCACCACAGTTAAAAGTTTTAGTAATACTTCCACATTACTAAATAAATTACGAACTTCCAGTGTGCTATCTAATAATGATTGTGTGTCTTCTTTCACTGTATTATAGTTGTACTTTTTTCTAAATATTTTTATTTCTAATTTTAGTACATTGTCTATGTCCATATACTCGTAGAGTTCATCACAAAAAACTCCTAGTAAGCATTTTTCCAGTCTTGAAATTCTCTCCATTCCTTCTTAATTGAATCTGTTTTGCAACCCATTGATGGCAGAATCAATTATCATGTAATATTCGTTCCTGTATAACTTTACTGTTGAGCTGGCTTCATATGCTTCTCCTAACCCTGAAAACCTTCTGGGAGATTTCCTTTTTCATGGAAGCTGTAAAGGGAATAAATTGTATTCTTCCGAAAATTTTGTTGCTGCTTCGAACATTTTTTCAAATTAATTTTCTAATCGACAGGCAGCGATGTTATCTTTCACTAGCATTACTGCCTCTATCATCCCCATTACAGTCTGAGCACTGACAAGCAATGTCTTGTTTGGGTTTGAGAAGACAATCCTTCTAAGTCATAGAAAGGTTCCATGAATGTGTAATGTATATTAATAACAAAGTTACAGATATAAATTCCAATTTTTGTTTTATAGCATATTATTGCTGACTAAACCATTGACACGTTAGATAACTGTATTAAATAATATAACCCTCTGAGAATGTTGGTCAAAATTTTATGCCATTTTGTGTTAGGTCTTCTCAGTTTATTCATCCTATTCTATGCTAACATCGTTTCATTCTAGATTTTTATAATTGAAAATTTTGTTTTAAGACCCCTGTAATTTTTATAGGAATTTTTCCTTTCCATATATAAATGGCTGTTATTTGTGGGGTATCTTTAATCAAAGCAGAATGTTATGGGAAATTTTACTGTATTTCTTTTTTGGATTTTATCAACCTGATTTCAGCAATCTTGGTGTCTATCATTAGCCAGGATTTGCCCACTTAGGCAGCTATGTACCAGAGTTCAGGAGCCTATGTGTCTTCACAGTAGGTAACTCTAACAAGAACACCGACCCACCCGAAGGTACACGGGAAAGATGCACAGTCACTGCAATAGCGCTCCCAGGACACCAGACCGTGGTCCAAAGCCACGGCGCTCCACCCCATCCGCGTGCCGCCCAAAAGACCAAACGCGCAGGCAGGAGGTGCAAAACACCAAAAACATGCCCGGACAAACACGAACCACCATCTGTCGAGAGTCATCCTCTGACTGATCCCTCACACTTTATTAAACAATACAAAATTACAAGAACCCTTCATTTAGGGTTAAAACCAAATATCCTTCATTCTTAAGGATTAAATCATAAAAACAAAATATCACACTTGGATAAAAACCATAAATTCAACAAAATGTCAAAAAAGTAAATACATTATTCATAATCAATCGCCAACATATCATAACATCAATCAGCATGTTCCATAATTCCAACATTACTATATAATACAATACAATTACATATGACTCTTATATTACAATATTTACAATCATCTTAAATTCAATTCACATTACATAATTCCACTTCAAATACAATCTAAAATCCGTCCTAGAACAAACAATATTCCAACAAAACACTTAACAATTCATTTCCAAAGATAAAATATTTTTCATAATTTCCTTAACACCATTTCTGCACTTAAAGTGCATACATAATTTAAATAAACCCACATTTTTATAGTTCTTAGGGAAAGTATCATTCTGTATTTTATCCCATAATTCACAATCGTAAATAGTGTGGTATACAGATCCACTCTCTTTACCACAGTAGCACTTTTTATCTTTACCAAAAAATCTATGCTGGTAGTCTCTGAATGCACCATGCCCAGTAAGAACCTGATTAATGAAAAAGTCTCCATGTAGCCTTTTCATAGATACTTTCTTTATTTCATTATGAAGACACTTTCCTGTACATAGCTGGTCCCACCTTCCTTGCCATTCCAAAGTCATCTCATTCTGGATCTTCCTCTTTAACTGATCTTTGCTCCACTTAAAGTAAAAGTCAACTGATGCTTTCTTGGTGGCTCCTTTTGCCAGCTCGTCTGCCTTTTCATTACCTGTAATACCAATATGGGCCTTTACCCAATGAAGTTTGATGAAATCCTTGCTATAAATAAATTTTTCCTTAAGATCGATGATATACCTGCTACTATTTTCATAAGCACCTAGTGCCTGTAGTACCGATCGGGAGTCGGTACAAATATGGGTTTCTCTTATTATATTATTATTTCAAATATATTCATATGCTTTCAAAATGGCTAATAATTCTGCATTGTAAACCGTAGTTTCATCGTTCAATCGATGTTGTTCATAATACAGAATTTCATTATCCTGATATACCACAAATGCACTACCCACTTTACCATCTATTTTGGAGCCATCAGTATAAATAACTCTTCCTTCATTATTTGGAACTTTATCATTCCAATACAATAATGATTCTTCCCAAGGGGGTTTCCTTATAAAACTTGGTTTTTCAATCTTTGTCTGTTCCACAATTTCTTCTCCAATCTGTAAATTCTCCATTCCATTTACACTTCTATAAAGCTTCGTATCCCCTTTTAATTTCACAGTAGGTAACTCAACAATGTACTGCTGCAGTAACTTACCTCATTAAAAATAGTATGGAAGATATCAGAGTTATTACAAGTTAAAAGTGACCGGAGTGATTGCCGAAAGAAACTAGTATATACAATGAAATACAAAAAAAAATTATGAAACAAAATACTTTAGTTCATAATACAAGACTAAATATATTGGTGGGGTCCAGACCAATATAATGAGCCACCACTACCCTGCAGTGTGGCTCTAACAGCCTTTTAACTTCTAAAATCACCCAGTAGAACCCTATAAGATCAAAAACACTTCTATTTTTCTGTAAATAATTTCTATAAATTCGATGTATATGAAATTATATAAATGTCATAACTATTTTTTTTTAAATCTTATTTGTTAATTTTATTTAGCATATTCAAAATGGCAAAAGATCAGTTTCATCAGCCGGATGCTTCTCCTGAAGAGATACGCTTGGTCAATGAAAGATTAAAATTAAGACGAGCTTTGAGATCGGAGTACTTGAGAAAATATACTGATCCTCATGGAACTGATCCCATTGTTGTATGTTATATTTTTTTCATTTCATTATATACCTTTTAATATATTTTGTAAATGCATAGTTTGAATCTTGTTCAGGCTTGGTACACTAATGGTATCAATTTGTCACCAAATGTATAAATTGGATTTAAACATTCCTTTATAAGAAAAACTTGAACAATGTATTTAGTAACAAATAAAACAATAATGCAATTGTTTCGAGTATATGCCAGATCCCCTTTGTCAGTGCAAGAGAACCAACAAACCCGAAGTCAAAAAGACAAAATGGATGCTGATAGAAGAAATAGAGGGGTTTATATACCCAAGACCTGGATTAAGAGCTCACCTAAGAGATATAATAAGAAAGCAGAATGAAGAACAGTCTATCCAATTCGAAATGAGAAGTAACACACAAGACTGGCATGTGCCAAAACATAACAGGAATATTCAGACCGGACGAGTCAGAAACTAAGGTCTCCTTTTTTAAGTCTCTATTTTCCAATATCCTATTAAGGGTACATTGTCTTGTCTCAGGAAAAGATTGTATAAATTCCATTTCTTTGAATTTGAAATTGATGAGCTTGTTTATCTTATTAGCACTTGTTTACCACAAAAATAAAACGTTTGTCATTCATAATAGCTACTCACATGAAGAGTAAAAGGAAAATATCAATTTTTTCATTGTTGCAGTGGGAGTGGATGGGTATAAAATATCAACTTTTTGATATTTTAGATAAAGTATTAAACAAAAAAAATTTGGAAAAATATTTCAAATTCATCATCCCAACCCAAATACAGCATGGATGCTTCAAAAGGTTCATAAAATGAGAAGGGTAATAAAATGAAAGTCTAAATTAAAAAAAAGTTGACAGGCTAAATTAATAGGATATTAAAGAAAGTAAAGAAACCGGGTGCATCTAGACTATGAGAAAAATATCAAATTTTCACTTATGAAACCAATGGAGAGAAGTGGCAGGGAGATGGAAGTAAAACAAATCAAAACTTCTTTTTTAGTTGTGGAAAATCAATGAACAAACAAGAAAGCTCAATCATGCATAAAGCATTGATTATGAAACACTTTCCAACTCTAATTTTATTTAAACATCTCTAAAATGCGATACATTCAGTGGTAATATTTTTTAAATTATCACAATACTGCCATAATTCATTATATTTGAAAATTCAAAACTTCATCAAAAAAAATTAACTTAATTCAAATGACGTCATCGAAATATAAATCGCCTGACTCTCTGTAAAAGCAGTAAATACTTCATTTATACATTTTTATTTCATTCATCACTGTACTGCAATAATTTATTCTGCTTAAAAACTTAAAACCATGGAGGTAAAAGTAATTTAACTCTATGTATAAAACTTCATCGAAAAAGTCTGCCATTAAATCATCTGTTTCTCTATGTAAAATCAATGAATGTTTCATTCATATCTATATTAGACTCCAGAACAAAATAATTTTGTGTTAAAGAAATTCAGCAATTCTTATACAACTCATCTTACAGCCTAATCTGTTTACATTCTCCATAAGTGAAAATTAGGCTTCGTCGTAGAAATAATTAAAGTTTGATGATCATTTAAACTCAAATACAGTGCAACTTGGATAAAACGAACATCTCTAATTAGAAATCGTCGTTAATTAATCATCGTTTAAGATTTCTCTTGGTCCCTTGAACTTTGTATTAAATCAATGTTAAAATATCGTGGATAATTCGAAGTTTTTTATAAAAGCTTTCGAGCCATAACAACTTTTCGGCCTTTCATCGTTAAGAAATCATCGTCGGAATACCCTCACCTGTTCGACACATGACAGCTGAAACCCCCCTTCCCGCTACCTGTTCGACCGGTTCAAGCGTTCAGCCTACAGAGGGTGTTGGTTCAACCGGCTTCAGACATCATTTGAGCTTCCTACTGTCAGTGTGTCCGTAGTGTTGTGAGAGTTTCGCTACTGAACATTCACGATGTCTTTGAGTAAGCCATGCATTCAATACAAGAATTTAACGTTTGTTGAAAAGGTCGCCGTCATTCGCGATGTGGAAAAGGGTGTGAAGAGGAAATGACAAATTACCAACGAATATGGGATAGCACCGAACACTTTTTGATAAATAAGGACAAAATTCTGAGTAATGCTGCTGCTACGCTTGGAAATGAAAAGGATCGCAAAAGAGCTAAAGAACTGGGCAATCCTGAAGTCGACAAGTGCGTGTTGAAGTGGTTTAAACAAGCATGGATCAAAAACATTCCTCTTGAGTGGCTCCCTTATTCGAGCAAAAGCAGAAGATTTTTCTGCCGGTTTTGGAAAAAGTGATTTCAAGGCTGGCACTGGTTGGTTGGATGGATTTAAAGAAAAAAATGGAATCTTCTTTAGGTGTATGTGTGGTGAAAGTGGAAGTGCGAATCAAGAAGCAGCAACTGTTTAGAAAGACTATGTTTTACACCGGCGAGAGAACACCGGCTAAAGATATTTTCAACGTTGACAAAACTGGGTTGTTTTTCAAATGTCCTCCAGAAAAGACATTAGCATTTAAGGAAGAGCATTGTAGTGGGGGAAAGAACAGTAAAGAACGAGCCACTTTATTGGTTGGAGCTAACATGGATGGCAGTAGAAATCTGCCTTTGCTCATGATAGGCAAATCTGCTAATCCAAGATGTTTCAAAAATGTCAAATCAAAACCAGTAGAGTAGGGTCATTCCGTGTCAAATCAACCAATGGTCTGAACCTTGACATCTTGGAAATTGATAATTTTTTGTACAGTGGTAGTACCTGTGAAGCTGACAAAAATTGTAAAATATTAGATTTTTTGGGCTGTTAGTTTTTCAGTTATTGACTTTCAAAAAAGCGAAATCTGCCAAATTTGTCAAAGTTTTGAAATCTTTAAACAGCTGTAGATCAAAAACTATTTAACCTAGACAGCTCAAATTGGTGTCATTTTCTTTTGCTTTTAATGAGTCTTAATTTGATATATAACATGACTATGCTATTTCAAATTTGAATTTTTTGAAAAACTTCAAAAAAAAAATTTTTTTTTAATCTCAAAAACACCCCTTTTAATTGTTTTGAAAAAAATATATGCTTTAAAGATGTTAATTGACTACTTGTATGCCACGTTTCATAATGGAATAGCAATGGGTTCCTATGAAAATTATTTTTTTTGTATTAAATTATACATGAAATTCGCTAAATTTAATTACAAAAAATTTAATTTCCATAGGAACTCCTTAACGATCGACTATTAAATTTGGCACACAAATAGTCCCTTAATGTCTTTAACACATATATTTTTTTGGAAAAAAAAATCAGTTTTTCTTTTTTAGTTTGTATTTTTTTTTAAACTCCAATTTAAAAAAAAAAGAGTTAGAATACCATAATCATGTTATATATCAAATTAAGGCTTATCAAAAACAAAAGAACTGCACCAATTTGAGCACTCTGGGTCAAATAGTTTTTGATCTACAACTGTTTAAAGAATTCAAAACTTTGCCAGATTTGTCTGTTTTAAAAAAGTAAATAACTGAAAATCTAAGAACCCCAAAAATCTGAAATTTTACAGTTTTTATAAACTTTACTAGCACTATCACTGTACCAAAAATGATCAATTTCTTAGGTATCAAGTTTCAAACCATTAAGTGATTTGACGCAGAATGATATATATTTAGTACATAACTCATTAACCAGTTGTTTCAAACATTCAGCCCACATATGTTCTTTTCAATTTTAACAATTTGTTACACACTTAAAATTTCACATATGTCACTCAAAATTTAATTTTGTATTTACAATTATAATTAAAAAACCTCACTTTTTTCAAGAACTTTTAAAATAAGTACTCTTCTCAAAACTGAGTGAAGACAATTTCATTTCTTCCTTGCTCAGAGTACAAACTCTCCCAGTTGCAGTAACATGCTCTACTTTTTGCAAAATGGTCTCACCTGGTGCATTCAATATGTCACTCAGTTGAGGATAAAAGAAAGAAGGAGAAGGTCCCTTAGGATGTAGGAAGCTTACTTTATAGTCACTTGTAATATTATTCTTCTCAAGAATGCATGCAAGCCACGAAGATCCTTTATAGACTATAGTGACAAATCCAGATTCAATTTTTGCTAAATTAGTTGGTGTAATATAGTCTAATGCTGTCACATGTTCAATAAACTAGTGTTCACTACAGTAATAATGCGTAACAAGAAGCCGATTTTCAGAAATTGGGTAACAAGAATGAAGTTTTTGAGTACATAGACTTTGAATACTGCACAGTTGATGAGTACAAAGAAGTTAAAGAAATGCTGTAGCCACGGTTCAGTGATTCTGAGGCAATCATGGATACTCAAAAACTTCATTCTTTTTGCCCAATTTCTAAAAATCTGTTTCTTGTTAAGCATTATTACTATAGTGAACACAAGTTTACTAAACATGTGACAGCATTAGACTATATTACACCAACTAATTTAGCAAAAATTGAATCTGGATTTGTCACTATAGTCTATAAAGGATCTTGGTGGCTTGCAAGTATTCTTGAGAAGAATAATGTTATGAGCGACTATAAAGTAAGCTTCCTACATCGTAAGGGACCTTCTCCTTCTTACTTTTATCCTCAACCGAATGATGTATTGAATGTGCCAGGTGAGACCATTTTGCAAAAAGTAGAGCCTGTTACTGCAACTGAAAGAGTTTGTACTCTGAGCAAGAAAGAAATGAAATTGTCTTCACTCAGTTTGGAGAAGTACTTATTTTAAAAGTTCTTGAAAAAATGAGGTTTTGTAATTGAATGTAAATACAAAATTAAATTTTGAGTGACGATATGTGATATATTAAGTATGTAGCAAATTGTTAAAATTGAAAAGAACATATGTGAGCTGAATGTTTGAAACAACTGGTTAATGAGTTATGTACTAAATGTATGTCATTCCATGTCAAATCAATTAATGGTTTAAACCTTGATACCTCAGAAATTGATCATTTTGGGTACAGTGATAGTACCAGTAAAGTTTACAAAAACTGTAAAATTTCAGATTTTGGGGGTGCTTAGATTTTTAGTTATTTACTTTTTTTAAAAAGCCAAATCTGGCAAAATTTTGAAATCCTTAAACAGTTGTAAATGAAAAACTATTTGACCCAGAGAACTCAAATTTGTGTCGTTCGTTTGTTTTCGATGAGCCTTAATTTGATATACAACATGATTATTGTATTCTAACTCTTTTTTTTTTTTTTTTTTTTAATTGGAGTTTCTAAAAAATTACAAACTAAAAAAAAAATTTTTTTTAGAAAATCTAAAAAAAAAAAGAAACTGATTTCTTCCAAAAAAATATATGTTTTAAAGACATTGAGGGACTATATGTGTGCCAAATTTCATAGTCAGTCGTTAAGGGGTTCCTATGAAAATTAAATTTTTTGTAATTAAATTTAGCTAATTTCACGTATAGTTTAATACAAAAAAAATAATTTTCATAGGAACCCATTGGCATTCCATTATGAAACTTGGCATACAAGTAGTCCATTAACATCTTTAAAGCATACATTTTTTTCAAAAAAATTAAAAAGGGTGTTTTTGAGATTTAAAATAAAAAATTTGTTTTAAGCTTTTCAAAAAATTCAAATTTGAAATAGCATAGTCATGTTATATATCAAATTAAGACTCATTAAAAGCAAAAGAAAATGACATTAATTTGAGCTCTCTAGGTTAAATAGTTTTCGATCTACAGCTGTTTAAAGATTTCAAAACTTTACCAAATTTGGCAGATTTTGTTTTTTTGAAAGTCAATAACTGAAAAACTAAGAGCCCAAAAAATCTGAAATTTTGCATTTTTTGTCACCTTGATAGTTACAATAAATAAACAAAAAATCATAAAAATCTGAATCGTGAAGGTTCAAACATTTTTTTTTTATTGGTTGATTTGACATGGAATGACCCAGTATAGATCAAATAAAAAAGCTTGGATGACTGCAGAAATTTTTAAAGATTGGCTACTGAAACTTGATAAAACGTATCGACAAAAGAATAGAAAAATTCTCTTGTTTATTAACAATTGCACTGCGCATAACTCTATTCCACATATGGACAATGTAACGGTTATTTTTTTCCCACCAAATATGACTTTAGTTGTGCAACCGATGGACCAGGGCATCATAAAAAATATCAAGCATTTTTACAAATGCCTTTTTGTTCAAAACCTCTTGACAGATTCTTTCAAGGACAAAAACAAAACACAGTAATAAGGAGCACGATTGTGTCACAATGCGTGGTCTAAAGTAACGGAAACAACAATAGCAAATTGTTTTTGAAAGGCAAGATTTACGAATAAAACTGACCCAGCTGAGTTTATAGAAGAAAATGTCACCCCACTGGATGCATGGGGTAACAATATGGGCGTGACATTCGACGAATACGTCAATTTGGACGAAAGTTTGTGGAGAACTGTCAGATCAAGACATTTTATCAGAAGTGTTAAATAAGATGAGTGTAGTGGAGTACAATATCGAGGATGATATACAGGAGGAAGAAGCAGAGATGCCAATCCCTACATCATCGGAGGTGCTTTCTCATCTAGGCAAATTTCATCGGTACATTGAAGGACAAACAAACATTAGTGAAGCTGTTTTCCGTTCTCTAAACATGCTTGATGATTTTGCTAACCTTAAACGACTGAACTCTACAAAACAATCAGACATTGCACAATTTTTTCTAAAACTATAATTTTCTGTATTGAATGTAATATGTACATGTATGTAGCTTACATAAATCTTATTTTGTTTACATACATATAGTGTTTAAGTCCTTCATACCATGATATTTCTCAATAAATATTTACTTATTGACAGAATAATCTTTTCAAGCATTCAATGGATCTGAAACTAAAGTTAAAAGATGTAACTTTTTTAAATCAAAGTTTTGAATAATTCGAATTTTTTTAGTGGTCCCTTCAGCTTCGAGTTATCCAAGTTGCACTGCATATTGTAATTGTGTTGTTTCAGCATACAGATGCACAGAAATTAAGCAAAAATAAAACAGTTTTAGTATGAATACAGCACTAAATATAAAAAGAACTTTAAAAATCACAATTTTGACAATATGGATGGCATTGATCATTTAAACTCAAATATATTGTAATTGCACTGTTTCAGAATACAGATACACAGAAATTAAGCAAAAATAAAATGGTTTTAGGAAGAATACAACACTAAATATAAATTAAAAAGAATTTTAAAAATCACGATTTTAACACAAGATGGATGCCATATTTTATTTTGAATTGGGTCACGTGATCTCTTCATATAAAGGGTGTAACTATTATTTTAATTTTTATTTTAAAAACTACTGAATATATTTTGCTGAAATTTTTTTTATATATTTTATGGGATAATTTGAATATTTCTTAAAACTTTCGAAGCAATTTGTGAATTTTAAATTTGCTTTAAAAATGTTTGAAAAATTAAGTCCCATAGGGTTCAATGTATTTCATTTTTTCAACCCCGGTTTCAATCCAAAATTAATTGGGTGATATTATTCATTTATATTCCCATAGGTCCCACAGACCATCTGAACAACATACTAAAATTTCATTTTGATAAAGTCATTTTTACGGCAGTTATTGTGCGAGCTGACAGACAGACAGACAGAATGAACAATGTCATAAACACTTTCAACTATGTGTTAAAAATTGTTTTCAACTATGTGTTAAAAAAGTGTTAAAAATTGTGAAAGATGTTGATGTATCAATCCAGTCCAAATGCAGCAAAAATAACATGGATGCTTCAGGTTGATTAGAAAAAGAAGCACTGGAAGTATTTAAATGTGACAGGAAGTAGAAATTAAAATATGCAATGACCTTGTCTATACTTACTTATATGCAGTTCTGTGTGATCCTAAAATTGTAGCTATTGTGTACTGTACTAACAATTCAGCCATTTGATTTGCAACAATTCAATATTTTTCAATTTTATATTCAACATAGATCTTAATAAACTTTTTCTGTTTTCAGTTTGATCCCATGATGCAGAGATATTATTCTATGCATATGACTGTGGGTGAAAGGTTTATACCAACTTTCAAGAACTGGGCTGTTTATATGTGCAGTATTGTGGTACCAGTAGTTGCTTTTGCATTATTTCTTAAACATTCTAGGGTAGGTTTTACACCAATTCAAATAAAAGTTTATACAAAATGAGTAGTTACTTTTAAAGCATAAAAATTTAATATCCTAATCATTTATAAACATACTAGCATGAATACTTAACACTTCTGGATATTTAAAATGCAAACCTGTGGATAAGCACTCACTGTGTAAATTATACATATAACACTCACTATTCAACTAAATAAATATCCTACATGCAGCCATACCAAAATTAAAAAAATAAAACAAAGAGTTGGAAAAACTGAGCATTACACAATCTTTCATGAGGTAGAATTTTAACATTTATCAATGCAGCTATCAATGTGATGAATTTTTTCAAAAAGAGAAAAATATTTTTTAGCCATGTAAATAAAATTAAAATGTTAAATGCTCTCTTCAAAAGTTTACATCCAATTTAAGTGAATTTTCACAGAATGCTTACAATCATGAAATAATTATACATTTATAAAATAAAAATGATATCTCCAAAATTCAGAAAGTTGGAATTTTGTATTTTAAATCATAGTTCCTGTCACAACAGATGCCTCATTTGTTAATCCCCATTCATATCTCTTGTACTCAAAAAATCATCTGCTCAGTAAATTTGATCTGGAAATGGTAAAACATTTAAATTGAATTTCGACTTTTAAGTTGATTAACTTTTAAGCTGATTCAAATTTTTTTTTTTTTTTAACTTTTACGCTGATTCAATTTTTTTTATTTAAGTGTAGACAAAGTGCCAGGGAGTTCAGCTACCCCTGTACCGAATTTTATGGCTATCCATAGCCTCAATTTTCTGCTACAAGCCACACACACACAAACATCTTTTGTCTTTTATTATGTAAGATGATGCAGTAAACACTCAATACGATGACTTCATATGCATCAAAATCTTGAATCTATTCTGGTTTTCTTGAAATTTTAATAGTCAAGTTTCTACATTATATTTAAATATAATATGATAGTTTTGACTAAGTTAACTGTAATTAAGTCTATTCTCTAACAGGATGATGAAAAATTTCTTTTCACCAATAATGACGAAGTAGTCTTTTCCTATGACTTTAAAAACTGATGGAGATACTATGATTTCATGTTGTATTTATCCCACAAACAGCCATTAAATTATTTTTTCATGAAAGAATTTTGAAATTTTAATAACTTAAGCAACACTACAAATCAATTTAAGTAGCAAGTTTTGCAAGATATACTGGCAAGTTTTGAAAAATATGAAGTGCATTACATTAAAAAAAAATATATATATAATTAAATATAATAATTACAAAATTTATTAAATATATATATTAATTATAATAAAAACAATTATTCTTAAAAGTTTTTTATTTTTTAGCTCAGATATAAAGGTATCTAATATATAAGGTAAAATTTCAATACACATTTCTAACATAAATATAACGTAAAATGCAATGAATTTTGATGAAATTTTTTCCCGGCAATGAGACTGAATTCATAAAATATTCTGATGTATATTTTATTACCCTATAGCAAAGTGTGGAATAATGAGATTTAAAGACATGATTACATTTGTTGCTCATGACCACTTATAACTCAAAAATGGCTCAGTATATTTACATACCTTTTCACTAGTTAGTTTTTTAATGAATTTTGAAAGGGGGTTCAGACAATGGGACTGAGTCTAGGGAATAATCAAATTATTATTTTATTACTATATGTCTATGTCATGACTCCTTACAACTCATAAATGATTATTTTTCAGACATATATTGAGATGTTGAGGAACATATATAAATATGCATTGAATTGGAACATTACAATCACCAATATATACTTCTATATAGGAGACAAAACAACTCTAATGGGGAAAGACAATAATAGATCCAGATTTTAAAATCAGTTATTAAAATCCAGATAGTACTGTGTTTTGTTAATCTGTGGGTGAGAATAAATTTTAGAATGGTTTGAATTGAATTCATCAGGAAAGGTATTTTTTAACATAAAATAGAGAGACGTGATTGTTTGGTTTATTTCTATGCAGCGTTCTCCCCAGGCCATTTTAGCCGGGCAGTACGCCCGGCTATTTTACCCTGCCGCCCGGCAACCAAATGGCGGTCATTTCTGCCAACAAAAAAAAAAAGAGTTGGAAAAAAAAAATGGTGCGCCGAATGGCGATTAGGCTTGGGCGATGTGTCGAAACATCGTGAAAAACGGGTATGAAGTCGACATTGGCATACCGGTTTCGTAATGTTCAAGTTGGCAATGTATCGCGATTGACAATACATCACAATTTCCCAATGTTCATAGCCAGCCCTAAGCGCCTATCTTGGGAGCGATGATTCCAGTTTTGGGATTTTCTTAGCGCATGCGCGATTTCCTAGTGTCATCATCGGCAGTATATCGCGATTGTCAGACGCCGGTACATCGCTAGCACTGATCTTGAGATCAATAATTCCGGTTTTGGGATTTTCTTAGGGCATGCGCGATTTCCTGGTGAAAACACTACCACTGCCTATTATAACTACTATGATATTTCTGCACGATTTTTCTTCGCACAGATGCACAAATTCTCGGTGTTATCACCACCAGTATATCGTGATTTCCCGGTACTGATTTCCACAGCACTGACTATGCTTTTCGATGCCGTGACACCAAAGAATCTTATACTAATTAATAATCATTGAATCTTTTCAGACACTTCGCTTTTTGATTTTCTCTGGATGTGGATAATATATATAATCTGTGGATTATCTCTTGAAATTTTGTAATTAACGAAGTGCGAATCATCACCCAATTTTTATCGCATTCAGTATGTTTTAATGTAAAAATAACTTGATGTTCTGTTTTCACAATTTATTCTAAAATCGGCAAAAACTGCAACAATCAAGTTCATCTTGATCACCCAAGAAACTTTCTTTTGCGGCTTTCAAGTTTAATAGTCTACATCCAAGCTCTTTCATGTTTTACTTTTATTTTGATTGTGATAGGGTGTAAATTATTGACTAGAATGTTTTTAATAGATGCGCGGCAGGAAGATTGCTCTTCCACGCGGTTATGACATTAGTTAACTTTAATGGTTGTTTATAGGAAAAGGAGTGAGGGGGGTGGGGTAGGGAATGGGACAAAGTTTATGAATGCACAGATGAGCGGGTGGGGCAGGGAATGGGATATAATTTATGAATGTGTAGATGAACAAGAAACCCCATAAATTCGTATATTATTGGATTTCAAATGCTCAAATTTCGCAATTTAGTTCCATGCATTACTGAGAGTCCAAAAGTATCAGTTTGCATTCATTTTAATCTTCTAACTGTCCCTTATCAGAACATTATATCTTTATTATTATTTTTATAGTGCGTCTAAAAATAAGCAAATATTTTACTAAACCAAATTATTTCTCACATAAATTGTACGTTTGTGCAATTCAGTTTTTTATTCACCTGCGTCATCGCGCCGTTCAGTTTTTAGTCATCGCGATGTTAGACTGCCGATATATCATGATGTTGAAATTGCCACATTGCCCAAGCCTAATGGATGCAATGACCAAAATTTGGCAAAAAAAACTACGAGGAAATTTGCCGAAAATCTTCAAATAAAACTTTTGTGTTTAAGTCTTAGAAAGAAACGCGAGAAGATTGCATAGAATGTGCGGTGGATGATCCGGAAAGGGACCTCATGAGAGCTGGACAAATACTGCCGCCCCCTGCAACCAGTTCCCCTCCCTTCAACAACACTGAGCTGAAAAGGGGAAATCTATTTTTAGATACAGACTGAGTTGAAGGAGGGAGAAATCTATATTTAGATACAACACCAGACTTGGGATTACTTTGGGTCTGTTTTCCATGTGATATCACGTGTGTCGTGCGTGCATGCATTATTCGTCCGTCCACTGTAAAACGGAACATTTATTTTTATTCAAATTAAAATGTCTATTCTAAATTATTTTCAATCAACATCAAAGACTGTGTATGAAGGTAACACAAATACATCTGAATTGCCAGTTCTTCCTTTGACACCTGCCAAAGCAGAGGCAAAACATCGAAAGAGTGGAATAAACAACAAGTGGTTCAAAATATATAAATGGCTACTAGCAAAAGATGATGGAATGCTTTGTTCAACCTGTATAAAATATGCTTCATCTTCGAAAAAAATGTCACTTGGATCGATTTGCCTTGTAAACGTTTGAGGAAAGAAAGTTTGGATGAACATCAAAAGAGCAAACTCCATACGAGTTCCTGTGATATAGCTGCAAATGCCAATGTTTTGGTACATACGGGAGTTGGAGAAATAGAGAGATCTCTTTCTCTTTTAGGCAATCTCCAAAGGAATGCTTTTATTGGGGCATTAAAATGTATATACTGGCTGGCAAAAAATGAACTTCCCCATACAACATTATATTCCAAACTCATTGAGTTAACTAAGGAAATGGGGTGTTCATATTTTCAGCATTTGACAGCTGAAGATAATGCAAGTTATACTTCAGAAAGGATTATGCAAGAATTATTAGATGTATTGGCTGCCGAAATTAGGTCAAATGTTTTCAAAAGCATGGATTTGGGCAAATATTTCAGTATTTTATGTGATGAAACAACTGATATTTCTATAACAAAGCAACTCATAGTTTATATAAAATATATGTGTTTTGAAATGAATTTACCAAAGGTTAGTTTTTTGTGTACACGAGAATTAAATGATGGAAAAGCAGAGACAATCACAAACAAGCTGATGGAGGTTGCAGAGGAATTCCACTTAGAATTACAAAACCTTATAGGGCTTGGCTCGGATGGTGCTGCTATTATGATAGGGCAAAAAAACGGAGTCGCAAAATTGTTGAAAGATAAGACGGAAGGATTGCTAATCAACTGTCATTGCATTAACCACCAGCTAGCCCTTGCCAATGCTCAAGCAGCACGGGAAATAAAATATTTAGTTAAATTTAATGATATTTTGCGTCAATTATTTTGTTTTTTTCAAAATTCAGCAGTGAAAATGTCACGATTAAAAGAAATTCAAGTGGTGGTGGAAAATCCACAAATAAAATTAAAATTGGCCAGTGACACAAGATGGCTGTCACATAATGAAGCTGTTCAAGCCCTGAAAACAGCATTTCCTTCAGTTCTTGCTGCTCTCGAAAACATGAATGTTGAGAAAAATGATATATTAGCTGGGGGACTTTGCAAAATAATAAAGTCTTAAAAGTTTCTCGCGGCACTCATGATGTTTTGTGACGTGTTGCCTATTTTGAGTAGGCTTTCGAAAGCTTGGCAGTCAAGAGATGCTGATTTAACAATACTGCCTGATTTATTATACGGAACTAAAGCTTCTATAGAAAATTTGATTAATACCCCCGGGTCAAATTATTCTTCACTAGAAAACAAATTGGCTGATGAATGGTCACAACTAGAATTTACAGTGAGTGAGCCACAGATGTCAGATTTCCACTCAAACATCTATACGAAATATTTACAAATTTTACTAAGACACCTTGATGAAAGATTTCCGGATATGCCTGTCATAACTGCATTTCAGACAGTATTTAATCCTTCCCATTTTGACAGTGACGTTGAACATTCATGCAATGTTCTATTTGAACACTATTCAAAATTTGGAAATCCCTCCTTAATAGATCATGATGCAACTGTCTCAGAGTGGCAAGTATTTTCCCAAATTTTGAATCGTCCGAAATACAAAAGTATGACAAACAGACAATGTTTGCTTAAAGTGGCTACCTCCAGAGATCTGCGAGATTCATTCCCCAATTTAGCGAAACTTTACACAATTGGACTTATACTACCTGTTTCAACTGCAGAGTGCGAAAGAGGATTTTCAGCTTTAAAGCACATCAAAACAACCCTGCGAAATAGACTTAAAGAGCAAACTCTGAACAATCTTTTGCTTATTTCAATTTAGGGGCCGGATTTGCAACACTTTGACTTTGACAGAGCAGCTGATAACTGGGGCAGTAAAAAAAAAAAAAGACGCCTTCAAATTCAAAGAATATTGTGTAAACTACAATTTTTATTACCTTGTACATATATTGCGAATAATTGGTCGCCTGCTCACCCAGGGCGACTGAATTGTAAGTACGGGCAAGCAAAAGTATATATACTGTATATATATAATATGTATAAATATATACTATGTATTCACGAATAAAAAATTTTTTTCATAACGATTATTTTGGATTGCCTAATTTTACCCATCCGGCAGTCATACCCGACCACCCAGCATCAAAAATTTTCTGGGGGGAGAACACTGCTATGTGAATATAATAGTTATAGTCAGTGGTGTATTCAAGTCAATATAGCGTTATAGTACTTTTTTTGTAGAGATAGTATGCATTATGTAACTTTTTTCTAAATATCATAATAGAAAATCATTAAATTTTTACATTTATTCATATAAATTAATTTCTAAACAGTATTATTAAGAATACGAAGCATAGTCTGAATGTTAGTACAGATTATACTGAATTTACTAAAGACATTTGAACTTTTAACATTATACAAGAGTTGTGAAGTCTTGAACCAAGTGAATAGCCGTCTTAAATTGTTAATGTGTTTGAAGAAAATAAAATAAAATCTCTCTGTAAGCATTTTAATTTATCTTTTACAAAATGTTTGAATGCCTACAGAGATTATTTAGCTAATGAAGGCCATAGCGTGCCCACAGATTTTGGAGCATTTAAAAACTTACTCCAAAATTATATTTGGCAGTTCTTGTGAATGTGAGTATAGCTTTAGCAGTATAAATTTAATATTAACTGATCCACTATTAAAATTATGGAATCTAAATTTTCATGTCTGAAATTAGTGGCAGTCTCATTCTGCTGTTGATCAACAAATGAAAAGGACAGTCCCACAAGAATTCATAATTGATCCTGTATGGAAATTTCTATGATTCTTCTAATCAGTCTTTTTTATATTACTTTGGAGTTTTTGTTTTCGTTTTTTGCTTTTGTCATTTCTTGTCTTTGTTCGTACTTTGGAAATTTTTGTTTCATAGCTATAAATAAATAAATACTGAACAGATATTCAAATCTTTGACTTATTTACTTTTACAAATAAAAACCATAGGTAATTATTTGCAGTTAATCGACAAGCATTCCAGTACTATTTCTTCAGCGATACACCACTGGTTATAAATTTAGAAATTAAAAATATTTTGTGTTAAAAATAATTTTAACATTTTATAATGATGGGGATAATGAATATTTACTAATTGGAAAGGGGACTGTCAGGAAATTCAGCCCTTTCAACTACTCCAAATTCAGGGAGATATGAAAAGGGAACCCAATTTTAGTTAGTATAAAGTTACAAAAAATATAAGCCACATTGAGAAAAATCGATTATCCACTAGAAAATGAGGCATCCTTTTGTTGTATGGTCAACTTGGGCTTTTATTCAAAAATATTCCATTCCTCTAAAGAACTGTATATGTGATCTATTTAGAAATATTCTTTTTATTTACTGATATATTTAATTAAATAATTAATGTTTTTTTTTTCGTTCAGGTAAAGAATGAAAGAAAATACCGTTCTGGTGAAATTGAATATAAAGATCGTCTCTTCAGATATCAATAAAAATTTTGTAATTAGAAAAAATGTATCAATCATGTCTAGAAATTTTCTTAATAGAATAATAATGTTTTGGCTTGCCCTATTGATTTTCCAATTTTAGTTTGTATAATCACTTATAAGAGATTACATTATCCTGATTATGTTTTGAACAAGCATTAGTCATTCATTATTCATCATATTAATCACAATAGCAATGAAGAAGACACAAATTTAGGAATTTGAACATTTTTATGTGACACACCTTGTATAAGTACTTTCAGATGTGTATTCTCATTTTTAATTAGTTCTTAATCCGTTATATATATTTTAAGACTCATATATTTGATCATTTATACATTTTTTGACTTTACCATTTAGTCATGTATGATACTTATGACTAGGGCCCAGACTTTGATGACATTTGCATAGTTTGGGTTTTTTCTCTTTTACGGCATTTTTTTTTTTTTATGTAACTGACTAATGAACATGAAAAAATGTTTAATTTTATTTAAACTTACTCTTTATTAACTAAAGTATATTAATGTAAATGAAATTCTCCAGTCAGTATTATCAAATTATAATATTTCAACCCTAGTAGATAACTCAAATAGAATTGACTTCTAAATCTCTCATTCTAATTTCTTTCTGTCTCTTGCTTGATTTCTCTCTTTTATTCAATTGATGCTTATGAATGTGCATAGAAGGATTTGCATAAAATGTTGCACTCACAGTTTTCTTCCAACTTTTATGCATAGTTTTGTGAATTAAAATATTTCAATTTGTTACACTCCTATAAATTTTGAAAGTCCTGAACGCTTGTGTTCTCTAATTTTTAACAAATAAACCAGTACTTTCCAACCAGAGTTCAGGGGAAACCTGGGGTTTCACAAGCCTAAGCCCGGGGTTCCGTAAAAATTTGCAAATTCTAGCACAGAAAAAATTACAACTTGACACATTTTATTTTGTAATGAGTAAAAAAAAAAATTATGATTTTAACATGATATATAAAGCATAAAACAATAAAACATTTTGAAAGTTTAACTTGGTTAGATATTTGCAAGATAGTTAAAATCTAAGCAGCAAGAGGATTTATTTAGGAAGAGAAACTTTGTTGAAGAAAGGAATTTTTGTGGCAGTAATGAATATTACCGACACTCCTGCCAAGATATATTTTATTCAAATTAGTTATTTATGAACTCTACTACTTTACACGTCCATTTTGTAACTTACTTCTGTCAAACCTATTATATCTTGGTGTAAACAATTGTGGTTTTGATAACAGGAGTCTTTCCTTCAACATCTGTTTGCGAAGCAGAGCCCTCATGGACATGAATAAGAAATAATCATTTTAAAACAACATATTTATTATTTAAACACAGCAAAATGTTTATAAAACATGGCATACTGCCTAATAGTAACAGCCACAATGATAAAATCCAGAACATACATGTTTAAGAGAAAACTAACATATAGGACCAGCTCATTTCACTTCTATTCACTTTATATGTTTGTAGCTGCTTTGGATTTTCAGCTATGCAGAT
Source organism: Amaurobius ferox (assembly GCA_951213105.1). Classification (NCBI taxonomy): domain Eukaryota; kingdom Metazoa; phylum Arthropoda; class Arachnida; order Araneae; family Amaurobiidae; genus Amaurobius; species Amaurobius ferox. Next base: position 30,778,921 of record OX578151.1, read on the forward strand.
TCTTAAATAAAATAAAGTTTAAAATACATTTAAAATATGAATGAAAATAGTTATCAATATACATTAAAAAACACTAACAATTGGTCCCCTCAAACTTTATTCGCTACTTTGCCTGCAGATACATCATTTGGTAAGTATATAATCTGTAAACACTGTTAGTTTATCTTTTATTAGAGGTATCATAAAGCAATTAGCAACATTCTCCTTATTTTATTTTAATTCTACCACATTGTTAGACATTAAATATCTCATAAAATGATACTTAATGTCTATGTGCTTTTTCTCATATTCTCTTGCTTATTTTTCAAAAAGAATATCGCTGACTGATTATCACACCAATAAATGGACTGGGTTATCTCAATTACATTTAACTCTTTTATAATATGGTAAAACCATATTTGTTCTCTGATACTATCTGTCATAGACATAAATTCACTTCCCACTAAACTCAATGCTATTATAAAATTTTGTGTGCTTGATTTTCACAAACAAGGGGTATTTCCAAACAGTACTATATCCAGAAGTTGAATGTTTGACAGTCATATTAGGTCCCTAATTCACATCGGAATATGCTTCCAATTCAGATCCAGAAAAGTTTGCTAGATCATGAAATTTTTAGTATTAAAAACATACTTCAAAATAGCCACAACAATATTGAAATGTATAACATTTGCAGTATTGGGACATAACATTTCCAGCAAAAACAATATCTGCTCTACTTCTATTAGCCAAAAATGATCAACAACCTATTAGTATTATATGAAAATGTCAGCATATCTTCATTTTTTACAGTTTAGTTTTCACTCACTTTTGAGGGCAGAGAATATCCAACTTTAAAATGTAAGCTTGCATTAGATTTTGGCAATTCAGGAAATTAATCAGTTTGTTGATGCTGATAAGTGCAACCATTTATTTCTTCGAAATTTATACTTAACAAATGCTTTATTTTATATAGTCTTTTAAAATCTAATTTAGATTCAATTATTTTCATAACTTTTATTAATAAAACTACCAAAAAATATGTCATCAATGTAAATCAAAATGACAACATTTCTATTAAAAGTATACACACAATTGCACCAATTTAGTTTTTTTAATTATTAAGATTGAAAGATCTTGTATAATTCAATGTTTCATTCCTGATCAGCTTGGTGTAAGCCATAGTTTGCTTTTCTTAAAAGACATGCTTTCCTTTGCTGTTAACTAACTTGATACATATGTCTAACAAATTACCATATAAATAACCGGATTTTACATCTGCTTGCTTGTGACTCCAACCTAAAATTTATACAAATAAATAAAAAGTGTTGAAATAGTTTATATCCTTTTGTTGCTTAAAACCTTGAGCTACAAGGTGAACTTTGAATCTTTTGGTTCTATTCTTTTCATCACATTTTGCCATATAAACCCAACAGCTTCCAATTATTTTAGTGTTAAAAGATAGATCAACTAATTCCCAGCCTTTTCTGCTTTTCAATATTTCTATCTCAGTGTCCATTGCTTTTCCACTCCTCCTTATCAGGTATGATTTGAGTTTCCTGAATATGCTTTATTTCAATACCATATACTTTCTTTTGTAAATATTTAGAACATTCATAAGACATTAAATTATTTTTACTTCCTGTTTTGAATTTTTCATTCTGGACTTTTTGTGCTAGATCGCAATTTGATGTTTCTTGTACTCCCAGCTTTAATGAAAACGTTGTTGGGTCGTATTTAGTTTTTTTCCTCTCACAGTAATTCTTCACATCATTTTGAAATTTTAACCTAACATTATCTGGTGAAAAATAATGCACATTAATACAAGGACTTTCTTTTTTTTTTGTGAAATCGTAAATATTGTATTTCAATCGGGATGAATTTTGGACTGTAGACTTCGCTTGAGGTGTTTCTAACATCTCAAAAATTGGAGTTCTCTTCAAGAGGTATACATGTTTTAAAATATTTTAGTGGTGCATACTTAATTTTTTGTTTTCTTTCTCAAATAACATTTCACACCATTAGCACTTTCATCAATAAAAACATGAACAGTCTCAACTTTATATCTGTCTTTCGGAAGCCATTCTCTGTAACCTTTGGTTTCAGTTGTATATCCCACTATCTATATATATTAATTGCCAAGTGTCCATCTGTCTGTCTGTCACGCCTTTTTTAGGTACTTCCCGAATAGATAGAGACTTGCAATTTGGTATACTGCTCGGTCGTTCGATAAAACTCTTGGAAAAATCGAATTTTTCAAAAACATTCTGTAGAGGGGGTGCTCCACTCCAAAACGTTCAAAAAGTGAAATGATAGGAAAGCATGCTTTGTAATAAGGGAGATTTCAAATTTGGTGTATGGGTACCGCCAGGGGTGGAGAGCATCTTGAAGTAAGAAGAAGGACAGACATCCTGGAGAGCAGAACAACTCCAGAGATGCCTGCCATTTATGTCAACACTTTCCTCACATAGAATACAGTCAGGGAGAGTCAGTGAGTCGAAAACGGTGCAATTGTGCCCGCAGATAGTCATGTCCAGTTAGCAATCGGAAAGATGAAACCCCAAGAACCCTAGGAAGGTTTCTTGAAAGACAAGATGTCAGTAGGCCTTCCCAAGATTTTCCCGCAACCGCTCTCTTCTGGCAGTTGCTCGGAAACTTCGAATTTTCTGCTTGATTTGAATTTTAACATTTCTCAAATTAGCAGGTGATACAGGTGGGTCCATAAGAGATGCTTCTTTTGCCATAAATCCATATGTACACGTTCTAAACATTTAGTCATAGCTTGTGTGTGATTTTACTTTAACGAACATCTTGTAGACTTCACATTTTTATAAGATTGACAATTTTCAAATTTACTTACTAGATTCTCAATACCTTTTACATAAGATTTCTTACTCTTAATCTCTAATAACATGGAACATTCACATGGAACATCTATGGAACATTCACATGTCCAAATCCTTAATCCACTGTTTCTGTTAATTTTCCACTTTTCATTTTTGTGTACATGGAACATATTTCATTTTTGAGATTATTACGCAAACGATAAATATAAAGTTTTTTTTTATCCAATTTGTAGTGAAAAAATAATCCCCTTTGGTATAGAAAATTATTTTATCATTTTCCCATTCTGCTTTAAATTTAGCAGTGCCATTACTTCACCAAAAATCAAGTTTCTTCTCATATTAGGTGCATGCAAAACATTTTGTAAACACACTTCAACATATTGATCACATCTTTAATATGAAAAATGATCCCACCTTTTCTGATGATTTCTCTGATGCAGTCCTTGTCATCAACCAAAGCTTTAATAGGACTTATATTTTGTTAACTACTCAAACATTCTCTGTTCAAGCAGAAATGAGATACCGCCACTGAATCAATCATCAATTCCTTCAGTTTGGCACTGTCCGCCATTGAAGCGGCCATCACTTCAACCTTTAACGAATTAGTATTTGGATAAACTTCACTAAAGAGCAGTGGCGGCTCATGAGCAACATGTAGAGGGAGGCGCTCATCAATGTATTTATGCTTATATATGTGTTAGTAAAATATATATATATATAATTGAAGAATTTTTATTTTACTTGTATTATATATACCTGAGATTAATCATTAAGTGGAAATGTTCTGTATAGCAAAAATGATAAGAAGATGGACTGAAATATATATATAAATATATATATCTATATATATATAAAGCATATGCATATACATATATGTATTTTGGGCATAGCAACGGGTGTATTAAAAATATAAATGACGGATGTATTAAGTAAAATAACGTACCTCCCTCTGCTCACTCGTACATAGAAATCCTGGACACATGGAACGTATCCTTTCTAGTGGAAAAACATAACATAGTCCTAATTTACATTAAAGTAAAATTGTAGGGGCTAGTTAAACTAAAAGTTATGCCCAAGAAGTTGACTACAAAAATATGCATATTCTGGTGATACGTACTGATGGTTCAGAGACTATAGCCATCAATAAAATAAAAATCAGTGGATTAAGAGGCGAGATGAAAAATTGAGGGGGTGGGGGGGTTACCAAAGTAAGAGTTACACTCGGGGATTTGCCAGTTAAAGTTGCATATCCAGGTGACATGTACAAATGGTGGATGGACTATAGCCACAAGCCGAACCAAAATCGCTCAATTAGGAGCAGATATGTAAAATTTTGGGGACTAGTTGAACTAAAAGCTACACCCGGGGGCTGACACAAAAATATGTGTATCCAAGTGAAATGTACAAATGTTGCTCAAACTATATAGTCACTAGCAGAATCCAAATCGCTGAATTAGGAACTGGGGTGTAAAATTGCGGGGGCTAGTTAAACTAAAAGTTACTCCCAGAGAGTTGACACAAAAAACACATGTATATTATATATCCATCGAATATGTGTATCAAACTGAGACATACGGATGGTGCAGATACAACCATCAACATAAGCAAAATCGTTCAATTAGGAGGTGAATTGGGGAGAGGGGCAAATTGAAGTAAAAGTTAGACTCAGAGCTGTCAAAACAAAGATGCATAACCAGATGACATGTACAAATGGTGCAGAAACTATAGCCACTAGTAAAACTAAATTCGCTCAATTAGGAAAAATGTAAAATTTTGGGGCTAGTTAAACTAAAAGTTACGCCCCAAGGGGCTGACACAAAAAATATATATTCAGATGACACGTACAGAAGGTGCAGAGACTATAACCATCGTTAAAATCAAAGTCACTAAATTAGAAGCCGAGATAAGAAATTTGGAGGCTATCTCGCATAAAATTTATGCCCAGGGGTATCTGAGCAATATAGTTGCTAGCCCGGGGTCAAAATTTCGAGGGAAATGACGCAGATAAAAGGAGCAGGATGAAAATTTATTAAAGTTTTTTACTAAATATTTAAAATTTCTTTAATGTTTAGGTATTTTTTAATGTTAAATAGCTGAAAAAGTAAGACAGCTGGGTAGGACAAGGGACCCCTCAAACTAAATATCAGAAACAACATATTTCTGAAGTGTCACTAAAAATAGCCTATCGATCACGGGTATGCCAAAAATAGGAAACTCCAGACATTTAAAGAATTAATTTGAAGTCAAACATATTGGAATTCATCACCAGCAGATTAACTAGAGCACAGAACTGCCCAAAATCAGAAATAACCCCCTTTCCATAGTACAGAACCACACTACATCAGAAATGACAAAATGTGAAACCACTTCAATAAGTAAGACAGCTGGGTGGATAAACGATCCCTTAAAGTGAGTGTCCTAAACTCCTAAACAACACATTTTATTCACGATGGCCATAACCCCCCCCCCCCCTTCCCATCACCACACATGTACACTTAATCCACTCATTTGTTCAGATGTTTAAACTTCCAAATTTATAAAAAAGACAAGAAAGTGAACAAACACATTCTTAAATGTAGAAAATTGAAGCCAAATTAGCGAAACTGAGCCAATTTGAGAGGTTCCTCTTCATGTTTTCCTACTTTTCTATTTCTCTTTGGCGAGAAGTAGATTGTGTCGCTTTGAGACCACGACACAATCTACTAGTAAATCTGCAATGTCATTTTTTTTTTTCACGCCAAATTTCTAATATTGCTCCTATACCATTCTTTCACTCAGGAGATGCCGATGAAAGGGACGCGGCTTAACAAATATCCCTGTATTTTCCCTTATGAGTTGAAAATTCTATGCACAGTTTTCGCGAGTCTCCTTTCTCTGAAGAAAGCTGTAGTGCTGCCATCTAGTGACATTTTTCATAATTTATTTTTAATAATTCTCGATTTAATTTAATCAAAAATTCAGATTTTTGCAATAGAAATTGTAATAAATCTGTATAACTAAAAAAATAATTTGGGGTGTTTACTCAATGGTGTCGCGCGTACCCGCAGCCTCCCCAATGGCTGCCCCTGCTAAAGAATGCATTTCAGGAATTTCTTCTACCCGAATTTGGTTTAGCACTTGCCAAATTTCTGCTCCTGTGACTGTTGATTTTGCCATGCATAACACATTTTCATGTGTCTTTTTCCACAAAAGTTGCAGGGGCTATAGCATATTGATTATATAGAACTTAAAAGTTTTTTTTTTATCTATTAAAATAGAAAATATATAGATGGGTACGCTTGTAACCCTTCCCACCTGTATAGGGTGTCCCAAAAAGATTGTAACATGCTTTAATTCTTTACCTGTTGGAGATAAGTGGGCAATGTAAATTGCAAAATTGTTGAAAGTAAGGTAGGAAATAAGACTATGTTGATGAAATAGTCCTCCCATTAATTTTCAAAAAGTTAAACTTTTTTAATTTTTATACGAACCCCTTAGACAAATTGGGTCAATCAGAATTTTTTTATTTTTAATACAACAAGATCATTAAAAAAAAACCGCATAGCTGTATCTTTAAAATCAACTAAATTGTGATAAAGGGAGAAATTTGACTTATACCACTTTTTCGTACCATGTGAAAGGCTGTTTCATAGGTGAAAATAGGGATCATAAACAAATTGACAAAGGAAATTGCTTAGATAAAAAAAACATACTTAAAAGTACTAAATTATTGAAAAAGTACTTAGTTATTGAAAAATACTTAAGAATCTGTGATTGCATCGTGAGCCTATGTGGAATTCGCAAAAATGTCTCCTATGTATTATCATCCAGTTTTATCTTTTTGTGATATATTACAAATTTACATTTCTAATTTGATATATGGTCCCCATTTACAATGTTCAATTAAATATAACTCACTCAATTTTAAAGCTACAGATATGCAGTTTTTTTTAATGATCTTTTTGCATTAAAAATAAACATTTTCTGATTGACCAAATTTATCTAAGGGGGTCGTATAAAAATTTAAAAAGTGTAACTTTTTTAAAATTAATGGGAGGACTATTTCATTAACGTAGGTTTATTTCCTACCTTACTTTCAACATTTTTGCAATTTACATTGCCTACTTATCTCCAACAGGTAAAGAATTAAAGCGTGTTTCAATCTTTTTGGGACATCATGTATATTCAGAACTAGGATTCTAAATTTAGAATTTCATCTGGTTTCCTGAAAAAGTAGCTTATTCACTAGCTTCAATTGGAAGATATTTTATATTTACACATTTCTGAGATTCTTAGTACATATATAAGGTGATCGTTTTAAAAGAGTAAAAATAATGATTTTTTTTTTCTTTTTTATTAAACTTATGATGCCAATATTTAAAAATTTGTACCAATTAAAATGAAAACTATCAGCACAATACACATTAAGACATTTTAAAAGGGTACAGTGAAATAAAAATAATTTAATCGACATATAGGTAAAGAAACTATTAAATAATAAACTTTTGTTCCTTTCAAAGAATTTGTAGAACATTGGTAACATTTGTCGGCATTGGTAACAATTTTTGCAAAATTAACATCTATGCCCATTGCATACAAAATATGTATGCACTAGAAATAAAGTCTCATTATAATAACCATGATAACAGAGGGGTTTATAGAAAAATGAACGTGGTTTACCTCCAAAGTATACCTATGTGTGTGTGTCTTCAGTGACATAGTGAAGCTTGGCAATTTTAGCTAAGTAACTTCAAGTCATCTTTTTATTTAATTTGTCACGAATGTTTTCATCTGAGGAATAGACAAACACTTTTGCATGAAGAGAGTAACCAGAGTCATATCTAGATCCATCAAGTACAGAAATTGATTACATGTTTTCACTCCTTTAGAGGCTGCATTAATAATAGATATCATAAAAGAGTTAATGCCTGCTGCATCAAGCATTCCATAAAACACTCGCAAGTACCAGCGATGTGTTTTCTTTGAACATGTGAAACTGTGACACATCTGATCAAATGTGTCAACCCCACCCTTAGTACAGTTGTACAATTCTACAACCTCTGGGTTGTTTTTGTTTCTTCTGAAACTATTATTACTTCGTGCATTACATAAAGCAAAAGAACTATTTTGCCACCTTTAAGATAGTATAATGTACAATTTTTTCATGAAAATTGTACAGAAACAATGTATTTGTTTTTCTTCCTTTAGTTTTTAGTATAATTTTTAGGAAATTTACCTTTTCTTAGTATTCAGACTATTGTCAAGTTGCTAGTGCAGATTGAAACAAAGGCAGCAAACTAAACCAATTATCCACTGTTATGTTGCGGCTTGTTTCTTGAATAGCTTTTCTTAGCTTTATAACGAAGTAGTCAGCAAGGAACATATTTGGAGTAGCTTTTCCAATGTAAGGTAGTGCTGAAACCAAGTAAAATATATGTGGATCACACAGCATCACTATTTTTATACCATACTTGTGTGGCTTATTGTGGATATACTTTCAGAATTCACATTTGCCTCTAAAACTAAGCAATTACTCATCTATTGTGCAATCAGCAGATGGGGTGTAATCAGGGGCGATTATTCAGGGGGGCCGCATGGACCCCCTTGATCAAGCACTTCAAATTCCTTTAGTTATATAGGTTAATTACAATTTTTAAGGAAATTATCTGAAATTTCTTTCAACTAAAAGTCTAATTATTGGAAATAAATGATAAAATTGTCACTAGATGGCAGCACTAAAGCTTTGACTTTCAAAAAAATCTCTTATCCCCTTTTCATACTATATTAAATTTATAGGGAAAAATACTGCATTATAGGGAAAGACGAGGGATTTTAAGAAGAGCCGCGTCCCGTTATCGACTCTCTGATGATAGAAATAATGGTATGTGAATACAACGGCAATAGAAATTTCAGTTAAAAAAACAGACATTGCAATATTCTGATCTGAGCCGCACGGGTTATCGCGGCTCTCATCTAAAGAAGACACGAATACCGTGAACGACTGACTCGAATTGGCTGAATTTCGCTAATTTGGCCTCGAATTTTTCTTGATAAATGAGTGTTCTCGCTCTCGCTTCTTTTTAAAATAATAAATTTGGATGTTTAAATAAATATTTGAAAATAAATTACTGTATTTATCTAATTCTGATTTATTTTATTGATCCTATTGACCCCTAGCTTTTCCAGTTTTGGTTCATGAAGAAATAGTTTAGTAGTATTAGATATAGAAAATAGAAATTCAAAAAAGTTTCGATATATATTTTGTGCTTTTTACTTAATTGAATAAGTGGGGGTTATTGATGGTATTTTGGGGGTTCCGTTCTTCGTTTTTGGTAGAAAAATGCATTGTTTGGAGCACTCAGTTTAATTTCGCTGCGTAAGCGCCCGGACGGGGGCATTTCTGATGTAGGGTGGTTCTGTCTGTCCTTCGGAAAGGGGATTATTTCTGATTTGGGGTAGTTCCATGCTTTGTTTGTGATGAATTTCAATGCGTTTGACTTCTTAATTGCTTAAAAGTCACAAAAATTGCATTTGTGGCATGCCCGTGGATATTTTTAGTGACACTTTCAGAAATGTGTTGTCTGAGGGGGTGGGTCTCTTGATTTACTCAGCTGTCTTACTTTTTCAGCTATTTCATTAAAGATTGAAAAAAATATAAATATTTGTTAAAGAATGTTAAAAATTAATTTTCAACCTGATACTTGATTCTTTGATCTGACGTTGTTTTCCTTAAAATCTCCCCCCCCCCCCCCCACTTCTTCCGGCGACTATTCAATCCCCCTGGTTTTGCTTCTAATTTCATTGAAGTCCAATATTGATCCGATACTCCCTAGGCGTAAATTTCACTTGAGGTAGTCCTAAAATTTCTCATCTCGTTTCCTAATTAAGCGATTTTGAATCTACTGGCAGCTATAGTCTCTGCACTATCTATACGCGTATCGTCTGGACATGCATATTGTTTTATTCAAACCCCTTTGAGCGTCACTTTTAGTTTAACTAGCCCGCACGGTTTTACTTCTCGGTTCATAAATTGAGCGATTTTGAATCTTCTGGTAGCTACAGTCTTTGTACCATTTGAATATACATATCTTTCATATCAATCCCCTGGGTGCAATTTTTACTTTAAGTAGTTCCCTTCTAATTTCACATCTCGGCTCTTAATTGAGCCATTTTGATTCCGTTGGTGGTTATAGTCCCGGCACCATTTGTACATGTGAACTGGATATACATATTTATTGTGTCAGCTCCCTGGGCGCAACTTTCAGTTCGGTTAGCCAATACACATCATGCAAATGTCACATTTTTGAAGCAGTTTTGTGAATGGCTCCAGACTTAACAGAAATTGTCAGAGCTTCCTGAAGAAACTAAGAAAACATTAAAAATTCCAGAAAAGGGGGCTAAAGAAACTCATTTTGCTTTAAAACATACTGCAAATAGGATCCCTAGTGGAATACATTTTTTAAAATGTTAAATCTGCTTATATTTTGTTGAACAAATTTCAAACAGACAGCCTTGAAGCATGATTTGGCTAGTATAGGCAAATAAATATCTGGTGGGAATTATTGTATTGCATTTCGGTACATTTGAGTGTGAAAAGTATTAGAGCTTGTACAGCTATAGTTAAACACATTGGGACATTTTACAATTGAGTTTCTAGATGTAAATAAATCCTCTGATGTTGATATTGAGTCTTATGATGATTCTGATCAACCTAATGATTTTTCAGAGATATGTGTGAAAATATTAAAATCGCAGAAAATACAAAATATGTACTTGTTTACATTGCTGGCTATGTTATCTACAAAATTAAAAGTAACATTTTATATACTCTAAGTTGATTTTATCCTGTGGGGGGAAAACTTGAGTTTGAATGTCCAGATAAATTTCACAATATCTTAAATTAGGCTTACCATAATATATTTTTTTCAAACCGGGACACTTATGCAATGGTGCGACTAACAGGTTCTTTAAGTTTGGGGTCTCAGTGCTATGGAATACTCAATTCGTCTGAGACTAAAATTGTACCTGGGATTTAAAATAGGAATCGATTGCATTCATTTATTCAGTCTTTCTGAAAGGTGTAGTCAACTGCTGTGTGGACACACGTGTGACTGCCCATCCCTGCTCTCTTGCTATGTAGGTGTAATACACCCTACATAAATGCCTAAACACGCTTTTGCCGGTTAACAATGAACAAAAAATTTGAACAAAAGGAATTTATTTTCAAAAAAGGAAAATTTTATGTAACCCTGAAGAATGGAAAATTCTTTCGTGATCACTTACCGCCAGTTTAAAACACAAAGTAACACAGCCTTAGTGGTTTTCTTCCAACCGGGACAATCCTGGTTAAATCAGGATGTTTAAAAACCTATTTTAAATTATCTAGTGGAGGAGGATTAGAATGGGCAAGTCTATGTGTTTAATAGTTATATGCACATACAAAATCCTTGCAATACTCATTTCTAATCAATTTTAAGATCTTTTCTTGAATTATGGACATAAAAAACTTACTAATGAGACTAACTAATGATACAATTCAATTAAGAAACACTATTCTTATAAAAGATTGTGCCTATGGTAGATCATTGGACATATTGAAAAAGTGTCTGCCAATTGCTTCTAATATATTTTTGAATAATTACTGCAAAAAGTGAAATGATAGGATTGCAGCTAATAAAAGTAAAGGGAAAGTGATGAGAAAATTATCAACTATAAACAAAAGATAATATAAATGTGAAATGGTTCATTTTTGTTTTTTAATAATGTAATTCTATACAATGTCCAAACTTTTTAATTCAATATATATTATGACCCTTCTGACAATTTTGTTTTTAATGTTTTAAATACAGTACAACCTCGAAAATCCGGACTCGTCCGGACTTTGCCGATTCCGGATTTTCGATTTTTCCGGATTATAGAATTTGAATAAAATTCAGATTTGATATTAACTAAATACATTATAAAACACTATTTTTAGTAAAAATAATGGCAAAAGTTAAGTTAATCAATTAAAACATATTATTTAATCTAAAAAATAGGGCAAAAGAAATTTCTAAGAAAAAATATACACATTAATAATTTAGAATGTGTGAACGAAATGATAAAATTCCATTTTATCATTTCGTTTAAATATTTGAATTAACATTTGTTATTTCATTAATTTTGGTTTATGGGAAAACCGTTTTCTTTATCCTGTAGATGGACATTACTTCTGCTCGGTTATAATGCTTCTTTGTTCAAGACCTTTAATTGCGTGATCGATTTTTTGCACAAGATTATTAATGGGTCTTTTTTCTTTTCCACATTTATCGTCACTACTTCGATCTTTTTTATTTAATATCATATCGCGAATTTCACCATCATTCAATTTATTTACGATTGGCGCATCATCATCAAAGTGCAGAACTTCCGTTATATCGGCTTTGTCGAGATTTAATGCAGTGCCGGTATTTAATAAAGATCGAGGATTAGCACTTTTAACGATATATTTAAAGGTGTAAATGTATCTAAACCGTTTTCGCTATTAACGAACGAAAAACAAAAAATAAGAACTTAAGTTTTATTTATTATCTAGCATCTATATAATGTCATGTTTAAAAAGACTGATGACTCTGAAAAAAGAAAAACTTTATTAGTAATAGTCAAATATGTAAAAAATATCGCAGTAGATAAAACAAATATCTTTTCCAAAAAAAAAAAAAGAAAAATATCTCTCCTCTCAATGATTATTCTAAATTACGATGAGTCATTACTAGGTTACGGCAGCACCCGGACGTGGTGGGGCAGGGAAAGCGAAGAAAGGAATTTGCTTAGTTCCTAATCGTAAACACAGCCGACTGTCACCGGTGGCAAGCCGACCCCTTTGAAAGGTCTGTGACCTTGTTGCTCGGTTCTGTGCGATACGATATTATTTAGTTATTTATTTGCTATTTATAGTATGTAAATACGGCTTTCTAAACAAAAAAGGCAAAATATACAGTCGATTTCAAGCTGACACGTTCGACGAGAACGAAAAAATCGTCAGATACCGGGAGGGGGAGGAGATTTTTGCCAGAAATTTTGCGTTTTAAAGTGTTTAATATTAAAAGTTACATTGTTTCAGAAAAATGTCTTTTTCAATAATGAGAAAAGGAAATTTTGATAATAAAAATTCCGTATTTAAATAACGATGTATATTTTACGCGAAGTAATTCATCAGGAGTTGTGACTTGAATAAGGGGGAGGAGCGCAATTCACGCTCCAACCACAAGCCTATCTATCTACGGCCGTCCATCTAAACTTTCGTTTCATTTCCGGGTTCAGAAAGTCGACCGGAAAATACGGTAAAATATATAATCTTATGTATAAAATAAATAATCTTACCCTGTTGTTTTTTAAATCCGCGACTTCGTCAGTCCGGGGGTAAAAAAAAAAAACAAAAAAAAAAAAAAAAAACGAAAATTTGGAAAACGTCCGGATTTTGGAGGTTTCCGGATTTTGGATGTCCGGATTTTCGAGGTTGTACTGTACTAATTGTATCATGTCCTATCTATCGGAAGTTAAATGTCAAAGTATTTAATTTAGTTTTAATTTTGGATTTTTACACTGTGAAACAGTTAAAAAGTAAGGTTATAGTAATAACTGCTAAGAAACAAAATTTATAAAGTTAAATGTTCAATATTGTTAATTTATTGAAAGAATGCAATTGCATACTAAACTAATTTTCATAATTCTTATAAAAGATAGCTTATGTATGAATAATATTTTTCTTAATTTTACATTTGATTGCAATCTAAATAAATAATATAAATATATATTTGAAGCAAATTCATTGCGTACCTTCCTTACACCAACTTAAATTTGATTATGTATGAAAGTTTTGTTGACATAATAAAACTCAGCCTATTCAAATAAAATTTCGTACATAGCTAAAACTAATGATTTAGGTCATTATGAAATCCGAATTTTAAAGTTTGATTTATGTAGAGATATCTATGGTCAAAGGTCTAATTATGTTAAGCCTGTGGAGAATTAATTTTAAAAAATTTACGAGCCAAACATAATTTTTTTAGTATAACTTGTACAAGCTACTAGGCTGTTTTGTACATTAAGTATTTAATATTTTAAGTTTTTTGCAACTTTCATTAGATAACTATCTCAGTTATTAAATATATAGCTAGATACCCTGCTGCTTCAGTTTTGGATCACAAGAGACAGCCCAGTTATACTAAATATTAGAAACATGTAAAAATGTTTGAAATAATAAAAACAGATTTATGCATGTATATCCATATAACAATAATGTTGATTTGTGTCTTAGCTCTTTTTAGTTAAAACCAGGTTTAAACGCATGTCATGTCAAAAACTGGTTTTTGACTGATAACTGCCAACCCTGAGAGATATTTTTGTTTCTATTAGTAAAGTATTCTAGTCTATTGATCTGTTTACTGTTTTATTTTGTTATAATTGCTACTTATTATTTATATCTCTCTATATTAAAAAAAAGTAGCTGACACTGTTTGACAAATTTCGCGTTTCTCAAGTTTCTATGTGACGTACTGCAAAATCTATAGCATATAAAATTATGAAAGGTGGTCCATTTGTAGAGAAATATTAGAGAAATACACTGATATAAACTGTTTTTCAATTTAAAAGTTAGTTTAGGAAATATTTAATGTCAAAGGAAAAATTTTTGAGCTGCGAGTTTGCGTCCTGGACAGACTAACAATAAAAGGACCTCCAATTTTTGTTGACATGTACCTACATATTTGAATTTTTGCAGGACGGAGCCCTTTTTTTAAATTTCGGTTTAGTTAATGAGTTATTCAATTTTTTATGCACTTCTGAAGTAAAAATTTTCCTTCTCTACAGGCAAAGATTTGATTGGTCGAGACGATTGCTAGCTTCTTTCTAATTGGTTTTTTGGCAGGAATGTTACAAAATGGGCGAGGACTAAGTTATTGAAGCATTAAAAACTTTAAAAGTATAGATCTTTATTTGTAAACATGACTACAACATTGGTAGTATATATTACTTTAGAAAATGTGAAATGTTGATAATCATATGACCACCACACTTATCGTTTATTCTGACAAACAGAGCGTTTCACAACCATTGTCATGAATATTAGGATGTCATTATTTTATTGTTGTAAATATCTCTATTACTGAAAGTGTAACAAGTATTATAAAACTGTATTAAGAACAAGCAGCAAAATCTACAGTTATGAAATTTTGCCGTTTCTTCCTAATACAGTTAGCTATTGTTTCTAATACAGTTAGCATGCGGCAAGAAAGGATTTGTTATGCAGCTTCAGTGAACATAAGGAAGTAAAAGACGACGAAGCCTTCCAACTCACTAAGCGATATTCTTAGTTGGCGAGAGTTGCGATTTGGGGGCTGAGCTTGGTGGCATTGTTCGCGAAGTTGATGAGCTTCAACTAATAATGATACGAAGCCCCTACGTGAACATCATGCCTGCGGCGAATTGCGATTAATGAGTGACAGTCAATGAAGGAGTCCTGGGGTTCTGCGAGTATCAGCAATTTGGAGGCGAAGCCTCCCGACTCATGAATCTAGATACGACGTTAATAAGCAGTAGCTAATGGAGGTCGGAGCCTCGGGATTCTGAAAGCATAAGCAAGCATGGGACACGTAGGCGATCCTGTGAGCCGTCCAAATAAGCGGCATCCAATGGAGGGTGAAGCCCCGGGATTCTGCGAGTGTCAGTGAGCGTCAGCGATTGAAGGCAAAGCCTCCCGACTCATAAATCAATATAAGGGGTTAATGAGTTGTAGCCATGGATGACGAAGCTTCAGAATTCTGTGAGCATCAGTGACTATGGAACATATAGGTGATTGTGTGAGCTGTCCAAATAAGCGGCATCCAATGGAGGGTGGAGCCCCGGGATTCTGCGAGCGTTGGCGAGTATGGGACACAAAAAAGGTCACATGTGCTATCTAGATTGGAAGAGCTAGTGAAGCGAGTTCTAGGACTGGTGAATGTCAGTTAACAAGGACGGTATCCATTTGAATATTATGCCTGCATAGCAGGCGGTAGAAAAGTGCTAGCGAACCTAAAGTCAGCGAGTAGGAAGCGAAGTCTCCCGATTCTCGAATCCAGTTAAGGGGGAGAATGAGCGGCAGCCAATGGAGGACAGATCCCTGGGGTTCTGCAAGTGTTAGTGAGCTTCAGCGATCTGGAGGCGAAGCCTTCCGAATCATGAATCAAGTTATGGGGTTAATGACCGGCAGCCAGTGGAGGGTGGAGCCCTGTGATTCTGCGAGCATTATTGAGTATGGAACACGTAGGCGGTCATATGTGGCATCCAGATTGGAAGAGTGTGTTGCTAGGGCTTTGATTCGAAGCTAGGGCTGGTAAATGTCAGTTAACAAGGACAGTACCTATTTGCATGTTACGCCTGCATAGTAGGCAGCACGAAAGTGCTCATGAAGCGAGCTCAACAAGCTCCAGCAAGTGGGGGACAAAGCCTCCCAACTCATGAAGTGAGTTACAGGGGTTGGCGAGTGTAATGAGCAGAGGTGGAGCCCCCTAGTATAATAAAATATTGTTAGACTATTTTTAATAACCATAGTGTGAATTTAGTTTTATCCATATTTTAAACATTAAGTAAATTGTATTTTTATTTAATTCAAAATTTTACTTAATTCAATTTCTGCTATCAAAGTAAAATTTTTTAGTTTGTAAGTCAATTACAAAGAACTATGGTTGTAATTTGCACCTAAACTTTTTGCTTAAAATTTATGGTCATAATATAAGTACCCTATTTTTTAATCGAATTTTACAGAGAATGCCAGTACAAAACATTTACTTTTTTTAAATTCTTTGTGTGTGTGTGTGGTTGGGGGGATTAATTGTATTTTTTCATATCTGTTAACATGTGCAAGTAATCTTTGTTAAATACAACAACCTTTTTGATCCTGTTTTATTCTGCTGATGTTTATACAGTTGGGCCTCAATATTTCAAATTGGAAGGAAACAAAGAATTTGGACCACCGAAATTTAATTAAAAAAAAAACATTGAATCTTATTATAGTAACATACATGGTACATACAGCTGTGGGAAAAAAAGCCCCATCCCTTATCATGTAAACATCGTTCATCATAGAGCAAATTTAAAGATCCCATTCGATTATGAATAATGTCCTCTATAAATTTATGTACATAGAATTTGCATAAGGAGCCATCTTTATATCTAAATGTGCACAAACTTAGAAATGTTCAATAGCAATACCCGATTTTGATGTCACAAACAAATTCTAGACTCCGAAATTAGTCCAAATATAACTTTTGGTGCAGTTCCTATCTTTTTATCCAAAGTTATTCAATATTCCGAAATGTACAATTTTTAGAGGTCAGCTCAATATTAAAAACTGTAATTTGAAGGATGAGATTTCATTGTTGAATCACAACTGTTCTAATAAAGTAGGTAATTTGTTATTTTACTGAAAAACGTTACTGATTTATTCAAATATTTCATCTTCCATTTAAGAATGTAAAATTTCAATGGCAACACCTGTTTTTGACGTCATAAGTAAATTCTAGACTCCCAAATTAATCCAAATATAACTTTTGGAGCAGTTTCTATTCAGAGTTACTCAATATTCAGAAATGTGCAATTTTCAGGGGTCAATTCAAATTCAATATTGAAAACAGTAATTTGAAGGGTGAGATATCACCGATTAACTACGACTGTTTTAATAAAGTGGGTCATTTGTTATTTTACTGGAAGACGTTACTGATTTATTCTGATATCTCATCTTACATTTGAGAACATAAAACACTCATCAATAATCATCTCATGGGATTTTAAAATTGTCGAATTAATGAACGAATTTCATGAATGATGCATCAGCACATTGTACTAATAACATTCAAATATGCTAAGTCATAAGATTAGTTCATTGAATAGATATTTTAACAATGTCTAACACTTCTTAGGTTGTTATAACTATCATACTAAACCGTAGATATGTAAATTAGTCTTTTGACACAAAGCTAAGTTTCATAGTAATTATTATCACATAATTTTATTATTTATTATATATTTAATATAAATTTTTTTATATAAATATTTTATTATCATAAATTATAACATAAGTTTATGACAGATTTCAACTCACATCAACTCCAGGACTATTAATCATAGAGTAATTAATAGTACATCATTAAATGGCTTAGAGGCCCATTTATAACAATACAAGTTTGAACACTCCACCCTTTTATAAACCCTTCAATACAGTTGCAGAATTGCGTTGATTATGATCAATACTACACTTTTTATACAAAGTTTTATTACAACTGGGTAAAAAAAAAATTCCGTTAGACAAAAATTAATATAACTTTTTCAAATTAGTTATTTTTTTTCAACTAATGTACGACCCCTAAAATCATTGTGATGGTGAATATTTAAAAATAATGAGAGGAGGGAAATATTACATATTCATATCGCATTTGCATTAGAATCGATTTCCATAAAAATATGTCAAGGTCCTTATTCAAATATTAATTTCATAATTCATATTTCATACAAAAAATTATTAAAAAAAATAAAAATCATGCAATTATATCTGGGTTGCTTAGTAGTAACATAATACAAAAAATCAAAGTGAAAAGATACTTATTACAGAAGATATAAATAAAGGTCTGGGAAACTAAAATAACATTAGGAGCTCAAAACATTATCTAATAATAAATTGGAAACGCTTCATCCAAATGACTTGAAATTTGATACTGGAGGTTGAATTTTGCTTTAGATTCAAGATATGTTGTCAATGTTTGTCAAGATATGTTGTCAATATATTTTTAGACCTGTCCCCATCACTGATTGAAAATAACTTGATCCATTCCATTATTTTCTTATTCAATAAATATTCTGTTTTTGAAAATTAGACACAGGAATTTTTCTAACTTCTTCATATAATATATTGAATATTTCATTGTTATCATGTTTTTTGATAAGGTACTTTAAATATTTTGCTTTTTTTTACCTGTTTTATCAAAACAAAGATCATGTATATTTTTAAAAATAGAACAAGTCTTTGTTCCTGCTGCATCCAATAATTTACTAGATAATTTATTTGGATTAAAAAGTTCTTCGGCTAAGAAATGACTTAAATATTCTTTTTCTCATCAAAACAGAGTTTATGAAAATTACTTAAAATAGAAGCAGTGTTAGCTCCTGATATAGACAATATTTTGCTTAAATTATACAGAGTAAAATCTGCATCAATGAAATTATTTAAACATTCTGTTTTGCTTCCATCCCCATCAAAGCAAACTTTATGAAAATCTTTTAAAGCTGAACAAATGTTACTTTTAGCTCCATGTAATATTTGAGATGAAAAATTTGGCGTAAACTCAGCCTTAATGAAATCACTTAAATATTTTGTTGGATTTCCTTTTTTATCAAAACAAAAATCATGGAATTCTTTTAAACTGCCTGTTGCTTGACTCAGAATAGTGCATAAATCCCGAGGTTTAAAATTGATTTCTGGCTTAGTAAAATCACTTAAATATTTTGTTGAATTTCCTTTATTATCAAAACAAATATTATGGAATTTTCTAAAAATAGATGCAGAGTTAGTTCCTGATGAACAGAGTATACTAGATAAATGACGCATTTTAAAACCTGCATAAGTTAAATCTTTTAAAAATTTTGTTTTTTTTCCTTTCTTGTCAAAGCAAATTTTATGAAACTCTTTTAAAGCAGAACAAGCATTAGCTGCTGCTCCACTTAAACTGTTGGATAAATTACTCATCTTAAAACTTGCATTAGTGAAATCCTCTAAATACTTTGTTGGATTTCCATTTTTATCAAACCAAAAACTATAAAGATCCTCAAAAGCTTGTTTGACATTAGCTCCAGCTTTACCTAAAATACTAGATATATTAGATAGACTTACTCCATTTTTTTCTAGAGTTTCTAAATATGATGTCCGATTACCTTCATTATCAAACGAAACACTATAAAGATCCTCAAAAGATTGTTTAGCTTTAGCTCCGGCCTTACTTAAAATATTAGATAGATTAGATAGATTTACTCCATTTTTTTTCTAGAGTTTGTATATATTGATTTGTATTTCCTTCATTATCAAACCAAAGATTATAAGATCCTCAAAATATTACTTAGCTTTAGCTCCTGCTCCACTTAAAATACTAGATATATTAGGTAGATCTACTTTGTTTCTTTCTAGAGTTTCTAAATACAATGTCTGATTTCCTTCACTATCAAACCAAAGATTATAAAGATTCTCAAAAGTTTGTTTAGCTTTAGCTCCTGCTCCATGTAAGATACCAGATATATTAGACAGATACACTTTGTTTTTTCCTAGAGTTTGCAAGTGTTGCGTTGGATTACCTTCTTCATCAAACCAAAGATTATAAAGATCCTTAAAGGCTTGTTTAGCATTAGCTCTTGCCTCACATAAAATACTGGATATATTAGATAAATTTACTCCATTTTTTTTAAGAGTCTGTAAGTAATGCGTAGGATTCTCTTCATTATCAAACCAAAGATTATAAAGATCTTCAAAGGCTTGTCTAGCATTAGCTCTTGTTCCACTTAAAATACTAGATATACTAGATAGATTTACTCCATTTTCTTTTAAAGTTTTGAAGTATTGCGTTGGATTTCCTTCATTATCAAACCAAAGATTATAAAAATCCTTAAAAGCTTGTTTAGCTTTAATTCTTGTTCCCTGTAAAATACTAGATATATTAGATAGATTCACTCCATTTTCTTTTAAAGTCTGTAAGTATTGAGTAGGATTCCCTTCATTATCAAACCAAAGATTATAAAGATCTTCAAAGGCTTGTCTAGCGTTAGCTCTTGTTCCATTTAAAATACTAGATATATTAGATAAATTTACTCCGTTGTTTTCCAGAGTTTGTATATATTGATTTGTATTTCCTGCATTATCAAACCAAAGATTATAAAGATCCTCAAAAGCTTGTTTAGCTTTGGCTCCTGCTCCATATAAAATGTTAGATATATTAGATAGATTCACTCCATTTTTTTAAAGAGATTTTAAATAATATGAAGGATTTCCTTCATTATCGAACCAAAGGTTATAAAGATCTTCAATTGCTTGTTTAGCACTAGCTTTTGCTCCACCTAAAATACTAGACATATTATGATGAACTTGATTTTTATACAGAACATTAAACCCTTTGGTGTATTTAAAAAACTTTTAAATTCTTGAAGATGAGACTTAGTTGCTATACTTTGAGCAAATTTACTTTTTGCTTTATTAATGTTTATACTTTGAGTCATCTGATTATTAACTTCAGGAAATTTGGTAATTTTATTCATTCCATCTATATCACTGAATGATAAATCTGATTCATCTCGTTGTAACCTTTTAACTTTGGGGTTTCCTTTATCTTCAATATCCATAATAATATCTATTTTTCTCTTTTGTGCTTTCATTCTGATGAAATGGTTTCAAATTTACTCTGAAATTTATATTTTGACTGTCAGATGTATTTCTCTTACTTTACCCTTCACACCATGAAGGAGGTTTAACTGCTGCTTGACAAATTTGCTTTAGCAGTCCACAATAACACACAACGCAATAGCAGGAATAAAATTAAAGTAGATACACTTAGAGCCGCATATTTCCCAAAGGGAGAGATGTTAAGGCTAGTGTGAACAAAAAATATTGCAGATCCATGCTAAGGAAAAGTCATATAACAAAATGAATATAAGAACTTCCAGAGTTATAGAGGAAAACAATAGCAAGTTATATGGTATTTAACACAGTTTGGAAGGTTTTCTTCCTATTGTGGGAACGGATTTTCACTCATTTCGCCAGATTTTCTTTCCGCGAGAAGTTTTGATCATTTGCAATCACCTCTTTCTCAGCATAAGATACGTTTTGATTTTGCAGTAGCTCGCAGTTGTCAATTTCAAGATTTTGACTGGATATGTTAGGATTAGATAGTTTCCCGCTTGGAGTACTAATATCCTTTGTGAGTAAGTTTTTCTGAAATGGCTACATTTATTGGAACATCATTTTGGCTGTTGCCTGAATTTGAAAATGTATGTTTTTCGCTTCCTTCAGGTGTCTTATTCCAATGTTTACTTTATTTTCTAAATGGGTTATTTCATTTTGGAAGGCGATACCGGAGTTTTTAATTAATCGGATTTCTTCCACAAGTTCGCATTGCTGTGTTGTAAAGTTATTACTTTTCTTTAGATTGCTTTCCCCTTTACCTCGGATTATTATTGAAGAACTGGGGATATTAGTTGTGGCATTTTTTGCAGGTTGTTGAAGATTGCATAGTTTTTATGCACACCGCAGCATATTCAGGATTATGTTTTCGTTCGATTCATTTTTTGCTTCATCATAAGTGATATTGTCGCCTTTTATCACGGTTTGTATTTTCCCCTGTTTTTTATTTTTAGGATGTATTTATAAGCATAATACGGATAACATTTATAAGCTCTTAGAAATAATATTTATAAGCTCTATATACGGTATTTACATTTTGCGGTATTTATAAGCTTCTTATAAATTCTTAGCTTATAAATTCTTAAATATATTTCTATAATTTTAAAGAATCAAGGGTACTTCCTTATTATAGCAGCCCCCGAGGATGAATCACCAAGCATCCGAGATTTATCGCCAAGGTAGGTTGTAAAATCTCACCAAACGTTTGCAGTCCTAAAGAAACAGCACGTGTTTATATTATTGTCATATTGCTTTTTCGTTAACGAAAACCTTGGCGAAATCTTAACTGCGACCTTGGCTCAATCGGATTTATGGGAGCCACTATAATAAGATAGTACTGAATCAAGCTATATATACAATTTCTTTCTAATAGTACAATGATTCTAGCTAAAACTAAATCTGCTTTTCAATTTCTTCGTTTACAGTTACAATTGCAATATATAGATATCAGTTTATTAAATGGGATGTTTTTATTTACTTTTGAAATTTATTTTTACCTTTACTCTAAGGCAGGAATTTACTTTTATGCATCAAAATTCTATTATCTGTAGTACTGATGGAAAAAATCAGTACAAATAAGATAAGAATACGCATTACCTAAAAAACATATTTTAGTTCATCCAGTGAACAATATCTTGAAAAATTATAAATATTTAATCAACTGAACCTGATTGACTAGTACCTACTTAATCAAATTTAAAACATTATAATTTTTATTACATAGTGTTTATGTTAATCCATGTCTAGCCAATCCGAATTACTTATAGAAAGCTGAAGGTTAATTAGGTCCTTGTAAATTGATCATCATTCAATGAATCGTGAGTACAGTTAACCAAATTTAAAAGGTACCTTAAACCAAATTTAAAAGGCAGATTCAGGCAGAAATAAAAAGGGATTTACTTCGACATGTTTCTTTTATTGAACATTTGTTTTTGTAGTATATCAGTAAATAGTTATCGAAACTGATAATTTTTTTTTGATTAATCATAAAATGAAGCAAACTAGCCTGATAAAATTAATTTTATGTCATTTTGGGATTTATGATATTGCAATAAACTTTTATAAGTGAATCTATAGAATCACAAGAAATGACACATATATCTGAAAAAGGGGGGGGGGGGGGGGGGTAATTGCCACGATGAACCATACCTGGATCTACATTAAGTTTCTTGTTACCATTATAGATATGAGATATTCTATATTGAGGAATGCATAATAAGCATAAAACCAGTCCTAAAATGCTCATGCTGGTATCTGTAATAGGAATATCACCCATATTTTTTAGAATGCCTCTAATAGATGAGCTTTGTGTTTATAAACTTTGCCTTAGCAGCTTCATGTGGCCTGAGCTAAATTGTATATAAATTTTGAACCGGGACGTGAAAGAACTGAAAATGTTAGTTCCCATAGAAGTTCTAAAAAATTGTGGTGCATGCTAACTTTCATGCTATCACTGCAAATTTTGATTATTTCATGATGATGAGCATATAATAAGTGAGAAACTTGTCCATGGATGCCAGTATCTGCAATAGGAGTGTCTTCTCCATTATATCCTATTCACAAATTGATATATAGTACAGTCAGTAGGTATGGAAAAAGGGGCTTGCCTTGCAAAAGGTGGAGTAGAAGATTTTATTTTTTGTATTTGTATGTATTGCTGCCAACATGAAAAAACCAAGTTATCCAACATGGCCGACCTCGGGAGAAATTTTGGCAGCCAAAAAACTATAAAATTTTACGACTTTTTTTTATTTTTTCTAAATATCTCAGAAACGATCAACTTTTGCGATTCTTTCTCAATATAAAATTTAAAGATAATTAAATTTCCTACAATTTTCACAATCACAACTTTTTTATAACACGAATAGTAAGTGCGCTACAGATTTTTGAAAGTTAACATTTTTTTCTCAATTTGATAAAACTCAAAATAAAAATCGGTTTTATTTTACTCTTAATTTCTATTTACTTCTCCTCCAAATGCATAACACTTCTTTTGCTTATATTGTTGATGCGTAAAATATTGGATGCATGAAAAGGTGTCGGAGGATGGGGAGGGAGAGGGGAAACGTCGCCAGTTGGGGGTGGCCTTGAGGAATGGCAGCTGCTTCACAGCTGAAAGCGAGATAAGCCATATTACTCACAACCTGCACCAATAATGTCTGTCTAATGGGTATTGCTGCAAAATTTAGACAAGCCTTGTGTGTGCTCGAATGTAAGGGACCCACAGCAAAATTATGGGTTCAATATTTTCGTATGATAACACTCCTCAAACAGTTCACCGAGGCTGAGCGTACAGGCAACTGGAAGCTTCATCTTGACTCCATTCAAAAAGCACTACCATTTTTCCATGCAGCTGGCCATTTCTTATACGCCAAAAGTGCGCATCTCTACCTTCAAGACATGTTGAAACTAGAACAATTAATGGACCCAACTGAATTTCACGACTTCTCCACTAAAGGGAAGTTCACCATAAGACGCTCCAATAAGTACTGGTGTGGAATTTCGTCTGGCCAGACCATTGAACAGACACTTATGAGGAATATGAAAGCCTGTGGAGGGGTCACACGTGGGAGAGGATTTTCAGACGGTGTTTTGGCAAAATGGACTTTGGCAATGATATTCATGCAAAATGTTTGTGATGAAATTGAACAATTCTGTGATGTACATTATGAAACATCAGAGCAGCATGTGGACATGCGAAGTTCTCGTATCGACAGAGACAGAAGTGACTCAATTAGACTGCGAGAGTTGCTTTCTCAACATCCCCCTTTTCAGACATTGATGCCATAATGTCATTAAGCAGTGGTATTGTTGGAGGAGCAGATGTAAACTGTCATTTGGCTCAAGAGGTTGGCATGGAAAGGGTTATGACAATGGTCACTCATGGAAATTTTAAAAATGTGACCTTCAAAAGGAAAGACAAGGTTGTAACCCTTGCATCAGTTGTCAGCAGTATTAAAGCAGGAACCCTCAAAGTAATTGCTATGGATCCGCTGACACTTTTCCAAAGATTGGATCTTTCGAAACAGTCTGATGAAGTCTTAAATGTTTTTTACATATGAACTTGCACCCTACCCGATATCACTTTTCTCCGAAGAAGGCATACGGAAAGGTACAAAGTCTTCATTATGCATGGCTTTCACCCCAGTCGATTGCAAAGAAATTGCAGGGAAGAAACAGTTTGCTGTTATAGATGGAGGATACCTCCTACACAAAGTTATTTGGCCTCAAAATGCTTCCTTTGCTACCATAACTAAGCATTATTCTTCATTTCTTAAGAGACATTATGGATCGCGAGTTGTGGTTGTATTCGATGGGTATCCTGCACGTACTAGCACCAAAAGATCTGAGCGATTGTGGCGTATGAGGATGCACCATTCCCTTGAAGTAATCTTTGAAGCGAATACGATCAACCAAGTCGCCCAAGAAAAATTTTTGGCAAATAATCAAAACAAGAGTCATCTGATCGAACTTCTGAAAGCCAATTTTGAAGAGTGTGATATTGAAGTCAAGCATGCTCAAGAGGACGCTGACGTACTGATCGTCAACACTGCCATTTCGAAGGCAAAAGAACTTGAAAATGTGATCATAGTTGGGGAGGATATCAATCTGCTAGTTCTGATGACAGGGTTGGGCCAGTCATTCAACAACTTATTCTTTCTTAAGCCTAGGAGAGGGAATGCTGGCAATGTGTTATTTTCAACTATATCATTTAAGTTCGACCCAGGCAATATCCTGTTCATCCATGCATTTAGTGGATGTGATTCCACATCAGCCATCTTTAGTCAAGGCAAAATTAAATTGTGCAAGATTGTCAACAAATCGCCTGAAGTGAAGAAAGTCACTAAAACATTCATGGATCCACTCAGCAGTCACGATGACATAGCTGCAGCTGAAGAAGAAATTCTGAAAACATTATACACAGGCGACATCCATTCCGACCAATCCTTGAACACTTTGCGATTTAATCTGTTTGCAAAATCAGTCTTCAACAGAAAAATAAATCTCGCACGACTACCACCTACGTGTGATGCTGCACGCTACCATTCCTACAGGTGCTACTACCAAGTTCAAAGCTGGTTAGGCAATGGCACCAACCCGGAGGAATGGGGTTGGGCGTGCAGCATGGAAGGTCTATTGCCTGTTGACACAAAAAGAAATTCAACATCTGAGAATCTTGTGAAGAGTGTGTCTTGCACTTACAAGAAAGGGTGTAGTGGACCCTGCTCTTGTCGCAAGGCAGGTTTGAAATACTCCAGCAAGTGCAAGCACTGCAGTGACATGGGGTGTGACAATGTCGTACCAATTTCATCTTTGGATGATACTGAAGAGGAAGATGACTTACTTCACCAGCTCTTGGAACCACTGAAACACGCAGATGAACAACTTGAGGATGACAACTTCCTTCCACCTTCGACGGTTGCTGAACCCGA
The DNA here is from genome assembly GCA_951213105.1 of Amaurobius ferox. Lineage (NCBI taxonomy): Eukaryota > Metazoa > Arthropoda > Arachnida > Araneae > Amaurobiidae > Amaurobius > Amaurobius ferox. The sequence continues at coordinate 30,805,611 of OX578151.1, forward strand.
AGAAGAACACACATCTTCAAAACGTCTTCGAAGAAGATAAATATGTATGTTTTCAGTTTTACTTATTAATTTCCTTTCTTTAATTGTTTCAAACCTGTATGAATCTTCTTGTAATTTGTATATAAATGTTAAATTTCTGCAATTTGTGTTTTTGAAGATAATTATTTGTTTTTGTACTTTAAACAAGTTTGGTCATTTGTGGAGATTATTTAAATTTAATTTGGGGCATTGGTATTATTATTCATCATGTTAATGTATTATACCTAGAAAATTAGTTGAATTACAACACACACGTCATGAATTTTTGCTTATTAATGCTTTATTATTATTTCGCTTATTATCACCCCCATATTTATTCATTCACATTCAAATATCGCTTCTGTGTAGGTAGAACATCAGAATAAAATGTATTGTGAAGTATAATATATGTTGCAGTTGTACAATATGAACATGTGCTGTTATTGGGGTCTGATCCAGTCGTCTGCGAAATGTGAGGGGGAGAATTGTGACTGCGGGGTCAGGTGGGCAAGGGGTATTAATGTGTTTTTTTACTAAATTTTGAAAAAATGTCAGATTTTAAGAAGCTGTAGTGCGCTTACTATTCGTACTATAAAATAGTTGTAATTGTAAAAATTGTAGGAAATTTAATTATCTTTAAATTTTATATTGAGAAAGAATCGCAAAAGTCGATCGTTTCTGAGATATTTTGAAAAAACAAAAAAAAAGTCATAAAATTTCGTGGTTTTTCGGCCGCCAAAAGTTCTCCCGGGGTCGGCCATGTTGGATAACTTTGTTTTTTCATGTTGGCATCAATATATACAAATGCAAAAAAAAAATCTTCTACTCCACCTTTTGCAAGGTACAATGTATCTACTGACTGGACTAATATTAGAATGTTGCAAAACTATAAAAGCAAAACAGTTTTATCAAGCTATTTTCACAAAAAAATATTATGACTGGAGAAACAAATATGAGCAAGATAAATAGCAGATCTATTTTGAAGTTGAAATTGGGGTTGCAGCTAATATATTTCACATGACGTCTTTGATGAACAAGTATTTTAGCTATATTTCAAGCATTGAAAACTAACTTGAATGTACTTGGAAAGCTGTATCTATTTACTCATATTTGTTTCCATTCACCTATTACGTGTACATATATTACGTAGATGGTTATCATAGAGACAAAATATCAATTTAGAATGATCTGATATTAAAATATGGAATTATATGAGGGTTTTGCTGTCTAAGAAAAGTTGAAACCACTTTATGTGAAGTATCAGTTAGCACGAACTGCAGGCTAGGCACTATCAGTGCCTATTATATATTCTATTATATATTTATTTGTTACATATAAAGTAGTTAACATGAAATTTGAATTAATGTAAAAAAAAAAGCTATTCCTCTGAAAGTCAAATTTTTTAGGTAACACACTAAGTTGGAGTGCAAATCTCAACCAACTTGTTTATTTCTCGTAATATCAATTCAAATCCATAGCATCTATTCTATTGGTATATAACTTTTTAATACTTCTGTAAAGAAACCAGGCATAAAAAATTAGGTGACAAATCAGATTCTTTAAGAATGTATATTACAAATTTATATTCTCAAAAGCAGCAGTTTATTTATTTTGATCTATTGGTATCTTTTATTCACATAGAAACAAGGAACGAGCATTAAAGGAGAACTAGAGTCAGTATGTACATACTGATTGTCAAAATTTTCGATGTTCAAGTATCAGTTGTTACATTGGAAATGTTTGAAGTAAATAAAGGTTTAATAAAGAATGCCAAGATATTAACTTATATATTTAAAAGTATGGACTTACCTAGTTAAAGATACCCCCCCCCCCTCCCAACTACAGGAAAAAATCTATTCGAATCTTTTTTTAATTATACTAAGTCAAGACACAAATCATATTGTAATTGTTAATGTGTATAAAAATTTCCTCAAAATCCAGAAGAAGGTGTATTGAAATACTTTAATTGTAAATCCATTGACGCAGTTCTATAAAAATATAGGTATGTCATTCTTTTGGTTTTGCCACTTTGTTTTCTTTCGGTTAGTGACGGTGGCATAGCATTAGTATTGCTCACACCTATTCAAATAGTAAAGAAACCAATATGCATATCTATTTGTTTAGAATTTAATGGGAACAGCAAACAATTGATATATATAATTTTCGAAGCATATCAGTTATTAAAAATTTTTAGCATAGAAAATTATTAGCACATCACTGGGTATATAAAGTGGGATGGATTACCTACCCTCTACACTAAATATTTTACCCAGGATTACATTGTAAGCCTGCATTTTTATTACTTTTAGATTAATTTTTTTAAAAAATTTCCACATTTTTTGTCCAAAATATTCCATTGTATGGTTTTTTCTTTTAAATCAAACACATAGTTTTGTTTATAAACTTGCATAAATATTTGAAACAGACTTCAAAAAAGGTTGTGGTAACACACATTTAAACGGTTATATATTTTGTTTTGGATAGGTAACTTGCTTTTTTGTAGTTAAAACATTAATAAAATAAAACAAATTGCCTCAAGTGCTATAAGTCATCAATGAAAATAGGATTAAAAAAGTTCCGTACGGGCTGGTGCCTTTAATAAACATAATACATATAACACAAGCATTTTAAACTGTATGCTGTATATAATTTTTTTCTCGTAAATGAAGCATTTTTATCATTGATCAAGTAGTAATAATAATAATATATTTTATTTAATTCTTTAGTTTAAAATCATATCAAAAGCAAATAAATATGTGTGTATGAAGTAAAATACATGACGAAATGTATCTAAGGAAAATGTAAGGCTCCTATATATCCTGTATATATAGGAGCCTTAGGAAAATGTAAACACGTATAATCTCGAAGACGACAAATTTTGTCAACTTTAAAGTGTATACCACTAGGCTCCGCCCATGACGTCATTTAAATTAACCCATAGCGAAGAATCAGCCTCACAGCAGGGGGTATAGCGGGTACGTTTTCAGAACATGCGGGATATCTATCATAATTTTCTTCCCGATTTAATAACAAACATTTTTTTCCATGTATAATCTCGAAGACGACAACTTCTAAGTGTATACTAGGCTCCGCCCATGACGTCATTTAACTTAGCCAATAGCGAAGAATCAGCCTCACAGCAGGGGGTATAGCGGGTACGTTTTCGGAACATGCCCGCGGGATACAGTTAGTTAAGCCTTGGTTTATCAGAGATAGTTTCTTGAGTTTGTGATAAATGTTAATATTTCTTTTAGGACCAGATTGAAGAGGAAATGATAATAAGAGGTTTTTTAGCTTTACTGCAGCCTGAAACATAACTTCAACTGTAATGGATTTTCTTCTGAGGGGAAAGGAAAATATTTTCCAAAATACAGTACACGAATTTTAATCAAATGTATATTAATGTTGTTAGCATATAATCTTTTCTGAGGTTTTTATATCGTCTGATGTATCAGTCTAGCTCCGGCAATGACTGATACGAGCACTGCTTTCAAAATAGGGGCGTCACGGAGTATTTACTACTCTTTAACAGATGACGTTCCTGGTTTGACAGAGGAGGAAAAAGTGAAACTTGAGGCTGTGATGAAAAAAGCTCAGGTGATTACAATATTAGCATTTTTAACGCGGAATCTTTATCTGTCGTGCCTATTTTAAATTTTTTTTTTATATTTGAAACGATGTTTGTGCTTTGAACTTGTATTACTTTTAGAATTTCTAGGTTATATGGTATGAAATACTTTAATACTACATTATAAATTACAATACATATGTTTTTTTTTATTGAAATCCGTGTAATTTTATTTTGTTTACAGGATTTTGAAGCTGAAGAAGCTAATAAGATAAAGTAGGTACTACTATATTCTATTTCATTTGTGTATTTACTATTAATTTTTATCTGATATCTAGATTTTAAGTAATTTCTTATGATAAACAAAACTGATGTAACTAATGGGGTATAAGAAATATTCATTAGTTTGTATCTAATTGTGCCCACTGGATTAACTATACAGGTTTTCAAATTGTCTCCCTAGTCTACAGATTTTTTTTTTCTTCTGGGAATTACAATTACATATAAGAAATGTAGAATTAAGTAATATGATAAACTGAATATTTAAGACATTTTGTCTTTCAAATTAAAATGCGAGTGAAATCTTAATGAAAATTTCCCAAAGTGCAAAGCATTCATAATTATTTTTACTGAGTCACCTGACAAAGTTTGTATTTATATATTTAGAAATAGAGAAATGGTATTCTAATATGCATAAGGGCAACTTTTATAATAAATAAGTCAGCTTTTATGAAACAGTGCTGAATGGTGTCAATTTGAACTTTATTCCATACAAACAAACTAGATTCATTGCCTGTAAAACACCAAGTTTTTCAGTTTTACAGTCCCTGCCAGATGTTAAATTTCCGGTATTAGCTGGGATTAACTTTTGGTGATAATAGTGTTTAAAGTTTTTTATTATCCCTAAATCCAATGGCTACATATGACTTAGGCAATTGACAGAGAAGAAAACAACCTTGATATTTTTGAGAAAAACTATATCAGTTGGATGTGAAGGACATTGGTCTCAAAACAGTACTATTTTTCATTTTTCACGTGCCATTTTCTTGTCAAGTGTCATAAGCTAGTCTGCAAAAAGTTTTTCTATCGTCCACATTTTCTTGTGGGCTTTGTACAATAATGGTAGAGTTTTTGTAATGGAGATTATTAAAATGTCTATCACAAAATGGGTTAGTTTTTTTGCTCATCTAAATTTGTGCAGAGTAGAAGCATGAGTCATCTTTGCTTTTCTTCCCTCCCTGATAAGACTCACCTTTTATTGCTAGAGTCCTTGAGAGCATCAATAGTAGAATAATCCTGTTTCATCACAATTAAACATGTTTTTAGATTCATATCGGGCCAATTTGTCAGTAAGGTTTTAGAACCACTCTGTAACCATTTCTAATAGAATGGATTTTGATTCTCTGCTTAACATTTAGTAGGGGATTCCAAGCCGCTGTTTAAATTTATACAACCATCTTGCAGAAAAATTGCAATCCTCCTCTTTAACTTGCATTTTCTCAGCAATTGCTTTTACTCTATTCATTAGCATTGGACCGCTTACTGGAATATTAACTGTTCGGCATTGCTAAAAAACGGCAAAACACTATCAGATATCAGAAAACTTTTAAAGCCCTTACACACAGCCTTTTCAAAGCATTTGAACCACACTCAGAACTTTCAAAGTGGCATAGCAGAACTTTCTAAATCTTCTAATATGCAGATAAGTCAGAAAAATCTGGTCAAATAATATTTATTACCAAATGAAATGCATGTCGGCACAGTGCACAGGATAAACAAATAATGCTTTAGGATATTGAATGTGAATTGAATGCCAGATGCTTAGATCTAAAAAATTGTTAATTTTTTGTGGTATATACATGGTGCATACGAGTGCTTGATAATCGGGAAAGTACTTGAATTTGAAATGGCCATTTTCAAGACCTTGAAAGTACTTGAAAATTTCCATTTTTTTCCAAGTCCTTGAAAATGTTCTGCGGATTCATAGCAATGTGTTTTCTCCAAGAAATTCTGCTTTCCCTGGAAATTTCTTTAGCGGTTCTGCTGTTTCCCAAAATTTCCTTTAAATAGCATCATTTTTTTCCAAAAATTTCCTCAATGGCTTCAACATTAAACAATAACATTAGTTTGCTATTTATTTTTTCTCCTAGAAGCACATATAACTTCATAATAAGGGGTTGATTGACGTCCTTAAAAAAAAAATTTATGGTACTTGAAAGTCCTCAAAAAGTGCTTGAAATATTTTTAGGGAAACACAATCTCCCTGTATATAATTCTGTTGTACTTTTTGTAACAATATTATGTCCATATTTTAAATTACTTTTATTTCAGGCAACCAGTAGAGGGTCAACTCTATAAATACACAAATGTGATGAAAGGCTGGCAGTATAGATGGTTTGTTTTAACACCAGATACAGGAATGTTTGAGTACTACATGGTAAAATAAAGATTTTAAAATATTTTGCATTTTGTAATAATTTAATTATTTTATGTACAGACTAGCTGATATAATGTGTGTCACCATGTAACAAATCATAACTAGCTCTTGTAAAAATAAATGTATGTTGACAAAAAAAAAATTAACACTTATAAAACTTAATTAAAGAATCATGCAATTCAGAATATACATTATAACGAAATAGAGTGTAATGACATATCTGCCATTTTGTTGGTCTGCGTGTCAAATATTATGAATTATGAAATATTAATTAAACCTTTATAATAAACTGTATAGCGAAGAAAATATCTTGTGTGAACTGAAGCTTGTTTTACTTTTTTTTATGAAGAAAAGCTAAGATTGGGAGCTGAGTGATAAGAAGATTATGACATATATATTAAAATACTTAGACATTTTTAATTATTTAAAATTTAACAGTTGTAAAATAACATTTTAAATTTTCAACATTAAACATACATATTGAAATTTACGAAAAGTAAACACAGATATTCTGAATTTAAAATGTTTAAAGTTTAATTTTAAAACGCTGAAAAGAAGATTGACTAAACAAATGCTTTTAAATTAAAATTAGTTTTAAAAATCTATAACTAAAATAAATTTAAATATATAAAATAAATAAGAATAATTATTCATTTTGGATATTTAAAAAAAAGTTTTACTTATACATGTCATAATCCATTAAAATGTGAAACAGGAAATGTTTAGAAGCAAAATGCTGGATATCTTTTGCTCTATAGATTTTTTTTTAATTCACAAATGCCTGGTACTCAAACTGTTTTTTAATTACAGTCAATTATTAGTTTTAAATTTTAATGTGTTTTCATTATAATTGTGGATTGGTGAACTTGGGGAAAATAAGAGGTTTGTTATACTTGGCAAAACTAAGAAGTTTGTTAGAAATGCCTTTGTCAAAATACCAGATCTTTCATAGAAAACCTACAATTGGAGAACAGCAATCTTGAATAGAGTTCTGTTAGTAAATACTGATCCATTAAAAAATCTATAAATATGCACTTCCTTACCAATTATTTACAGATTAGCTAATCTAATAAAGCCCTGTTTAGTAATCAATTATGGATAGCAATATTGTACTCTATCTCTATATATTGTTCCTTAGTATTTTACATATAATTGTTATATATAATAAATATATACAAACTTAATTCCTTTAAATGTTATTGTAATTTCTCATTTTCCTAGCTAGATGAACGGAAAAAGAGTAGACCTAGAGGAGCCTTGCATCTTGCTGTAATTATATTTTAGTTTTAATATTTAAAACATGTCTTGTTTGTAATGTAAAACCTTTGATTAGAAATAACATATAAAGGTTGAATAAAAGTATCCACCAATTTTTAAGGCATAAAAGAGAATTCTTTGTCAGGATAAATGAGATAGAGCACCAGTACCATTAAAGGCAAAAACATATCTGTACTTTGTTGGTAATGGTGCTCTGTCTCAATTATTCTGATGAAGAAGGCTCTGTTTTGGCCATTGAAATTGGTCCTTTATTCAACCTTTTTATCCTGTGTCTAATCAAAACTTTTACTTTACAAATTTTTCAGACAGCAGTCTGAGCAAACTTCTATTTTTATATGATCCCTTGTTTATTTTTATATGATGCTAATTTCAGAGCTGTTATAATCTATATATTTATCACACACACAAAACCTATTGTTTTTCCATCAATGTTTTCTCAAAATATAATAGGCTACATTATATGCTCATTATTTATTTCCTTTTTTATTTTTTACCAAAACTTGATTTAAAGGTATTTATAAAATTGTGAACAAATTAAGAATATTTCATAAGTATAGTAAACACATCTAACATATTTAAAATATTTTCTATAAAAGACTGTAAAATCGGTAAACTGTCTTTAAAAACACAATCTTGATGTACAGAAAATTGTACACTTTAAAGTGCCATAGCTCTTTCGGACATCCTAATGTCCATCATGTGGCAATGTTAAGAAATTGACAGACATGAACTTTATGCAACCCGAAATCGTGAATACAAATTTTTACATATGGTAAATCGGATGCACCGATACTAAAATTATCATAAATTACAAATAAGTACATAAATATTGAAGCAAAAATAATTTAATCTATAACCCATGTACATAAATCAGGCCAACCCATAAACGTAACAATGGAATCAGAGCACTAGATTTCCAGAAAATCATTTATTAATGATAAATTTACTCCTTATATTTTGATAGAACTGTTCTTTTGTTCTTTTAATTAATTGCAATAACCCCATAATATTTTACTTTTTGAATCCCTTTTTATTTATATTTATCAAGAATCTATTTGTAACTTTGATCCTGTTCAAACCCGTAGTTTTTGCCTGGCGTCTCATTCTTGACTTTATGCCTGTTCTACCCTTATGTGATTTTCTGGAACTCTAGTGCTTTGCTTCTAGTGTTATGTTTATAGGTTGGCCTAATTTATTTATGTACATAGGTTATAAATTAAATTATGTTTGCTGCCAGTTTACAGATCTTGTAGTCTTTGATAGAAAATATTTGAGATTAAGAATATTTTTTATTTTATATTTTTAATTCAATCACGAGCATAATTCATACAACCTGGCTAGAACAGGAATCTGAGGCTAATCCGGAGATTAGGTCACCTTGGTTAAATCGGAGAAGACGCCACACACTTTGTGAGGTTAAATCGGAGAAGACGCCACGCACTTTGTGAGCGCTTTATGTTGCAATCTGGTAACCTCTTGTATCGGATGTTTTCGGCGGAAATTGTGTAACATCCAATAAGAATACGTTTTTGTGTTTGCTACAGTTTTTTGATGTAAAAGAACATTTCTATCAATATTTTTGGCCATTGTTGTGCGTGTTTGCTTGTTCTTTCGTTATATGATTTATTTTGGAGAAAGTGATTTTGCTACGTGCGATATGCACAGATAAAATTGTAGCATATTCTGTGTCTGGGCGCCGCAGGCGACCGTTCCTAATAAACCGGAGATCACTGGAGGCCCTGTTCCGGTGTAGAATGACCTTTAGGTCGAACCCCTGCCCTTGTACGGACCACTGGTACATACGGACCACCGATACATCCGTTCCACAATTTTCGATCTTTAGATCGAATCCCTGCCCTTACACGGACCTGTAGGTCGAACCCCTTCCTTTATATGGATCCTCAGTTAGATGGAGAAAGCGATCTTGATACGTGCGATATGCACAGATAAAATTGTAGCATAAAAATATTAAATTTTACAAAAATCTGATTTTGGAACGTTTACATGAGTATTATTAATTTTTTTATTCTGCAGTTTTATAAAGTTATTTAATTTTCTTAAAATACACAAAAATCTGATTTTGTAACGTTTTTTTTTAGTATTATTCACTGTTATTTAAGTTAAATTAAATTATCATTTATATTAGAAAATCTTGTTTAGAACAAACGCAATAGTCTGTCTTTAGAAATAGGGTTCTTCTACCAAAACATCATTTTGGTAGGAGGAGCCTATTTCTAATGACGGTAAATGACATCACTGAGGATGGGTGGAGCCAATTTCAAAACACGGAAGAAAGCGCCAACCACAGGCCAACTTGGCCCGATTTTGTACTTAGAAAAAAATTTGCGGTGACCTGATCTCCGGATTTACCGAATCTGAAATTCTCAAGGAATTTAAATTCAGCCAAATTTTCAGAGAAAACTGAAGGAAAATTTCATTTTATCATCAAAAATCTAAAAAAATTTAATTAGAACTTGAAATAGCCTTTGTTTTGAGTTTTGATATTTTAAAGGATTCAAACTATTTTTGCATAATTATTTTTTTTCCCTTTTACTTGACATCCAAATTTTGAATTTGAAAATTCATGGCTGTTTCTACATTTTATGACTATTGGCTAATCTGTTAATTTTTTTTTCTAGTTGCTGAATTTAAATTTAATTCATTAAAGTTATACACTACTGGAATGCATTGCCTAGGTCCTAAACTAGGCAACATTTTTATGCAATTTAAACTAATAATAATCCTTCCTGCATGTGTTTCTATAAAAAATAGCTTTTATTTACTGTTTTAAATAAATTCAGGCTTAATAGCATTTTATGACTGTTTTTACAAATTGGCTAATCTGTTAATTTTTTTTCTAGTTGCTGAATTTAAATTTAATTCATTAAAGTTATACACTACTGGAATGCATTGCCTAGGTCCTAAACTAGGCAACATTTTTATGCAATTTAAACTAATAATAATCCTTCCTGCATGTGTTTCTATAAAAAAATAGCTTTTATTTACTGTTTTAAATAAATTCAGGCTTAATAGCATTTTTCATTGTTAAAATTTATCACGTCCTTCCCACATCAATGCAATTTAGGAATCAATACAAAATAAATATATTAAAAGTGAGGTAGCATTCTATTGATATCTGAAAGAAAAGAAATTTTGCTTCTTAACACAGTGGCCGTGTAATGGCATTTGAAGTCAACAAATTCTGACCCTGGTACAATAATTCAGTTTAGCATTTTTTATTCTGTCACATATTTTAATGTTTTAAACATAAATGCGCCTGTTATGTATTGATTTTTTCAGTTTTCATAATTTTAAAATTTATCCTTATTATACTGCTCTAACCTAAAAATATTTCTTTAGAATGCAGTTGTTACCCCAAGTGATGAAGATAACCAATCATTCTCAGTTAGTGCGGTTTGTGGTGAAGTTTACAAATTAAAAGGTATAAAAATATCTGATAATTATTTTCTCAAAATGTGTTAGTCATTTATAGGAGAGCATGTCGCATATGCTATACTGTTTCTTTTTCCTTCAATCTCGCTAAAAATTCTAAAAGTTTTTACATATTTTTGGCACTATAGAATATGAATCAACTACACTGCTCAAAATTAGGGGATATCGTGAGTTTGATATGAAACAGTCATATAATTGACTAGTTTTTTAACAAAAATGAAAGAAAAGAGATTAAAAAGGAAAATTATCATGTTTACAAACTTCGGAATATGCAAATTTTGTGTGTTGAAAATTATGCACTTCAGATAAGGAATGAAATGCGATCTGCAGCATTCTTTATGTAGGAAGAGATTAGAAACAATTAACATGTGTTGAATGCTTGCTTCGTAGCAGTGAATACGATGTCTCAGCAACATGATTTAGCCAAATCTGTAGCATGAAGGGCCATCAGTCGTTTAGAGGCTGGCCAACCGCAACCCGTTGTAGCAGACGCCCTTGCAGTGTCCCAAAGTGTCATTTCCAGACTATGGAATCAGCTTTTTGAAACTGGAAATGTTAGTTAGCCAAAGACCAGGACAAGGTTGTAGGCATGCAACAACACAAAATGAGGACCAGTATTTAAAACTAACAACCAGAAGAAATTGCAGTACGAAAGCCATTCTTTTGCAGCAACATCTTCGGAGAGCTACTGGCACCAGCGTTAGAAACTGACTCTAACATGTTGGTTTGTATGCTCGCAGATCTATGGTTTGGGTTTTTTTAACAGCAGGCCATCATGCTGCCTAGAGAAGGTGGGAACAAGAGCATCTCAGGGGAGATTAAATGAATGGATCTCTTTTTAGACGAGTCCCGCTTTAGTGTACAACCTGACAATAGGCGGATTTTCATTTGGAGAGAATGTGGTACTCGAAATAATCCTGCATTTGTGAATAAAAGTGTCCGATTTGGAGGAGATGGAGTGATGGCCTGGGCAGGTATCTGTATTAATGGCTGTACTGAACTGTACATCATCAGAAATGGATCACTGATGGCTCAGAGATATAGGGATGAGATCCTCAGACCTTTTGTGGTTTCTTATTCTGCAGCAATCGGAATGAATTCATTGTCATGAATGATAACGCTAGGCCATATTGTGCTCTGTCAGTGGACAGTTTCTTCTTCGACAAAGGAATCCTTCGAATGGATTGGCAAGTATGTTTCCTAGACATGAACCCAATAGAACATGTTTGGGACATTCTAGGGAGAAGGGTTGCTGGCCGTTTATCACACCCAGAATCAGTTCAGCAGCTGGAAACCGCTTTTCTACAGGAATGAGAGAGAATACCCCAATCCCTCCTTGGAGGCCTCACTGGTGTGCAACATTGCTTTCGGTCAGGGGAAACCATACCCCATATTAAAACTCATTTTTATCCGAGAAATCACATTTTTTTGTTCAGTTTTATAATGTGCGAAATGTGCATTTTTTGTTTTCTGACAAAAAGCAAGAATAAAATTTAATTAACCCTTATTCTGTGCATAATTTTCTTTTCTAATAGTTTACAACACCTATGGACCATATATCAGCCAACAAAACTTTTTCTCATCTGCAGTTTATTTCCAAAATCATAATATCCCCTAATTGTTTTGAGCAGTGTATTTTTAGCATGATATGGGTGTGTCTGTAAAATGGACGTATCCACTCTAGCTGTAAAACTAGCTCATTCAAAATTCATGAAATTTAACTCATAAGTCAGTCATGAGTTGGATTTGATTAGATCCTGAATTTGATTAGATTTTGGTGCAATTAAAAAAAATACAACTGACTTTCTTAAAAAAAGAAAAAAATTGCACGAATTAAAATAAATATGTAATTTTTTATAACAGAATTAATAAACCACTTTCATTATGGTATGATAAATTGTTCTTTGAATATTTCAGTTTTTAATCTTGGCATCTTGGTATTATTTTTAGATGTGCTAAGTTCTAATGAAAATAGAAATTATTTTAAAGCTTTCTCTTTAATATAATTTCAAATAAGTATACATTTCATGTGTTATTTTGTACAGTAAAGCTAATAATATATATAATGAAAGAATATGCCTCAGATTTTTCATGTGTAGAATTTTATGAACAAACCCAAAGGACTAATATTTCTTCTAAACAGATCCCTGAATACACAAGCTATTTTGAGAAGAAGCCATTTTAAGTAATTTTTGTGGATTTTATCGACAATTAATTGTTCAATATTAATTCATATGTTTCTGCAAATATGTGTACTTGTATTTTTTTTTTTTTTTTAAATGTAGCATATATGAAATAAATGTTTAAAATATTGATTTTTTTTTCAGCCAGTGATGCGAAAGATAGGCAATTTTGGGTTGATAAAATTCGCTCTTCTATTGAAAAGTGTTTATCTGAAGATCCAACAGTAAGTTTCTAGTTTCTGCATTTTATTCTACTCTAAATTATTCGATAGAATTATTTAATAATATGAATATTTTAATTAAAAACTAATATTAGTTCGATATGTTTTATGACAGAAATTGAGAATCTATAATAATAAAAGATGTGTGTTTGTTTGCTCATCTATTGGTGCAGTGATAGCTCAGCTCAGATCCCAAGATACCTTGGAGCAATTTTTTTTTAAATTCAAATGAGTTTTCTAGTGTTTTGTATTGTAGTCGAAATTTTTGTGATACAGCTAAAAATATTATCACAAAGTTTCCATCTTAACACTATCGGAAAGTGTCAAAAATTATCTTTCCAGTAAACTTTGAATAGAATTTGACTAAACTTTATTTTTCAATTTTTGACTAACTTTTGTACATATCCATTTTGAAAAAGATGACTTATTTTTGAATGAAAACCACTGTCCTGGATTTTTCACATTGAGAAAACCATCTTGTCTAATTTTATTAAACTGTGTGATTCTTTGCTTATTATTATCCACTACCCGAAGTGAAATACTTACCTGTTCTACATACGAGTTAAGCCTACATCCGAAGTGATAAAACTATATGCACTTTTCTAAAATAACTTTTCTTATTCGAGAATGCATATTGCACAAACCAACACAATTATGTGTTGCTGACAGATAATCTAAAATGTATGCTTATGCTTTGAAAAGACACTTAATATAATCTGTCTAAATACCTTAGAAAGAAATTATTTGTTTTGGGGGAAGGAGGATATGGACTAATATTCGACACATAATGGGAAAAAAATTGAGCAAAAGGTGGTTAACCAAGTGTGGTGGATGATAGAGCTACAAATAAATGGGCATTACTGTAGTCCTTCCATGAATTGAAAATTCATTCCAATTATTATTTTTTGCTTGAATATAGATTAATAACTTTGCATTCCAATTAAGAAAAAATTAATTACTCTATTTATAAATTCTCAAGTGGGTTTATAAAAGCTGCAATTTTCCATTTGAAAGCTTGCACCAAAAGAAGTATTTCTCCTTTGTTTATAACATCACAACTAGGGGTATGTCTGTTGCTATGGAGATCTTATACTATAAATACAGAGCGCAGGGAATTTTCAGTAAGCAATGACACTTATATGGCTGTTGTTAAATTATGCTATAAAATTTTCTGTTTGCAGAGAAAAAATGGAGTAGATTTTTTTTTCAAAACTGGCATTTTGGAAGTTGAGTAGCATTATCGGTATTATTTATTTAGTGTGTGCTTATTTAGAACCTAATGCTTGGTATTTCATTCTAGTTCTTAAATATAGAGAAATAGCAATTAAAAAAGTTTTTAACAATATTTCTTCATATTATTTTTGTTCCTTATAGCATGTTGTTGTTGAGACCCAGACTGTCCGACCTACCAGGAAGGTGTAAGGTAACTGTTTGGACGGCCGGGAAGTCCCTATAGCTTGTGTTAATATCGATAATTCTGTATTGGTGATTCAATAGTGTTTTAGCATTGTCTAAAATTGAAACTTTCATGAAGTTTTTCTTCAAAACTTTAATCAAGCAAATAAAATGTATCTGCTAGTTTCAAAGGTAAAAATTGAATTTATTTCACCAAACTCCAAAAAAAGATGTTAATCAAGCAGATAGCAGTTCTAAAAGTAAAATGATTTTGAAAGATCCCGACAATCCCCCAATGTTCTAAAAAAATGTATACCCCAGAAAGTATTAATTTTTGTGTACTGAAAGAAATAGTTTTATTATTGAAAGATATTTTTAAATGTAATGTTGTAAAGTAAAATATTTTTTTTTTCTTGTTTAGACTACATATATACATAATCTAATAAAATTAAGTATTTACATTTTATGTCAGATACAGTGCACGAAAAAATTATAAGGACATGCGAAAACTCGCCAAATGTAGAAATGTTTTAGACGGAAATGTATGCAAATTTCTTAAGTAAAAATATTGATAAAATTAAGTTCTTTTTCATGTAAGGTAGTTAAATTTTCCAAAAATAAATATGTATAAATTTACTTTATAAATGTTATATCCATATGATCTTAGATAAAAGTATAAGGACAACTGTTTTTTCATCTAAAATTATAGTAAAATTTGCATATTTGAAAGCAGAAAATGACCATTTCAAATATAAAGACTGGGTTTCTAAACAAAATTCATACTAGCCTTATTTCTTCATGATTTTTGTATGATGCCAAAAGGAACTCATCTGTCTGACCTTGAAAAAGGGAAATTTCTTGCTTTTAAAGAATGTGTATTGAGTGGGCATGAAATTTCGAAAAAAATTAAAAGATCTAAAACTGTAGTTTATAATTTTCTAAAAGAACCTGGAATGTATGCAGTGAGAAAATGAACTAGAAGACCAGAAATTCTAACACATTGACTGTTATTTACTTTACTTAAAATGTAGAAAACTGTATTATGCTTTTATAATAAATGTCATGCTTAAAGTTAAAAGGGTGTCAATGATCAACAAGCAAATATATTGAACTTTATAAAAAGAGAACTAGATTTCTTTAACCAGAATTTAAATTAAAATTAAACTTTCCATTAATAACATTAAAAAGCATTCACAATAAAGAATGAAAAATGCTGCTTTTTTAATTTTTATCTTTTAACTTCTTAACTTCTATTGTAAAGTTGACTTTTTGCCTATGCCTGTAACATAGCTATTTTGCAAATCATTTTTCTAATTGGAGGCTTTCATTTGATTATAAAAAGATCTTTTAGATGAATTAAAGCATTATTTCTTTATACTGATTACTTATTAAAAATTATGGATGCAAATAACATTTTATAGGCATCGAAATTTAACCACTGATTTACACTTATAATGCTTGATTTCATGATCCATGATCTTATTATTATTATCATTTTAAGACTCTATTATAATAAAAAAAACATTCTAGTTTGCTTTCTTCATATTTTATATTTTTTGTTTGTCTTTCTTTTTCTGGATTTTATCATTTTATTTAACAAAGCTAGCTCGTATAATGACCGGAACCAATTCTTCCTTTCTTAATTATATTTTATTCTTGATTTTTTAAATTTTTTTGCCATCATTTTTAATTATTTTCTACTTATTTTTGTTATTTGCACTTTTTACAATTCTTTTAAATGTCTCTGGTTCTACCTATACTGTTTTAATAGGTTTACTCACTATTAAGTTATTTTACTCCCTCTATCTGTCTTTTTACCACCATGTTTTCTTCTTGTTCATTTCTTATTTTCTGCTACACCTCCATGGTTTTTACTGTCCATTCATAGTATCCTGCTTGCCGTTCTTCTTGCCACCTTGGATTTTATCTCTCTTTGTTCTCTTTGCAGTGATGATAACTTTTCTCCTACCATCAGCTACATGTGCTATTTTATCTTGGATACCGAACTTGCTTGAATAAGTGAAGTTGAGTTTCTTGTTTGTCCTGAAGAAGAGGTCTTTTTTTTTACCCCAAAACCAGTTAACTTCCATTATTTAATGTGTGCTGTATTTTGACAAAGTTTTTTCATATTATTGAGCCTATAATAATTGTGAAACTAAACACCTTTTAAAGATTTGTATATTCCATGGTGGCACCACTAATTAATGTAACTTTATTATTTTTTTCTTTTATTAAAAAAATGTGTTAAATGTAGTGGAATATTTAAATACTAACTGTTTATTCTGTTGGAAAGCACAGGCGTTTCTGAAATCCGGTTCACCATCTTCTGGTACTCCACCTGGTTTTGCTTTTTGCAAAAGCAACAGCACATTCCATGTCACAGATGAGAAACTCCCGGCAAGTCCAAGCCATGCAACCTCCGAACGAAATGTGAGTGCGTTGGCTGAAAGGCCTAGTGAGAAGCCACTTGATTCCCTAAATGAAATTAAAGAATCTGTCTATAAAGCAGTTATGTGCCAAAAAACTTTAGCAAAATCAATTGAGGTAAGAGTCATGCAACTTATTTAATTTTATAATATTTTTGCGAGTTGGAACTATACAGTGTTATGTATAAATGATTTTCTCACGAATATTTAAACAAAATTTACATATACACAGTTTTAAAATTATAATATGAGTTTTAAATTATATGTTTATGTAAACTGTCATGAATGTAATTGCTGCTAATGAAAATACAAGTTTCTTGTTCTTCCTTAATAGATTGAAACATATGTAAATTAAGGGACTGAAATTGTATCAAGGTTTAAAGCTCCCTTCATCAGGCCAAAAAAAGTGTGTACTGTTCAAAAGATTAAATCCAATTGTGAATGTAACAAGTAAAAAACAAACATTTAGCGTGGAAACAAAGAATGACACATCTGCCTTTGAAATCAAAATCAATGCCTATTTAGCTACTATTTAGTTCATATTTTCCTGTCTGTCTGTCTTAATTTTTTCCCTCTTATTTCTTATCATTTTCTTATTTTTCCCTGTATTTTAATGATTTTATAAACCTTATTAATATTTCTCTTTCAGTTTTTAAATCTCATATCAGTATTCAACTTTATTTTCCCTTGTCCAGCAGATGTATGGGCATAAGCGAATGTTGAGACCCAGAGCGTCCGATCTACCAGAAAGGTGTAAGGTAACCGTTTGGATGGCTGGAGGCATAAGTGAATGTGAATTTCTTGGCAGTTGAATCACAATATTTATTACTTTGGATTCAATTTCAAAACCCAATGCATTTTGCTATGCTGTTTCCATTCTCAACATTTGTTCTTTACTCATTTCTTTTCAATTGTATTTAATATTTTGATTAGTACACAGTTTTTGACCTGATGAAGGGGCTTCATAAAGCATTTGAAACAATTGTGGTCACCTCATTTTTATATGCCTAAAAAATACAAGTAATTTGTATGTCATTGATTGTTCTTTCCATTTTACAAATTGTTCCTTTTGCCTGTAAGGTAAATATAAAAATCAGTAAAACATAACATGCATGAAACATTTTGTATTATCTCAATCTTTAAAGGCCATGTGATTATCATGTGTACAAGTATGATTATTTTTTTACATTATTATGCAAGTTATTTTTAAAAAGCATGTTGCGAAAATTGTAAATGATGGTCTGAAAAATGTTGCTACTACATGCACTGTGCTAAATGTAGTGTCAACATTTATTAACACTACATTTTTCATTTGGGCACTGATGAAGGAGAAGGGTATGGCCATGCCCGAAAGTGCTTTGGCTTTATAAACTTATGTCATATTTACCAACTTTTACACATTATGCGTAAAATTTACGCATTTTAACTGTTCTTTACGCTTTTACACATATATTACTATGTTTTACGCATTTTCACATTTATTTGAATTTTTAATATTACTAGGAAATCAATCTCTGGCGAAATTCTCCGGCTTTTTTCGTGTTTGAAATTTATCAATTAACCAGATATGGCATAATTCCTCGGAAACACAAATTTCCGCTATTTTAGCACTGATTTCTACCATTTCAGAATTGTAGCAAATCCATAATAAAATGCAGGGTAATGCCAATCAAATTAACCAAGATTTATAGCCGCGTGTAATGTAAATTAAGATGTTGATCGCTTATTTTATGAAAGTAATAAATATACTTCTTCAAAGGTTGTCTAAATGCAGTATAAATCGCTAAAATGTTATTTTGTTCATTAATTTCGCATAAACACTCGATTGCGCAATTCAGTTTGTTCTCGTGAATCTCTGAGGGTACAATAGTATCTTTTTCCATCCATCTCAATCTTCTAAATATTGCATTTTTGATTGACTAAACTAGCTTATTTTCATATTCTAATTAATTATAATGGTTAATTTCTTAATTATTTTTGCATAAAATGTGCAATTGCGTAATTCAGTTACTTCTCGTCAATTACCGAGAGTACTTTAGTATCTTTTTGCATCCATCTCCATCATTTAAATATTGCATATTAGATAGGCTAAACTAGCATATTTTCATATTACGGCTAATTATTAAGGTTAATTTTTTAATTATACTTATATTTTAATATATATATTTGCATGATACAAATTTTTCTATTTTGAAAAATGGTTATGAACTCTGTGAAGGGATATTTTCCAAAAAGTGGTATTAAAGCAATGCTTTAAGCAAATAAAAAGGAAACCATTTTGGCAGGAATATAATTTAGTGCTATATATATATATATATATATATATATATATATATATAAATTCCCAAATAGGGCAATATTAAACAATATAACAAACAATAAAGTATTTAAATTAGTTTTGAATATATTGATATTAAGGTATTAAATAACCACGTGTGAAGTATTCTTATAGTGTGCTTTTTGGTTTGTTTTAGCATAGAAAAGTAAACTTTTAAAGATTTACATGTTATTGAAAGTGTATATGTATGTATGTAATTTTTACGGTTTTATAAGTGTCATGAAGAAAATAGTGTAGGGAGTATCGGCTACCGGGAGCGTTTGCCATGGTGGAAAAAAGCTTTGACCGGAGTGCTGGGAGTCGCAACTCCCCCCGGTCGTTACTTCCGTCACTCATCTAGAAATTTTACGAGTACATTGTTACTTCTCCTATTTAGGAATTTATATAGGTATACACATGTAAAATTGCAGCATGGTTCTTTACAAGTTGTATTATAAATTATTTTTTTGCTTTTAGCTTATTAATCAATTCACTAAAAATTGTAGCAATTTTTCTAGTTTTATATTATATATATATATATATATTTTAAAGATCAATATTAGTTATTCGTATTAGTGAAAACCTGTGTTTTACCAAACACAATTATTTGTTTTCATTATAAAGTAATTTTCACCTGATAAAACCTTTATATATTTTTTGTTTTATAATTTATTACCCTGAAATTTTATAAAATTGGTGTCCTGGATTTTCATATTCTACAAGTACTATGCCTGATATTTAATGCAGATACTTGTACGTAGAGTTAAATTCATTAGAAATGTTGTTTGCGTGTGTAGTTTAAAAAAAATCATTAGAAATGTCATTCACACAAAATTTTACACATTCCAACTTTCCCAGGTTGGCAGGTATGTTATGTACGTGGTGAAAGGTGGTTTTATTAAATGACTTTCTAAACCTATGATTGGTTGTCTTTAATTTAATAGTTTATTAAAATTCTCGTGTATCTATTTTAATTACCAAAGAGAATTTTTTAAATTGTGGCTTATAAAATTATTTCTTATTACCAGTGTATTTTATAGCAGTTCAATGCTGATAAGTTTTAACAAGAGCGAACCTACTCATCAATATTGGTTGCTGCACTGTGAGCATTATTCCTGGATGTCGAAGTTTTGATTTGTTATTTTTGCTTGACCTTGCTTCCAATGAACAATGTTGTTTTTCCCAAATAGAAAATAGACCAAATTTTAAAATATTATAAAATAATAAAATTTTGTATTATTTCGTACAAAAATTCTGATTCTTGTAATTACTGGGTATAAATTCGTGCAGAGAATTCGTCCAGAGAAAAAGCATGGAATCTTGTCCAAGTCTGAACAAGTTTAAAATATTACATTTTTAATTACAGTTGATATTTAAAGAAGACCCTCCTTAATTTTATTAGAGCATTGATTGTATGAGATTTGGGCAGTCTTGGACAGTTATTTTCTGTCCTATTTAAGAGTAACTTCTTTCACTACCCTTAAAACATTACAGAAAATTACTCTTAAAGGGTGCCAAAATAGTAATTTTTCATAAAATAATTATCTCAGTAATGTAGCAAAAGTGTATCTATTTCATTGCTGCATTTGTTCAACAATTTGTTTTTATTTTCTTCCACAGCAGATTTTCTATTGGATTTATCCAGATTGTTTTCTTTCAAATACATGTTTTTAAGAGCTATGCTCTTGCAAGGACATTCTTGGTTAAAAAAAAATTTTCAAGTTCTTACTCAAAAAGTTTAATTTGATGCTAAAAATTGGGACAAGAAGTATACCCATTGTTCACTCCTGTACCATTTGGTTTTTATTATGCATGCTAAAGCACTTTGTTAAAATTCTATTAAATATGTTTTTTATTAATTTTCAGAATTTACCATTTTCGGGGCCATCAGTGAAGTGTTCAGATCGTGTGAGTATTATCTGCTTTTATTAAAAATATGTCAACAATATTTAAAAGCACTTTATGCATTTAATATTTGCCTTTATGCCATATGCACTATTACATTCAACTATATTACATCGTTTCATAGTTAGAATTGTATAAGTATGCATTTTAATAGTTTTATCAGCACTTGTCTTGATTACTTAAATACTTTTCTTCTCAAAACTCAGTAGCAATAAAAGAACATAGATGCGGGTTTAGAATTAGCTATGTTCAGTTTGCAAATATTGATTTATTATTTTGGTCTTCAATTATATTTTTGTTATAAATTAATGTTTTATGTTCATTTTATTTGCTGAAATATTCATGATTTTATTATTTCAATGTAATTTTTTTTTATTTCAAATATATTGATATGCCGACAAATGTTAGTAGAATGATATAATTGAACAATATGTAATATGTTCTGAAAGGTTCTAGCTATTATAATTGTTTATGCAATATGTACAAATGAGAATGTTTTCTTAAAGTAAAATTTATATTTTCTTTAAAGGCAAATCAAAATTATAAAAAATTAATGAAACAATGCGATATTATTACCATGAAATAATTCCTTTTACATTCATTTATCATATTTGGGGGAAATATTTTAGTATTTGTTTGTTAATATATTATTATAAAGTTTTCTTTTTTTTTTTCACAATAGTATATATATATAACTGGAACTACTATCTCATTTAAAACATTCTTCAAAAACTGTTTGTCAAACGCTTTTCAGTGCACAAAAACTTTAATTTATCAGTTTTATTCGTAGACTTTTATTCTGATTTATCTGAGAATTTAATAAACAATTTCAGTATTTTGTCATAAATTACTAAATAAAGTAAAAAAAAAAAAAATTCACAGTCTAGAGAATGCAAGCAATTACTATGTGAATTACTAGCTGAAAGGGTACTAAAATTTTCATTACTCACTAGATGAGTGGTATAAAAAAGTCCATTGTTTATCCAAATGCCTAAAACTAAAAAGGCAGGTCCAGTAAGAGAAGATACATCATAACGACTCCAGTGCAAGTGTGTGCAGCTCAAAAAGTATTCAAGAAAGTCTTATGAGATTTAATAGTTATGTCACCTCACTTATCACCCTGGTGTTGATTAGATTTTGGTATGATTGGGAAAAATAGAAATGGCCCTCAAAAATTGCCATAAACTTGTGTAAAAGAATAAATATGCATAAGCATATTAATTAAAGGGTTTTTTTTTTTTAAATTTTATGAAAACAGCAATTTCATTACTGTAGGCTAAACCATCAAGATATTTCTGTGTTTTGGAATTTTGGAAGCAGAGGCTATTTTAAAATATGCTATGTTGCCAAATAAGAAGGAAATAAATTTTTAATCTGCCAATTTGGTGTAAATTCAAATAAATATCTATTTTATGTTTTATTTTGTGCAACAAAACTCAAATTTTGTATATGAGGAAAGAAATAATTATTATTTTGAGTCTGTAGAAAAAGTGATGTACTGCTCACATCATCAAATTTTTGTATTTAACACCATTTGAATTTTTAATTATCACTTTTTTTTTACATTTACCTTGCATTCTGGAAACCTTATACAATCATTTTTGTTGTCACAAACCTCCCAACAGGAAGTATTCCAAAATTTGCGATGCTTTCAAAGATGAAGCTATGAAAGGGTGTGGTGGTTGTGGTGTTTAGAAAAGCTAAACACTTGCAGTGATTTTTCACATGTACATAGAAGTAATCTACATTGCAGCTGAAATGGTTTGTACTAGACTGACTGTAGCACCCCCAAAGGGATATTAGCAAGCCCAAATTAATATTCCTAGATCTGCTTATAAATGCTTTTCATGCCAGCTGCATCGTACATCTAACATTAAAGAGTGACCAGTCCATTGATGTTGATTGCTGTACTGAAAATATTCTAATATTTTTGTATACATATATTTTTGTTGTTTGATACATTTTTAAAAACATGAAATTGTAGTATTACCACAGACTAGTTTAAACTGTAAGTTAATATCAGTAATATTGGAGTACTATGGGATAATGATAGACCTAATTTATGGAATTTTAAATTTATAATTGACTTTATATAAAAAATATATGTTTCTATTATTACTTGTTTTAATTAATATCTCTTTTTGTTTCACTAGAGACTTTTATTAATTAAAGCAACATCGCAAGCAACTGTACAAAGCCTGGAACAATGTTTTCTAATTTTACGAAGACTTAGACATGTAAGCATACATAAAACTATCTTTTTTTTTTTTCAAATAATGGTACTACAACTGATTGTTTTCTCACTTTTTGCATTTAAAAACCTAATTATTTCTTTAGCGAGAAGTTCATTCTGCCAATGCTTCTGCTACTTCTTGTGAATCACTGGATAAGTCCAAATCTAATATGTAAGCAACATTTTTTATTCTTTATGAAATGTAAATTATTTTCTTTATTTAATTCTTTTATATTTCTTTCCAATCCATTTATGTTATAAAATATTTCTATGCAAAAAAACTTGTACTGTTGTTCATATTTAATAGTGTACTTGTGCACATACAACTGTTAAAAATGCTGAACCTTTATGTTATACAGATTATAGAAATTTAAATGGTTGTGCAAAATTATATGCATTTTCATTCCATAATGCATTTTGTACACGCTATTTTGGCTTTTTCCATTAGAAAAGAAGTTTGCTTCACTTTGTAAGTTATATCTGAAATAGCTGTATCTTTTGTAAATTGTATCTATTATAGTCCAGTTCATTTGGACTTCAGATGCTTTTACGATGTATTAAAATAAAGCATTAGACTGCATATGTAAATTGCAATTGTTATACTTTATAAGGCTGAATATCTGATGATTGTCAATTTTGTGTCCCTTGGAACTTTACAAAAATAAGATAGATATATTTTGCAGTATTTGTTTAGAATCTGTTCTACATATTTTTCAACAGAAATATTTTTTTAATAATATTAAATGTAGTTTTGACTTCATGAAAAGGCAAATTCATCATTTCTGTCATTGTCTCCCAGTCATAAGTTGAGTTTTCATCTCCTAATTACATTAGTTAAAAACATAAATAATAGAAATAAGTTGGTAAAGCTTTAGAAAACAATTTTAATGATATCATTTTGCAAAATTACTGATACACATTTGTCCATGAGAATCAGTGATATTGCGATGTCGTTCAAAAATTTGTCCTGTACATCCAGCAGGTGACAGCAGTGATTTTAAGTCAGATAAAGAACACTATTTAGAGTTTTGTTCTACATCTGCTTGAAGTTTTGAAGAACACAATTTTATGACTCATTTTTTAGGAGTATATATACAAGTCATTTTTTATATGCATTTAGTTATTTTTAATATGAGTTAAAATTTAAAACTAGCGTGTCTCCTGTTAGAGCATATAAGTTATGCATAGTACATACTTTGTTTCCTAGTATTAGTTTCGATTTCCATGTGTAGCAAAAACAAACCCGTATGTCATTCCTGTCAGCCATTTCTGACACTGAAATTGGATGAATATGCATTAAAATGTTATTAATCGTATAAACAGCAGCAGCTCTATCATCCATTAGAAATCTTAAAAGACATTTGCAAGAACTTATTGTGAGCAAAATGTTCTAGAAACCATAAGGTAAGCAATTTTTTTTAAACCTGAAAATGGACAATTATATCAGATATTCAGTCATATAACAACATTTAAGGTATATGATTTATTCATATCCTGTTTTCTATTTAGAAAAAGGCCAGTCTAAAGCAATTTTGAGTTTTGTGGTACAACGAAGAGGAGTTTTCTGTCTCCAACTTGACGTATAATAAGCCATCCACTCTTTTAAGACTGGGAAGTAGTTTTACATTTGAAAAAATAGTTGTATTATGCCATATGACAAAATATGTTGTTTATGGTGCTTTAATGCTAAAGATTGATATTTTTAATCTGATGGCTGTGTTTTTTTATGAAGATATATGAACTGTTATGGTATTATTTATGTATGAGGTTTCATCCAGCTCTTGACCTAGTGTGTTTATTAAAAATATTGTGATCTGTCAAAGAGCATAAAATGGGCCTGTTAAGAACATCAGTACATGGGATTTTTAAGATCAATGTATAATTTATTTATTGCTTAAAATTATGTGCAATAATTGATATCACTTTTTGAATATTTTTAATTTTATAAAAGCATATTTTTTCTATATTTGTTTGTATTACTTTATTTTATGTTTTGGGGAATAAATTTTTTTTAACGCATAGGTGGTGTAGTAAAAACAGAAAATTATTAGTGAATATGACTTTTCTTTCATGTTGTTACTATCATACAGTTATGATTTAAAATGATCCTTTAGTATGATTAAAATTGTTAATTTCTCACATGTTGTTCATATTCAACTTTAGTACTTTATGCTGGTGGTTGTATTTGTTAGTGAAATGTACTAAAAGTGCATATTTTCTTTTATTTATTGAACACTAGAATGAATTACCCCAGCGTTACCAAAGTTCTAAATGAACACCGCTACTTACATAATACCACTCAGTTTCTAAATCACCAAATCAGTTCAATCCAAATCAGCAAAATGCAAAATCCTTAGTTTAAGTGGATAACTGCTTAAATGGAAAGCTGCTCCACAAACGTTGAAAGCTAAAAATAAAAATAAAATAAACGATCCTCTGAAAGGACTTCCCCCGTCTGTAGGCCTGGCTTAAATTCCGTTATCGGATGGGTGTGTGCAGTTCGAAAAATGTACGGAACATCAAAAATCTTAGCAGTTTACTTGCTTTAAAAGATGATAAAGAAAAATATTTAGGAATGATCCCCCCGCTCTCCCTAGAATGGTAGACAGTTGGGTGTATATATTCGCAAATTGTGCTAGTCTTTATGTTTTGGATGTGGTAAAAAAAGTATTACATAGTTTAAAAATTGCAACTTTCAATGTATTTTTAAAATTAAATAAATATGAAGGAGTTTCCTATCTATTCAGTTTAAACATTGTTGGAAAGAACGTCCTTTGATCTTTCTGATCGTGGAAACTCTGATAATGTTTTCGGTTATTAAGGAACCAATTTATATGAAAATCGCTAAAAATTGTACTGAACCAAATAAAATACTAATTCGAATTAAAAAAATATATTGCCAAAGTACACCTTCCCGGGTCTTGAAGTACATGTGTGCCAAATTTCATGGTCGTACAGTGTTTAAATTTCTCTCTATAGACTGCCACATACAGACATTTTCTTTTATTTTGTAAGTTAATAAAATTCTTTAAATGTAAATTACACTTAAGCCAGGTCATTTCCAGTATCCTTTTTTTCTTATTTTCAACAAGATAATTCTACTAGTTTAACTTATAACTCCTTCTCCTGTATGTATATAGAGTGGAAGCTGGTTATAGCAAACCTGGGTTATAGTTTACTAAATCCATAGTCTTTCTGAAAGTTTTATACATGTAGTGTAATAAGGTTCCATTTGTAATGAATTTAAGTATAAGGTTTACAAACCACTTGTAAATTCTCCTTTGAAAAGAATATTTCAAAATTGTCTATTTCTATGGTTATCACTAATAATCATTAGATTTGGATTAAACTTATTAATATAAAAATTAGGTGCTATACAAAAAGTTAAATTTAACAAATGAAAGAAAATATAAAGTGCCATGTTAAAAACTGATACTAACAAAGGAACATTCCCAAGTGTCACATTCCAATGTGAAAAATGTTTTATACATAAGGAAATATGGTTAAGACATTAGACACAACTTACACATTCTTACCAAATCTGAAATATTTGTATTATTTTTTTCAGTACTCGCAAAACCCTTAAACATTGTGCTATTTATAGAAATTTCAGAGTAATTAAAAGCCACTGTATTGTTTTGTTTAACACTTGAACTCTAACCTACTATTTTTACTTTTTAATTCTATTGTACTTAAAGGTATTGCTTTCCCAAAAGTGTTTAAATTTGAGATTTTGCTAGATAAGTATTTTTAAAACCTCTCTAGAACACATTTCAAACACTTTTGGAAAAATGTCCGTCTTTATATGTGTGTATGTCTAATGAAGCATGGACATGATAATGAATATTCATACAGGTATAAATTTTATATGTGGATACTTTATTGAAAAATTAAAGCGAGATAGAATTCTTGGTAATTTCTGTAATTTGAACTCGAATTATTTTAAATTTAATATTTTGAAAGCATTATTTTGTTTGGTGAAACAGGATAATTTCCAGTGGATAGACTTGTTGCCAACTTCAAAAAACTGTATTTTTTAAAATTTTGACAAAAAGTTGAAAAAAATAGCCAAAGAAAGAAAACTAGAAAAAGAGATATGTTCTGTTTTCTAATGTGGATTATGTTAGAAATCTACCTCAAGGCAAAAAATGGCTTTAATTTGAAGACTTATTTTCTCTTTTGTTTTTGTATCTAAAGTATGAGTTGGAAATTATACCTCAAACATTAATAGCAGTGGATTCCAGGAGTGGTCAAAGATGTGATTTTTCTCAATAGAAATAAAACTTTTCATTAAAACACTAGGAATTACACCACTAATTCAATATTTTTAACTTTGACCCGAAGTAAACTGCATTGCGGCAATTAAAAATTGATTTATAAAAAAGATAATGACGTGAAATTACATTCTGAATCATAATTAGCTATCATCCTGTGTTCATATATATATTATATGGCTAGTCGGTTTTATTTATTCACATACATATAATGTGTACAATAATTGGAGTGTTGCCGTAGTAATGCATTCATGCTTTGAATATCAATTAAGATTATGTTTTTATTGTATTAAAATATGAGTAACATTGTGAATTTTAATTTTATAAACTAATTGATTTGAATTCAAACCATTGGTTTAGCATCGTCTACTGATGTTTAAAAAAAAAATAAATAAAAGTTCCATTTATGGCATATTAGCTAAATACTAGCATTTGAGAGTCAACAAAAGCACTTAGTTTTGATTCCATTATTATATAAATACCATTATGCTACATTAATTATTTTTTACTAGTAAAGTACTGTATTGTGAATTTTATTTCTATATAACTAATTGATTTGAGTTCAAACCATCGATTTAGCATCATCTACTGATGTTTAAAAGAAAAATAAGGTTAGATTTTTGACACATTGACCAAAAACTAACAGAGAGTCAACAATTTGAGAGTTAACATTTAAGATTCACTTAGTTTTGATTCCATTATTGTGTAAATACTATTTATTATGTTAATTCTTTTTTAATAGTTAACATTTATTTGTTATAGACATTAGTCATAACGAATTAATTAGTGGATAAACTTTTGGTGAGAAAAATAATATCTTGAATTTACAAAGAAATCATAACTTTTTGCAAAATTCCTTAAGGTGTTTTTTTTTTTTTTTTTTTTCTAAAGTAAGACAAGCAGATTTTATTAATTTGATTAATTACCCATATCATCTTATGTACAAAAATTATTAAAATTGACACGTGACATTTGGGATTCTTTCCTTATAAGCCGCAAATGTGTTGGGTATTTTTTTCTCCTCTATCCAAATCAGTCAAGAGCTAGACATTCCTTGTTGTTTAAATATAGATATGTATATAATTGTTGAATGTTTAAATAACTTATTTCTAGAAAACATTATTACTTGTATAGTTGTTCATATATATATATATATAAAACTACATATGCTAAAAGTTACTATGAACAAATTTTGCTGATTCAGAAAAAGTGCATTAACTATTGTCAAACTAATAGTATAAATATTTAAATTTTTTGTTTCAGAAACAAAATTAAATAAATTGATTGAAGTTTGAAAAGTATTTTAATACACTGTCTGAAAATGTAGTTGAATATTTCTTTAAAATGCCTTCTTATATAAGTAGTAACAAAATATTTTAAATTTTATTAAACATATCATCTTTTAATGTTTGCCTTTAAAAGGTCAATCTATTATGGTAAACAGAAAGAAATTATGATTTCATTTCCTCTGTCTCAACAAAAAACACTTTCACTGTTTCTAGACATCCTAGATTTGCCTATGTATTTAAATGTGCTGTGCTGTATGTATTGTAATATAATCTTACTCATTTCTCTACTACATAGGACAAACATCTTGCTGTACAAAAAATATTTTAGCTTTTCATTTAAAAATTCTGACTGAAACTGAAAACTATAGACAGCCTTAATTATTTATATAAGGATTGTGATAAAGTGTGTAAATATTAGTTGAAACAACATATTTTGCCTATTCAAAACTTAAAGTACTTTAAAAACCATGTTTACCCCTCAGAATCAATCAGGCGAGATAATTATTTAGATTAATAATACAGATATATGAATAATGGAAGAATAAAACTGATACACATCTTTTTTCAATGATACAATGTATTCATATAAAAAATTAAACTTCAAATTACATGTAGCTAATAACCATGGCTGGGCAATTTGTATTTGTATCTAGAAGCTATCCTAAAAATTTAGGTGCCTAATTTATATGCTGCCATATTTTGACCACACAATTATTATTATATTAATTTGTTTAATTTGCTAATAAAAAAGGAAAATAATAAGAAATGAAAAATCATGTGTGACTTCATCGGTATCATTTAACAAGCGAGTTAAAACATTCGCAAAATAATTAATAAACAGGTACACACTAAAATCAATAATATGGAAAAACTTATATGAAATATGACCAAAATGGCAAAATAAATACATTTAAGAGTATTAATATAAATAGTACTAATATAAATTTCTTTCTTCTATGTTGGCTATTTTCGATTTATATCGGTACTTGAGTATTATACCAAACTTTGTTGACATGCTTTAAAATATCCACTATTTTTGCATGCTTGTTTTTCTTCTTATTCTAAAGTTCATGGTTGGAGTAAAAGAGTAACAAAATGCAATACCACAAAATTATGGAAATATATATAATAGAATTTTAAATATCAGAATAAATTTTGTAAATATTTTGTTACTTTTTATTGAGTTTTTAAAAGATTTTTCCTTTCAATAATTTAAATTTAAAAGCTTGTTTACTTTAGAAAGCTTTTGTTTGCTTTCAATATAAATTTTAAAAATGAATAAAAGTTTTTGTTTACTTCCCTTAATATCATAGAATTTCATTGATCCACCTTTTCCAGGAAAGTGGGCCCTCCTTTTTCTGTCTTTGGAATTCTGAAAATTTTTCATAAAATCGCCTCCCTTTTAAACATTGGAAAAATTTCAGAAAAAAAGAAATTCATCATCTAATAAATTTGATAAAATTATGCTTTGTAACATACCCTGTGTTTTTCAGTTGCATTTGAGGGCTCGAATCAACAGAATTCTATGGTAGTTTAAATTTTTAATAGCTATATATGATTTCAATGATTTAAATTTTAAAAAAATTGTTTACTTGATTTGTACACATGAATAAATACATGGTGATGTCATATGAAGCATTGTGTATCAGAATTGGTGAATAAGCATCTATTTTGGGTATAATAAGATTGGAGGTTATAATACACAAGTACAACAAAATTTTAGGCCCCATCATGTTCGTATTAACAAAATTCTGCTGTATTCGCCTGGTTCAGTTTATATGCAAATTTGAATTGTATTAGATGGTTCATTTAACAGTAAACTAAGCAATAACCTAAATTTCTGAAGTAATTTAAGTTTTGATGCGTTTACAAATCTTTAAAGTGCAATTTCACTGTATTTTTTTTTTTAACAAATAGAGATATTTACTAGTCTTTAATTATATCATTAAAGTTTTATATTCAACACTTCCATGTTAAACATTTTTATTTTTACAACAGTAGTTATATTTTTATTTTGTTGATTTTTATTTTACTTTAAATAAAATAGTTTACTTTTAAATATTTTTGTTTTCTGTAAAGTGTCATAAAGTGGCTTAATATATAGTACTCTTATATTTTTATATATATTATTTTCATGAATTCATGTTATAATTATTTCAAAGTAAAGTGCATACCATTTATGACCTTAAGGAATCATGCCTTGGAAATACACTTGCTTTCTTTACTTTTATAATACATAGTATTGCCTATATTTTCAAATACTTCATATTCTTTCAGCATAGTTTAACTGTTATAAAATGTATTGTATTGTTAAATATGTGTATAATTTATTGTATATACTATATAAACTGTCAGATATTTTAATTTTGTGATATTTGTTTTTGAAGTATATTCATTATTTTTATGGCCACTCAGATCTTATTACATGAATTTGACTATATTCAAATTTAAAGGACTCTAAAATTCCCAGTCAGTATGAGACAGTAATTGAAATAACAGGTTATTGATTGAAGCGAAGCAAGTTTCCAGCATAGCTTCCTTAGCACCAAGTCAAATCTGATTATGTGCAAAAGTTTCATTAACATAGTAAAATTTAGACGATTCAAATAAAATTTTATACATAGCATGATTAGTTAACTAATAATGTTTGAAGTCATGATGAAACCTGAATTTTAAATTTAGGTCTATGTATTTGAGGTCAAAGTTCAGATAATGATAAGTCTGTGTAAAAAAAAAAAAATTAATTTACACACCAAAGTTTTCTATTTGAAGTTACTAGACTGTCTTGTACATTAATTATTTAATATTTTAAGTTTTTACTGTTTTCATAAAATAAACATTTCAATTATTAAACATATAGCAAGATACACTGCTTTGCTTCTGTTTCGGCTTGCAAGTTTATTTTTATGAGTGATAGGGAACATTGAATAATGTCTTTTTGATATCCCTCTTGACCTTGTTTTAACAAGCTTCTATATAGTGGTTTAAAGCTTTTTCTTGTACATGTTGTTTAATTTAGTCCAGATGAAAGGGGTTAAAGTTTCCAAATCAATAATTTTCAGTTTTATTGCCTGGTTGTTTAAAAAAAAAAAGACTGAGTATTAAACTACTCTTACAAACACTAATTTCCTTTATCAATTAAAAGTGTCATCTAGTTCTTTTCTGCTATCAAATTCTGCTTTAAATCTGGAATGTGGAAACTTGAGTAGTTTCAAAAGAGTGTCATCTTGACTGTAAGTTGCTTTTATATTTCTCGATTTACACAGTGATATTGCAGAAATAGATTGCATGGTCACAGCATGGTTCAATTTGCCCTGTTAAGTTTTCATATAGATATTGCTATTATTGGGTTGCTTTTGTAGTAAAGCATAAATAAAGCATAAAAAATATGTAATGGTAATAAAGATAGGCATTATCACAGATAATCATAATCAAATATATTTTAAATCTTTGACAAGTCAACAAATAGTTTTCATTCTGTAACTAATGTGAAAACACTATGCTGTGGCAATCTAGCATTTTTTATGTTTCAACAGTTTTCTATGTTATAGGATCTCTTCTTGTGATGTTGTAGGCTGTGCATCTTCTAATTTGTTACTGGTGAAAAGGCATAACCTTATTTTAAAGAAATGTAGGTAACTCCATGATATCTATAAAGTTGACTCATTGATAAATACTAATATGAAATTAATTTTTATATGTAAATATATTCCAATATTCCCAGAGTTCACTAAAATGCATAATAACACGTCTAGTAAACATTGAA
Organism: Amaurobius ferox; assembly: GCA_951213105.1. Taxonomy (NCBI): domain Eukaryota; kingdom Metazoa; phylum Arthropoda; class Arachnida; order Araneae; family Amaurobiidae; genus Amaurobius; species Amaurobius ferox. The sequence goes on from OX578151.1 coordinate 30,838,374, forward strand.
ATACCCATTTACTCCTATAAATTTGACCAGTGCGTAAAAATATGCATAATATTTTTCGCAATAAAATGTAATTTTTTATTACGAGTTTTCTACTTTCTTATGTTTTAATTGCTATATATAAATAAATTTTGCCGTAAGTTTCAATATACTGTCATTCAATTGTTTTCCCTTAGCAGGCTTATGTGATAAATTTTTGTTTCTGAAATATTGCTTATACAATTTTATTGTCTATCAATAAAATTAATTTTTACTGTTTTACAAACAGTATAAATATATTTTATTAATAAATATAATAATAAACATTAACTTTTGTAAATAAAATATCTGTATTTATGAATAAAACATCTGTTAGCAAAATACCATAAAGTAAAAACATGTATACCAGCCAGTTATAAATGTGAAATGAGCTAGCTTTCTTTGGAATAAGAGAAACAGAACAGTCACTTCATAAAAGCAGAAAAAGATCTGTTGATGTGGACACATGTTTTATTAATATTATTTTTATAAAAAGGGTTGTCGTTTCTAGAAAACTATAAGAAAATGATTTATACTATTACCCATTATTATTATTTTTAACACTCACATTGGAAAATTACTTTTAAAAAATTAAAAAAGAATTAAAAATGCCCCTTAAAAATATTTGTGACAATTTTTGAGTATTCTTACTATACAAGTAAAATTGATTTCATATTAGTGTCCTTGTAAATCAACTTTAAGCTCTTGCAGAATTACTCAAGTTTTACTCTTATAATGGAATTAACCAAGTTCTCCCTGCTAAAATTTTATTAAGAAATATCAAATATTAAGTAACTAAAATACTTGACTACATATAACTATTACAGAGAAATTAGACTCATGTAGTAAGACCTGGGTGTAAATATGTATATCTTTTATAAATTTATCTTTTGTGTATAAATATTTTCTATATTATGTTAAAGAAATGGTTAATTTTTATTGGGTTTGTTTTATTACTGTTTTAGAGGTAAAAGAGGTTCACACTTGAAAAAACAATTTAAAACTCAGGTACCATACTAATCTCAAGGTATAACAACAAATATTTTTATTGACACATTTCTTTTATGTCAAATTTCATAGCACTAACTATAGTCACCATTTAACTCTAAGCCCACAAAACATATCAATTGTTTAATTTCACATGAAGATCGTCTCATAAACAGTAGCAATAACATTTTTATTCCCTACAATATATGGTAATATATAAGTAAGTATTGAAATAAATTCAAAAATAGGAACTCAAGTTTTTCACTGATCTGCACATTTCAGACACTCTAGAACATGAATCCACTATTTTTCGCATGTGTGTGTGTGTCTGCATTGTATGTATCCACTCCATCTTTAAAACTATTCAATGAAATTTTACAAAATTTAGTAGATAAATTACTGATGCTATGGCTACTTTGGTGCTAATTATTAAATTTTGGTGCGATATCGTAAAAATAGAACCTGCCTTTCTTTGGAAATGACCTGCAAAAATCATCAGAATCTGAAATAGAAGACTAAATATTCTCAAATGTTTTGATTAAGTGCTTGTTTTATACATAATTTTTCACAACAAGGTGAATAAAACTACCAGTAAATAATTGTTCTCAATATACCTTTTTTTGCCATGTTGCCATTTTAAAATATGCAAAATCACCAAAAGAAAATGAAAATTTAACAGTGAAGCACTGCAGGCTCAGAGTTTGCTTCATTCCAATTGGTTGGAAAAGGCTGAAAACTGAAATTTTATTATATATATAGGATATTGAAGGTCATACATTGAGAAAGAGATTAAAGAAATATAAAATTCTTAAATATTTTTATTTAGTTGACCATTACAAATGTTAATGTGTTTAAATTTGTAATAAATTGCTCAATTTTAAAACACAAAATTATTTTGCGTATGAATTTTTTTATAAAATGTAGTTAAGCTCATTGTCAAAATATGTACTATAGCAAAATTTAAGTTGATAAATTATTTTTGAAAGTTAGTTTTACATATTTATTATAATACATGACAAATATGGCATAACAATTTGCGATTTAAAAGCTTAACCATAATTTTTTAAATCCCTATCACAGTATATACTTATATTTGAATTTATTATTAAATTGTAATTTGGCTGTATTGGTTCTTTATGGAACTGGCAGGAATAGTCAATATTCTCATATGAGGATAATAATTCTCAGCAAATCATTTTCCTTGAAGATAAGTAGAGTCATGCATATTGAAATTTAAAGTATACTAGCTGCATTCTATAGCTATGTAACTACATGTATAGCAACTTTGGTTTAAAATTATCTTTCAAAATATGGTTCACGTTCTGCATACCTGCTCATCTGTCTAGTTGTGTGCTGCCAGCAGCCTTAAAAAAAAATATCCCTCTTTAAAAGAAATTTAATTTCTCAAAATACAGTTCACCGAATGCCCAATCAACTAGGTATTTGATTTTCTTAAATAAGATCATTCCACATCAAATCAATGAGTCTCACAACCCAGCTCTTTTGGATTTGGATAAAATTTGGTATGCTGGTAGTATACCTTATTCAAATTAATGGAGTGATTTTTTTCAGTATTTTAAGACATACTTTTTGAACTATGATGCTTTTAAAAACAGAAAAATGCTCACATAGCTTATTACTCGATTGTACATAACTGGTTTCTAATTAAGATAAAGTAAAAAAATATATAGCTTTACTAAAAGATTATTTTGCAGGCTTTTATATGATACTTGCAGTGAATACCCATTGTTTGCACTGGTTAATTAAAATTAGATAATTATAAATTCTAGACATTTGACAAACCAGCACATAAATCAAATAAGCACATGGGTCATGTGCAATCCGAGCACACTGGCTTTGCTAGCTCAAGCTAAGATGTTGAAAACCCAGACCGTCCGACTCATCCTAAGGACTCAAGTAACCATTTGGATGGCCGGTCAAGCTAAGATGTATAGTTTTTAAAGCTAAGCTCTGGCATCATTAGAAGGTAAGATGATCAAATTATTGAAATGCCTAAAATTGCCACAGAGAGGACACTTGGACCTCTCTGTGGAATGAATTAAAAGATTTAAGATGAAAAAAAAAAAAAATAGTAGAAAAGTGAAGCAGAGTGGAAGCTATTGGACTCTTCATATAATATCATCTTCATCTTCATAACTTTCATATAATAATGATTATTTGTATCCGATGTCATAAAGTCAAGCTGAATATAGGACTCTTTTTTAACTTTTATGTAAAGGTGATTCATATCCAATGCAATAGCAAACTTGAGCACTTTGAAGAAGTTTTAAAGTTTAATTTTAAAAAATCTAATTAAAAGTTTCGAAAAAGGCCTTCAAGGTGCATTAGTTCAAGTACAGAAAGAAGTTACTGTGTGAAAACTCCTCAGACCTGTAAGTGTGGTATCATGCAAAATTGTGAGCAGACAGATTCTTTTTTTTATATAGATACAGTTGAGGTAATGTTAACATTTCAAGGTCATTCAAAGTTTACTTTGACTATGAAATTTTCAAAAACTATAAATTGAAAAATATTAAAATAATTTGTTAAAGATGCAACTACAGTAATCATCTCTATGTTCTGTTAATTTTATCATGGGACTGAAATGGGATCACATACAAATAATTATTTTTGTATGTAGTCATTTATGAGGCATACAAAACCCATAAAATTCATAAAGGCTCCTAAATCTTAGAATGAATTTTTGAAAAAAAATATCAAATAAACAATAATTCTTATGTTATTTATTAGAAAATGAATTGCATTAACCTTAGATTGCTAGTGTATAAGCCCTTTTCGAGATAGTGTATATATCCAAATGAATTTATTAACATAATTCATGGGGATATAACATATTAAATTCACAAGAAAGGCATGTTTTTAAGTTTTGCAATGAAAGCTAAAAAACTCTCCAATATTTTTATTTCACATTTTATATTTTTTAAATCTGAATGACATTTTGACATGGATTTTGCTGAGTTTAAATAGGTTGTTATAGTTTGGCCAAACATGTTACCAAAACCAGTAAGTTTTAATTTGCATAAAATTAATTCAATGCCAAATTTTCTTTATAATGTATTTGCACATAAAATTTTATAGCTGTTCACTGAATCATGAGTTATATTCAGAGGCCACAGCTCACCGGCATACAAACAGATATATTTCCATAAGTATTCGGAATGAGTACAGGAAGTTATAAAATAAGCTTAAAATATCGAATTTGAAATTTTTCAGGAAAACAATACTTGTTTCTGCAGTTGTATGAAAAAGTAAAAATGACTGTAATTTTGTTTTCATAGCTAGATTTTTTTAATTATAAATTTCAGCACGCTCAAAAGTATAAAAATTGTTTTTCCATTCCTTTCAGGAGAAGGGGGGAGGGGGATTGCTGCCTTTAGAACTATCAAACAGAAACTTTTTTGAGTACTGTTTCCATATTTAAGGAATTTGCAAAGTATATATGTGTTTCAGGAATTGTTTCAAGGAGCTATGACCACTAGAAGTCTAACATCTGGTAAGAGCGGATAAAAAAAAATTGGTTATGCAACTTTTTAATTTATAGCTGACTAGCTATCTTCTGTAACCAGCCCAATATTTCTTTTCTTTTGAAAAAGCTCTTAACTCTCAATAAATTTCTTGAAAATTCCATAAAGTAGATAAGATTATATATTTTTAATTGTAGTCCTATTTTGAAAATTGGTATGCTTCATTTCAAAATAACAAAGATGCAAAACAATTTCTTTTCAGAATTTTAAATTTACAGTTTTTAAAATATTCAAGGTCAAAGGCTACATTGATGACCTTGATAATCTTGAATGACAGTATGTTTTCAATTATTTTCACTACACGCAAAATACTTTAAAATGACACAAATCTCATGTTAATCATCATAATAGGTGATGAGATATTTTTTTAAAATTAATCTTGATCAAAATTTTGCAAGTTTCAAGGTCACATTTTCTAAATCAAAAGGAACCTAAGAGTAATATTTGATGTTTTGCTAAATGCCTTCAACTATCATATGTACTAAAATTTAAAAAAAAAAAAAAAAATTGAAAGCAGTTTGCAAAAATGTATACTTTATTCGTTGATTTCAACATGAAATAACCCATTACTGTTCGAGGAGTACACTGAGTTGAATCTTGCAATATCTGAACAAAACCTTACATATGATGGAGCTCGCCCCTTGTTTGGCACCCACAAAATTTTTGGTTTGGTGGTGAATGTGAACATATTTTTTTTTTCATAATTAACAATTCATTCGTAATTTAATGCATTTTTTGAGAAAAATTATGGTTTTATGTACCTACAAGTTAGTATTATGAACTGATTAAAATTCTGTCATAATAAATGCCTTGCATGAGAACTGTGGCACCTGAAAATTTAACTTCCAAGTAACTTAGGTACTGATATTTGTAATCTCATTGAGCACTTAGTACTGGTTTGCAGAGGGAAATTTTACAGTTTTCATGATATCATAATTTAACTTCCATTGAATAGAAGATGCAAGCTCTTTAAACAAGCTATCTTCTCACAGTTTGAAATGGCATGTTTCAAGAATTGAGTACTTTTGAAAGATGAAGGATTTCTTTAATGATGTAAGAATTGATGGTTCTCAAGCAATTGTGTTACAGAGCTTTGTTTATTTATTTTATTTTAATTATTTATTTTTAAAAATTGCTTCAGGCTCATTTGGTTGTCAAAATTGAGCATTATGCTGCTACCAATAGCAAATTATGCTCAGTGGTAAAAAAAAATATAGTAAAATATGCATATTTATGACATCTGTGAGGATGATGTGGTTATTTTGATCACAATTTTTTATCATCTAATCAAATTTCCAACTAGTTTTTCTAGAACCTGATCTACTCAGGGTTCTCACTCTTTACAAATCAAGTAACAAAAGATAATTGACAAAAGTAATTGATAAAAATAATTAAAAAAAAATATTTATAACAAATTGCATTTTGTTGATAGATTTTAAAAATATTCGTTTGCACAAGCTATTTTCACTTATTAGCAGATCCGTGTCTCTAAAAGTCATTCAGTATAACTATATGTCGTAGGACACTGCTTGCTGCATTATGAAATAATTAAATTTCTAATGGAATGAAAGCTGCTATAAATTCTTAAATTCATAATATTGTCCACATCAATTATTAATGTCCAGTATTTTATTAATGTCCAGTGAATTGTGTATATCTAATATTGTGTCATTTAAAACATCATTAGCAATCTAAGAAATTGTAATTATATTCAGTCGTTATGCATATAGGCATATTTTGTAAATACTGGCTACAGTTGAACAACTCGGACAAAGTAAACATTTTTGTTCTTGCTCAGCAAAGCTGATTCTCTATGGGTGCACACACAGAGTATTATATTAGTTTGTATGTGCTGCGAAAGCACAACTGAAAGGTCTGTATATTAGCCTGTGGGTGCACATTATCTGTTCATGCAACATGGTATTTTATGTTAAATGTGTTCTTGTTAAAAACAAAATATATTATATTACATATAGAATTTAACAGAGAATGCAAATCGGTTTGCAATAATAGTAACTTACATTAAGCATGTTCACATTAACAAGGTTTGATTGTATACTATCTTTTGAAGCATTTTGTTACTGAGTTTAGGCCTACCTGTAGGTTCAAAACATAGTACTACATAACTTTTGTTAAATATGATCATATTGGCTAGTTTCAAAAGCATTATGTTTAAGTTCTTTTAGATCACAATTTAGCAGTAAAAAAATGCAAACAACATCTTCAAAATTCTGAAGCACTTTCACAGTCAACTATTCTTAGTATGAAAATTTTTATAAAACGTGAGATATCTTTTTTCTAAGTAATGTATTGGACAGAGTTGACACATCATCTGGAAAACTTTGAATTGTCGAGTGTTTGCAACATTTACCAACAAAATGTCATGGCATTGTCAGGGAAATTTTTGAACTTTCAAACTTGAAAAAGACAGGAAATTTTAACAATTTAGCTAGCACTAACTCATTTTATTAAATTCCTCATACATATGTTGTTAATTATGTCTGCTTGAAACAGTAATAGTACCCACACAAGTGATATACTGGGTGTTTAAAAAAAAGTGAACAGTGGAAGTTATTTTGAAGTGTTGTTAATTGTAGACCGGTTGTAAAATGCTTTAAATAAGGTAGGAAGTTGTGCAATCATAATTTAAATAATGTGCAATATTTTTATAAAAAAAGAATTTTACAGCCCCTCTTGCAAAAAAAGGTTAAATTATAAAGATTTGCCCATACTTCGATAAGTCAAACTAAAAAAAATTTGGATTTCAAAAGTGCAAATTTTAGATAAATATAAATTGTTCCTGTTATAAATCTTCCTGACTTACAACACATTATTGCATCTTTTTGATATGCTTATAATCACTGCAATTAATTAATCCAGGGGATGTTCACAAGTTAAATTGATTCACAGATATTATTTAGTAAGATTTTAAATTTTTTTTTTCAGCAGTTTGTCTTTGAAACTATTAAGGACAGACATGTGATTCTGGTTAAAAATGCTAACCCTTAAATAAGGTAAAAAACTGATAATAAAACAGTTTATAGGAGTAAAAAGCATGTCCTTTTAATTTTTTATATCAATCAAAACTATGAGATTATTTACATTCACAGTAAATCATAATTATCTCAGAGTTCAGCATTACTGGACAATGCCATAATTTAAACTAGTTATGTAACAGAGTTATTTGGATACTTAAAATAAATCTGTAAATCAACATAATGGTGATGTAATAGCTTTACTGAAATATTTGCATAAAACATATTTGAATAAGTAGTAAATGTTTTAGTAACTATTTGCAACTGAAATTGATTTCCCAATGAAAATTTTAATTAATGACAACTATGTCAAATTTGGTTGTATTACAGTTTTGTCAGTTTTACTAAATATGTATGGATAACATTTTTGTAATTTGACTTTTTCACAAAAGGGTCTGTATAAAAAGTAAGTTTTTTTTATGAAGTATTGCACATCATTTAGAGTACTATTTCATAACTTTCTACTTTATTTAAAGCATTTTTGCAATTGGAACTATGTGTCTACAATCAGTGGTTCAAAAAATCTTCAGCTATTCACCTTTTTTTAAACACTCTGTATAGTAAAAAAAACTACTGTATTTAGTTATTCAGTTCAATTGCTTTAATGTTACTTTGTTAGTATCAGAATCTTTATGCTCTTTAGATTAACAGCCTTACTGTAGCTAAATTTTATTTTTGTTCAAAACATGATCTTGTAATGTGTAAATTTTTCTAGATAAGAACTTTAATCAATGACCATTGATTGCAGAACAGGCTCTGTACCAACTGAATTATCTATGTAGAGGCCTACACAGTTAGGACCACATTGGAGGTGACTGGAGGGTGGTTAAAAAGTGATATTGCTTTAAAATTTGGTATCTCACCAAACTGTTTAACAACCATCCTAAAAAATCAGGATAAGATTTTGATAAACAATGATTCTAAGAACTGCAGTTGCTCAAAACAAACCCCTATGTGACTAATTGTCTAAAAATAATTCAATTCTGTAGTTTAACAAAAATGAGGGTAAAAATGTCTATTTAATAAATTTTCTAATTAAAGTTTATAGACATAATTTTGTGACTTTGTTAAATAGAGGTTCGACTGTATATAAAATTCTAATTCCAAGCTATTTGGTTCCTCAATGAATAAAGTTACACGCCTTTCTATTTACCAAATCAAGACCTGACATTTGATTACTCAAAAGTCAAAAGAATGACTTCCTAGTTCGGAGAATTTGCCAAAACATTGTCTTTCATTGTTGATACAATAAAAAAAAAGGTATGCCTAAGCACTTTTTATATGTAGTGTTTGTTCTAGAGTGATAGATATAGAATTATTTGAAATTTTATTTTCTAGATAATGGAATGTGAACATATTTTCTTTGTACCAAGAATGTTTCTCTATTCAGTCTTTTAAATTCGTATTAAACATTCCTGTATGTATTTATATTTTATTAAAGCATTTCACTGAATTATATTCATAAACATTCTACTATGCACTTTGATAGTGGATTATTTTTAGAATATTGCTTTTGCATTAATCTCTAATTCTTTATGAAATTGTACATTTCTTAGTATTAAGCAATTGTATAATAAATACTATATTTTAAACTGTAAATTTTACTGTGAATTTATTTTAGTTTAAAAATTATTTGCTTTTACAGTTGTTACTTACTTGGGATAAGCTATTTCGTAAAGAAAGCTATTATAGTTAGGTAAACTATAGCAGTGGCAAACAAATTTGTAATGCAGACTTGGTGAGCATGTATGAATTTTAGTCAAACAGAAATTTTCTACAAGGGATTGATCATAAGGTTAGGCTTATGTAATTCATTATCTACGGTATGCCATTTTTCTTTTCCAACCCATAGCTGTAAATAATATTTTTAATTTTATAAAAAAATATGTTTTGAAAATGATATTTTGGTTCTAAATTAGAAAATATGAAAAAAATTATAAAGCTATTACCACAATTAATTATTCTTATACAAAACTAATAATGAAACTACAAAAAAGTGTGAATTTTCTGTTACACGCATGTGTAATCAGAATGCCCTTCTCACACTAGGTCCATTAAACCCAAACTTTCAATGTCACCTTACCAATAAATTTTTATTTAAAATTAAAGCCTTTTTTTTATTTAAACATTTTAATGACAAGTTCCTTAAAGATTTAACATTTTTAAAATAAAAATGTACCTGTTCTCTTAAACCATGTAATTGTTTGAACAGTAAAAAAAGCAATTTGGGTTTCACAGACCCAGTGCAAGAAAGTGCATTCTGAAACCTCACTCAAGTAATAGAACAAACAAAAATATCAGAAAAAATTATTATATTCCAAGAAATTTGATTTTGTCCAGAATTCTGAAAGTCTCGGAGGTTTCCAAAGTCAAACATGCCAAGCGACTAGTATCGAAAGACCATCAAATGAGAGTGAAATCAATCTGCCAATACAGGTTACCTAAGCTTGCAGCAAAAACATCACTTTACAGCAATCGTATAGTGTACTTTTAGTTACTAAATGAGTTACAAATCAATATCATACAACTGAGTGAGGCTGATAGACTGACTAAGTGATGAATTACATAGCCCAAACTGCTAACAGTCTATCAGTCAACATGTATGCAAAGTTTCAAGGTAGAAACTTGAAACTTTGCATACATGTGGGTCTTGATCATTAAGTAATTATAAAAATCTAAAATCTTTGAATTTTGTTCAAAAAATTTATACATCATGAAATCTTTTGTTCTAACATTTTTGCAGATATAATAACTAACAACTAGGCACACAAAATTTGTTTTTATACTATCATACATAGAAAAATATATTCTAAATTTTCTTAATTAACTCTATTGATATACAATCAACCGTTTGAGCTATTTTACTTTATAGTTACAGCATACTATTTTTTATTGTATTTTATCATTAAATTTATTTATAGTTTTTGATTCTGTTGTGGTAACTATGATAACCGAGTTATATTTCAAATACCAAAATTGAAAAAACTATTGAAAAAAAATATATAATTAATTTTTAATTTAAAATATCTGAAAACATTGAAAATAAAGCAATATACATTGATTGGACATAAAATATTGTTTGACATACCGCCATTTTCATGTAATCAGAACTGTAAAATGTGTGCTATTTTTATGTTTAAATTTAAAACAGTTTTTGATATTCAAAAATTTTATTAAATATGTTGGTGCCACATTCAGTGACCACTAACCATTTCGCCCATGAGAAGCATGATTGCAAATAGTTACTATTGAAATAAAAGCTATAGTGAATTAAATTTTAGGAATGGGGTAAATTAATATTATGTATTCCTTGTAAAGTATAAAAATTATTCATGGAAGTCTTTAAAATAAAACTTGTTTGCAGCAATTTTGTGCATAAAACTGAACAATAAAAAATATCAAACTAGGTATTCTAAATACTTTAATGTTCAACATTTGTTTTCTAATTTCCATTTACTAAACGCACTGGAACGATACATGTTTGAGCATTCATTTTCTGGATGAGTTCAACATTAGTTGAAGTTAGTTTAACATCACTCAGAGAAAATGTATACAATTGAAAAATGCAATAGAAAAACATTTGCAAACTCATCAGATCATCAAATAACAAGTTATGTAAATGCATAGCTATGAATTACAAAAGATAAATTCATATAACCATATTAAAAACACCTCTTACAAAAACTTATATTTAGCTTTTCCGTAAACTATTTTTTAACTAAGTTCATATTCCTTTAAATGAGTAATTTAACTAAAATATTTATACTATCCAATTTTTCTGATAATCATCTAGATTTCCTCATCTCAAGTTTAACCAGGATAGCAAAAAGTGGGGGTTGAAAATGGTAATCCTGAATGCTATTTATTATTCTATTAAAGCAATGGATTTCAACTGGTGGTTTGAATGATAGCAAGGTGCGCTGAGAGCGGTTTTTCCTTTTTGTTTACAAAAATATTAAATATCTAAATTTTGTTAACTACCGATAGTTTCGTATTGGACATTGCGGCTGCAAAAAGAATGTAGTTTGGTCAAGGACACTATGAACTCAAAAAGGTTGATATCCACTGTATTCAAACTACAAATGGCTAACTCTCCCAATTTTCGTGGAAGACTCCTCAATTTTATACAATTTCTATCAATCTCCAGATTATAAAAAGAAATTAATTATAGGATTTTTTTTTAAATAAAACTCTAAATTTAGCTGAAAATACATATATTATGTCTACAAATCCAATAATTTTCCAAGAACAATACCCAGTCGTAAATTTTTAGAGTGTTTTAAATTGTATTCATTTTATATTTATTTATAAAAAAACAATTTTATGAGAGTTTACTTATAAATTTAACTACAACTATTTTAACTATAAATTAGTATCTTAGACAAAGTCTTCTCTCTCTCTTTTTTTTTTTTTCTGAGAGAGATTTTTCTCAACAGATCTTATACATATTTTTTTTTTTTAAGTAAATGTAATTTAACAAGTTTAATACCAATTTTCAGCCATCTAGAAGTTAGCCATCCAGAACAAAACATTATTAAGATTCCCATCAGAGATTTGTCTAGGTTTTTCTTTTTTGCAGGTCCTATTGCGAAATGAATAAATTTGAAAAAATCTGACATGCTAAATACTTTTACAAAAAAATTTAGCTTATCAAAAGATCATGGCCGAAAACCTTTATAAAATGCACTCCTTTTGCCTTATATATAACAAATTATGTGAATTATAGATACTTTAGCATTTGTATTTTGTAAATAATTTAAGAAAGCTGGTCAGCATGGGTGGATAAGTTTCGCTCCAATTACAAACAGACATCAGCAGACTGAATAATTATTGCTACACTGATAGCAAGGAAATTTGCTATATGTCAAAATTTTGCAACTCTTTGTAATGACCTGCGAAGTCCATCTTGTCATGCAGCTGACATCAAATTCAAATTAATTTTAATAACTTAACTACAATGGGAGTAGTTTTAGTAAAAAATTAGCTAGCAAATTCTACTTTATTTATTTTTTTTATGTTAAATAAAAAAAATTTAATAAATGTATTTGCATTATTTTCCCAATTCTATTTAATTTATTATTTCAACTTATGCATATACTTGCATTAGTTGAAATTTTACACTATGCATACTTGTGAATAATGTAATCTCTTAATATATATATATATATATATATATATATATATATATTTAATGATATAATTATTTTTACTGTTCCATTTTGAAATTGAATATTCAAACTTCAGAAATTTTAAATTCTACAAAATTCCAGCTATAGTATTGAGAATGAAATTACTATTTGTGTGGTAGTAAGAAAATACTACTACATAATTTTCACTAAGAGAAAATATTTAGAAGTTATTGCCCTGCTTTATTTGAAAATTCTTATTTTCCTACAAGAAATTTTAAATTCTATATAAAATTCCAGCTATAGTATTGAGAATGAAATAGCTTAATATTACATCTACAAGAGGTACTACAATTCACACTTAATAGTCATTTGAGCAGAATAATTGCAACAGTCACTATTTGTGAAAACATGTAATATCATTTTTTATCATGTGAAATGACAGAAAATATTCTAGTTTCTCAAAAACTTGCTAATTACAATTAAAAATACTGAGAATGATAAAAATTAACTGGAGTGTTGCTCAATTCAACTTTCTCATACCAAAATCCGTTTTCAGGTAGCTTTATTTTATTTTTTTTTTATTTATTTATTTATCTATTTATTTATTTATTTATTTATTTTTTGCAAATTTTGCAGCAAAAAAAAAAATTAAAAATATGCATTGATTCAAATGATCATAATTATAGCATGTTATCATTCATTTTAAAGGGCTTAAAAAATCTTTCGACTGATGCCAAACTTGACAATGAGGGGTTATCCCCTCTAGGGGCAAGTTACCACGAACACAAAAATAGTATCGCAGCTATTTTTCACTAGTGATTGAAACTGTTAAATTTCATGATCATTGAGCAGTAAATAACCCCTTTTATGCATAATTATGTCAAATTTTGTTCTATGTTTTCATGTTAAGAAATTATAAAATTTCGAAGTTTATGTTCAAATTTAAAAAAATTGTATCTAGTTCTAGATTTTTCAATACCAAAGCCTAAAGTTTCATGAAAACTCATTAATATTTGTGACAGCTATCGTGTACACAAAAAATCAACCACAGACAGCACTCTAAAAATAGTCAAACCGTGTTCAGGAGGTCCTAAAACATATACATACCTGCCAACCTGGAAAAATTGGAATGTGTAAAATTTTGCGTGAATGACATTTATAATGATTTTTTTTTAAACTACACGCGCAAACGACATTTCTAATGAATTTAACTATGTACAAGTACCTGAATTAAAAAAATTATGCATTAAATATCAGGCATAGTACAAATAGAATATGAAAATTCTGGACACCAATTTTATAAAATTTCAGGACAATAAGTTATAAAACAAAAAATATATGAAGGTTTTATCCGGTGAGAATTACTTTATAATGAAAACAAATATTTATGTTTAGTAAAACACAGGTTTTCACTAAAGAGAGCAAATATTGATCCTTAATAAGAAAACAAACAAAAAATATATATATAGCACTGAATTATATTCCTGCCAAAATGGTTTCCTTTTTATTTGCCAAAATACCACTTTTTGGAAATACCACTTTTAATACTACTTTTGGGAAAATATCCCTTCAAAGAGTTCCTACCCATTTTTTAAATAGAAAAATTTATATTATGCAAATATAATTAGAAAATTAACCTTAATAATTAGCCATAATATGAAAATAAGCTAGTTTAGTTGATCTAATATGCAACATTTAAATGATGGAGATGGATGGAAAAAGATACTAACGTACTCTCGGCAATTCACGCAAAGTAACTCAATAAGCTCGCAATAGCACTGTGCTTATGCGAAAATAATTAAGAAATTAACTATAATAATTAATCAGAATATGAAAATAGGTTAATTTAGTCGATCTAATATGCAACATTTAAATGATGGAGATGGATGAGAAAAGATACTAACGTACTCGCGGCAATTCACGCGAAGTAACTGAATTGCGTAATCGCACTGTTTATGCGAAAATAATTAAGAAATTAACCGTAATAATTAATTATAATTTGAAAATAAGCTAGTTTAGTCAATCAAAAATGCAATATTTAGAGGATTGAGATGGATGGAAAAAGATAATATTGTACTCTTGGCGATTCATGAGAAACTGAATTGCGCAATCGCAGTGTTTATGCGAAATTAATCAACAAAATAACATTTTAGCGATTTATACTGAATTAGACAACCTTTAAAGAAGTATATTTATTACTTTCATAACATAAGGGATCGAGATCTTAATTTACATTACACACGGCCGTAAATCTGTTAATTTTATTGGCATTACCCCGCATTTTATTATGGATTTGCTACGATCCCGGGAATGGTAGATATCAGTGCTCAAAAAGCGGAAAATCGGTGTTTCCGAGGAATTATACCATGTCTGGTTAATTGATAAATTTCAAAAAAAAAAAGCCGGCGAATTTCGCCGGAGATTGATTTCCTAGTAATGTTAAAAAATTCAAATAAATGCGGAAATGCGTAAAATATAGCAATATATGCGTAAAAGCGTAAAGAGCAATTAAAATGCGTAAATTTTACGCATAATGCGTAAAAGTTGGCAGGTATGCATATATTGGCATCAAAATCGAAAATTTTCGTGATAACAATACTTTATACTATATCCTATAGTATGAATGAGAAAATAAAAATAGTGAGTAACTCTGTTACTTGTTATACATTGATGTGAAATATCACTCTTTTCGAATATTTTGAATGGGAAAAAGTTGATGTGTGTGACGATCGTACAAGGTACCTAGGGAAGGATTCCAATATCTTTTGGTTTTCTGAATTTTTGTTTTAATTATATAGTTTTGATAGATTAATAGAATGCAGTTTATTTCATCTGAACGTTTGTAGTCACTCTACCGAGCAAGTGTGCGGTTGATTCAAGCGATAAGCGCATGCTGGTGTTTAGAGCAAATGTTGATGCAAAGATCTAAAATTTAAATATTTTACACTTTTCTACCAGTACGGTCAAACGAGTCTGACCTTAAAATATAACAATGGTTTTCTGTTATGTATTTGTTGTTACTTCAAATAAATACTTCTGTTTCATTCCCGTCACATCTCTTTCATGATTTACTCCATGCCCTGCATTCTAAAAAGATGTTTCGCATCAAAAATGAAATTGAACAAATTGGTAGATAAAATAGAGTGTAACTAAATATTCACACTACATACAAATCTTGAACAAGTATGATATTTTTTTACGTCCTATACAAATATGTAATAAGTGATGCAAATCTTGCATCAACTATGCCAAATAAAACATTGAAATGCACATCAAACTTGCTTCATATTCATTCAAAACTAGGACAAAAATATCTTAAATTTGTTTTAGACTTGAATTTATACATTTCAATCTGTAATGTGAATATTCCATAATAAAAGCACCGGGATAATCAAATATATTCTAGATTTAACGTGTTTTTTACATATTTTCATTTTGGAACACATCTCTACTTTACTCAATATAAAAAGCAATTCACATTTTGTGATTTCATTTCTTAGAGCCAATTACATGTGAGGGATATCTGTATAGTAATCAATGACAGTATTTTTTTTTCCTAATTTTAATCTTGAAGTGGTGACTACTGCATATATCACACAAACTGAACTAAATGCTCAAGCATTGGCAAATGGATAAAAACAAATTAATATATTTGACTCAACTGACTAAAATCGCAACACCAGATGCTGAAAATATTTACAAACATAAATAGGAATACAACTGAACACAAAACAAGCAGTTATTAAACATTGGTCCACAAAAGCCAAACAATGGAATATCTCGCAAAGCATATCTATATAACAAGTATAAAACACAAAAAAATATAGAGTGAGCACCTTCACTCGAATTTTTTATATTAATATTACCAATGTTCAGGTACACTTACATTCTAACAAAATGTGGATTTATTACAAGTATTCATAATTCAAAAATGTTGACATACATTTTGTTAGTATAATGTTAGCAATCTAAATTTTTTACAAATGTAATTTTCTCAGCTTCGATACCAACTAGATCCATGAATATAGTACAATTATGCACAAAATGCTTCATGTATCAGAATGATAAAAATACCATTTTCATAGAAGCTTTTGTTTAGAAGAATATATAATAGGACCCTCTTGTAACAAACAACTCAGTATCTAGTAATTTGCTCGCTATTTTTTTTTTTTTTTACTGCAACAAATCTATGTATAACAGAGAATAAGGGTGTGTCCAGGGCATATAAAGACCATAATCCCCAGGGGAGTAAAATGAGTAAATCAGGATTTAACATTATAGCAATATAAAACTTCAATTTTCTCATCAAATCTGGAATCTTACTAAATGTGGGCTCATAAGTAGATTCTACTGTATTTTTAAAATCACTTTTTCAAGTTGATATATTTTAGCTGATTAATATGAAAAAAATAATTCATTCATAATGAAATCCAAACTATCATTTTCTCGCATATACTATTTTAGCAGGAATTATCAGCTTCATTATAGAGAAGAAGATTATCAAAATCTTAAATTTCATATATTTATCCTAATTCGTGCAAATTACAAAACTATCTAGTTCTATTTTTGTTTAGATATTCTTTCTAAATATAAAATTTCATGTCAATGCATGCATTCGTTCTTAAGTTATAATGTCCAACTCTTACAGACACATATAGATGGACATAGTTTTAAAAGTGTTCAAAAATGAAGTGTATTTCCATCAAAATCTCGATTTTGAAATTTTTCAGGAAAACTATACTAATTATAGCTTGTGAAAGTAATGATTTGATAAAATATACAAAATCTCATTGATTGTCTTAGATAAACAATTTAAAAATACACTTCACAGTAATATAGCAAACTTAAATGCAAATTAAAATAAAAAATTAAAATTTGATAAAGATAACTGAGTAAGTATTGTAAAGCTGCTACTGATAAAGTAAGAACTCTACTAATGAAATTAATGAAAACACAGAACATTTAATGTAGGGGGGGTTTTTTAATAAAAAGTGCATTTATATTTCTAGAGCTGGCAGAAAAAAGTAAAGACAATAACAAGGATTTTGAAATATCAAGGAAAGAAAATTTTGATGCTTTCAGCAGAACTTTTTTTTAATTTTATTTTTCTGTTTTTAGAATACAAAATTCTTTTGGAGTTTTTTATGCATTTATGAACTAAATACATACTAACTTTTCTTAATTCATATTTTTAATCCCACTGCTATCTGTACAAAATTTTATAAGTGTTTAAAGTTTTTCTTTTTTTAACATCTTGGAAGTCTAACTGACTTATGTACTTTTCCCACAACAAAAATTATAATAATTAATCAAATCAAAATGTTATTAAAAAAAAATCAAAAATCTTAAATCAAATATGTTATAAAAAAAAAATCAAAATTCCTGACTTATGCGTTTTTTCCCACCACCTCTAGATTTATTTTGTTAAAAAGATTTTTTGGAATATTAAAATCAAATACTTGTGAGCTAAATTCTAATACTTGCTGAAGAGCATTATGGTACTCAAAAGCAACAGGTGCACGCACCTCTGCATTAGATAGTATGAATACTGTTTCTGTTATTAAAAAATGTTATTGTCTAAACTTTTGGGCAGTGTATACACAGTAACAAATACACCAAATAAAGACTACAATCTAAAGATAAATCAAACAAACAAACAAAAAAAAGTAACACACAGAAAGCATTCAAATTATTAATTTCAGCATTGTAATAATCACACAGTTTTAAATTATTAAAAACTTTTTTTTTATAACTCATTTTATATAAAAAATTTTAGGAATAAAAAATAAAGCATAGCATGATTTTTACCAAGATTTATATCAAGATTCGGTGCTTGGGTGAACTCATAGAACAATAAGGAAAAACTCAAACAATATAATTGAGCACAAACTAATAAAACAAAGCAGCATATTACTGTATACTGCTTTGTTTTATTAATTTGTGCTTAATTATATTTAAGTTTTTCCTTATCCTTTGCAAAGTCTTTTACTTATCAATTTTATAGAACAATATTTATGAGGAATATAAAACTTTTAAAAAGCAATACAATATTTTTAAAGCAGTCTTTAAAATGTTATATGCACAAATTAATAAGAATGTTCACAATTCTTTATATACTGGGCCATAAAGCATTTTTAATAATAAATTTAAAATACTTAAATTTATTCTTTGATATAAATATTTTTATACTCAAATATAAAAATTTCATAAATACTTAATATTTTCAAAATAATTATTTTAATTTTTAAAAAGTATAAGTAAAATATTTAAACAACATTGTTCATAAAACTTCTTAAATATTAATTTGAGATATACTACACATGTCAAAAAAAAAATTATTAATATAGAATAATGTTGAAACAGCTTTATTTCATAATGCAGTTTGAAATGACTATGATAGCAAACAACCTGCATATGAAATACACAACCAATCATTACGTAGATTTGCTAAAAGCAGTTTGAAACATTGCATAAAATGAGCAGATCAAAACTAATTATTCATCATTCATTAGTTGAAAATTAATATTTTTTTATCAAAACACTAGAAAACATATTTTGAAAAGAAATTTAAAAAACATAGATAAAAATTGATTCTTAAAACGCTAGAACAATTTAAAATCGCAGAACTTTCAAATTTAAAGAAAGCTGAGGGTTTTTTAATTAAATTTTTGTTCAATGCAATAAAAAATCTGTAAAACAATACAAATGAAGCTATATACACACATTTACAAGGGGTATTTTCCTGTAATATATTAAACTAATAAACATAATTGTATATCTGTAGTAGTCTGTTAAATGCATTATACATAATGAAATAAATTAAAATTCATCGGCAAATACTGATGCAAAATGCTTTAAGTACCAACAATAAATTAAATAATCAATAAAATGTCAACAAATTATATAAATTCGACAAAAAAATATGAATGATTTGCATTTATCACATAATTTGAAACAAAATTGTTTAAATTACTGGATGAAGATTTTAAAAATCAACAGTTTGGAAATAACACTTGTGTTCAAGTTTCACCAATGTATAATTTAAGTCTAGTATATTTAAACATAAAATTACATGTTTTCCCCATAAAAATTGGGGTTGTTTAAAATTTGACTAGCATAAACAATGTAATTTGTACATATTGTACATACAAATATAAGTTTCAATATTAAAAAAAACAAAAAAAAAACATTTTATTGTCATAATAATAAAATAATCAAAGAAATTTGGAAGAGATGTTGTTTAAGGTATATAATCAAATATATACAAAATAAAATCATCTTTTCTGATTGAAACTTTTGCAGATATGACCAGTCATTTCAGCCTACAAAAAAAAAAAAAAAAAAAATACATATATATATATATATATATATATATAATTTAAAATTTACATAATGTATCAATAGTCTATTTCAAATATATCTTGTATATAAAATCCTTAATCCTTATACAATAGCTGTATCTTAAAGCTACTTGTTAATTTTTCAAAATTCGATTTACTGAACTCCCAGTTAGCCAGGTACAAATTGCACAGCTAAAGGAATTTTTGATTAACCCTCTGATTCTTCCTAAAAAAATCCTGATCAGCAAACTCTAACTCTTATAATCTGACATATTACCCAATAATTATAAAAAAAATTTAATATTGCACCTTCTATACTATTAAAAGCTGATTGTGTATGTATGTATGTATGTATGTATGTATGTAAATAGAATTGCAAAGACCCTACTCGGCCTAGAAACATGAAGGATTATTTTAAACGTAGATATCAAACCAAAAAGGGACCCGAGACTTTTGAAATTTTAATAATTTTTAAATATTTGTAAAACACTTCAGTTTTGGGAGTAAAAAAAATGTGTGTGGAAACTCTATCTTTTCATTCAAAAATGATGTTAGAACATCGATTTCTTTTTGAACGATAAACAGATAAATTTCAAACAGTCTCTAGAGGCTGGATCTTTGATAAAGTCGATAGTTTCTTTATACAGATTCTTAAAAATCCCGAAATAGCCCATTCAGAATGAATAACGATTTCCCATCTTGTTTATCAATTCTCAAAGTCCCAGGAGCTCAGAATCAGATCAGCTGTCGTCAGGGGAAATGGCAATAAAATTAAAGATTTCTAAAATCTTGAATTTTACAGATAGGAATGTGAAATTTTAAATATGAGATTCTAACATTATAAGCATTCCCTGAAAAAATCATGGTATTCCAATGAAGATTTCATGTTTTACCTTTTCCACATATTGTTCAAACTGAAAATTAAAAATAAAATATACATTTTCCAGGTATGGTCTTTAATATTTGTCATTGCGAAGTGTCAAGTCTTATCTCTAGAGAACTTCTATTCTTTTCATTGTAACTTTATTTGTTTTGATTTTTTTAAATTCAATTCAATTAACCAACCCAACTTTGATTTCAAAACGACGTAATGCTCAGAATTACAATTAGGTCAATAATTAACTCTTGGAGGTAGGGTCTTTAAATGTTGTCACTGTGAAGTATCCAGTCTTAGCTCTAGAAGACTGCAATTCCTTTTTTTGTAACTTTATTTGTTCATTTTTTACAATTAAATTCATTTCATAACTTTCATTTGAAAAGTTCCCGTGTTTTTTTACTCAAATTTCTTCCACTCCTCAATGAAGAATGAAAGTCATGCAACACCACTTATTGAGAAGTATGGGTGAGTGATAAACAACGCATTTTAATGTACATAGAGGCACCTTTCCCTCGCCTGCTGAAGAAACGATTAAAATGCAAAAATCTAAATTTGTGAATTTAACAGCTTGAGATTTGGTTTTTATAATATAAGATTGTAACATTATTATAAGCATTTCCTGAAAAAATAACGTTTCTATGATATTAACATCAAAAGTTAGCAATTTAGAATAAAATTTTACTTCAACAAGAATAAATTCATATTGAAACGATTGGGGGGGGAGAGATTTTTTAAATCATCATTCTTATAAAGTTATTTATTAGATGACGCTTGCTGTAATGTAGGAGGCAATTTTCATGTTGTATTTTTGACTCTATAATGGACCCACTCAACCTACTCACACTAAAATTGGATCCAATTTTGCTACTTTGCGATTTCTGCACCCACCCAAGAAGGAGGGTCAGAGGAAACAGAAGAGGCTGCCTGACAGGGTGAGGGCGTTTTCACCTACCGCATAGGTGCAGAACTTTCTAAAAATCTGACCGCTAACAAAGACCGCTAGTATGGTATTAATATTTTGAAAATTTGCAAAACAAACTATAAATGTGCCTACTAATATAAATGATTCATTAGTCAATGAAAAATATAAAAATACAATAAAAAGTTCATATGGCAAAATACCTACTTAATAAACTTTTATACATATACTGGTCTTGCACAAATTAGATTTCTTAAAAAGAAAATCTATTTTAAAACAAATACAAATTTTATATTAATAGAATTTATATTTCTTGAACCTTAAGTTTACTTTAATATTAAATTTGGAAAGTTTAATTCACATATCAGGTCTATTATATATTTTTTTGTAGCTAGCTATGGAATACTAAACTTGAGGCTTATAAAATTTAGTTGGGATAAAGGGGAGAACTGAATGAAGACTGCAGCCTATGACTTCACTCCCAGAATTAGAGACAAGTATTGTAACTGCTCAGTCAGTGGTGGAGCTTCAAATCCTGTCTCCTCCCTCTTCTGTAAGATTCTGGTCTGAGCTCCCCACCATTTATAATTTTTTAAATACTTATTTCAAATACTCTCTCTTGGGTCTTTCTACACTTTAAAAGCCTCTTCCCATTGTGGGATTTTATGGTATGATCATTTTGGCTTGCATCCAATCATGAGTTGGTAAATACAAAAGGAGAAGACATGTACATATATTGATAAACATTTAAGTTACTACATAAAAAAAAAAGTACATACTAAAGGTTCCAATTCCTTTTGGCTTACTAATTCAAACTCAGTAACAAAGTAATAGAAGTGTTTATAACACATGTTTACATGTGCTTCCTGAAAGAAAGAGAGACATTTAAATCAATTACAGGTAGAAATATATAGAAATAATAACAGTGGAATTTATTTAATTCAAACTCCAAGAGGAGTGAAAAAGAATAATTATTCGATTTTGTATAAATACATGTTCTGTACCATATTATTTTGATAATCTCTCATTCATCATATTTTCCTACCTTAATAATGGTTCTAATTAATCATGTTTAAAGGTTATATCTAAAAATCGAGTTAAGCAGTTAATATCTAAAAAACAAGATGTAATTTAACTGAAAAAAAATATTGAGCAAATCTACAAGTAAAGATCCTTCATTTGAACAAATACTCTGTTAATCATTATAAATTGATTGAAACATTATTCCTGTCTGTGCCGATGGTACGAGCTATCTAAGGAAAGAATATTTATATATTTATAGTTTTAATTATTTTATTTAGATATTTTGCACACATGGCATACATAGAACAATAATACAATGGACTTTTATTTAATTTTTTCTATTTTTTTATTTCAAATTATAGTTTTAATAGATTAATAGAATGCAGTTGATTTCATCCGAATCGGACCACAAAAGGCAAAGTTATCAATGATGAAATATCTGGATGTAATGCTCACAATCATTTTACTAGGCGAGCAGGCAGGAAGTTGATGTAAGTGGTAAGTGCATACTGGTGTATGGTGCAGATATCGATGAGTATGTTAGCACTTCCATCACATAATTTTCATTTCATCCCCGTCACATTTCTTTCATGATTTACTCTGCTCTCTACCCCACACCCTAAGATGTTTCACATCAGCAAAAGTCAATGTCGAAAAGAAACTAACATATAAAAGAAAAAGAAAATTCATGGAAGAATATGCAAAAGCAGATAAGCTAAATGATGCAGTTGGATCTTTAATTTAAAATAACTCTTTTATTCTGTGTTCAATAAAAATGTGTGGTGAATACTCTCACACTCCCTTTTTAACTAAATCAATTTCTGGATTTTACATTGGACAAGATAATACTAAACAGCTTCTATATAGCAAGATTTTCAAAGGAAATTGTTAATTTGTACAATTTGAAATCAAATCTGATTTGCTCATTTTTAATGAGCCAAATTTGTTTTCTGGATTTAACGAGAATGCAAAATAGTAAAACTGAATGAAATGCCAAAATAGAAGACAAAATAACAACAAAAGAATAAATATTCATCAGTCCTTACTTCTTCAAGCCATGAATGGCTGTAAAAGTTGGGAGTGAGTTGGGGGGGGTCAAATCAAACTATCTATTTTCAATGTTTTAACCTTCATGAGACAATCTGTGCATCAGACACACAAAGAAACAAACAATGACAAAAATGAACCTGAACTGTCATATTTTACAGCAATAAAATCAGTGGCCAATCTGATGTTGTAAGGCAGCAGATGATATTGATGGTCAAGTGATATTAAATGTTTGTAGAAATGAAAGAAATGACTACAAAACGTTAAACATTTCCCCAAAGAAACTTTAAAAGTAATTTTGCTTTAGGATTAATTGTCATATTTCATTAAGTATATATATATATATATATATATATATATATATATATATATATATATATATATATATATGTATATTTATATATATATATATGGTAGTAGGATATATATATATATATATATATATATCCTACTTTAATGTGAATTAGCAGATTAATAATTATAATTCAGTTGTTTTTCAATTAATTTAATTAAAATTTTGAGATCTTGCTTGAAAGGATTTAGAAATCATATTTGTAGGTCCTGAGCAGCTCATTATTACTGGGATTACCTGTATTATGAAATTCAAAACTCACTGCTATATGTTGTTGATTTTCAAGATTTTTTTTTTAATAAGAGGCTTTGAATTATTCAAAATTTAGGAATTTTTTAACAGATATATGTGATAATTTCAAGGAGAATGTGGGTTCCAAATTATTTATTATTTTGAATTAACTAGCAGTTAAATTCTATCGTAAATATAGAAATATTACTTACAGCACCAATTGATACTAAGCGATCAAAATGATGAATATAAACATGAACAAAGACTCTAAAAAGTCTTGTTAGAATTTTTTTGCATGTTGGAAGAAAAGGTTTGGGAAATGGAACATCTGAAATGAAAATAAAATTTAATAGTCATAGAGAATAATTCATCATGCACGGTTCAATATAAACATTACAAAAAAAGCTCTTTACAATAGATTTTGTACTATTTAAAAATCTAGAATTATATTTCTCATAATCATAAATAAATTAATTTTAATAAATACTTCACATTTTAGTAATACCCTGTTTCCAAGAAATAACTGGGAAAAAAACAGGATTATAATCAGGTTTTCTGAAAAATGAAAATCAGAAGATTTGAAAGGCATTACAATAGAAATTTTTGTGAGATGCTAGTTATGTAATAAATTGATTTTCAATACAGCCATATGTAACAACAATAGGAATTTTCTAATGTACGCCAGAGGAGATTGCAGGTTTGGATTTTTGAAAGCTAAATATCTGATAATTGTCAATTTTTAGGCTTCAAAAAATCTATTTTAAACATTCTTAATCATTTTTAAACATTATTTATTCTAGAAAATAAGTTCCTGAAAATGTCGTTTAAGATTGTTAATGGATTGCAGAGCTGTTTAACATGATGGCAAATTCATCACACTCCTGTATCAGAAATTATTGTGACATGAATGGCATAAGGGTTTGTTTTTGTTCCACATGGAAATTCAAACTAGCACTGGGAAACAAAGTATGCACTATGCATAATTTACTTTTATGTACTACTAACAGAAGACATAGTATTTTAAAATTTTCATTCATATTAAGAACTAAAGATATGTTTGAAATGACAGGTAATAAATTCAACAAAAATGAGTAACAAAATGTTTTTCTCTTACCTGTTAATGGTAAAGTTCCAAAACTTCAAAGATGTGGAACAAAACTCTAAATAGTGGTTTTTAACTAACTTAAAATCACTGCTGTCGCCATCTAATGGATGCAAAGGGCAATTTTTTGGACACCACTGTAATGCCATTGATTCCTCAAGGACAAATACAATTTCAGAAAATAATACTGTTAAATATTTTATAAATAAGGGTTTATAAGTTAGGGGGCAGTGACAGAAATAATATATTTACATTTTTATGAAGTGAAAGATACATTTAATATTTTTGAAAATACTTTTCTACTAAAAAATAGGAAGAATAGATTGTATTCTAAACAGTTCTAATACTGCAAAAAATAACTACCTTATTTACTATTATGTTTTAAAGCTAAAAGGACCCAAAATTGACAATTATCAGATATTCAGCCATAAAAGACTGACTAATTCACTGTCTTATTCAACTCTTTAATACAATTTACATTATATGAATTATAAAACAAAAATGCATATCTTATTTCTGTAATTTTACAAACTGAATAAATAAAATGACACAATAAGTTTGAAAAATATAATATATTTCACAAAATAAAAATTTATAAATACACAATTACTCCTCTGGAAAATCCATCAAAGTGTTCATCAATTTTATCAATATCGCTGTCAGTTCATAAAAAAGCTTGAAGAGAGGATTGCAAATGGAGTTTTTATGAAATACAAAATGCCTTTAAATTTTCAGAGGGTTGTACATTTGGAAGGGAGGGTATATCAGAATTCTACAATACTGTTGAGTTTGTTGATTTTTACATTGAAAATTTTATGAACAGGGTGGTGGTGAGATGATAATGATTATGTATTTTAACTTTAAAATTTTAACAGAATTTCGGGCAATCTGGAAATTATTTTAATTATCGATGAGCAAGATAAAAATGAGTGGGTTCACAGCAGAATTCTATAAAAAAAAAAAAAGGAAGCTAATGATCAATTTTCTTTCTATTACAATAACTAGAGTAAATCTACCCTAAACTTTCTCATATATTCAAAACTAAATTTTTATATCCATTTATGTCACAATTAATATAAATTAATATTAATTGTAAAAAAAAAGCACATTTGGTACTTACGTATTATCGCAACCATGACAAAACGTAATTGATGTATCGTCCAATAAAGGTCCCGATCGATTCCAAGGACAACATGCAACAAAGTGATCTGTATGAGGACCCACGTTCGAGCGGGCTCGAACTGGTTGGGGGACGTACGCACCGCTGGGACTGTGTTGTCAGACAGGCCGGCTTCGCCGGACCAAGTCACAGAGCATACTAGACTCGCTTCTGGGACCGTCGCACGGCGCAAGGACCGTGACAACATGCAGCCAAGTGATCTGTATGAGGACCCACGTTCGAGCGGGCTCGAACTGGTTGAGAAAAACCCAGAAGCGAGTCCCAGAAGCGAGTCTAGTATGCTCTGTGACTTGATCCGGCGAAGCCGGTCTGTCTGACGACACAGTCCCAGCGGTGCGTACGTCCCCCAACCAGTTCGAGCCCGTTCGAACGTGGGTCCTCATACAGATCACTTTGTTGCATGTTGTCCTTGGAATCGATCGGGACCTTTATTGGACGATACATCAATTACGTTTTGTCATGGTTGCGATAATACGTAAGTACCGCACATTTTTATGAGCTTTTGTTTGCAAGTTGTTCTCTTATAAATTTTCTTAATTCTTTAAGACATGTGTAAACAGAAAAAGGGCAATCAAGCTGATGAATTGAATTCATTCAGCTTATTTGAGTTACAGCAAAATCTCAAGCATGCTCCACAGCTATGTTTTTGCTACATTATCTTTCTTACTACCTCTTCCGATTCAGCACTTCAACTTTTGATATAGGCAATCGACAAAAATGGCTTGCCCCTCTTTTTTCCACAGAAAATACTGCAGATTCTTTGTGGGTGTATACAAGCCATTTTTGTCGATTGCCTATATTAAAAGTTGAAGGAAGGGGAGTGCTGAATCGGAAGAAGTAGCAAGAAAGATAATGTAGCAAAAACATAGCTGTGGTGTTTGCTTGAGAATTATACAGTAATACATACTATTTTAAAACATTTTCCTTGAATTCTGGAATATTTTGTTTCCAGATAGGATTCATCGGGATTCCTAGACAAAGCATTCAGTTCCAGGACTGTGCTGGCCATTATGTTACAGTTTGTAACCCTAGCTTCACCCCCCATTAAAAGATATGTCTAAGTTCTAAATTCAGAAAGCATGACTAAATATCCCAAGGTTGCATCAGGGCTTGAAAATTAAATTCCACTACTAGCCACCGCCAAGTTCATTTTTTTTTTATTTGGCGATGAAATTCTGTGTGCAAATACAAAGTATGATGACTAAAAATTTTTTCCAGGTGAATAATTGTAACATCAAAATTGGACACTAATTTTAGCTATAGTTTTATTTTTTGATTGTTTAACTTGGATTACTAAATATTCTTTCTTTTGGAAACTGGATGGGGAATGATGCTTACCTATTTTGACAGGAAATATATCTTCATTGTTAATTTGTGATTCTATCCAATCCATTAATAAAGATATGTATTTTGCAGCAGGGAGTGCTGTTGGTTTCTTGTAGTCGACTCCATCAGCCCACCTATATTCATACCTAAAAATTACACAGAAATAATTAACTTCATTTGTTGTTTTTTTATTTACCTAAAAATACATTTAAATAATTATATATTAAATATAAATCTTTGTTGTATCCACATCTCACATGGACACATAGACATACACCATTATAAAAGTTATCAGAAATTGATCAGTTTTGAAAATGTGTATTTCTATCAAAATCTTGAATTCATTTTTTTTTCATGTGTGTGTATTATATATAGTATGAGTACATTCTTTATCAAACAATTTTACAAAAAGGTTTCTTTTTAATGTTAGTAAAATAAGGATCTAGAGAATTGATAAAATAGAAAATCAAGAATGAAATTGCACATCTAAGGGAAATTATTCTCAAAATGCAAAAAGTGGTAATACAGTCACAGATCTGCTGTTGATTATGTAAATGCTGAACTAGCAAATAAAATTATAAATCAGTGGATGAAAAGGTGGGGGAAAAAAAACTACAAATCTGTGGAAGATTCACAAAACAAATAATGCTAATTTTTAGATTTTTTTCTTTTTGGAAAATGAAAAGAAAATGAACATTTTGTTAACATGTAGAAAATTATCCAAACATAAAACAATGAAGAAATTAAAAAAAATTCTAAGGATATCTACAGGAAATCTAAAACAATATTCTCTACAAGGAAGGGGAATAATTTTTATGACCTTAAGAATATTCTTAAAGCTGCAATAATAAGCTACAAAATCACAAATATACACAAAGCAGAAACCTGCTGAAATTTTAACTACTTTACCAAACTGTTTAAGATATAAAATTATGTTTTTAATGCTATAACATATTAAAATGTTTAGCATTTTGTGAATAATACATAAATAAGTTTCAAAATGAAAAATAACTCCTAAATGTACACAATTCATAATGGGCACTTGCTTAATGTTACACTTTACATGCTGTAGCATTTTCAGCTTTCTTGCTTTTACAGTTTCAAGAGTAAAGGAATCAAAATAAGGTTAAATTAATATTTGAAGTTTATACGAGTCTGGGTCTCCTTAAAACAACTTCTGACATGTAACATATTAAAAATTATAGATTTTTTTTTTTTTTATTTAACAAGCAGAATTTTATTTATCAATTCAATACTTTCAAAGCCTATTTTTTATCAAAAGTAAATCCCATCATCCATTTTAATGAATGTTTACAAAATTGTCTTAGACTAAATCATATTAAATAATAGATGTATCCCAAACTATTTGCTACACAATTATTAGCCTTTAAATACTTCTATTAATAAATAATTAGAAGATAAAATTATTATTTATTGCAAGATGTAGAAGTGTGAGCTATGTTTTTTTTTTTTAAATGACATGATTTTATGATTCACAGAATCATAAAAATATATTCTTTAGAACCATTTTTAAAATGCATCAACATGTCTCTCTCTTGGAAAATTGTATATCCAAAGAAAATAATTCGAAACATCCATTTGATTGGATACTATGCTGGATCTGAGGCATTCATATATTTGCGCTATATCATACCTGAAAGCTTCACCGAAATTATACTAAAAGTTGAGAAAAGGGCACTGAAATTCTGAAAAATCAATTCTTAAAACAAATGAATCAGAAACTGTTTTAAAACCTACCAGGTGGCAAAACTTTCAAGCTATTTTTAAGTAGTCAATTCCAGAATAAATGCCCTTGAATATTCCACCAGACATATCATTAATATACATATGACAAACTCTCCCTATATTAAATGTATTAGGTTTCCATTGTTAAATTGCCATCCTTACTGCCATTTGTAAATATATGCCACTGTCTGAGTCACCCTATGTACAAAAAATC
Organism: Amaurobius ferox; assembly: GCA_951213105.1. Taxonomy (NCBI): domain Eukaryota; kingdom Metazoa; phylum Arthropoda; class Arachnida; order Araneae; family Amaurobiidae; genus Amaurobius; species Amaurobius ferox. The sequence continues at coordinate 30,868,442 of OX578151.1, forward strand.
TCTTAGTATACACTGAAAAAGATTGTATTGGACATAGTTCGTAAAATATGTGCAATTAAGAAAAGTTTTAATTAAATGCAAAAAATCTGTCTTTTTGAAATTTTTTGTCTTTAATAATTACATAATTTTTTACTTTCAAAAACTATAAAATAATAAAGCAAAGTAGTAATTTTAACTTTATGTATACAATTATATACAACATTTATACACAAAAATTGTATTTCACTGTTTTATCTGGCTTTACAGTTCTGAAGTAATGGTAGATTAATATAATGGAATTATAATAAAATTTAAATTTTCTTATTGAAATTTGGCATATCACTCAAATAACTATGAACAAATGGCATGCTATATCAAAAGTCAACTGTATGTTCCACTAAACATATAAAGATTACTTTTAAATTTTCTTTTGAGTTAAACACAGAAAATTGTTTTTAGGAAATTTGTTTTCAAGGTGCAAGAATTTTATCAACTCAAGGGGGAGGCGGTAAAAACAAAATCAATTTTTAAAATTATTTTTTAATAATAAGGTCTTTAAAATATTATGTTCCAATTTATTAAAGAAATATGTAGAGATGGCTGAGATATAGCAATTATATTAGCATAAGTACAAGCAGTTGAGCCAGCATTCTCAAAACTTTCAACGTGTTTCTCTTGAAATCAATTTTTGAAAATCTGTTGTCATGATACTTCAGCTAATTTTCAACCAATTTATTTGAAATTTGGGTTGATTATTCCAGATAACAACACGTAATTAGCTCCATAGCTTATTTTCCATTGAGGTTTTCTATGCAATTTTATCATAAAAAATATATGAATTTTTGAAAAATCACCAATTTTTTTCCTCATGTTGAATATGAAAAAGAATCCTACCATGCTAACAGCATCTTAATCCTAAACTTTATTTATTTTTTATTTTAATTAAAACTCATATAAGATATCCTGTCAATTGTGAAATAAACACATTTGATAAGGATCACTGCCATTTGCAGGATTTGACATTTTTTTCACCAGATATTTAATAATTTATTTTTTTTTATATGTGCATCTGAATAAAATAATGTATTTAAAAATCATTTATCAATTTTCACCTGTCTAAGTGAGTGGTTCCCAAACTTTTTGTGCTGAAGAGCTCTTTTTATAAAGAATTTGACAGAAGAGTCCTGAATTATTTTTACTTTTAATATGTGTGATTTTAGGCAGGAGCTATATGTACATTATGACTAATGAATTAATTTTTGCAAAAGTATCATTTTATGGTTATAACTTCCACAAAGCCCCTAAGGATTTGTGAAGCACAGTTTGGGAATCACAAGCTAAAAAAACTTTTATTGTTTGGCAACACAACTATATGTACCACTTAAAAAAACACACTAATGTAAAATTTTTAAATCAAACATTTAAGGTATCAAATATCAAGGTGCACTTAAAAACTAGTTTACAAGTACTGATTAAAATTATCAGTGATATTTTCGTGAAATTACTTTATAAATGAGTGATATTATTTATAAGATTACATCCTAATTTTATGAATAAAATTATAGCACATATTTTGTTCTATATCTATATCTTTTAACATTGTCTCATATTTATAATTATGTGTTTACTTTTCTGTGTTTTTATAGTCACTACTGAAAAACTCTCAAAACAGATTTTCCTATAATTATGACTCAGAAATCCAATGAATATGGTAAACTAACTGTACACTCATAGTTTAGATAAAAAAAAATTATCTTTAAAACCATAATTTTTATGACTTCTTGATATAAGAGACAAAAATTGAACAAAAAATACATTGTAATTATTCTCAGATCTCAGAAGGTTATAGTAAGCTGATGCAACTTCCAAGGATATTAGAACTTTTATCAAAATTTAGAAAAAACTTTAAATCATTTATTAAGATTTACTTTGGGCCTCCAGACATAGTTGGGCAAGTTTCTTCTGTACAAAATTCTGTAACAGTTCCATATATCAGATTTATCCGATTGAAAAAGTCAACAACTGCAAAAAAGGCATGAATACACTTTTTAAAATACATATTTAGAGTATGCAAATATGTAAATAAAAACTATCTTAACAAAAATACATAAAAATATGGGTGTTTCAGAACTACATTGCTGTTAACATGACTTTTCTCATATTTTAATATCTACGTGAGCTATAACTTTTAATGCAAAGTTTAATCATGAATCTTTCATTATTACTTAATCTAACTTCATTTCTGGATTTATTGAAGTTATTTCGGCATATCTAGTTTAGTGTAAATAAAATAAGAATCAAACAATATTGAATTGCAAATCAAACATGTACATACTGTGTATTATACAATTTTTTTAAATCACAATGCTGCTTACATATTAATACCATACTATGTAGAATATATATATATATATCATCACAAACATACAGTGTAGTCATGGGAAAGCTTTAAATTTCAAAAATATTTTGTTTATTCTTTCTTAATTAATAATTCAAAGACCTGTATATTTTTCAGTATTTTGAATTAAAAAAGTCCTTTATATGCTCTATTGCTTTGAATTTCAAAAATAGTTTGTTTATTTTTTGATAATTTAAATTAAAAATAAATTTTGTTTACTTTTTGACCATTTAAATTTTAAAAAACATTGTTTATTTATAATAGTCTAAATTTCAAAAAGTTTTTGTTTACTTTCACTAATTTGAAATTTTAAAAAGTGTTACTTTTCTATAATTTAAATTTTAAAGCTCTTTTCTACTTTTCAATAGCTTAAATTTCAAAAAGGTTTTCTTTATTTTTAAATATTTATATTTGATAACACTCTATTTACTTTTAATAATTTAAATTTAAAAACTTTTGATTACATTTCAAAGTTTTATTATGAAGAAAATAGTCTTCATGAACCTTGTAATTTCACATAATATACTTTAGATCACATCAGTGCCATATACATCATAATTGGTTAGTTAGCTTTTCAATTGGCTACAATATTTGGGGTTAGTATACTGCATAAGTACTATATATACAGGATCCTAAATAAGCACCTGTTACTTAAATAAAATAGATATAGATAACATAACTCAATTTCCAAATCATCTGTTTTGAACCAAAATCATGACCAACTTTCATTTTAATGTGAATCCTATAGTTTAAAAGCATGTGTAGTTGCGTACAACAATTTGATATGCATGTACATAAACATCCACAGCTCCCTATAGCAACGCCCCATAAGAAGGAAGACATTTGCTTCGCAACCATCAACTGAAGAAAGAAGTGTATCGAAAATCTCAATTTTTATGCTTTCGGTTAAACATTAACAAAAATACCAGAAAATAGAGTAATTAAAAGAAATTTTATTTTTTGTTAGATTACAAAGATATGCACCCATATTTTTGCCAAACTATATAATTGTGCTAATCTTCCTTTTTGGATGCAGTGAAATAAAAAAATAAAAAATAAAACATGCATATTTTGATGTATTTAAAAATAAATAAATATGAAGAAATTGCCCTAAGGATTCTGTTCAAAGATCGTTAGAAAGAACTTCAACATAAAATAACCAAAAAACCAATTTAATTTTAAATAAAATCTCACCTCGGTATGTTATACTAGGCATTCAGCTTACGAGTAATTTTGAAGATATTGCAAATTACTGCAACATGTGCATGCACAGTGCAGGTTTATTTAAAAAAATTAAATAAATAAAGCATATTCTCATTCATGTAACAGTATAACCAAATTTGGTTTTATTCTTTGTAGTTTGGAGAGTAGTTTGGAGAAGTAGTTTGGAGAAAAACCAGTTGCATAAATTTGCAGACAGATGAACCAGCAGAATGCTGAAAAGTATTTTTATGTAATTGGCACCACATAAAATGGCTATATTTTTTATTTGGTCAAAAAGTGTTTTAGACTTCAAAACAATACATTAAGTATATACATTAAGCTGTAAAATTTTAACAAACGGTACACTACAAAACATTAGTAATTAATATTATTTTTAAAAAGATGTGATCATTCATATTATAATTTGACATTTTTGCGTTGAACTAATAAGCATAATACACAATTATTCCACAGATTCTTTTACAGGTAGGTACAAGTGGCCAATAAGAATGATAATTCTGAAAGACCATTAAAACAATCAATTTTTAATTTCCTGGTAAATGCAAGAGCACCTCTTTACATGAAGCCCAGCTATTTATTTGCAGTTTTTTTCATGTTTAAATCAAATTCTCAATATTTTATAATTTAAAAGAGATTGTCTTCTTAATCTTAGCAAAAGAGTATTTTAACTGTAATGATTATAATTGACATTATAGTTGGCATTTTGCCCCCAAAAGAAGAAAAAACCTTCAAGGAAATTGCACTTGCATTTGAGGTAGCAAAAATTGTTTTTCTTTGAATTGTAAAAACCTTAGTAATTAAAAAAAATTTTGACATAGTCAGAAATTTCATATCCAAAGTTTACTGCATTTTAGGAATTAATTTTTTTGTGCCTATTAATACAGGCCATGTGAACAAAAATCAATATTTCAAATTGAAACATGAGACATCAAAATTAGTATTTAAAAGTAATGATTTTCTCTTTGGTCACATCAATAAAGAAAAAAAATTGCAGTATATACAGTGTGTACAATAAAAAATGAATTTTTACACTCATAAAATGATCCTTTCTGGTAGGTCGGACGGTTTGGGTCTCAACAACAACAACTCACAAAATGATAACTACTCTTCTGGAAATTATGTAAATTAGATACACAGATATTTGAATACAGAAACAGAAAATTTACCATGCACAGCAAGCCAATCATTGACAGATTCACCAGGAGGCACTTTGACAGCTTCTCTCAGATTAAGTCCAGAATTGAGAGATGCTTGAGCCTGTTTGTGAAGGGAATACCTCAATGTCCCAGGCTCAAACTTCTTTTTTGGCCGAAAGGTCTGAAACAAATATTGATGATTAGTACATTTTTTGACATTTCAAATTAGTATTATTTTGAGGAATTTGACAATCCCTGATACATCATATCCTACACCTTTCCTCATACTATTTAAAAAAATGATGCCTAAAACAATTATTGCCATAGGTTAATAAATTTAGATTTCTTCTTAAACAATAGCAAAAATTAGTTTTCTTAGAATTTTATCTTCCTGAAAATCAATAGGCTAATCAAAATATATCACATTTCATTTTAACCACACAGTCTTTTTGAGATATATGCTTAGACAATGACTTTCATTATGGGTCAGTATAGTAATATACTCCCATTGATCAAAATTGCCTCATGTTTAAAATTTCATGTTAAGTGACTGCATTAGTTTCCGAAAAGGCAGTAAACAACTGTTTATAAAGAAATCATGAGCAACTTCCTATTAAGAAATTGGTAAATGTGCACAGGATTTTCAACATTTGACTCAAAAATAGACTCATATTGTTTCAAAACAGACTTTATGAAATTTGTACCATAAGATAGATGTGGATGGGGATTGTTAATTTGGTAGTAAAACCCTTCTCTTTGTAGCATTTCTACTGCAATGTAAAATGCCAGTAATATACCTTTAACCTATAAAAAATCCCTCCTCAAGGCCTCTGGTTAGTATGGTTCATGGAGCAGAATTGCTTCTTTGGATTTTCTTTTTCTTATAAGCAAATATTACTAACCAAGACCAAAGGGGAATAAAAAAAATGAAAAAAATGCTCCAATCGAAAAAATTAAAATCAATGTTTTATGGAGCTTTTGAATTTTGTGCAAATTGACAGCAAATGTCCTTTTACATCTGAATTTTGAAATTGTTCATTAACTGACTGTTAAATAAAAACCTGATCCTAGGAAATATGTTTGTCCACTGAAATCAGCCAATTATGCTTCATCACCACGATGAGTTGCAATAACTGCATATAAATCATTTATCAATTTTTATCAGATTTGTATGTCTTCTATGGAACAACACTAATTCTATCCCTCTTTGTATGTTAAATTTTGTTTGGCATGCAGTGGCATTACCAAGGGTAAGATTTTGGGGGTCATCCCCCCCCCCCCCCCTCAAGAACCCACAGAATTTTGAAGAAATGATATATGGAAAATTGGAAAACAAAATATTTAGCCCACCCCACCCCCATACATATACAAAAATGTTTTTCCAGCAACAATACTGTTGATATGTATAGATAAAAATGAATATTATGTCATCTCAGATCAAATGGAAGTACATTAAGAAAATATAAATGCTGTAATTATATACTTGGAGTGTGCTATATTATGTGCAAAGATTTAATGATAGGTACATTATTTTACCATAAAAGCTAAAATAGGCATAATACTTTATAATTGAATTAAAACAAAACAATGGAATTCTATATGAAAAATTCAAAACACTCTATAGAAATTCATTAACTTTATATTAATAGAAGATTAAAATTCAAGCTCTCATGACTAGGTGTCTTTTTATGTTTAATATCTCATCATATACTATACTATAGATGTAATATATATATATATATATATATACCGAAAAATCACTACATTTTAGCAAAAGTTTAGACTAGCAGTTAATCTAAAACGTCTGTTAAATAGATAAAATCAAACATATATTACGTCATTTTATATATATATATATAACTTAAAATCTGAAATCCTCTTGCAATTATTTTAAAATTGTCAATGACTAAAAGAAAATTAAATATTGAAAAGTATAGTGTATCAAAATTATGATTATAATAAGAGGAAAACAATCATGTACGCATCATTGATAACATTATACATTAAAATAATATTTCTGCAATTAATTTTGAGAAATAGTGATTTGAAACTTGGACTAATATATGAAAACTCATTTTCAATTTCCACATTTGATAGTAAAGAATTCATAAAACAAGAATGTGAAGCACAGAATATTATTTTTATTGTTGAACAAGAAGAAAAAAAAATTAACAAGTGTAAATTGCAAAATTAAAATACTGTATAAAATGTGGGTGTCAATGATACGCTTTATTGGGAAATAATTTCAATATCGAAAATGAATTTCACTATAAAACTGATTATAGAAATCAGTAAATTAAAATATATGTTTGTAAACATGACGGAAACAGTAGTAAAGCCGTCCAAGTAGTGCGTGCGAGTACATTGAACGCAACTGCAAAATCAAACTACATAACAGCATTTAAAAGCATCAAATAAAATTATACCGGAGAAAAATAAATACCTTCCTCTTGTGAAAAAACTCCATGAAGTTTGCCATATCTTATTACATATTATTTCTTATCTCCGAACTTCCTGCTAATTTTATCATGCGGAAAACATTTGTATCCGGTAAAATTATTTTCTGTCAAGGGCGATTTTTCGGTTTGGTTTCATTCTGTCAAAAGATACGAAAACGAGAGTATAAAAAGTTAAAATTGGATAAAATACGATAGTTCATTAACTAGCCGATGTTGAGCGCTATCTACGCATTAGTTAAAACACATAAAGTATTTTAAAATATAAATAAATACTATGAATAAAATATATATAACAAACATAATTAGAATATGAATAAATAATTAAGCACATTTAAACTTTTTCATATTTCTAATTTTCTTATAAATTAGCAACATCAAGGAATTTACCTAAATCGTAATTTTAACTGTAAGAAGTAGGTAAAAGAAGAAGAGGAAGAATAAGGCGGAGTGCCAAGTCCCATCCTCTACACTCTAGGAGAGTGTGGTAGTTAGTTAGTTAGTTAGAAGAGGAAGAATTGTTAAGAAATATTTGTTTACTTTCTACCCTCATTGCTTATTGCGCAAACGTGGCTTATTGTTTTCTTTAATAATATTTCTTAATTATTAAGGTAAAGTATAATTATCGCTTCTTTTAACGCTTTATATGTTGCAATTACCTTTTCGACTTTTATTCTATGTTACATTATTTAACTGTAAAAACGTACTTGATTGGCACAAAAACATGCTAGTCACGTTTGTTCAGAAACATCAAGATAATTTCTGTATGTAAACATATTTTTATACACAAACTATTGTAACTTACTATACTACGTGATATAAGGGAATATAAAGAGTGTTTACTCGCTAAATCGCTGATATTAAACTTGCTGGCGAGTGCGAAGCATATTTGGATTACAGTAGAGCTAGTAAAGTCCCATGCTTGCTGAAATGCTCACCACTCTTATTGTAATCTCTCCTCCCCCTTTTTATTTTTTTTAAATCGTGCCTAATTTTATTGTGGAAATAGAATGGAAAATATGTAATATTATAAAGTTCTTAGGAATTTATTAACAGTATATCCACTACACTTTGAAATAAGTTTTCTGATTACTTAAATTCAAAGTTGAAAGATGGATGGAATATTCAAAGAGTAAGCAACTAAAGGTCGATGGCTTGATTGGCTGTGTCCTAACAGAAAGTCAAATTAAATTTTTAAAAATCTCATTTGTCTAGCACATGATTTACTATACAAATTAACAAATTTAATTTTTCGAGGAAAAAATAACACAAATTAGAGCTTTCTTTAGTTTTTAGAAGATCTCGCTAAAAATCAATAGGCATATTTTCGTCATACCTATTGAATCATCTATATTTAGAGTAATTCATTTGATTATTTTGAGCGATATTGCTGTCCATGTGAAAAAGTAAAATTTCTAATGACGTGTTTAGGCAGCTTGACCACAGAGTTCCTATTTTACTACTGACCAGTATCTACACATGCACAGAATGTATTCAGTCTGTTATTTGGAATAACATTAAAGTAATACTTTTTCAAATATTTATTTATTCCATATCTTTTTAATGCTAAATGCACAGCCATATGCACATTTTGCATCAATTTAGTAGTAATTTAATTTCTCCTGACCAGAATTACTAAATTAATTTTAAATGTGTGCAAGGTTGTGTGTTTAGCATAAAAAAAGATATGAAATAAACAGCTATTGTAAAAATACTACTTTAATATTATCCAAAATGGGCAATTCCACTGTCACGTGCGGGACATTCAGACTACATTTTCAACTATATTTTCTTGTAGATCTTTTTTGTAAGAATAAGTTTTATAATTTGTTATGGTCTGATGAAAGTACTTCAGCTGGGTGATCTTATAAGCATAAGAAATTTTTCATAAACTTTTCAAATCCCAAGTTTTTTAATTAAACCTAACTGTCACGTGCAGGACACACCATTTGACAAGACTTTTTATTATATCTCCTTCTAACAAAAATTTCTCTGAATCTGCTGTAGTCACGTGACTTCAGAATTTTTTTTATATATCTCCTGGGTTCATATTAATTATTCATAAATGTTTATAGGCGGTAAGGTAAGCATATACCCAGGTAATTTTTTTTAAATAAATGTCATGTGCGGGACATTGTGTGATTTGATTTGTCACTTAATAAAAATACAATTTCTTTATTAATTCCGAGAAGTTTATTTTAATGTAAAAGTACTAAACTATTATTATAATATTAATATTAATTATTTATTATTAATAATATATTAATAATAAAAATATATATATAAAGAGAAACACAATTTGAAACAAAAATTAAAGCAAAGCTTTTATATACCAAACAGAAATATAAAGTATTTAAATCATAGTATTTTCTTTGTACTGTTTGATTACAGTTTTACAGGTCAACAAATTTGTAAGAGCCTCTACTATTAGCAACAACTGGTGCTGAAATAACCTTCACTATCTCTTCACATTTGTAAGGAATTTCATCACTATGTTTTGGCCACTTGAAGTAGCCCCTGATTTTTGACTCTTCCATCACGTTTACTACAAATGTACCATTTTCTTCTCTTTTGGTAATTTCAATTTTCCCTGGATAGAGTTTGCCCTCATAATTTACAATGTCCCATTTTCCACATGTCAGGTCTTCACCAGAAATCAAACATGGTGAATTGCTGTTTCCAAAGGTGATATTTTCAGTCGAAAGAGAATGGGTTCAACAGTTGATGCCCTTTCCTTTTAATTGAATTACATGGAAACGTGATATACCAGCAATTGGAATTATACTGTTCCATGGGTTCTTCTCTCGTATTTTCTCCTCTATGTGATCATTTCCAATGTAGAAGATCCTTGTACTGTATGTAAGTTGGCTTGCTAAGTTAGCAACATCTTTGGCAGACCGGACAAAGTGTATCTCACCTTGACTCATCATCTTTTGACGTACAAGTCTCTTTATATTACCTCCCTTCCTATTACACTCCATCCACCACTCCTTTACAATGAGAAGTAGCAAAGTACTTCCACGTGAAATTTGTTCCTGTGTACTTTTCTGACAACTTGCATAGAAGTTTGGCCATGTATTTGTTTTTAAATTCGGAGGATGGCCCATCACTCCAAATGACCTCTTCTTTTGTTTGTATTTTTCCGATTGAAAAATTTCTTCATAAAGAAATTCTATGAAAACAGAAATAGTGTCTTTATCTTTATTTGATGTATCTGAATATATGAGGTAAGTCTGACACTTGCCTTTATAAAAAGTTGCAGCTGTGAATCGAAGTACACTTGCTCGTAACCGTAGTGCACTTTGTACTTCGTTCTGATATTCACATGCAAATGCCATTGCAAAGTCTGTTTGCAAAATTGATTTCGTATTTCAATTGATTTTGTATTTCAATATCTGAATTTTGGGACTGTTTCACAATACGTACTTAGGTCTAAGTGTAAAGTTGCAATTTAATGGATACTTTTGGCTAAGATTAGAAATATATATACTTATCAACTGATATTTTATTTTAAATCATTTTTTAGTTATAACAATAAAACTCTTTACTTGAAAACACTTATGTTTGAAATGTCCCGCACATGGCGTCACGTGTGGGATAGAATAAAATGTGCTGTAATAAATTTCAGAAATGAAATTGGTATTTTATATTTAGGAAGGAAAGTTTATACATATTTAGGTCATTTATAAACTTGCATGGCTACAAGCTAAACTACTTGGTTCAATACTAATTACAAAATATACTATAATTTCTGTCATGTGTGGGACATACATTTGTATTAACTTGAATTTTTAAATGCACACAGTTTAAATTGAAATAAACCTTTTTAAACAATGCATTTAATAGAGAATATACTTGCATATTATACTGAAAAAGCAAAAGTGTTTTTAAGTGTAACAGAAAATAAAGTGGAAGTTCATAAAGTCAACACTTTTTCAACTACATGAGATTAGAGCGCGGTAGCCCATTGGTTAGCGCGCTGGAGTTGCACTCAGTAGGCCCGGGTTCGATTCTAGCCACTGCCAAAACTGCCGCCGTGTTCATGCGGAGTACGATCACGTTAAACATGTGGGTCCGAAAGTCCTTCCGAGAGGTTGGTGGTAGGGGAAGGAGGGTACGGTCCCTGTGGATGCCTCCCCCACTGAGTTCCGGTCTAAATTGGGTGGCACTTCTTGACCGTCCAAACAGTTACCTTACACCTTTCTGGTAGGTCGGATGGTCTGGGTTTTCAACTACATGAGATTCAATTGGTGGCCATCTTGGAATCAATGTTGTCACTTGTAAAAAGCAAAGTACTGGGAAAATATTCTTAGAAATATATTATTTAGACCTTTAAAAATGAACTAGGCAGCTTGGATCTCCCCTCCAAAAATATTTTTTTATTCTTGAAAATGTCCTGTTTTCCGTGGAATGCCCCAAATGATAACCCGAACACATTTTATGATTTCAACTCAGATCATAAAATTAATAAATAAATAAAATTATGTAGTAAAATTTAATACATTGAATTGATTTTTGAATTCCTATGCTTCAATTTTTAAGTGCTCTGCTGAGCACAAGTAGTAGCGTATATTATAATCACTGAAATTTCTTATACTTCACTTGACCATTAGCTTTGCACATGCGTAGATATAATGATCAGTAGCCAAATAGAGACCCAGTGCTGCTGTTAGCTGCCTAGACACATTTAATTTGTAATATCCCAAGGACAGCTCATGATAATTCCTATATAATGGTATGCATATAAAATTGTATACATGCATTAAAATCATTAAAATGCATTAAAAATCATTCATAGATGTGGTAATAGTAAGTTTATTTATTTTTTTATAATTTTTTTTATTTTAGATCAAAAATGGTATGTCTTAGCACCTTATAAATCATAACATTCGCTTTTTTTAAAAAAAAGGTCACAAAGCTTGTGTTTACTTGCAATTGACGCATCAATTAGTATTTTTTTAGCTAAATTGACTCGCTATAAAAACTGTGAATCAAATATGACTCAGAAAATTCACCAGTTTCTTTTTTTTTTCTTCTCATTCACAAAAGTTTTCAATATCTGGCTATTTCATACCTGTGTTTAAAAAGTGCAGCAGTTGTACGACAATAACTTTAATGGCAATTAAAATTGTTCATAAAAATTTAAATTTATTGCACTGTGTTGTTTTCAATACAAATGTGTGTAGTTTGTATGAATAAGACATAAGCTTTTATTTCTTTTTGCCATTTTTAAATTAAAATTGCAAATATTAAAAAGTAGTAAAAATTAACTCGCAAATTTGAAAGTTTGTTTCATTCTTTTGAGTTATGAGTCAAGTCAATCTGACTCTCAATTTTACAAACAAGCAGCAAGTTCTGAGTCACATAATATCTATTTTCAGAACATTTTCATATCTAATTATGTTTTTATAACGTTTTTCTTAATTTTCAAAAAATGAAGGATCTTGCCTAGGTCCGTTTACCCAGAAAATAAAAATGCCTCCGACAGATCGAAATAATCATATCAAATTTCATTCAATTTGTTTGAAAGATATCATGCCCAAAGACACTTTAATACATATTATAGAAAACTTAATATTTGTGAGATATCATTTGCTATATATCTATATATCATCAGATAGTGTGAACACTGAATAGTGAATTTAATATGTATCGTATCGTAAACTGTAATGCAAATCATGGATGAATGCTATACATTTTCAATTTTGTGTTGCTATTATAGCAGAACATCCATAAATTATCAGATATCAGTAAAATTTCATTGGAAACCTTCTACTTTGCTTTACTCATCTGTTATCTCTATCTTTTGTCAGTATCTTCGACCTTGAACATTGCACATTAAGAGTTTGCTTTTGTGTAGTAATCTGTATAATTTACACAAATTTTTACAGGACTGGGGTGGGTCATTAAAAAAAAGTGTTCAAATAAGAAAAAAAAAATATTTTTTTTTAAATTTCCAATGGCGGGTACAAAAGACAAACAAGCCATATAATAGAACAAGAGAACAGTAACAAAAGGTAACAGAAGAGAGTCTATGGACCCATTCGGTCCCTTGCTTCCCAGTAGCGGAGAGCGCAGGACAGTGTCACAGGTGAGAATAGTCCATGGGAGAAAAAAAATGTATAGTAATTTTAATAATAATTTTGAAAGTGAATGATATCTTATATGCATAACAAGAAGCAAAATTGCTATGCAAAATTAATTTTACGTACCAGTAAAAAAGAATGGAAGTAAATCAAACACTAAGTGGGAAATATTCTATTTCCAGGAAATAGGGTTGCACCGAATATTCGGTTGGTATTTGGTATATTGCCTATTTGGCAGTCAAACCGAATATTCGGTTTGGCCGAACCGAATAGTAAAAAAAATTTAAAATATTCGACGATCGGTAAAGCACATTTTTTTATACAATGAATGAAAGTTATAGTATCATAGTACAAAATTAATTCAAATTGTTACTTACCAATATTATCGCATTTAAAATAATTTTAATGTAAAAGAAAACACTCTGATATTAAATTTTGTTTTTTCAATTTTTCTTAAATATTATCACACCTTAACCTTACTAACTCGTTTAAATATGAAACAGTAACCAGAAAATAAAACTCATAATATTACGTTTTCAAAAATATAATGGTTAATTTTTTATAAAGCTAATGGTTAATTTTATATGCAGCTAAAAAAAATCAATTATTTCACCAATATTAAAGAGGGTGAAGGTGATTAAAATATATAAAAAAAAGCACTTGAATGAATATTCAATTTTGCAGTATTTTAATTTCGATAGAGTTAGAGGAGATAATGAGGGTGCCATAGGTGTTTCTTTGTATCCATTAAAATGTGTCAAATAAGATGACTAAAGAATTTCTCTGTGTGTGTGTGTAGTCAACTCTTCTAATTTCTTTCATGATTTCTGAAGAGAAGATTACTTTGTTGAGTCTTTTGTCACAGGATGGGTACACCTGTCTGTAACTGTTTAATTATCTATCAGTATCACCTCTGTTATAGTTTACAAGACCAGGTGTGACAACTTAAAAAAGAATGGCTAGACATTCTGGCAAAGTATCCTTTGCACTTTAAAAAGAAAAATGATTTGGAAATGTTTGAATTTGACTGCTCAGTTTCAATTTTGATAAAATTATTTATCAGTTACATTACAGAAGAGACTAAGATAGCAAAAATTCACTTGAATAAATTGTAATTCTAATTTATAATGATATTTTAAGCAACTTGGGTTTGTATTTATTTGTATGTAAGGTAAATACAAGATTCTCTATAACATAACATGAACCATAATTATCACATATCAGAAATTAACTATCAATTATCAATTTATGCAGATAAACATAAACCAAATTAAGTACTATATTAATTTGCTTTTGAAATGATTTATTTTATTTTTTCTTTATTTTAAATTAATAATTATACTTAACGTAAATGCAAATAATTTAGGATGTTAAATGTAAATGCATTAAAAAAAGGCACAAAATAGAAACATTTTCTATTTTAAATTGGCATAAAATAGAAATATTACCTTTAAAATAATTTAACCGAATATTCGGTATTCGGCCGAATATTCGATTAGAATTTTAACCGAATATTCGGTATTCGGTGCAACTCTACCAGGAAACTTTGTCCCAGTAAGGTACATGGCAGCAAACCATGTCTAGGGACAAATGAAGTCTTGTTTAATATATATGTGTGTGTGTATATATATATATATATATATATGTATATGTATATATATATATATATATTACCCTATCATGCTGACCATTTTTAATTTTAAAAACTGAATGGCAACTGATTTTGAAAAACATAAAATGGAATCACAAAATTCACAAAGTAATTTAAGAATAAAATTTTTAATTAATGGTATATATTTGTCTAGAATGGATGATGATGCTGAGTGCTACAAATTATGGAGAATACGAAGAACAATTATGCAGGTAACTAGTCCAATATTTCAGACTTTCTACCAGTAACATGTTACTCTTTTTGTGTTATTAATTTTATTAACTAAAATAATTCTGATTTAGTCCTGGCTGATTTTAGTCCTGGTCATTTTAGTCCTGGCTCAAAATCAGAAATTAGTTTTATCCCGTGTATAATTATCATTCTAAATACAGATATTTTGTTATAATTCTGAATAAAGATATATATCTTACCATATTTTTAGGCCATTAGTTGCAAAATGTTATTCACATTTATAGAATTTAAACAATTTAGTCCACTCCTCTAAATCAAAAATAGTTTTAATATTTTGTTTTACTGTTTATTTGTAATATGGCAAATTTCCATGCCAAAATTTAAATCTATTATTTATACTTCATTTTTATAATTCGAATGTTTTAGTCTGTGTTACTCCTAAAATATTTCATTTTCCAAAAGAGTGATTTTTTTTTCTCTCTTACATAATATTATATAAAGCAACAATATAATTTCAAGTATCTGTTCAAATGGCTTAGTCTTCAGCCCCTCTATAAATATATAAAATTAAAATTTTCATTTTTCTGCTTGATTTGTTAAATAACACTTCTGTTAATTGCATTTTAAATCTCTAAATTACTTGAAAACAATTTATTTTTACAATAATATATTATCTGTATTTTCTTATATAGCTTTGTCATGACCGTGGTTATTTAGTTACTCAAGAAGAGTTGGATCAAACTTTAGATGAATTTAAAGCTCAGTATGGTGATAAACCTAGGTAAATCTACTATTTAATTTTTCAACAGCTTTAATCCGTTTTTGAATTTATTTATTTATATAACCATTTAATGGAGTCAAATGATTGACAAAGAACATGTTTTTAAAATACTTTTTTTTTTCTGCAAATAATAAATATCTCAAAATTATTGTAATTTCTACTTTAATTATTGTACATTGTAATTTATGATACATTGCATACTTATGCAATATAATAACCGACAATTCTGTGCAATTTTTTTTATTTGGTTGAATTGTAGATATAAGAAAAATATTTGTTTATTTTGCATATAGTTAATTTTTCATTATAGTGAGTTAGTTATCATAATAAAGGAAAATGTCTGTCTGACTGTGCTGTCTAAACTGAGAAATCTAAGCATCATACGGCAATGAAATTTGGTACACAGGTACTTCAGAACCCGTAAAAGTGTACCATGAAATTTTTTTTTTTTAAATTTCAAATTAGTTTTCCAGTTATTTTATATTTTAGCTCAATTTACAACAATTTTGGGTGATATTCACATAAATTGATTCCTTAGTGACCAAAAATATTACTACAGAATTGCCATCTTGACACCATCGGGAAAATTGAAAAATTCTCTTTCAAACAATAAATAAAATCCATCTATTAATAGATTAATTTTTAAAAATATATACTTTTAGTGTGCTTAAAATGTCCCCAATTTTTATATTACAATATAAAAAAAGTTGATGTTCAGTCCACTGTTTATAATTTAACACCAGCTGCTTTAAATATCACAGACTGCTCCTAAACAAAAATTTCTAGTTCTGATTGGTTATCGGGACCATGAAGCCAAACATGGCAACATGTTGAAAATACATCGAGGACGGCTCAATCGTATTTTTAGATTGCTAGAGTGGCTGCAAAACTGAAGAATTAGAAGAAACCAGCTTTCAACATTTGAAAGTAAACTATCAGTATAACATCGTGGATCCTGAAACTGGATCTCGTACGCAGACCATAGAGAGACACTGGGGATCCACGAAATGGCGTAACAAAAAGTATAGAGGCACTGCAAGACAACACTTGGACTCATATCTTGCAGAATTTATGTGGCAAAGCATTACTAGTAGTGATAAATTTAATGAAATTTTATTGGCAATAGCTGAGTTTGAGCTGCCACAAATTTCAATGTAACACAATATTTTTTTGTTAAGTAAAGTTGATCAAACCCCATTATATATTAAATTTTAATCATTGTGTTTGTAGTGAATTTCTCGTATCGGATTATATCGCCAATGTTCGTGTTGTAAAGATTCAGCTTCAGATTATTTAATAGTGGCCACTAAGAACAAAATTTTTTTAATGACAGGTGTCTAAAATCAAAGTTATATTGATATGTTATACACCTGGCTGTTGAGGTATATTCATGGATTGAAAATACTTAAAATGATGTAGGTTTATACTTTCATATTATGTTTTGTGGACAGATAGTAGGCTAAAGACACCCTATTTAGAGAAAAGGTAATAACACACACAAAAAAAGATAAATTTAAATTACAAAATTTGATTTAAATTTATTCAGTTTATTTAAATTCATGCCCTAGCTATAAAACAACAGTTATAAAAACTATGTTTTCAAAATGAAAGCTGAAGGCAGAAACCAGAAAATGGCAATTTACATTTTTAAAATATTAAAATAAAATACTTAAACAGTTACAGACAACACGAAAATATTAATAATTACAAATAAAGATTCGATAGGGTGAGAAATACATAAAACATAAAATTCTTATGAATTGATGAATAAGAAGATTTATAAAAAATTTCTTTGAGGCAATAATTCTAAAAATATTAGAAAAAGCTAATTTTTTTTTTTTTTTCAAGAAATAAACTAAGATGCTAAGAGATTAGTGTTTTACAGATGAAATTTCCCTTGGCTTAAATTCGATTTGATTCTGCAAATAATTCAAAAATTTAATTCTGGCTTTAAACTCAAAATGTATGAAGCTTAGAATGTACAAAAAGAATGCTATCTCTTCTAAACAAAAAATTTCATCTGAATATTAAAAACAAAAATATGATAATTCAGTCAGATAAGGTAGAATAATTTGAAGACGAAGATATATGGAAAAGGATTATTTTAGCAGGGCACCTCAACAGCAGCAGTTCAAATAGTGCCAGAACAGTTGAGATAGTGACATTTCCTTCAGTAAAAGAAACCAAAAGAGAAACAAATTTTTTACTTTCCTTATATACATAATGTATAAGGAAAGTATTGTGACAGGATCGAAAATTCGAGTTTTCGACAGGAGAGCACGTTTCAAGCATCCCTGATCACAAATCGAACATTTTTGAGGTGGTGTGTGTGTGTGTATGTGAAAGTATGTATGTCTGTGAGTCTGTGGAGACGATATCTCATGAGCAAATGGAGTGATTCAAACAAAATTTAGTACAAAAATCACAATCCGTAAATACTGGAAGCCTACTGTTTTAAAACACAATTGAATGTTTAGAACCCCCCTAAATTTTCGAGTGAAATTTTTAAAAAATCATCAAAAAATCAAAACCTTTAATAAAGTTATGCAAATAGACATTTCTTATGTAATTTTTCCTTAGAAAACGATTGATATAAACTTTAGAACGCTCTCATGAACCGTTCTCGGGATATTGTACATTTTTCAAATAAATTTATCAAAAAATCCTATGAATTAAAAAAAATATTAATTGTTAAGAAACATGTTCACTTTTCATATGTAATATCATGCAATACATTTGGTGACATCATTCTCGTGGATCTAACTCATTCTATTCACGAGATAAGATACTTTGTTGTTGTTGAGACCCAGACTGTCTGACCTACCAGAAAGGTGTAAGGTAACCATTTGGACGGCCGAGAAGTGCCACCCAATTTAGACCAGAACCCAGTGGGGGAGGCATCCACAGGGACCGTAGCCTCCTTCCCCTACCACCAACCTCTCGGAAGGACTTACGGACCCACATGTTTAACGTGATCGTACTCCTCATGAACACGGCAACAGTGTCAGCGCGCAAACCACCAGATACTTTGTAGAAGACCCAGACCGTCCGACTCATCCAGAGGACTTGAGCAACTATTTGAATGCCAGGCCAGATACTTTGTGAGTGTGAAGACCCAGACCGTCCGACTCATCCAGAGGACTTGAGTATCTAATTGGACGGCCGGGAAGATAGACCAGATACTTTGTGTAATACTTTTGTATTTGAACGCCAATAGTCATTTATCTGTTGTAAGATTAACTTATTTTTTCGTCCATAACGCTTGGCGAGATTTTGGCGATGAATTTAGCGGAATGTTGCCAACTTGGTGACATTTTTAAATGTTGCCAAATTAACGGAAATCTTGCCAAATGGATTAAAATGACGACTAATTGAAGAAAATTTAATATCTTGGAAAGAATATAAGTATCTACTACAAGAATAACATTTTTTTAACTGTAAAGGTAGTAAATTCATTGCATTATATAAGGAAAGTCTTGTCTGCCCACATAAGATTTTTTGCAATGAGTTTTGTAAACAGACTGATTTAAATTTAAATTTAATTTTTTTAATTTAAAACAAAATTATTTTATAATTCAAGATGCAAATTAATAATAGCATAAAGAAAATCTATAACATATCATAGACAGTGACCTCAAGTATGTTGATTTATGAAATGCTCAAATACACAAACATAGAAGAGCGAATCCCACTACAAAGTGAATACTTTTATGCATATTAATTAGTTAATGCAAACAAATTGCATAAGTGGAAAAACAATTTCATAATTAAACAATATATACAGAGGATCACGTACAAATGCCGTTTTTCACGATTCTGCTGCAAAAAAGTCCTTTATTTTATTAATGATATGCTTGAAAATAGTTTTATGTATAGAACACGAAATAATTGCAAAAATTGTAGACGATGCAAACAGATTACAAAAGTGGAAAATATTTCTCAAATTAAACGAAATATACCGTACCGTGAATTGCGTACAAATGCAGTTTTTCACAATGCTGCTTCAAAATAGCCTTTTATTTCATAAATAATATGCTTAGAAAATAGTTTTACTCTATGAAATGCAAAACAATTACAAATATTGTAGTCGTTGCAAACGTGGAAAATATTATTCAAATTAAACGAGGTATGCCGAGGATCACGTACAAATGCAGATTTTCCCGATGCTGCTGTAAAATAAATAGTCTTTCATTTTATTAATACGGTAGAAAGTTTATTGTATACAAAATGAAATTATATAAATTTCAGATGGTGCAAATAGATTGTAAAAGTGGCAGGAAGATAATCATTGGTCATCACGCTTCAGACACAGTGGGAATCTCCGTATGCAAGCGCCAATTTTGTAATCACGGAGAAACAGTTTTTCAGATGTAAGGCAAGGAAAACTGATCAAATTTCTCAGCATTTTTTTAACATATATGACCGATTCCATGACATTTATGGGATTTTTGGAACTTGTAGACATCATATGAACTAGGGAAAAGGTTTTCATCCATGGGAAGAAGAAAATTTCTCGTTCAAAAAACAAAAAATGCGAAGAAGTACTCAAAAAGAACATAATTGTGAATCTGCGGAAGAATCTTGTAAAAATGAAAATTTTATTCGATTGAATTTGTGACCCGTAGATGCGGAGAGACACGTTTATAGTTTTCTCTAAAATATTTCACTAATTAGGTACATGTAGTACCTTATGTGTGACCAAATCACGATTGACTGCGATTCATGTGTAGTGATGGAATCGCGACCCGCGGGGCAATCGGCCCGACATCGTAGGACTGAAAAGATTTCTGAGAAATTTTGGTCACCAGAAATTACCTTCAGTGTGACCAATTCGCGATTGACTGTGATTCGCAACAACGAAGCAATTGATGACGATTCGCAATGACGAAGCGATTGATGGCGATTCACAATGATGAAGCGATTGACCTCCTTGAAGCAATCGGCCCAATCCCTGGCGCCGTAGGACTGAAAGAATTTCGGAGAAATTTCGGTTGCCAGAAACTGTAATAATTTTACTGTAATAATTTTGGTAATTTTTTACTGTAATAATTTTGGTCGCCATGATTGCAAACTTGGTCACCAATGGCAACCTGGCCACCGCGAATCTGCATCTCTATTGTGTTGACGACAACTCAGAAAAGCAGTCGCTAACCCATGGTCCCTATAACCGATAAGCACCAAATTTATTTTTTGGAACAATCTGTTCATTAATTATAAATTTTTTAAGCAAACAAACTATTAAAATTTTTGAATCAACCTGCCATTTCTCCATTAGAGTTCATTGACCTACTGAAGCCATGCCTACATTCATGCACAAGTAGGAGAGTTGGAGCCATTTATTTCATTTCTTTTATGTTTTTATGAGCTGGGTATATGATAAATTGTAAATCTCATTTTGTGATTTGGAGATTTCAGAAAACAGGTGATTTGGAAATTGAGTATTGTGTTATCTCTTTCTGTATTAAAATAGTGGGCACTTATTTAAAGTATAAGTATATTAAATATACTGTTGAACACCCGGTAATTCTGTCTAGTATTTTGAATAAAAGGCATACATTATTTCGTATGATAAAAAAGAAAAATCCCTTTTTTCTCTTAAGTTATACAGAATATTTTACGCATGTACTTGAAGATGTGAAAAATACTGTGCTGTCTACTGCATTTTTATTTTCTAATGTTGGCTGGAGTGCTAGCAATGGAAACACGGCACATTTTTATTCCGAAAGTGCTCCATGAGGATACCTTCTTTGGTAGCATGTCCATGTTTGGCACTTACATAAAAATATTCCTTATCTTCTTGCCTTTTTAAAATATAGATAATTTTATATGTTTGTATAATATACTGATTTTTTATTCTTGTACAGTTAAATCTGTCTAAGTTGGACACTCACGGTTCCCTTTAAAAGTGTCCAACTTAGACAGGTGTCCAACATAGACAGTGTGATGAAATTTCATTTTTCCCTTTCAATAAAGCACATCAAAAGACTTCATTTTTAACAAATAGAAAATACTAATAAGCCAATGGTTTTAATTAAATATTGTAATTACTGTTACAAAATACTTATGATATAGATTCTGTTTCTTGTTCCAGAGCAGTTCAGCTCCCATGCATGTATGATATCAGATCTCTTATTGTTTATATTGGAAACAGTAGATTTTGATATGCCGAACTCCTCTGCCAACTTTCTGCAGCTGTCACCTTTGTCTGGGCGATCAAGAATTATTATTTTCTTTTCAATAGTTAGCTCAACTAATTTACCTTTGCTCATTATTAAAAACTAATGTGCACGTCACTAAAATCACAGTCACCTTTCCAGAATGCACTGAGAAACAAATGTGACTTTTGAGGGTAGAGAAAGCTTTTTATTCAAAAGATGCAGAAATCTAATTGGACAATGTAAAGATGGGATAGGGAAGCTACAAATGTCCATTCTTCAAGTGTGTTGTTGTGTGTGTGTAAACAAACTGATAACAAAAAAGTTGTGACACATAATTGAGGTCTGTGGAATGGTGGGGAGGGACAGCCCCTTAGCAACAATAAGAAAGAAATGTAGGCAGATAAGAGCTTCCTGGAAGTGATAACAACAACATAGGAATACTTCTGGGGATCAACAATTAAGATAATCCCTGGGGATAGATAAGGAAGATCAAAAGTGGTAGGTTACTTCCTTTATGCAAATGCCAATTTTAAGGAACTTGTCCAACTTAGTAATGTAAACAGCGTCCAACTTCCAAGATAGACAGGTGTCCAAGTTAGACAGTATTATATACATGTTAAAACATAGGAATTCGTTCCGTTCCACCGAATTGTGTCCAAGATAGACAGGTGTCCAACTTTACAGGTTTTACTGTATATTGCTATAATATATAAAAATTCTTGTATAATGCTATTAGTATTATATATAAAAATTATTTTATATTGCTATAATATATAGAAATTCTTGAACATTGCTATAATACTGATATAACCTGCAGTAGACCTGAAAATTCAAATTTTCATTTAGTAGCTAGTGGGCAGTTTTAGTTTAGTGGCCACTCTGTCAGATTTTTTTGTAAAATCGATTTGTCTGGTTACATATACTTAATATGTAGTATATACTATATACATATATATTATTATATATATATATACATATGAGAGACGAGAATTGGGGAGAGAAGAAATGCACATTCAGGGCAATGCATAAATTTCAGGGCAGTTTTCTAATTAAAACAGAATAAGTGAAAGAATGGTGGTCGGTTAGTTGTTTAGTCGTCACACTGCATTATTTAATCAACCTGTGGCAAGTGCCTATTTTCAGATCTATCCTGCAGCTTGTTTTAAGGACTATTTTTGTGAGATGTGTACTTGTAAAAAGTGGAAAAAAATTATATGCATTTTGTGGCAAAATAAAATGGATAGTTTCATTCTTATTTATATTTCAAATTACAGTGAAAGAAAGCCGGCTCGTAGTGATCTTATTGTCCTTGTTGCCCATAATGATGATCCAACTGGTAAATGTTTTGTTATTCTATATTGTATTTTGCTGTTCTGTTCTATGTAGTTAAAATGTATATAGAGATCATAATGTAAATTGCTGTGCAAGTAACATTATAAAAAGCATACAACTACTATTTTGGGAAATGCTTGGGCTACCTTCTTCAGATCAAACAAACCAAGAGTTTTATGCAAAAGGAAATTTTCCAACAAGTTCAATGCAGTAATTTATATTGTGATTTCTGTATTTATTGCACAATGGCACATTCTGTATTTATTATGTAATATGCTAGAACTTTTCATATTGTATGAGGAGACAAAAATTTCTTTTACTCGCAAAGTATCCATAATTGTAGTTTTCTTGCATATCTTGAATTACCCTTTTAACCGTTAGAAGTTAATAGTTGACATGCTAAAATTAATGCCTTCTATTTCCAAACCTTTTTATTTATCTGTTAATATTTTTAAGCTGAAAGTAATTGGGCTTCTTTTAAAACTTAGCAAAACAATATATTTCAAGCTAGTGCACACTGATTTCTGTTAAATACTAGCAACATACCCGTTCTTCGTACGGAGTATATAATATAAAGAAACTTAAAATTCACAATCACGTGCAAATTCCTACAGTATACTAAATGACATTTTTAATCAAAATATTCTGTTAAAATATTTAATTTAATGCTCCTATAAAGAAGCTTCAAAATCTGTTCTCGCTATACAACATTATCTTCACGGGCAGATTTGAAGAATAAAACATCCTGGCCACTTTTATAAGCAAATTTGCAAAAAATATGGAATTGAATCAATATATGCAAAATAAAAGCGTTAAAATTGTATGGAACTCGTACTACTTATATACATGAATATTAGAAGATATAACCTGTATTAGTAGATTACATGTATAAATTGAAAATTTCAATAAACCTATAATCTTTAAACCTGAAAGCAGTAATTGATTCCAATATATAGCAAAATAAAAGTGCTAAAATTATATGTGAAGATATACCCGTACTACTTATAATGTTGTTGATTAGAGAATATATCCGAGTGTTAGTAGAAGATTACCTGCATTGCAATATAAGTCTAAAAAATCTTTGCCAAAATAAAACAGATAACGTAATAAATTGAAAATATCAATAATCTCTGTAATCTTCATACCAGAAGGCCGTACTTGATTCCAATATATGCCAAAATATATGCCAATATCATAGCTGCCAACTCTCCCGGTTTTTCGCTATATCTCCCGGTCTCCCGGGTAAGTCGCTCAATCTCCCGGTTTTCACTCAACGGCCCTTATTTTCCCCCTTTCTAGGCAGAAATCACTCGAATGCAAATCGTGACTTTCAGTTGTTTTCCGCGGTGCAGTTTTCTGCTACCGCGGTGTAGGAATAGATCGCGATTGACGTTTGTATTTTTGTATTTGTATCTACAGGTTACAAAAGTAAAAAAATCAGAAATAGATCACGAATTTTCCGAAAATATTACGAAATGAGAAACGAAGTCACAAGTTTTGAAATCGAAGTTTTCCCGTTTTTTTTTCGTCTAAAAATGCATTTCTCAGCTATCGTGTAATCGGCGCTCGCGAACGGCAATTATTTCCACAGCATCACGAGAGAGATGACCAATGATTATCTAATTAATGGGGGAAAAACGCATTTGCATCGACTAAAATTTTATTAAATTATTTTGTTTTATATACAAAACTATTGTTCAATCATATTATTAATGAAATGAAACTATTTTTTTCAGCAGTAGCGCTAAAAACGACGTTTGTGCGCGATCCTCCTTATATTTCGTTTTATTATGAAACTATTTTTCCACTTTTGCAATCTGTCAGCAACGTCAAATTTTTTTATAATTATTTCGTATTTTATACAGAAAAACTATTGTTCAAACGTAATATTAATGAAATGAAAGGCTATTTTTGTTAGAAACTTGGTTTTGTTTACATCGCGATTCTCGTTTCGCGGGAGCGTGACGTCATTATTAAAATGATTATTCCGTTCTCGTGAACGAATCGCGATGTGGACAAAACTTGGCTGATCATGCAAATCACCTTTCTCGCCGCTCACGCATCCTGTTTTGCATATCCAGAGAGCGTTGCCGGCAACGGTTATGTTCCGGAACGCACCCATCTTCGGGTATAAAGGCTAGACACTTTTCTGGTTTTAAGTCAGATCGCTTTAAAGGAGATCGCTTTTAAGTGAGATCGCTTTGGCCATTAGACCGGTTAGTCATTCGATCGATATACTGATCGATGGAAGGATCTAGAAGGATCTAGATCGGGCAGACGGATCTTCGTAAAGTCATGTTTCGATGTTGTCGAAAGTTACGATAAAGTGTTTATCGGTGAACGCGGATATTTAAACTAAACTTAGTAGTTTTTGATGGTTCTCAGTTAAGGAGACCATGTTTCCCGTGTTGTGGACTTTATAGTGCTGATCCGGAAAGTTTAAAGTTTTTGCCATAGCGTGTGCCCAGCTAGTGGTGGCATCGGAAAGTGCACGTGGTCACGTAAGTGTGAAATGCTTTTATTCCACTTACTTGTGTAAATAATACGTTAACCAGAAACGTGTCTAGGCATGGAACTTACACTGAAAAACCTTCATATGAGCTGTAGTGCTCATGTTTTGTAAATAGTATGCTTTAGTTATTTGGCTTACCTGTTTTCATGATATATACTGTAAGCAAATACAATGGATTCACTCTTCAATAAAAGTGATTTTGATTTAAACTGGAACTGTTCTCATTTAACACTTCTACAGCTACTTGTATTCCTACAACTACTATCTAACGTTTGTTATAGCTGCAACACTCTGTTTTAAATTTTCAACGAAGTTGTGGAACCAGAATTTCGTGGCTCATAGTTATTCTATCACCAGCTTCATCAGAAATTTAATTATACGTTAATTTTCAATATATAACTTACGGATATGATACATATTTCCGTCAATTTTGCAGCAGTATCGCGAAAAACGGCATTTGTGCGCGATCGTCCATATATTTCGTTTAATTGTGAAAATAATTTCCACTTTTACAATCTGTCAGCATCGTCAAATTTTTTTATAATTATTTCGTATTTTATACAGAAAAACTATTGTTCAAACGTAATATTAATGAAATGAAAGGCTATTTTACAGCAGTATCGCGAAAAACGGCATTTGTGCGCGGTCCTCTTTATATTACGTTTAATTGTGAAAATAATTTCACTTTTGCAATCTGTCTGCATCGTCTAAAATTGGGCTTATCAAATCTCCCGGTTTTTTCATATTTTCGCACAAAAATCTCCTGGTTTTTCATATTTGGAGGTTGGCAGCTATGCAATATATTTGTACTACTTATATTTTCGTAGATTAGAAGATGTACCTGTGCATTTGTGGAAGATTTCTCATACGACGTACAATATATGAGTTTCAATAATTTTTGCTACAAATAAAAGAATGACATAATTGAAAAATATCAATAATCTCTGAATCAATAATCTCCGAATATATCAATAATAATAATGTTTAAACCTGAAGACCGTAACTGATATTATCCAGTCAAAATGCAATGGCAATGAAAATTATTTTATATACATATCCTTATTATTCAAATCGGAAAAGATTTAAGATGTAATAAAAATCATCTGCTGCATAAACACATTGGATTTAAATCTGTTGCTAAGCGGCATGATATCATTTGCTTCATATAAATTGGTGGAAAAAATATTGTCTGAATAATGCTATCTCTATGGAAGGTTTGGTGACATTTTCGTTAATTTAGCGATATTTTAAAAAATCGCCAAATTTATCACCAAGTGGGACTGTAGAACTGACAGTCCCATTTTGCAGCAAATTGACGAAACATCATCACGATATTATCCAATACCAGAACACAATTACTTTCATTTATTTAGCACAATTTTATCAATTTCAAGATATTTTTGTAGATTTACAAATATTTTTATTAATTCGGTGACATTTTAAAAATTTGCTAAATGTATTTCTAAGTAGGACGGTTGGACTGACAGACAAATGCTAACGAAACATCATTTCAGTACACACTTCTAACAAAACAAAATAAATTTCATTGATTTGTGTCATTTTTATCAATTTGGTGACATTTCAGTCAATTTGGCAACGTTTAAGAAATTTGCCAAGTTAGTGATATCCCTCCAATTTCGTAGCTCTGAATTTACAGATCTGAATAAAATATCGTGATCCCGTTTGTACTCTTTTTCAGTTTCAAAAATTAGCTAAATGAATGTATTGGCTAAACACGATATATGAGTCTATTAACTAAGCATAATATATAAGCTTGAAAACTCTTTGCCAAATTAAATTGAAGTGATGTACGCAGTCTGCAATTAATATAATTAAAAGAAAAATCAAACCGTTCATTTATAAGATAGTATATTTTTATATCCATTTATTTATTATTCAAATCAAAAATAATAATAATAAACATTAACAAACACATTTAATTTAATTGCGTTACCGATCAACATGATATATCCTCATAAAATTCTAAAAGTTAATTAACCATTTTGATTTCTTAATACTTTTCATCTTTGAGTAAAAGCGTGCGAAAAATGAACCATGGTAATAGATTTCCCATTTAAATTCATGTTTTCAAACAGTTCATGGTTTCAGAAAGTTACTATTTAGCGCAAAAACTGCCATCAAACTCAGAAATAAAGTTTTAATTCACTTTCACTCAAACGATTTCCAACCTTTTCGTTTTCAGAAACCAAGGAGTTTGAGAGTAGAATTCCTAGGAAAAAGTTTCGTTTTTCACTAATATCTTGCCAACCCCTGGGCTTAGAAACTCAAAACTTAGACTAAATTTAAGGGGAGCTATTTCAAGGCCACCTACAAAATTTCATTAAATTTGGTTCAGCCATTCTCTTGAGATGGTGAGACAAATGAAAGTTTTGTTTTTTCCTAATATCTCAAGAACCACTGGTCATAGAAACTCGAAACATAGACTAAATTTTAAGTGGGGCTATTTCAAGACTACTCACAAAATTTCATCATATTCGGTTTAGCCGTTCTGCCGTGATGATGGGACAAACAAACAGACAGACAGATTTTCAATTTTATTTATATAGATTACTAGCAGCATACCCGTTCTTCATACGGAGTATGTAATATAAAGAAACTTAAAATTCACAATCATGTGCAAATTCCTTTAGTATACTAAATGACATTTTTAATTGAAATATTCTGTTAAAATATTTATTGTAATGCTCCTAAAAAGAAGCTTAAGAATCTGTTCTTTTTATTCAAAATTATCTTCATGGGCAGATTTGAAGAATAAAACATCCCGGCCCCTTTTGTAAGCAATTTTACAAAAAAATATGGAATTGAATCAATATATGCAAAATAAAAGCGTTAAAATTGTATGGGACCCTTACTACTTATATACACAATTTTAGAAGATATAACCTGCATTAGTAGATTACATGTATAAATTGAAAATTTCAATAAATCTGTAATATCTTAACCTGAGGGCAGTAATTGATTCCAATATATGCCAAAATGAAAGTGCTAAAACTATATTGGAAGATATATCCGTATTACTTATAATGCCGTAGATTAGAAGATATGTCAAAGTGTTAGTAGAAGATAACCCTTATTACAATACGAGTCTCAAAAATCTTTGCCAAAATAAAACAGATGATGTTTTAAATTGAAAATATTAATAATCCCCATAATCTTCATACCAGAAGACCGTACTTGATTCCAATATATGCCAATATTTACCTGCACTACTTATATTCTCGTAGATTAAAAGATATACCTATGCATTTTTAGAAGATTTCTCATACATCGTACAATATATGAGTTTCAATAATTTTTACCGCAATAAAACAATGACATAATAACTTCAAAATATCAATAATCTCTGAATCAATAATCCCCAAAAATATCAATAATAATAATAATGTTTAAATCTGAAGACTGTAACTGATATTATCCAGTAAAAAATGCAATGGCAATGAAATTTATTTTATATACAAGGCCCACTCAATGAGTCTCCGGTCTAACTAAGAAAAGCAATTTTTTTTTTTAGAAATTCGACTTTATTCATCAACATACTCTCCTTCAAGAGTGATACATTCATTCCAACGCTTCTCTAACTTTTCGATGCCTTTTTTGCAGAACGATTTGTCTTTGCTCTCAAAATAGGCCTCAGTTTCGGCAACCACTTCTTCATTTGAGCCAAATTTCTTTCCCTGGAGCATCTTTTTGATGTCTGCAAAAAGCCAGTAGTCACTGGGGGCCAGATCTAGAGAGTACGGTGGTTAGGATGAGGAAGCAATTCGAAGCGTAATTCATATAATTTAACCATCATTTTCATCGACTTGTGACACGGGGCATTTTCTTAGTAGAACAGCACTTTTTTCTTTTGCATGTGAGGCCGTTTTTTCTTGATTTCTACACTCAATCGATCCAATCATGCCATGTAATATTCGCTATTGATAGTTTTACCTTTCTCAAGATAGTCGATGAATAAAGTACCATGCTCGTCCCAAAATATGGATGCCATAACCTTGCCAGCTGATTTTTGGGTTTTGGGTCACTTTGGACGACTTTCACTGGCTGCTGTTCACTCAGCTGACGATCTTTTTGATTCAGGTGTGTAGTAATGGATCCATGTTTCATCCATTGTCACATACCGACGCAAGAAATCCTTTTTATCTCGCTTGAACAGCTCCAAACAGCTCTCTGAATCGTCAACGCATTGTTGTTTTTGGTCCGGTGCGAGCAAACGCGGCACCCACTTCGAAAGCAACTTGCGTATGCTCAAATTTTCGTATAAAATTGTAAACACACTACCTTCTGATATCTTTAAGGTGTCAGCTATCTCACGCAACTTCACTTTACGGTCCTTCAAAACTATTTTGTGGACTTTTTTTATGTTTTCCGGAACAGCTGCCAATTTTGGGCGACAAGAGCGTTCAGCATCATCGGTGTTTGTACGACCGTGTTTAAATTCAGCATACCAGTCAATAATAGTTGATTTCCCTGGTGCAGAGTCTCCATAACTCTTATCAAGCCACTGTTTGACTTCAACAGTATTTTTCCCCATCAAAAAACAATGTTTAATCAACACACGAAATTCTTTTTATCCATTGTTTTGAAAATTACAAAACTGGGGTCACTAAAACCACTGTAACCTATAAACTAATTGTCAGAATGTCATGAAATTTTGACACTTGTCGTTTGAAGGTTGGTACTATTCAAAATCATATGGGTCTGTCAACAGTGTTGTCATATATGTGTCAGACCGGAGACTTATTGAGTGAAGTGTTACATATCTTTAATCTTTATTATTCAAATCGGAAAAGATTTAATAAAAATCGTCTGCTGCATAAACACATTGGATTTAAATCCGTTGCTAAGCGACATGATATCATTTGCTTCAAATAAGTTGGTGGAAAAAATATTGTCTGCATAATGCTATCTCTATGGAAGGTTTGGCGACATTTTCGTTAATTTAGTGACATTTTAAAAAATCACCAAATTTATCACCAAGTGGAACTGTAGAACTGACAGTCCCACTTATCGACAAATTTACGAAACATCATCATGATGCTATCCAATAACAAAACACAATTAATTTCATTTATTTAGTGCAATTTTATCAATTTCAAGATATTTTTATGGATTTACAAACATTTTTATGAATTTGGTGACATTTTAAAATTTTGCTAAATGTGTTACTAATTAGGATGGTTGGACTGATAGACAAATTCTAACGAAACATCATTTCAGTACTTTCTTCTAACAAAGCAAAATAAATTTTATTGAATTGCATCATTTTTAACAATTGGCGACATTTCTGTCAGTTTGGCAAAAAAGAAAAGTTGCCAAGTTAGCGATATCCCACCAAATTCGTAGCGAAAGTGATGTACTCAGTCCACAATTAATATAATTAAAAGCAAAATCAAACCGTTCACTTATTAAATGGTATTTTTTTATATCCATTTATTTATTATTCAAATCGCAAAAATAATAATAAACATTAACAAACACATTTAATTTAATTGCATTGCCGAGGAGCATGATATATCCTCATAAAATTCTGAAAATTAATTAACTATTTTGATTTCTTAATACTTTCATCATTGAGTAAAAGCTTGTGAAAAATAAACCATGGTGATAGATTTTCCATTTAAATTCATGTTTTCAAACAATTCATGATTTCAGAAAGTGACTGTTTAACACAAAAATCTGCCACCAAACTCAGAGATAAAATTTTAATTCATTTTCATGTTTTAAAGAAACGGTTTTCAACCTTTTCGTTTGGAGGAACCAGGGAGTTTGAGAGTAGAACTCCTACAGAAAAATTTCGTTTTCAATTAATATCTCGACAACCCCTGGTCTTAGAAACTCAAAACTTAGACTAAATTTAGGGGGCTATTTCAAGGCTACCCACAAGATTTCATCAAATTCAGTTTAACCGTTCTCCCATGATGACGGGACAGACAGACTGACAGATTTTCAATTTTATTTATATAGATATTAAATATAATTCGTATTAAATCAACAATCATTTATTAGACTCTATTTATGAAACTGAAATGAAAGAAAATGTACTTCAATTTTAAAGAATGAAACTATATTCCTTGGATTTGGTAGGTGGTCAAATGTTAGTAATGAGCTTTTCATGTGCCACTGTTACAACCAAAGCAGGTGAAGTTTAGTTATTGATATCATCAAAACTACTGAAGCTCATACAGATGAGAATTTGGAAGAAATAGCCATAACTAGCATCAAAAAGTGCCAATCTGATTTGCAGTATTCTATACCATACCATCAGTTATAATAAATAACACAACAAATGTTAAGAAGATGCGGGATTTGCTTAAAAGATATGAGGAATTTAATTTAATTATTCTTTAATTGTTCTTCAGCATATGTACTGAATTTGTTAGCAAAGGATATTCAGTATCCCAGGATTAAAGAACAAACTACTTGAAATTATTGAATATTTTTGTAATAATCACTTTGCAGACATGTTATCACATACATACAAATGCTCTGAAATTAGTTCTCCCTAGTGAAACTCAATGGAATTTCATCTCAGATGCATTAGAAATTTACATTAGCAGTTGGCCTATATTAGTTAAAATTGGTGAAGAAAATAGTCAGGCCATTGTTAAAAATATTCGAAATCTGTTATCCAATTTTGTTTTAAAATAGAATGCTGAAGATATATTTGAACAGCTAAAACCAAATGTCATTGCCCTTGACAGAATTCAAGAAGATAAATACAGTATTGCTGATATAATGTGTAATGCCAGAAATGTAAAGTAATAAATATTTGGAAGGATTAAAAAATAATGGAACCAGGAATGCGGGCGGATTATCCCCACGCTAAGCAGATGGGCGATAATATACAGGTGGCCCCATATCTTACATACCACGCCCATGTTTACATACCACGCTAAGCCGTTTGGCGGCAACCGAGACGGCGACGCCATGTCTACGGATTAGCCCTCAGCTCTACATTTCAGCACGTGGACCGCCGACCGAAAAAGGGATATAAGTGAGAGTTGCTCGAAGTGGGAGTCAGAATTGGTCAAGGCAGGCTGTTGGAGTTAGACTAGTCAAGAAGAAGCGACGGTAGCAGAGTTAAGAGTTGTGTGTGCGTCTCTGATATAGGAATTCGAAGGAGAGCTCATGTTCATCTGGTATTGCAAGTGTAAAGTGTGACAAAGCATCAGTGTTACCCAAGTAATATGAAAGAAGATCAGGTACCGTACAATTAAACTATATGAGGATAACCTCTTTGTCTAAATTTGTGTTTTTAAGGAAAAGCTAATTAATGCATCCCACCACGTGCTCCAACCAAATATCAATTCATCTGGCATTACACCCCCCGAACTACCATTGAGATTGTATTCCACTATTGTGATATTTATTTAATTTGTAAAACTAAAGAGTGTAAATTGAGTATGTGACAAATAAATGTTTGTTCCTTTACTATTAACCTTAATTTTTTAGTTTGTTAACTTAGTATCCCGTTAAGCACAGAAATAGGTGGGTTTTGCGGCCACCAACGCAATGTACACAGCAGTAAGTTTTAGAACAGATTACATGTATAATTAATATACTAATAAATAATTAATTTAATGTAAAATGCATTTTTGACAATATTAATTTTAATCAACAAAATATATAAATCGGCACATTTGGTGCTCGTGACTTTAGCAGTAACGGGAATAAAATAAGGATTTATGAAGTTAATAAAAATAAAAGGAATAATAATAATAAAAAATAAATATTGATAAGGTTGGACAACTGGTGGCGACATAGATGATTGTGAAAATATTGTGCACAATTCTCATTTCTCCTTATGTTATATGTATGATTATGTAAAGTTTTATCAATGAAATGGAAAAAATGGTTCTTCTAAATGAGATCGAAGGGATAATTAGAAAAATGGGATATAGGAATGGGACCAGTTAAAAAAGTGGTGAAAAGTTCAATTATAACAAGGAGTTCAAGTTTGAAAGAAGATTCAAAAATATCAAATAAAAATTATAGTAAATTGGATAGAAATAATAAAAATATGGATATTCCAGTAATGCAGATCCTGCCATTATTTAGTGGGAGTAAGGAGGAAGATATAAATTTCTTTATAAAACAATTTGATGAATTAGCGGAGTTAGCAAGTTGGAAGGAAGAGCATAAAGTGGCTATCATTAAAACCAGATTAAAAGATAAGGCTATGCAGTTTTTAATTCAAAACCCTGAATTACAAAACGAAAAGGAGTTTGATAAAATAAAAATATTACTAATAAATAAATTTTCAAACAGAATATCGATAACGCAAGAACAGGACGCTTTCAATAAAATAAAACAAACGCCTGATATGTCAGTGGACGAGCTTGTGCTAAAAATAAAAAACGCAGCACGTAAATTTTTGAACCTTAAGGATACAACAGATGGAGAGGTAGAGAAAATAACCAATAAAATAATGTTGGGAAAATTCATTAGCGCATTACGCCCTGATTTGGCAATTGAAGTGAAGAAAAAAGATCCGCAGCGGTTTGAAGATGCCATAAAAGATGCCGAACTGTTTGAAATAATTTTTAATGATAGGACTCCAGAAGAATCACATAACGAACTGAAAGAAATGTTACTTACAACACAGGTTCAAGATTTGACTTTAGAAATTAATAAATTAAAATTGCAAAATATACCAAATCAATCCATGGAACGAGCTGTTTTTTGCATAGGGTGCGGAAAAAATGGACATTATTTCTCAGATTGCTGGTACAATGAGTGTAATACTGCATTTGCAAGGAATCCCAAACGAATGAATTATCAGCAATATGGGTTGGAGCAAACAAATTATATCAGAGGAAACAGAAACGAAAATCTCAGAAATTTTGAACGAGGAGGATATAATAGAAATAATAGGGAATATCAAGGAAATAATAATGATCAAAGAAATTATTACGATCAATTAGAAACCAACGTAGAAAATAGAGAGAGGCAAAGTATAAGAGGAAATTTTAGGGGGCGCAACGGAAGAAATATAAGATCAAACACATATGAGAGAAACGATAATAATAGTAATTTAAACTAAGAGCTGGAATTTGGGACCAAGGAACGAATCGTACAAATTCCAGAGAAATAAATAAATTCGGTTCACAAACATATAGAAATAACAAAAATGGAGATGACTGGCAAAACTATACAAATTTGAAGAAAGGACAATATTATGAAAATAATGATAAAGCAAAATATGATACCAAAAGTATCCTTTCAAGCGAATGTGAAAACGTATCTAGCCCACAATTACCGATGGTAGAAATAGATTGCAAAGGAATAAAAATAATAAGTGTAATTGATAGTGGGGCTCAAGTTAGTATTATAGATTTGGAAACATTTCAAAAACTAAAACAGAATAGAAATGTAAAAATAAAATACATAACCAGAAGAGTAATACTTCAGACGTTTACTAAAGAAAATATAGAATTTTTAAATTGCATTCAATTTTCATTTAGAATTGGGGAAAAGGCATGCAAAAATTATTTTTTCGTGACAAAACAGAACTTTCAGGGGCAATATAAAATGCTTTTAGGCTACGACTTTTTATCCTCACATAAAGCAATTTTAAATACAAAAGATAACGAAGTACAATTTGGGAATACTGCGATTAAATTGTATAAAAGTGAAAATACAAACCCAATACAGAATTCAAAACAAAAACCACAAAGCCAGGGAATTCGCGATGAAAATAGATATAATAGTAATTATGAAAATTATAATACTGATGACGACGAATATGAGGAAATAAATAGTTGTTATAATGAATCCAATAATGAGAATGAAGATAGAATAAGCGATGATAATGATGACGACGAATATGAGGAAATAAATAATTGTTGTAATGAATTCAATAATGAGAATGAAGGTAGAATAAGCGAGGATAATGAAAGCGATAACAATAGAAAAAACTCTAATATGCAAAATTGTAGCACTCGCGATAATGTAAATGATGAAAAATGGTTACCAAGTTCTAATGAAAGTAATAAGAATAAGAATGTTAAAAAGAAAGAGGAAAAGCAGATTTTCGCTAAATTGAAAAGAAAAATAACATTAAAGCCAGGGGAGTCAGAAATAGTCCAATTGATTTTGTCACAGGAATTAAATGAGGGACAGGATGTTTTATTTTCTCCAATAAAAATGGCAAGAACATTAATCACGGATGAAGCGATCCAAAGTATAGAAAATAAAAATAAGATTAGAATGTTGTTATACAATGAAAAAAATTGCCAAATTACACTTAATAAAAATATGAACGTGGGTATAATAACAGAACAAATCGAAATTGTTGATACAAAAAATAAAAGCATTAAACCCACGTTGGAAATTAATAATATTCAAAATTTAAATAAAACAGATTATCAACAAATTCGGGAATTAAGAAAGAAAGAAATATCTCCAGACGATTTTCAAGTACAGCACTTAAATAAGGAAGATAGAAATAAAGTTATTGCATTAATGATGACCAATACAGAGGTTTTTTCAAAGTCATATGCTACCCTAGGTAAAACATCAGCAATAGTACCGAAAATCGAACTTATGCACAATTATCCTATTCAGAGTCAACCATACCCAATTCCGAGAGCAGTACGAGAAATTGCGCAAAAAGAAATTAGGGAATTATTGGAAAATGACATTATTGAAAGTTCACAAAGCACGTACGCTAGTCCCATTATTCTTGTAAAGAAACCAAGTAAACCAAATGAAGAACCTAAATATAGACTTGCTATTGATTATAGGGCCATAAACGCGTATTTACCACTTTTGCCAATAAACTTACCAAAGGTGAAGGATATATTACAAAATATCGCTGGTAGTAAAATTTATACAGTTATGGATTTGAAGGCGGCGTTTTTTCAGATCGAACTAAGAAAACAAGATAGAAAGGCCTTAACGTTCACAACTTTTATGGGAAATTTTAATCCTAAAAGAATTCCGTTTGGTCTTAAAAACTCAGGAGCATATTTTCAACTTTTAATGAACAAAGTGTTAGGAGATCTATCAGAGTTAAAAATATACTTTTACTTAGATGACTTAGTCATATGCGCACAAAATAACGACGAAATGTTAGAGAAAATCAAAATTGTTTTCCAAAGATTGAAAGAAAATAATTTAACACTCGACCCGGCGAAGTTACAGATATGCAAATCGCAAATTGAATTTTTAGGATATAAAGTAAATGCGAATGGTATAAGCCCATCAATAAAAAACTGTGCAAAAGTGCAAAATTTCAAACAACCCCAAACGGTTAAACAAGTAAAAAGCTTTCTTGGGACAACAAACTATTTTAGAGGTCTGATAAAAAATTATGCACAAATTGCAGAACCGTTGGTAAATTTGACAAAAAAGAATGTTAGGTTCGAGTGGAATAATGAATGTAGAAAAGCTTTTGAAAAATTAAAAAATGCAATTTTTAAAGAACCAGTTGTAAGACAGCCTGATGAAGTAAACCCGTTTGTCTTAACTACGGATGGCTCAGGTAAGGGAATTAGTAGTATTTTGATGCAAAGGGTAAATGGAGTCGATCATGTTATTGAATTTTATTCAAGACCTGTGAACCCGGCAGAGAAGCGTTATCCTGCAATAAAGCTAGAATTGCTAGCTATACATGCATCCTTACAACACTTCAGAGAATATCTGTTCGGAAGGAGTTTCACCTTGCTGAGTGACGCAAAATCCCTTATGTACCACATAAAATTAGATAAAATGCCAAATATCATATCGAGGTGGCTAATTGACATAAGTCAGTATGATTTTAAATTCAAATATCAAAAAGGTGAAAATAACGCAAGTGATTATTGCTCGAGATATGTATTTGACAATGATAACCAAATCAAATATGTAAATACTTTAATTAAAAATGATGAAATAAATGTGGAGAAAATATTAGAGCAACAAATGGTAGATGAAAAATTAAGTAAAATTAGAGAGGAATTACAAAAAGGAAGAAACCGATATCACAATAACAAGGTATACTACATTGATAGCCAAAATAAACTGTTAATGGTAAAGAAGGAAAATAAAAGACAAACGTATAGGAAAATAAATGAGAATAAGATTGTAATACCGCACTCGCTAAAGGGAAAGATAATAGAGATAGCACATTTCCCTCATTTCGGAGTAAAAAAGACATACCAATTACTTTCAAGAAAATATTTTTGGATAGGGGCTTTCCAAGACGTGGAAAATTTTTGTAAGTCTTGTAATCAATGCTTATTAGTAAAACACAAAAATATACCACCAGCCAGACTTCAGGCTATGCCAGAAATATTAAAACCAGGAATATATTTACAACTGGATTGCGTAGGAAAACTACTGCACAGTAATGGAGGAAATAATTTTGTAATTACAATTGTAGACATGTTTTCACGATACTTTGAGGCCTATGCAGTCAGAGACATTACTGCTAAAACAATAGTGAATAAGCTAACAAACTTCGTGACAACGTATGGAGTTCCAATTATTATTCAAAGCGATAATGCTCAAATTTTTAAAAGTAAAGAATACATAGATTTTACAAATGCATTAAATATTGAAAGGCGATACAGTTCGGTTTATTTCCCAAGTTCTTTAGGTCGTTGTGAAAGAATACACAGAGACATGAAACAATGTATAATGTGTTTGTCAAAGACTACGTTTGAATGGGATGAATCTTTAAAATGGTTTAAGTTTTATGTGAATAACACTATTAACAGTAATACAGGATTTGAGCCTTCATTCCTGTTCTATCTTAGAGATTTATCATTGCCATTTGAAAATATTAAACAAACAAACATACCAAGTAAGGAAGAAATAGATATAATGTATAGTGATGTAAATAATTATAAAAATTATGTGGCACAGCATTTAAAAAATATAGATAAAGTCGTGAAAGACGCATCGGAACAACAAAAGCTGATAAATGACAAACAAATAAAGAAATATAAAATAGTGAGAAAAAACGATATATTTATAGGAGCGACAGTGTACCTAAAAAAGTTCCTAAAACCAAGGGTATTAGAGGATCGATATGATGGACCATTTAGAATTACGAAATTAGTCCGAAATAATAATGTTATAATATGTCTTAAAAGTGATGAAAATAAAACTTATAAAGTGCACATAAATAAACTATACATGGCAGCGGAGCGAAAACAATATTTGAAAGATAGTGACGAAAGCGAATCAAACCACACACACACACAGGACAAAGAAAAAAATCAAAATGAGAAAGTGATTAGAAATAATGATCAAAGTCAAATTAAGGAAGGGAAGGTCACTAAAGAAAAGCAATTAAACTGTGAAAATAATAGAAATGATGATGAGGTTTGTTATAATGCCAGAGGGTATAATTTTCGCCCTCGAATTGTTGTAAATAGTAATTTCATAAAACAAAGAATATGAAAAATATGTAAAAAGTTTGTAATTAATGTCATAAATAGAAAGTGATAATTGAGTGTATATGTATATGTTTTTATGTTTTAAATTGTGGATATAAGTATATTTCAAAAAGTATGTTATGTATTTCTGACATTACATATATGGCAAGTTCAAAAAAAAAAAAAAAAAAAAAGTGAAATAACAAAGTAATTTATAAATAATATGGTGGTATGGAATTCAACCATAACCAAGAATCGGAAGTTGATAGTTGCACTACTACAATATGTTACAAAATGAAATGATAACAAGAAAATGTATAATAATAATAAAGTAATGAATGCTGTTATGTAATGATATGTCGTATGTAAATAATTATGTAAAAGGAGAAATGAAAATTATGCATTGCAAATAATATATATCAAAATTTACAATTTAATAATAATGTGAATGTTGGTAATCCTCATGTAATTTATGGTACATTATGTCAATTATGAATAATGGACTAACTTGACAGGGAACTATCAAGAAACTACAAAGAACTATCAAAGCTATGAGTTGTACGAGGCTAAAAAGTGGAACTCAGCCTTTCTCACGATGGATGAACTTATGTGTTTGCGAGGAACCATTGTGAACTTAATTTCTTACCACTGGGGTGAAACTGTGGGAGAGTAACTTTTGGACTTTTTTTTCGCGGGGGGGTGAGAATGTAATGCCAGAAATGTGAAGTAATAAATATTTGGAAGGATGAAAAAATAATGGAACCAGGAATGCGGGCGGATTATCCCCACGCTAAGCAGATGGGCGATAATATACAGGTGGCCCCATATCTTACATACCACGCCCATGTTTACATACCACGCTAAGCCGTTTGGCGGCAACCGAGACGGCGACGCCATGTCTACGGATTAGCCCTCAGCTCTACATTTCAGCACGTGGACCGCCGACCGAAAAAGGGATATAAGTGAGAGTTGCTCGAAGTGGGAGTCAGAATTGGTCAAGGCAGGCTGTTGGAGTTAGACTAGTCAAGAAGAAGCGACGGTAGCAGAGTTAAGAGTTGTGTGTGCGTCTCTGATATAGGAATTCGAAGGAGAGCTCATGTTCATCTGGTATTGCAAGTGTAAAGTGTGACAAAGCATCAGTGTTACCCAAGTAATATGAAAGAAGATCAGGTACCGTACAATTAAACTATATGAGGATAACCTCTTTGTCTAAATTTGTGTTTTTAAGGAAAAGCTAATTAATGCATCCCACCACGTGCTCCAACCAAATATCAATTCATCTGGCATTACACCCCCCGAACTACCATTGAGATTGTATTCCACTATTGTGATATTTATTTAATTTGTAAAACTAAAGAGTGTAAATTGAGTATGTGACAAATAAATGTTTGTTCCTTTACTATTAACCTTAATTTTTTAGTTTGTTAACTTAGTATCCCGTTAAGCACAGAAATAGGTGGGTTTTGCGGCCACCAACGCAATGTACACAGCAGTAAGTTTTAGAACAGATTACATGTATAATTAATATACTAATAAATAATTAATTTAATGTAAAATGCATTTTTGACAATATTAATTTTAATCAACAAAATATATAAATCGGCACATAATGCATACCTGGAAAGACCTTAGAAAAAGAAAGTTAAAGTGAAAACATGCAAAATAAAGAATTTTTCACACGGTCCTTAAAAACTAATTAAATTCACATTTTGTTTTTAAGGGCCCTTAAAACTCCTTATTTTGCCAAAATCTCTTTAAAAATGCCTTAAAATTTTTACTGTTCTAAATTCAAAATGCAAAAGAAAACCGAACAAATGACTGACTGCCCAAAGTTCAAAATCGGCACTTTGGAGA
Source organism: Amaurobius ferox (assembly GCA_951213105.1). Lineage (NCBI taxonomy): Eukaryota > Metazoa > Arthropoda > Arachnida > Araneae > Amaurobiidae > Amaurobius > Amaurobius ferox. The sequence continues at coordinate 30,909,586 of OX578151.1, forward strand.
AATATTATCAAAATATTATATGTTACTATTGTTTCCTCCCCCCTACAAAAAAAATTTTTTTAACTTCATTAGTAGAATCAAAAGTAGAAAAAGAGAAGCAAAACACCCCCTTTTCCCCTCTCCTGAAAAGAAAAAATAAAGTAGAAAAGAATAGAAGATTGTTGATTGTAGTGGATGTCCCGTTTGATAAATTGCTAGTTTCTTTTTCTTTACAAAGGTAAACTTTTGCTCTTACTTTGTTTGGTGTTAATTTGAGATAAAAAATTCTAACAGTTTGAATTCTTTAAGAATTTGCTCTAAGGTATTTCAAATATAATTTTTCGGCCTAGTATTTTTACTTTCCTCATTAGTGAAAACAATATTTTTACAAAGTGTTTACTGCTTATGAGTCAGTCAAGTCAATGAGTGAGTCTATCAAGTCACAGAAGGGAAGGGAACCAATTATCTCAGTTAGGAATTAAAGGGGTCTAGCATCTTAATGAGGTTGAAATATATAAATATTTTTCTTATGTTTATTTTTAAACATTTGCCTGATTTCGTTTGAATTTTAATATACAACTTTCAATCCCTATCTCTTAGTGAAATTAATGAATTTAACAAAGTGTTCAGTGAGATTGAATAACTTCTGACTGCAAAGACATCATCAGCTAGTGATGAAAGAACATTTAACTTTCAGACTAGTGCAATCTAAATTGCAGGATAAAAATAGGATTAGAAAAAGAAAGCATCAAAGCTTGTATTTTTATTTAAAATTTTTAATTAATTCAAACCTAGAGAATACATATATTACATAACAAAAACAGCAGTAGGCAGAACTGTTAATAAGTTTAACTGTTACTTTTAAATACATTTATTTTATGTATAAAATAGTAAAAGTTTTAGAATCAAAGTTTTGCTTTCTTTGAACTTATAGTTCTATATTCATTAAGAAACTAATATATTAAAATTGCATATATTTTGATTAATTTAAATAGTAAAAAAAAATTACTGTTAATTGACTGAAATAACAAGTACTAATTATTATTTATTTTCAATCTATTCTATTATTATAATCTTTCTAAAATGCCTTTGTAGTTATTAAAGTAGTTATTCAAAAGAAAAAAACCTAGTTTAAACAAAAATAAAAACTGGTTTATTTGGTTTAAAAGCAAACCGTTTTTTTTTTTTTTTTTCCCTCAACCCTGTTAAAATGTCTTCATGGCACATTATTTCGCAGTGTTACAAAATCATTCACACATGGAGGAACTCCTGTATAGTCAAAATCACAAAGGCTAGTTGATGTGGACCTCTTATCGAGTCCCACCACCACTCTACCACAGAAAATACTGTATGAGCCCTCATGATGCTGCTTAGTTGTAAATTAAAATTATTTGTTCTTATATTATTCTAAAAACATTGTTAAAATTTTTGAAGAACTTTGTTAAAACTCATGTGTGTAAATGTTGGGATTCTCAAATGCATTTTTTAAATACTGCCTTAAACTAAGCTGTAAATTAAAGCTCTTTTTTTTCCAGCTATTTAATACTTCCAATTATTTCCCACAGATCAGATGTTTGTTTTCTTCCCTGATGAACCAAAAATAGGTATTAAGATTATAAAAACTTATTGTCAAAGAATGCAAGAAGAAAATATTTCTCGGGCTATTATTGTAGTTCAGCTTGGAATGACGCCTTCTGCTAAGCAGGTATATTGATCTTTCTTCTTTTCTACTTCTAAAGAGAAATATGATTTATTAATATTTTTTATTATTTACATTTATTATACACCAAATCTAATTAACCAGCATTCTCTGGACTGGATCCTAAATAAGCACCCACTGCTTAAATGATTCAGATAACACCACTCAATTTTCAAATCTCCTGTTTTGAAACAAAATCATTTCTGTACTCTGTCTTTTTCATGTGCAACCATGCCAATTGTACAATGTGGGCATAATGTGCCGTAAATGAGCTTCTTTGTAAGTTCCTTTTATTCGCCTTAAATAAGCTCCTTTGATACACCCTAAATAAGCATTTGATCACTGGTCAATGAAAATACTTGAAATCTCAAAAAAGAAAAAAGTTCATTTACCCCAGAAGTAAAATTCAAAAAATTATTGCTATCTCAGCAAGTTCTCATCCAGAATCAAATTTTAGCACAATACTCATAATAATAATATAATACCAAATTTTAAATTTTAAAATGAAATTTTTTTAATTCACAAAGTTTGAAAAATGATAAATTAAATCCACTAGTATGCAAACAGCTGATTTTTCATTGCAACAAAATTTAATCCATTCTTCCATTTAATCAAAGCACCTTGAATGTCGTCTGAAGCGGCAAAAAATTAATAGATATGATTCGACAAATAGAATGGCTAATTTTTGTTTTAAAAGTTCATAACTTTTAAACTAATTCAAATAAGTCTCACTAAGGTACATTGTCCAAAGACTTGAAGCACCTTTGTAGCAAATCTTGCCACTGTCCGATGCTTCGATTTTTCGATACAGATGACATACACAGACAAACATCTTCTTTTATTATGTTAGATGTTAGTCAAGGAGATGTGTAATCCCATTTGTGTACACTTCTATCCAAACCGATTTGTGATTTTTTAGTAGTCATACTATTTTTCATTTAACCACAAATTTTTACACGATAATCAAGTATTTATAGAATCAAATCTGGGTAGCCTGCAGGATTAGAATTTTAGTTCATTTAAAATGTGCTATTTTTTATACTTTTATGCATGAATTTCTTTGTCAATAAATGCTACACAATTTTGAATTATAATAACACTTTGAAATCTCCCTTAATATGTTTTTGATGCAATAAACATTTGAGTATAACTAGTTTATTTACAAAAAATAGAGTTTATTTTGCCAATTTTTTACATTTATAAATGTTCAAAACAAACTGAACTATAGTGAAGTACTGAAAGTAGCATATCTGAAAAAAATATATAGCCACAATATAAGAAACAAAGAAAGAATACAAATATTTTATTCCATGTTCGAGTGCTTTGTATTGATTTACTGCAGTTAATATTGAACACATTTTATATATATATATATATATATATTCCCATTTATAATTCTATAAATTTTGGTCATCTATTTATAACAAGCTCAAACATTTATTGCCAATTGGAGATTTGAGTGTTTCAAAGACTTTTTTAAATACAAGCCTATTAGTAGATCTGTATTTAATTATAATGAAATTTCACAATCTTTATCTATAGATCATGATTCTATGTCAATTCTAGATAGTGAATGTATTTGTGAAGTAAACAAATATGCTAAATTTCTAAATCCAGGCTTGGGGCATATAGTTACAGGAGACTTAAACATAGTTAAAGACAATATGTTTAGAACCATTATGTCATTCGGCACTAAATTCAGGATATCTTCTTGTAATAATTCTTTTAAAGATTTAAAATCAATTAATCTTGATAAATATATATATAAAAATTAGCTTCTAAACATGCTCTGCCTTTAGAGGCATTTAATATGTGGAAATTTACTTTATTAGAATCTATTAAAAATGCTATTAGTGGTATTAAATTGTCTAGATCAGTGTTCTTCAACCTTTGTTATCCCACGGAACCCTTTTTTGAGATATTTTTTTTATGGAACCCTTCGTTCAGTAGCACACCCAGATTTGAGTTTAGAGGGGATGTGTCATATTACGTATTACATGTTATGAACAAGGTACGTCCCTGCCTTTGTTATGAAAACTTTATATAAGATATAAATTTGCATCAATTCAAACAAGAAGATAAATATTCCATATAAAGTATTTGTATTATACATACATATGTCATATGATATTGAAAACAAAGAAAAACAAAATAAAAACAACGAATTGTAGTATCGACTCGCGGAACCCCTAAAGCGTTTGAGTGGAACCCTAGGGTTCCGCGGAACACAGGTTGAAGAACACTGGTCTAGATCTTTATATAATACTGATAATATTAAACATTCCGTTAATGATTTACAATGATCTTTTGTTATCACCTATGTCAATAAAGCCTCTAATAATTATGCTATTTGTAAAAAATTTTATGTACAATTTCTGTTAGATTATTTAAAAAATAATAGTCTTTTTAAACTTGATTTACATTCCATTAATAGTATCAAATTGAAAATTATCAATATGTATAGTGATTTAAATATTAAATATAAATTTCTTAAATTTTCATATATTATGCTTATTCCAAAATTTCTTAAAAATCCTATTAAATTTAGAACTGTAACTAGTGGTCATAATACATACTCTACTACTGCAAGTAAATTACTACTAAATTCTTTAAATCTAATAAATGATAGTTTACGCCAGTCTAGCAATAATTACCTTATTCTAAATAATAGTAAAAATTAAAAAATAAATTAACATCTCTTAGAAAAATAATAAGATTTCAAACTTTTGATTTTAAAGATCCTTTTAATAATATTAAGATCTCTGATCTTTATGATGTAATTTTAGCTCTGTATAATGCTTATACGGGGTGTTTCTAAAGTCGCGCAACCCACATTTCGGTTGATATCTCTCATAAATATAAAGACAGATGTTTGAATTTTGCTCTATTTATACATCATATGATGCACAACAGATGGCGTTGTTAGTACAGAGTCAGTTCACATAGTTCTAAAATGGCGCTCAGTTGACCGAAGCGTGTGTGCCACAACACACACCTCAAGAAAATCCCTTGCAGTCGTTGAAGCAGTGTTTGGTGATAGGGTCATTTCACGTGAACTATGGCCACCCAGACCCCCTGATTTAACTACCCCTGATTTCTTTCTATGGTCTTATCTCAAAGAACGTGTATACGCAAACAATCCAAAGACAATTGAAGCCTTAAAGGACAACATCTGCGACATCACTGCATCCATTCCCACCGATATGCTGCATCGTGTGACTACAAATATCTGTCGTCGAGTGGAGCTGTGCTTGGCAGCAAATGGTTGTCATTTTCAGCATTTGTTGTAACGCACGATGTTATGCTGACATTAAACATTTCATATTTTTGTCTTTTTTGTATTGGGAAATATCAAATGAAATGTGGGTTGCTCGACTTTAGAAACACCCTGTATTACTAATCTATCAACTCAAACAAAATTTATAAATTTTCCTAAACTTCTTCACTTTGTCGTTTTCAATAATTATATTTTTCACAGAAATAAATTATACTTACAAATCTCAGGAGTTCCACAGGGTGGCTGCAGTAGCAGTATGTTAGCTAATTTATACTTTGATCATTATGAAAAGTCTTTTACTGCAATAGATTATACATTTTACAGATATGTTGATGATCTGATTTGCTTAGTATATTCTGAAAATTATCTCATAGATATAGATTTATATCCAGACAATTTGGAATTAATTCCTAATGAAGCTACTATTAGTAATAATATTAATTTTTTGGATTTAAATCTTTTTATTGATCCTTCTAATAGAATTGTTACTAATTTATATGATAAAAAAGACTTTTTTAATTTTAGCATTAATAAAATCTTACCATTTAATTCCTGCAACTCGATTTAATTGTTTAGAAATATTATACTTAATCAGCTTTTTAGAATTTATAGATTATCTGATAAAAAAATTTATGCTATACATAAAAAATAATCTCAAAATTACCACTAATTTATATAAATATCCCTCTTATTTAGTAAATGGTATAGTTAAAAGGTTTAGATTAGCTGGATTTTCATGAATTCTATTCATAGTATCTTATATTAGCCAGACATCACCCTTCTCTTGTATTAATACTTTTATTTTTACATCCATTTAAACATAAGCCTTACTATCATTAGCCACACTTTTTTGTAGCTCTTTTTGTATATTATTACTTTTTCTTACCTTTTCGTATTACTGTTTTTCATTTCTTATGAATGGCAACAGTAGATGATTTCTTTTTCCTTTGCAAATGGCAACACTGGTCTCTTCATTCAGGGTTCCAGGGTTCGACTGATTCGGGCATATGCAATGTTGTTTCCAGGTATTCATGTTTCCTTTATTTTAACTTCTTTATGTATGTTGTCCAAATAGAAATAATTTATAGATATCAGGGTGCGTACGCGGCCTGGAAAACCTTGAAAGTCCTTGAATTTCATTATTTTTTTCAAAGGCCTTGAATAGCCTGGAAAATTGGGATTATTTCCAAAAAGGTCTGGAAAATCCTTGAATTTCTCATTTCCAATTCAAAAACTGCAAAATTTCGGTTGTACTAGAATTCCTACGTCACGCATTACGTCACAGTCTCAAACCAGTTCTCTTTTCCCCGGCACTGTCAAGTGTCAATCACAGTTGAATTGGTTCCTCCCATTACTTGTTTTCTGCGAATGGTGGGCGTTCGTTTCGTCATTACCACGTTGTTTGCATTTTGAACGGCGCCGGCGACTAGTGTCTGCTCCTTGCGCCGGTGTGTCACGTTTCCGATATCCTGTTTTGTTTTACGTTTGCTCTACATCTCCCCATTCTCAGAGATGCCAACTTTTTTGGATTTTCCTTAGTTTGTATGGATTTTTACTTCATCTTATGGTTTTACGGACATTACTCCCAAAATTACGGAAAATCCCGTGAAATCCATACATCCCACAATTCAATTCATATTCCCTGCTTTGCTGAGAGTCCAAAATTATCAGTTTGCATCAATTTTCTTCTTCTAATGATTTCATATCAGAACAATAGACCTGATTTATTTTTATAGTGCACGTAAAAATAAAGAAATATTTTACTAAACAAATTATATTTCACTTAAATTATAAGATTGCACAATTCAGTCTTTTTTTTTTTCGGGCTTTGCTGAAAGTATACAATTGCCTTTTTCTGTCACAAACTTTTCACATACTTTTTCCATCTATCTCTGTCCCTTTATTATTGCACATTAACTTTACTAAACTAGCTTATTTTCATATTTTGGTTGATTATAAAGGTTAACTTTTTAATTATTTTCGTATGAATAGTATGATCATGAAATTGAGGTATTTTTTCTTGTGGCCGTTGCCGAGATTACGTAATCATCCTTTTCCATCGATCTCCCAGTTGTTGCATATTAACTTGACTAAACTAACTTATTTTCATATTTTGGTTGATTATAAAGGCTAATTTTTTAATTAATTTCACATAAATAGTACGATCGTGAAATTCAGTTTTTTTTTTTTTTCGCGGGCGTTTCCGAAAGTACACAATTATCCTTTTCCATTGATCTCCATCTCCCTATTGTTACACATTAACTTGACTAAACTAGCTTATTTTCATATTTTGGTCGATTATAAAGGTTAATTTTTAATTTTTACATAAACTGTACGATCATGAAATTCAGTTTTTTTTTCGCCGGCGTTGCCGGGAGTACGTAATTATCCTTTTCCATCCATCTCCATATTGTTGCACATTAACTTGACTAAACTAACTTATTTTCATATTTTGGTTGATTATAAAGGTTAATTTTTTAATTTTCATATAAATTGTGTGATCATGAAATTAATTTTTTTTTTTTCGCGGGCATTGCCGAGAGTACGTAATTATCCTTTTCCATCCATCTCCATCTCCCTATTGTTGCACATTAACTTGACTAAACAAGATTATTTTCATATTTTGGTTGATGATAAAGGTTAATTTTTTAATTATTTTCACATAGATAGTACGATCATGAAATTTTTTTTTTTTTTCGCGGGCGTTTCCGAGAGTACACAGTTATCCTTTTCTATCGATTTCCATCTCCATATTGTTGCACATTAATTGCACATTACATGATTTAGAAAAATAATTGAACAAAAAATTAGATGTAGCTAACAATACTAAGTAATATAATAACATTTGTTATGGTTTATTACTGATTCATTTTTCTATCTAATTCAGAGGTGAGGTATGGGATAAGTGTGACATAAATATTTAATTTAATGTTTTTTGTTTTCATAAATTTTTGAAAACGCTTATATCAAATTTTGTTGCAGCTGTTCAATATATGTTTTGTGTTCAATAATAAAATTTGATAATTATAGCTTTGATTTGAATTTCAACTTTTACAATAATTTCTAAGTATTGGTTAAAAATATATTACACTAGAATCTATTTTGCTTGTGTTTTGAAATTTTTCCAAATATTTTGTGTTAAAATAAAAGAATTCCAAAATTAAGGTTTTTAAATTGTACTATAGATACAAACTTAAGATAATTTTTTATATTTATTATCCCATTAATATAATATATAAACATATTTTTAAACTGTGAGAGGTATTATAAGGATGGCTTTTTTTAATTTTTGGTTTTTTTTTTAAATTGTTAATACATTCAGGTTTTTTCAAGAATTTCGGTGATAGCAGATAATTCATGCATTATGTCAATTACATAAGGTTACATCTTTTCTGTTTAGCAATATATTTTTATATTTAAAACTTCTTGCAAATTCATTAATTTAAAAAAAAACTTAAAAATGCAATTTTTGTACTGACTCAGTTTTGTGCAACGGTAAAATAGGTCCTTGATTTTTTTGTAATGTCCTTGAAAAAGTCCTTGAATTTCACTTTCAAAGAAGTGTACACACCCTGATAGATATAATCTATCTATGTCTTCAGAAACATACATATTTTGTGTTTGCTTCGTCAAAATACTTGGACCCGAAGAAGAGTTTTGACGTAGTGGACAATTCAATTTTTTAAGGCCTAGCCCTTGTCCACATGTATAGTGATATTGCTTGATTTTTTATGTTTTTCTATTATTGTTTCTATACCATTGAAATTTGTTGATTTTCTTTAACTTGATGACTCGTAATATGTATTTTTTTGCATTTGATTGAAGATTTGCTGTTTTATACTTTTATTTTGTGGGTTTTTTAGAAAGTTAGGTTTTTCGAGTTATAGCTTCTCACTTTTCTTTCATTAGACTTTCAAACTATTATTATTATTGAAATCATTTTATTTATAAGCTGCATTTGCGCAATAAATTAAATATATTTTGCATTGTCATTCTTTTTACTTAATATCTTTAAATTCTTTACATATTCATATTTGCAAAGTATCCTTCATAATTTTAACAAACTATGGTATTTATGAAATAATATATATATATATATATATATATATATATATATATATATAATGATAAAAGTTTAAAAATCCAATGAAAAAATAGAGAGGAGTTTCAACTCAAAAAACCCCAACATTACAAAATGCCTTACGAATAAAAGTATCAAACAGAGAATCATCAATCAAGTGGAAGATAAAAATGCAAACCTCTAGTCATCAAGCTGAAGACAAACAAAAAACATCAATGGAAAGGAATCAATAAAATAATATCAAATAAAATCCAAGCATGAAAACCTTACATGTGGACAAGCTCTAGGCCTAATAATGAATTGTTCATTTCGATAAAACTCTTTATCAAATCCAAGTATGTTGTAAAAATGAACATAAAATGCATGTTTCTGATATCAGTGATAGATTAGATTATATCTATAAACTTAGATAACTTAGACAACATGCATAAAGAGTGAAAAATAATAGGAAACAGGAATACCTGAAAAAACACTGCATACGTCTGATCCATTGGAGCCTTGAATAAAGAGACCAATGTTGCCAATCTCAAAAAATAAAAAGTTGAGGACTGCTGTTGCCAATCGTGAGAAAGAAATAACAGAAATGTGAAAAGACGATAAAAGGTGATATTCAACAGTAAGAACATGTAAATACATGGTAATGCTTATTCAAGAGAAAGTGGATGTCTAGCTAAAATAATATACTAAGGGGAGAATTTAAGTATAATTTATTTATATAATTTGCTAGTAATTTTAAGTTTATTATTAATATGCATAGCATGAAATTTTTTGTCAGATAATTATAAATTCTAAACATCTGATTAAGTAAATATTTCTAAACAATTGAATCGAGTTACAGGAATTAAAAGGTAATATTTTAAAGTTAAAATAGTCTTTTTTTTGTCATATAAATTAGTAACTATCCTATTAGTAGGTTCAATAATAAGATTTAAGTCTAAAAAATTTATGTTGTTACTAATAGTGGCTTCATTAGGAGTTAGTTCCAAATTATCCGGATAGAAATCTATATCTTTGACACAGTTATCTGTAAAGACTGAACAAATCAGATCATCAACATATCTGTAAATTTTATAATCTGTCGAAGTAAAAGATTTTTCATAATGATAAAGGTATAAATTAGCTAATATACTACTAATACAACTACCTTGTGGAACCCCTGAGACTTGTAAGTATAATTCAATACCTTGAAATATATAATTATTGAAAAGAACAAAGTGAAGAAGTTTAGGAAATTTGGTAAAAATAGTATGAGTAGTATGATAAGTAGTATAACCATTATATAGAGCTAAAATTACTTATAAAGATCAGAGATCTTAGTATTATTAAAAAGATCTTTAAAATCAAAAATTTGAAATCCAATTACTTTATCAAGTGATGTTAATTTATTCTTTAATTCTTTATTATTATTTAGAATAAGGTAGTTATTGCTAGAAAAACGTAAACTATCATTTATTACATTTAAATAATTTAGAAGTCATTTACTCACAGTAGTAGAGTAAGTATTATAACCACTAGTTACTGTTCTAAATTTAATAGGATTTTTATGAAATTTAGGAATTAGCACTATATAAGGAAATTTAAGAAATTTATAATTAATATTTAAATCACTATACATATTAATAATTTTCAGTTTAATACTATTAATGGAGTGTGAATCAAGTTTAAATAGACCAGGCATGCACAACCTTTTCTAGACAGTGGGCCACAAAAATTAAAAGTATCTTACCAAGGGCCAATGGTGGAACCAGAGAAGTGTGCACCTCCCCCCCCCCCCCCCCCCATCCCCGGAGAATAATAAATTTACACAAAACAAAAGTTTTACAGCAAAATAAAATTAATTGAAAAATTTGGTTAATTTAATAAAAATTCTACATCTGTCTTTGCCAGGAACCAATCCAATTAATGTGATGGCTGAGATTGAATTTTTGATATGTTTTTGATATTTGGTTTGATAGTTTTGTAGTAGCAATGCGCAAAATTGCAGAAAGGTTTTCGTCGGTCAGTCTGTTCCTGAACTTTGATTTGTTCAAATTCATCAGTGAAAAAGTTTGCTCACAAATCTATGTACTTGCAAACATTGTAGCACACTCAGATGCATTACGTTTCAAGAACGAAAATTCGTCAGGTAATGATGCATAGAAGTAAAGTATTGAGTTCTCTTTGAACTGCTCTTTGTAAATGTTTGAGCTTTGCAAGTCAATTAAACTTAGTTGCATACTTTCTGTTATTGAATTTGCTGGCACAGAAAATGGATCGCTAAATAATTCAAATTTCGTATGACATTTTTCAAATTCAGAAAATCTCTCATTGAATGACTCAAGTAAAATTTCAATTTGAGTTTCGTATTCTATCTTCATATGAGGAAATTTTTCCTTCATTTTCTTACAATACTGGAAGTGTGCAAAGTTTTTGTTTTTCAGCTGCTGTTGGAATAACGCTAATTTGCTTTTAAATGCATTTATATTGCTCACTAGCTGAGAGATTAATTGATTCTTCCCTTGTAATTTTGCTTTCAAGTCATTTAAATGACCTGTTATGTCGGTAAGGAACACCAAATCACATTGAAAACTTGCTTCTTCCAAACACCTCGTTTCCTTTCCATTTTCATGTAAAAATGTAACGATTTTATCTAATAAATCCATAAAACGTTTGAGTGCAACTCAACGACTGAGTCATCTCACTTCTGTGTGGTACACAACATCACAAGGAAGATCTTCGAATTCTGCTAAAAATTCCTTGAACTCTCTATGCCGTAATGCACTAGTCCGAATAAAGTTAATTGCTTTACACAAAAGCCTCATTAACTTCTCAAAACCCAATTCCTTGGCACATAAATTTTGCTGATGTATGATGCAATGGTATTGTAGTAGTTCTGTTTCGTGTTCTCCCAGATGTTGTTTTAGTAACGATATCATTCCATTTCTTATTCCAACTATTGACGGTGCTCCATCTGTCGTAATGCTGATAAATTTATACATATTTAAACCAGCTCCATTACGCAAGTCTAACAAACTGCGAAGAAGTTCCTTTCCAGTTGTTTGACCCTTCATTGGGAAAACTCTAAGAAGTTCCTCAGTAACAGAGAAATTTTTGTCTATACCGCGAATGAACACAAGGAGCTGAGCCACTGAGGTGTTATCAGTTGACTCATCAACAGCAAGGGAGAAATGTTCAAATTGTGTAGCTGCCTGCTTCAGTTGATCATCAATATCTTCATTCAATTGCTGCACTCTTCTTTGAATAGTCATTCTATTCAAACTTATTTTCTGAAATTTCTGTTTTGCTTCAGGACAAAGTTTTTCTGATGCAGTCATTAAACAGTCTTTCACAAAATCGCTGTCAGTAAATGGTCACCCAGATTTTGCAATTAGCTGGGTAACACTAAAGCTTACTTCAACACAAATATCCAAATAAGATGTCTGCTTCTGAAAATAGCTGGTTTGGTTAGCCAGAGACTTCTTGAGGCATTCAATTTTCCGAGAACGTTCAATTCCTTGAACTGATGAGAATGGAATGCTCTTCGTTTCGTAATGTCGTTTTACGTTATATTCCTTTGCTACCACTACTGTAACATTACATAAGAGACACATTATTGTACCATTGTTATTAACCATTGTTATTAACAGTATTTGTCCCTCCAAGAATCCTGAAACCTTCGATTTTGGAAATCACCTTTCCTTTTTTCGCTACTCATTGCTTGATTTTACTACTTAGCACTGTAACTGCATTATACGCCTTCGAAATGCTAATATTTTGCTCTGTGGGGAAATGCAAATAGAAGTAAGAAACATGTGATACTCAAGTTTAGTGCTGCGACAATATTGAAGAAATGAGATCCACAATAAAGCACCGCCTGCTGCCAATAGGAAGAGAGAAAATAAACAAAAGGAACTTTGATGCCAAATTGGTGATTCAAACAAAGCGGACAGGGAGAAATCAATTTATAGCTACAAAGCCATGTGGCATTTGGCGTGCTTCCAACTTCACTTGAGTTAGAAAGAAGGGGTTTTTTTCGCTAGTTTTAGCAGCATTGTTTGTGAAACAAATGGAAATTAAAAACATCGATGTTGGCAATTTGAAAAATGAAAAAAAAATTTAAAAATGAATAAGAAAAAATTATATATCTTTTTTTGTTTATACTTAAAAAAAATTATGATTTTGCCAGCGTAATGGCGGACCAATTCGACGACCCTCGCGGGCCACTATTGGCCCGCAGGCCATAGGTTGTGCACCTGAAATAGACTATTGTTATTTAAATAATCTAACAGAAATTTATGTAGAATTTTTTACAGATAATAGCATAATTATTAGAGGCTTTATCAACATAAGTAGTAACAAAATATCTAAATGAATTTCCACATATTAAATGCCTCTAAAGGCAGAGCGTATTTGAAGCTAATTTATAAATATATTTATCAAGGTCAAAATTGATTGACTTTAGAACTTTAAAAGAGTTATAACAAGATGGTAACCTGAATTTTTGTACCAAATGACATAATGGTTCTTAACTTTTCGTCTTTAACTATTGCTAAGTTTCCTGTAACGATATGGCCGAAGTGTGGATTTATATAGTCAGCATATTCGTCTACCTTGCAAATACAATCATTATCTACATTTAACATGGAATCTTTATCAATAGAGAGAGATTGTGAAATTTCATTGTAATTAAAAATAGTTCTACCAATCAAATTGTTGTATTTAAAAGTCTTAGTAACATTTAAATCCTCAATAGGCAATAAGTGTTTGAATTTGTAAAAAGTAGACCCAAAATTTATAGAATTATAATTTGGATGTTTAAAAGATATCACACAATAAGAATTAGTAGGCGTATTATTATTATGAAATTGATTAAGTTTTATTTTTAAATACTTTGATCTAGTAATGAGCAAACCATAGAAAATATGATTAAAATATTCATTAGTTAGATTTAATTTTAAGAAAATAGCATAAATATTAAATGCTTTTTCTTAACCGCAAATACCCAAGATTTTATTAATTTCCATTGATAAATGCTGTTAAGTTGATGATGTAAACTTTTAATCTCAGCTTTATAATCATGAACTATGGAACTTCCCTTGCCTCTTTTAAATCTTTTAAGATTATCTGAGTTTATATTATTTAAATAGGGTTTCAAAAATAGGTGATTAAAAATAGAATATTGATTATCTACAAAGTTATTTTCTTAAAGTTATTTTTTACAATATTACCATTTAGATGTAATTGATTTAATCCATATGGAAAAAAGAGTACAATTTGATTTAATGTAAAAGTTTTCGAAAAATATTCTATCAGCTGTATTAGTTTTTATATCCAAAATATGTTTAGCAATATTTTCAAAACCATGTTTAGCAAAATGTTTATATTCTATTTTATTAGATGTAGGAAGAAAATTATTGAGGATATATTTTTTGACGTGATCTCTGTGAACATTCATTAGTAAATGGATGAGATTGCTAGTTTGTCCTATATAAGATATATTACAAATGTTACACGAAAGTCAATAAATGCAATTAAGAATTTTACAGAAAGGCATATGGCCATTTTGGTTAAGCACTCCATAAGATAATAAATTTCACTTTATATGAAATGAATGTACTATTTATTGTGTGAAAAAAGAAACATAAAATGAAACTGAATGAGCTTTAGATTGGCATAAACAATTAATTTGGTTTTCCTTGTCGGTCTCAAAATTACATCAATATCAAATTGGTAAACTCTCTGTAATAGATATGTATTAATAATTTAATTCACACCACAAGTTATTCAAACCAATGTCCCATACTGACTTTTGTATTTAATTTTGCATTAAGATATAGGTTCCCAACCTGCACAGTATGCTTCCCTGGGGATCACTCCTTAAGAAGTATATTTTAAAGGGGTGTTATGTTCTATGGGGCGATAAAAAGGCATTTTGGTATGATCTGGATATTATATCCTCTGTACCTCTATAAACTCTGAAAATGGTTCAATACTAAATAATGTTTAATTTATGTCTTAAAATAAAATATTTATGAATGTACACAATTTAAAACATGTGCACACATGCACACATTATGTAATCTTCAACTCTTCCCCCCCCCCCCCCCCCTCCTACACACACACAAAATTTACTTGAGAATGGGACACCATACCCTGTCCCTGACTTTGCCTTTTATTGTCTTGTCATCAGCAGATGTTTTTCAATTGATGCTGATGAATAAACCTGTTATCCTTATCATTATGAAGAAAACTTATTTTACTTTCTAAACTGATTGTCATTACTTTATTTATAAGCTGTAATGAAGTAAATATCTTTCCATAAGTAAATGTTTTACAGGAATACTTGTGCAACAAAATTTAATCACTCTCAAGGCAGACTTTAGTGATGTGCAAAAAGAATGGACAGTATTGTTTGTGTTTTTGGCACAGTCTTTGATCATGGGGTCTAATTTCTGTGTACAAATTAAAATTCTTTGACCACAGATTATTATACCTGCTTGACCTGATTTTTCAAGTTTTTTTCCCCTAATGTGTAAATATTTGTTTAAGTAATTATTCTATTTTTGTATATGTATGTGTATGTGAATAAATTTCAGCAGAATTTTTCTTCCATTGAAACTAAATCAATTTTGACAGGATAAATAAGAAAAAAAACCTTAAGTTTTGTAAGTAAAATGTATTTAGTATTGTAATATATGTTCTTGCAAATGTTGGATTTTGTAATTCCTTATCCAATAACTCTTTTAGGCTTTATTTGATATGGCTCCAAAATACATTCTAGAACATTTCCTTGAATCAGAGTTGTTGATAAACATTACAGAACATGAGGTAAGGGTATAGTTAATTTCTCCATAAATAACCATATTCATATTTGCAGAATTGTAAAGTGTGATATATCCTTAAAATCAGTCTGTTTAAAAATATACCTTTCAGATTAGTTTATTTTTGCCATTTGCAGGAATAGGTACTGTCCCACTCCCGTGAGTTGGCATTTGGGCCACATGGTTTTGGAAAAGTCCATTAATTAAATTTCATAGCAGGTAGAAATGTACGAGGGTCATTTCTACCTGCTATCAAATGCCACACTGAAATTTTTGAGATACGGCTAAGTGGTACAAGTTAAACCTACCAGCTCTTAGGAGTGTTCAAAGTACTCCCCTCCAACATCAATGCATCTTTGCAGGCAAATTTTCCAAAGATTAAATGCTTCAAACCATCCATTTCTTGGAATCGATGAAACATATGCTTTTATAGCCTCATCAATCTCATCTTTGGAATAAAAACGAGGCCCACGTAATTTTTTTTTTTTTTTTTTTTTTTTATTATTATTATTATTATTAAAAAATAGCCAAAAGTCACACATAGCCAGCCAGATCAGAAGAATAGGGTGGATGTTCTATCACTTTGATGTTTTCTTGTTCATGAAATTCGGCTGTCATTCTTGCTGAATGAGATGTTTTGTCATGGTGAAGCATGAGTCCCCTAACATTCACTTCCTAAAGAATTTCTGGAAGACACTTAGTGGTGTACCAGTTAGCTGTAACTGTCTTCTGTCCCTCTAGCTTTATGGCTTTGACCAGCCTGTACTTCTGAAGAACACGGCATACATTACTTTTTTCATTGCTCGTTGTCTTTTCACCATTGTTGCTTTGGGGTCATCTTCAAAGACTCATACTTTACTTTCTTGATGTGTTGGAACGTCAGAAAATGGTATGTATGTTTCATCACCAGTTATGATTTTAGAAATAGTGAGGTGTCCATCATCATTAAGTAATTTTAGGGTTTCTTAAGTGATTCTGACATGTTCCGCTTTTTGGTGTCCTGTTAAATTATGGGGGACCCAACAACAAACTAATTTTTTCATATGCAGTTCTTCATGAATAATTTTATATATAGCTGTGGATCCAATGTTAAGTTCCTTCTGTATCATTTGGTAGGTACAGCGATTATCATCGATTAACATTTTTCGAATGGCCGACACATTTTCTGTGACTACAGCTGACAAAGGTCTTCCTGTGTGTTCTTCATCCAGGAGAAAATGTTGACCTCCTCTGAACTCTGTAAACCATCTGAACACAGTGGCACGAGATAGAGCATCATTTTCATATGCTAATTGTAGACATTGGAGACATTCTTCGGGATTTAGCCCCACTTTAAAATCTTAGAAAATTATAGCTCGATAGTGCTCTCACGTCTATTCCATTTTCTTTACTTTCAAAATTTATTCTACGATAGTGAAATTGTAATTGTTTTTTTCTAGCTCATATTGTCTGCCCCTGTCTCAAAAATTCCAGTGTGACCCTTGTATTAGGAAGAACAAGCTTTCATAAATGGCACCTTTAGTATGAATTCTGACATTCAGCATATTGTTTATTTTAGTATTTAGGGTCTGGTGATCTTGAGCAGTTTTGAGCTCAATTAAACCAGCTGAGTTTGATTCCTAATCAAACTCAGCTAGTTTAATTTAAAAATATTCAAAGGTCTTCCTGTGTGTTCTTCATCCAGGAGAAAATGTTGACCTCCTCTGAACTCTGTAAACCATCTGAACACAGTGGCACGAGATAGAGCATCATTTTCATATGCTAATTGTAGACATTGGAGACATTCTTCGGGATTTAGCCCCACTTTAAAATCTTAGAAAATTATAGCTCGATAGTGAAATTGTAATTGTTTTTTTCTAGCTCATATTGTCTGCCCCTGTCTCAAAAATTCCAGTGTGACCCTTGTATTAGGAAGAACAAGCTTTCATAAATGGCACCTTTAGTATGAATTCTGACATTCAGCATATTGTTTATTTTAGTATTTAGGGTCTGGTGATCTTGAGCAGTTTTGAGCTCAATTAAACCAGCTGAGTTTGATTCCTAATCAAACTCAGCTAGTTTAATTTAAAAATATTTCAGTAATATTTATAAAGAGTATTTAATCATTATTAATTAAATTTTAGTAATTTAATTAATTTTAAATATATTATGTCTAAGCATTATCCTTGTTTGTGGGCCACCATTTGGACAATTCTGCATTACAGCTTCGATTTCATGACCAAGTTATCTGAGGAATGGTAGTATCCCCCCCCCCCCCCCCAAAAAAAAAAAAAAATACTAGATACAAGACTGCCCATAGGAGCACCATTAGTTTGCAAAAATATTTTGTCATGGAAACCACAATAATTGGTCTCTGCTACCATTTTCAATGCAGAAATAATTGTCTCAATGGATGAACTGAAAATCTTATTACATTGCAGTTTTTTGGCTATAATACCAATAGCAGTATGGATGGGGTATTGGGGAAAAGCACAACATCAAAACTGTGAAACATGCAATTGTGGATGAAATTTGTACTAAAAAGACATTGAAAGCTTCAGTAGAATTAATAGAAGAAATATGAGTAGCAATAAATGACTTAAGAAACAAAGCTAATGTTTTTTCTTAGAAATAAGTGGGGCCATTACATTTGGAAACAATAGGGTGCATAGAATGGTTAGCTTTATGAAGTTTTATTTGGCCAAAAATTTGAGATAATTGATGAGAAACACAGAAAACAGCGGTTTTAATATTAGGGGGAGACAAAGTAGTTTTTTAAGTTTGACAAGGTGAGAAATAATAGAAGTAATGTTGTTGTTGAGACCCAGACCTTCTGACCTACTACAAAGGTGTAGAAGTAATGTGAAATTTCTTGACAGGTTTACATGTTATCTCGGCAGTATTGCATGAAGTCAACATAATCATCAGTAGTGATGAGAACAAACTGTTTAGTTTTGTCCACAAACAAAATCACTAAATCGGAACAAGATCTGAGCTTATAAAGTTTAGCAAGTTCAACACCAATAGAACTGTCGGTTTTACAGTTTTTCTGAAAATTAGTGATGAATTGAAACATTAAAACTGTCACATTCCTTATGGGAAATGGACAACATGAATTAAAGCATCCTCCACAGGAGGGATAAGAGCCACGCTCCCAAGACAGAACACTGAACCAGTAAGACTAAGTGTGAGGTTTTATTGAAGAAAGAAAAAGGTTTAGGGAAAGTAAGAAAAATGAAAATAGGTGGTTTTAAAGAGATAAACTCATGGCAGGAATATTTAAGCCATATCGGCCATTAAGGATATGCAAATTTTATTTGCAGGTTTAGCTGGATATAAAAGCACACTATGCCTTTTTCTTGCCATATGCCTCTGACGAATGGCATTTTATGCATGAAAGCAGATAGTTTTTTATATTTAAATTTTAAATGTACTGGCTTAATATCTAAAAGCCAACATTTTTTAATTTAAAACAGTCAATACAGATCACAGGCAAACAAAGTAAGTTAAATAGAGTGCCAACAGAATATAGTTAAAAGGCTAGAATTTAGAATTTGAAGTGTTTATGTGAAAGTTTCTTAGAACTGAAATAGACATAATTGAAATTATTTTTTAACTCAAAATAAAAATTCCAATAAAGCAATCTGTAGAAGGAATAGCTACATTAGTAAAAGGCATCCTAGTATGCATATACATCAATTTAAAATGCTAATTCTTAACCTAGAAAATTGTGGGAGTTAATGGAAATTAATGATCTTGGGGTGTACCAAAAAATTTTTATTATTTTCAAAAAACCAACCTCAAACATTAAGTAACTTGTTTGTATACCTATACACTATTAGAATGTGAATTCCCAATGCTGAAAATTACTGTTTTTTAAAAGTTAATTTTGTTAACTGAAACTTTGTATGCCATCCAAGCAATTACCAGACTGAAAAGTGTCATCGTAGACTGTGCATGCAAACAGATGCCTAAAATATGGATTAACTACTATATAATATCTTATAGTTGTAAAAGGTGTGGATTGCATCAAAGGTGGTTCTGTATGGCAGATGTATTATTACAGGGTTTAGCGGGCTAGCAGAACACATATTTTTAGTTTGCTTGTTTTTAAGAAATGATTGCTAAAGAAGTGACTACAATAAAATAATCTCTCTCATTTTACATTAAAATTCATGAAGCTCATGTGTAAATAATTTTGAATAAATGCACTCTAGGATATAATTATAGATATATAATTCAAATCAATAATGAGTAAATCATTAAAGATAAATAAAAAAAATTGATTCATATTGATGTTATCATAATTATGTCAATTTAACCTTTTTAATTTTAAAACTTTCTTAAGATATACTTCTGATTTTTTGAAATTGTTATGTCTGCATTTTCTTTTTTGCAAAGAAATATATTTCTTTTACATTTACCTAATTTTATGATTTATTCCATTATTTTGCAGTTAGTTCCAGAGCATGTAGTCATGACACCTGAAGAAAAATCTGAACTTCTAAGCAGATAGTATCCTTTAATACTTTTTATTATGCTTCTCAAATCATTTTCACATTTAAATTGAATCATTCAAACTGTTGAATGATTGATGATCATAAATTATGCATCTGGTACTCTCCGAAATGCATGTGTACTCCTCAAAATTTTACATTGCATAAAAATTTGCATTGTGATTTTTTGAACTAAAATTTAAATTTTTCTCCCAATTTGTTTTTTTCTTTTAATATTTTATTTCCTGTACATATATTTCCAATTTCACCTTATACCAGAGCTTGCCCTAGATTTGTAAAATTGCAAGTTAGATTGACTTATATATCAAAAGTATCAAATCAAACTTTAAATTTGTGAGTCATATTTTGCTACATTTTAACAGTTATAATTTTAATTTTAAAATGGTGAGTAATACTGATCTCACAAATGTATACCTCGCAACAATAATGTAATAAATTTTTGAAACAATGAATTAAAACTTTTGTTAAAGTTATTTACCATAATTATTGCACTTTAAATATTATTATGAAATAGCCAGATAGAAAAAACTAGCAAAGGTAATAATGGGAGTGAGTTTTGCTAGTCATATTTGACTCACTTTTTTTAAACAGCAAGTTAATTTAGTTTAAAATGGGCTGATTGATGCAGCAATTGCAAATAGATGCCACTTCATATGGAATTCCATTTAAAAATATACTACAAAATATTTTGCATTGATACTTTAATAAACGTTTTTTTAATATTAAAACATGGTCATGGCATTACTCTTATTTAGTATGCTTATGTGATAAAATTTTTGTTACTAAATAGTCCATATGCTATTTCATTGTTACTGCTTATTAATAAAACTAGTTTTTATTGTTTTTCTTGTAGTATAAATATTATAAGAAAAAATACTATTTATATATAACATATATATTTGTAAGAGTATTGCAGTTTTTACAAGAAATATAAGAAAATGTTTTATAATGTTACCATATGGATTTTTAAATATACTCTCTATTTTGAAAAATTACTTCATAAATTTTTGTAAAAGAGTAATAAATTCTTTGTGGCAGTTTCTGTCACTGACCTATGTTCTCATTTTATATATTGGTACAACATTGCTGTTGGTGTATTATTAGGGTACAAGATCTATGTAGCTTAAGCTGTATTCAAAGCTACATGAACAGGGGCAAAATACAGCCCATAACCTTCTATATGTCCAGTAAAGTCACAAAACATTAGATACAATGAAACAGCAAATAAATGCTCAATTTATTCACAAAAATAAAGAATTTGTTCTCAAAACACCAATGTATTCACTGTTACTGGTATCATGTAACATAGTTCGCTGAACAATGAAAATCTTTATATACCCTCTGAGAAAAAACTTACTCGTCAAACTTATTTTTTTTTTCTGTAAAATATAACTTGTTTCAGGTAAAAAACAAAATACAAAAAAAAACCCAATACATTTTCTTGGTGTACCTTTTAGTGTATATACCCCACTTTGAAGCCCACTGGTTTAATGAATGAATTGGAATATATTATTTGTTTTTGTGATATGAGATATATTTTCTTAATGATATTAAGCAAACTAAAAGAAAATCAATTGATGAGAATTCAAGCTGGTGATCCAGTAGCAAGGTACTACGGACTAAAAAGAGGCCAGGTAAGTAGTTATTTGTATATATAAAGAACAGTCTTCACTCCCTTGTTCCATTATAATATCTCCCAAATCTTGAGTTGGAAATCTCGTTTATTTTACAAAAAATCACTTAAGAATGGATATTTTTATAACCTACCCCCAAAAAGGTGAGATAATCAAGCAGTATGATCGATCCAATGAGTGTGCATTAGTTACTATCAGAAGGTACTATTGTTGATTTATTCATTATTAGCAAGGTGGCCAGGAATAAAGCAAGTATGTAGGTGGTAAACCAGCCATTGGTTTATTTATAGCCAGCTCAGTAATGAATGAAGAAATGGTATATTCTCCACTAGATTTCACCAAAAATGCATAATTACGTGTCTAGTATGCACCGATATACCTGTTTATTACTCTAAATTTCATCAGTGCATAAAAAAACGCATAATATTTCTACTTTGTTTTAATTGCTATATATATATATATATATATATATATATATATATGTGTGTGTGTGTAATATAGGTTACAATAGTCCAGGGAAGAGACATTTCATGTTGCCAACAATCTACTTTATTATATGACATTCGAAACAGATATAGTTACATAGGCTGGCCAAGCTCCGGCAACTAGCTCTCAAGAAATCTCAATGCAGTCTGCATTTGTTCACACAATGTACAGTTACAGCAGAGGGGGAGGAATATAAGGATATGGGAAACATGCTGCCTTCACATTCTTTATGCTTTAAAAATGTGATGGAGAAGCAGTTTCATATGGGAAAAGTTTACTCAAAGGTTAAGATCAGTGACCATATGTGGTATGGTCGAGGAAAAGAGAAAGTGCTGGCAGACATTGTTAATATTAATGTATTAGTGACGTGGGATAGAATTTAATGTAGTTGCAATACATGCTTGGCATGAAATAGGAATTTGGAATAAGAATTATGAAAGAAAAGGGCACTTAATTGGGGAAAGCTTAAAATTTCTGTATCATATCCCCCCTTCCAAAAACGAAAGTCTTAGGCATAGACACACTTCATGCCCAAGGCTCCCAGGGATTGATGGCATCATTCCGATTCTTCTTCAGAAGGGAATTGAAGTACTTGCTCCCATTCTCTAGAGAGCCTATATTGCCTTTAGACATGTGCCGTCTGCCTGGAGGCATACCAAGGTAATCTTTATTCCAATGATTGGCAAAGAAAATTATTTTGAGGCCAAGCCTTTCAGGCCTATTAGCCTTACGTCTTTTCTTCTAAAGACTATTGAAAAGCTTATTGACAGGTATATTAGGGAAGAGATTCTGGCTTCAATGCCGCTGTCAAACTCTCAACATGCCTATCAACCAGATAAATCTGCTGATACTGCCCTTTACAGTCTCTCCTTTATACTGGAGAGAAACTTAAATGCTAAGGAAATTGCCTTAGCTACTTTTCTTGACATTGAAGGCGCTTTTGATAAAGTGCCCATTGTCACCATCCTACGATAAGGAAAGGTGTCGATATGACGATCTCTTATTGGATCAAGAATTTGTTATCTAATAGGTACATCTGTGCATCTTTACTTGGTGATAATATGACCGTGCATTCTTTGGCAGGCTGTCTGAAGGGAAGTGTCCTTTCACCAATTCTTTGGTGTTTAGTTATAGACTCTCTTTTGGAGAACATAACTAATTCTAGTGTATCCTGTGTCGGATATGCTGTGATGATGATGTAATCATTTTTAGAGGCAAGTTTGGTAATACTGTCTCTGACATGATGTCCTCTGCTCTTAGGAGTGTTGAGTCATGCTGCAAAAATGCAGGTCTCTCTGTTAATCAGCAAAAGACTGCTATGGTTGCATTTACAAGAAAACGTATTCTTAATCAGACATTTGCTTCTTTGGTCAGAAGCTTATTTGCTCCAAGGAGGTAAAATTCTTAGGAATTTACTTTGATATGAGTCTCAATTGGAAGAGACAATTTGAATGCTGCATAACTAAAGCCAGAAGAATTTTCTGGTCATGTGGAAATGCTATTGGAAAAACTTGGGGATTGAATCCCAAAGCTATCCATTGGATTTACTCTATGGTAATCTGTCCCATCATTACCTATGGCTCCATTATATGGTGATCTAGAATTAGATGTGAAACTGCTAAATTAGAATTAATTAGACTTCAAAGGATGGTGTGTATTGCTATCTCTGGATGCATGAAAACCATTCCTACTGCAACTCTTGAACTTTTGCTTGGATTGTACCCACTCTACATGCACATTGAAGCTGAGGCTGTCATATGCATGAACAGATTTAAGTATCGGAAACACTGTAAAAATTGCTCAAAGTATTTATCTTGGAGTAATCTAAACAGTAATGTTATAAATCATCCTTATTTCCATATGCCATCTGATGGCATTCTTGTCAGATATACGTTTGGCAAGCCTTATGAAATTAGGTCCCTTCACTGGATAACTGGAAGAGGACTCCTACCTACAATAAGAAGTGCATTGCATTGTGTGGTACACTGATGGCTCCAATCACTGGTGGTGGAGTATGCTGTCCGGATGATGGTACAAAACTATTTTACCCTCTTGGCAGCTACGCTACTGTCTTTCAGGCTGAGGTCTTTGCTATTCTAATGTGTTGTAGAATTTGCTGTGACAGAAATTACAGGAGCAACCAAATCTTTCTGCTCTGATAGTCAGGCTGCTCTTATGGCTTTAGAGAAGTCTACTATGACATCATCCTTTGTCTGGGAGTGCTATACTGCACTTTGTAAGATTGCTAGCAACAATCAAGTCATACTTTACTGGGTGCCTGGACATTCAGGCATTCCAGGTAATGAAATGGATGATGAGTTGGCTAGAAAATGTTCAAGCACACCTTTTGTTGGCCCTGAGCCAGCTTTGGGTGTTTCTAATGAACTGACTAGAAGAATTATCTATGACATCTCCAGAAGACTTCAGTGCAAGAACTGGTGTAATACACTGGTGGAACATTTCAATATAAAATGAAAAGTAAAATTTATAATATAAAAAGCAGTAAAAATATAAATATTTACAAACCTGAGAACTGTAAATATTTCGTATATTTATAGTAATAATATGAAGATTCTTTCCCTAAGGGCCAAAGGCAGGCGAAAGAACTAAACTGTAAGTGCCCTAGTATGCGTCGAAAGGAATTATTCAAGCTCAGTCGAACTGGCATCAGAAGGGTTGTTGGGCTCCTTACTGGGCACTGCACCCTTAAAAGACACCTAAATATTATGGGTGTCATTAAGGATTTGCTTTGCAGAGGCTGCAATTATAGCGAAGAAACCGTCACACACATACTCTGTGAATGTAAGGTGTTCTCCTCCCATAGGTTCGAACACTTGGGTCGACATGTGATCGAACCCAGAGAATTGCATGACATTTCTGTCAAATGCCTGCTGATTTTTGCTTCGGCTACTGTCTCTTTTCTTTAGAGACTTTTTCATTTCAGGGGATAGTACAATAGACCTCTGGTCGCTGTGGTGGGCTCTTTTGGAGCCACCCACCTTCATATCATTCATTCATGCCCAAGGCTTTTCAAAGTATAACATTTCAGTATAGAATCAGAAGTAAAATTTATAATATAAAAAGCAGTAAAAATATAAATATTTACAAACCTGAGAACTGTAAATATTTTGTATATTTATAGTAATAATATGAAGATTCTTTCCCTAATTACAAATAATTCTCAGACAAATGATACAGTATGATAATAGTTCAATAAATTATTTTTTTATTCTATGTTGTGTAAATGTGATGAATTAGTTTTTTTATTAAAAAAAAAAAAAAAAAAAAAATGTAGAGTTCCTTGATCAGGGGAACTTGCACAGACCATTCACTCTTCTCACAGTGTTAAAGTTTGTGTTGATGTGCTTGATGGGATCCCATAAATTTATAAAATACCCAATAATAAAATAATTCAAGAAATTCAACAATTAAATATTAATTCCAAGGTTATATGTGATTAAAGATGATTTTTAAATACTTAAATGAAATTGCATGTACTTCATATAATATCCTACTGTGTGTTTAAATATAAGTTCAAAATCTCATCAAAATACATATTTACTTAATAATTCCATTAGTTAAACTGATTATAATATATTTATACAATGTTAAGTGTACTGATCCCAAGTTTAGTGCATCCTGACAATAACTCCCAAGTGGTTTCATTATTGCCATTCATTTGATAAACCCACAAGACCAATTGACTTCTTGCTCCAATTATAATAAATTACAATTCAAATATAACACTTTAAAATAAAATAATATTTAAACTTTTCAATGAATATAAAATAAGTATTTGTTGACAATCTAAATCTTTATTCACACAATTGTCTTCAATTCTATATATCAAGAATGTACACTGTAATATTTATCTATATCAAAATTTTCATTATTTACATTTTAAATCTCGCTTAAATCTTCAACTCATTTTTCCCACTGCATGCACAATCGCTGTTGACTCCTGTAACATAGTCTATAATAGTCCAGGAAAGAGACATTTCATGTTACCAGTAATCTACTTTTTTGTATGACTCTCGAAACAGATATAGTTACATAGGCCGGCCAAGCTACCGCGACCAGCTCTCAAGAAATCTCAATGCAGTCTGCGTTGGTTCACACAATGTGCAGTTACGGCAAAGAGGGAGGAATATGAGGATATGGGAAACATGCTGCCTTCGTGTTCTTTATGCTTTAAAAATGTGATGGAGAAGCAGTCTCATATGAAAAAGTTTACGCAGAGGTTAAGATGAGCCAACAACCGTACCATGCTGAAAACACCGGTTCTCGTTAGATCACCGAAGTCAAGCAGCATCGGGCGCGGTTAGTACTTGGATGGGTGACCACCTGGAAACACCGCATGCTGTTGACACATTTTGGGTGCGGTAGCTCAGTGGTTTGTGCACTGGATTTGCACACTGCCACAACTGCCGCCGTGTTCATGCGGAGTACGATCACATTAAACATGTGGGTCTGTAAGTCCTTCTGAGAGGTTGGTGGTAGGGGAAGGAGGGTATGGTCCCTGTGGATGCCTCCCCTACTGGGTTCTGGTCTAAATTGGGTGACACTTCCCGGCCGTCCAAACGGTTACCTTACACCTTTCTGGCAGGTCGGACAGTCTGGATCTCAACAACAACAGCAGAGGTTAAGATTAGTGACTATATATGGTATGGTCGTGGAAAAGAGGAAGTGCTGGTAGACTTTGTTAAATTTAGTGGCGTGGAATAGAATTTAATATAGTTGCAATACGTGCTTGACATTAAATAGGAATTTGGAATAAGAATTATGAAAGAAAAGGGCGCGTTATTGGGGAAAGCTTAAAATTTCTGTATCATATATATATATATATATATATATTATTTGTAAGGCATTTTTTAATGTTGGGGTTTTTTGAGTTAAAACTTCTCTCTATTCTTTCATTAGATTTTCAAACTTTTATTATTATTATTATATGTATTATATATATATACACACACAGTGTGTCCCAAAAAGATTGAAACGCACTTTAATTCTTTTCCTGTTAGAGATAAGTGGGCAATGTAAATTGCAAAAATGTTGAAAGTAAGGTAGAAAATAAGACTACGTTAATGAAATAGTCCTCCCATTAATTTTCAAAAAGTTACACTTTTTAAATTTTTATGTGACTACCTTAGACAAATTTGGTCAATCAGAAAATTTTTATTTTTAATACAACAAGATCATTAAAAAAACCCCGCATATCTGTATCTTCAAAATCAACTGAATTATGATAAAGGTCGGGTTTGATGGCTGAGCATGTAATGCCAAAAACAAAATATGTACTGTCTGGCCCAGGCTGACCATGTATTTCATAGGCTACATAATGATGTTCTTTGGAGAATCTTGTAGTATGATACCTAACTCGTTGTAGAAACTATTATGATTGCTTCATACTGTTTGTCATACTCTCTCTCATTGGGTATTTTAGTTTGGTTGAGTTTATTTATTCTTTAAAATTAGGGAAGATGTGTTCTTGAGTGGCCCTAAAAACATCTGTGTTCTTCGTTCCTAATTTGTACTGAACAGGGGCATCGAAATTTGACAATATTTTGCAGTTTATAAGATTGGGTCCTTGAATTACTTGCGGGAATATGACACTGGTATGGATACTGGATGTTCAGAAAATATTTTGACTGTTCCTTTAGTGTTGTGTCAAAAAATTTTGCTGTTACACAGTTTTAGGCTATTAGTTGCACATATTTTGTGGGGACAACATCCTATTGTGGCCTTCTGTGGTCTGCAGATGTTAAAATGTTTACTTTCTCATCGTACAAGTGCCCTCTGAACATGAAAAATGAGTTGAAAAGAATTTCCTTTACTAATCATTACTACTTTAACATTGAACTAAAAGTGCTTTAAACTTCAAAATTCTGAAAGTTATTGAATATTTTATCTAAAATGTCATGTTCTATGATAATACTAATATCCCCGTTTATTAAAAATATTATATCCCCATTTAATTATCCTGTTAATTTAAAATTACTCCTCAAATTTTAGGAAAGGAGTAAATATGCTCATCAAAGAATTATTTATAGCAACCTCTAATCTCCACCATCTCTCAATGTTTTGAATTCCAACATAGTAACTTGGTTTGACCTTGGCTGAGTATCTCACTATTCAATTTCTTTTACGTCTGTTGCATTTTAATCTAATGCCATCTCCTGATATATTTTTATTTGATTTACATATTAAGGATATTAATTTTTGGATGCATCGGTGCCAAGCAGTCTGGTAATACACATTGAAATTTTTGCCTAACTTAGGAGTACATTCAAATTTAAATTATGACCATTTACCGAATCCATTTGTTCTCATTGTGTTCTTAGAATCTACAGGGCAAGTTTTCAAAATTTTATATTTTAACAAAAGAAACATTTCATAAATTCTGTCTACCACAGCTCTGTTTAGCCATGCCGTGTCAACTGCTGGGCCATTTAAAAATTTAAGTAATGCTTAAGACAAATCAAAGGTGGAATGTTGTACATGAAAAAGTAGTTGGATGAATGAACTTTCAGTTGCGAAATTTTCACAATGGGTTCAGCTTGCACTGTTATAATTTATCCAGTACTTTTAACTATAACTTGTATAATAATAAATAACCTTATGCACAGATGTAACTACTTTATTTTTAAAGAAATTCATACTTTTCTTTTATTTTAGGTTGTCAAAATCATCCGTAATAGTGAAACAGCTGGACGATATATCTCTTATCGACTTGTTGTATGATTCATCTCTTCCATTAATGTAATAATAATGTATATACATATAATGAATTTTTTACTATTTCTGATTTACTGCATAAAATAAAATGTGGAAGAAAATCTAATTATACCTTTTTTCGTTTTTGCATGTGATTTTAAAAGCATGAGTAAAAAAGAATTATTTTAAAAATGTTTTTAGATAGATTTAATATAAAGAGAATAACATATGCTAATGTGGGAGGTTCTTGAATATTAGCTATATTTTAAAATAATACTTTACGACATAAATTTGATGCAAACTTTGAAACACAGATTTCTATTGCAATAACTAATAACTTCAGTAATAGTTTAATGGGTACCAAAGTTGCATTTAAATATGATAAACATGAAAATATTATTTTGTATTTTGCAGTGTTTTCCAAACTGTTTCATAAAATGTAATATAAATTTGCATTTTTATTTTTGCAATGGTACTTAACACAAGCTATTGACCAGAAATACAACACAAGATAGTGAGTATAGCAACTAAGGACAATATATGAAACAAACATAATTCAAAGACTTCTTTAATGCTTCCTCATTAAATAGAAGGAAGAAAAGTGAAAACATCAAGTTTACTTTGAGGGTAGATGTTTGGTAAAAAATGTTCAGAGGCATTGTGAGAAAAATCAAATTGCATATAATAAAGAAAGTGTTTTCTTTATCATTCATTTACCCATAGACCATGATTTTTCTACTATTCATAAAGGGATGGGTGGTGGATGATAAAAGACCATGTTTTCTCGTAAAAAACATGCTGTGAAAAACATCTAGTTTCAATTTAAATCTAGACAATATCAATGAAGTGAAGTATAAATATGCAATAAATACAAAAGTATAGATATTTTGCTGAAATAAAATTGTACAATTTACTATCTTATATTATTATAATTATGGTAATATGGGATTTTCGTCCTTGAAATCTTTAACGGCTAGTCTTAAAAGTATGGATCTATTTTAGATCTATATTGTCTTTACTGAAATTCAACATTTAATTTTCTTACATTGTATAAAGCAGAGGTTCAAAAAATCCAACCCATATAAACTTCATATTCATCTAGTTTAAAAATTTAGAAAACACTATTCAGCTGGATGTTTTACTCCAGATGAAGTTGCAGTTTTGCTCCAAATTATTTGTTTTTTCTACTTGTGGTAAAATAATACTTTTCTATCTGGCCAAATGTCAAAAAAGCATATGATGTAAGAGATAGCATCAAAATTTCTAATTCTAATGTACATATTAATTTATTTTGAAATGCATTTTGTGGTCTTAAATTTTGAAGTTAAACATTTTTACTTTCTTATAATAAACTATAGAAAAAATATTATTTTTCAAAGAAACAAATTTGAAACTTAGACAAAAAATCATATTTTAAGACTTTATTAACAATAGAAGCACCAAGAGGTCATTTTTGGCCATTTTCAATTTTTGAAACTGTGTCAAATTTTACACCAAATAGCTAGCTATCACTATGAGTATGAAGGACTTTCCTAACTTGATGTTCTTATTATAATTCCAATTTTTCTATTTTATAATTTATTTGTGAAAATTTTCAAAATTCTATCTATAGTATTAACTGGTCATAAATGACCGCTGTTTGTCGATTACACAATTTTCCTGTGGTGTTTAAATTTCTACATCATAATGTATTTACAATATATATGTCCTTTTGCTACCGCTAAAATTTTAATACTCAAAACTTTATATTTGTGTTATTTTACACATTGTAATTTAAATAAAGTGTATTGAGTTATAGTAGAAACAAAGGCTTTTGTGTCAAAGAAGCTTCAGAATATACCATCTGATGATTTAATGGACAAAGAATGCCATGCTGTCATTCAAGTGGAGTAAGGTATTCAAAGCATAAGACCATGCAATCGCTGATAGTACCAAAAATAATCACGTAAAAATAAATCTTTTACTAAATGTTTCATGTGTAAAAATATGTTCTGTGAATCTCATTCTGGGTCAAAAATTACAATTGTAAGGTGTATATGTAACAATTGTTGAAATATAGAAATATTTTATGTAAAATAGAGAAATATTGTATACCAAAAGATAAAGACCTTGTACCGGATAATGCTTCTCTTTTCTACATTTCAAACAATACTACTTTTGCTTTTATTTCGGGGTTTTTTTACTCAAAATTGTGTATGAAATGTGGTAAGTTAATGCAGAAAATTTATTTATTTCAATGGAAATTGATACCATCAGGTAAAAGAAATGCGTTTTTCTGTAGTGGTCAGAAATGACAGCTAGATAGGCAGAATTGTGGTGCAGTAGACACTGTTTATAAGAATTATTTTCGTTTTGCTTGTTATGATTCTTATAAGCAGTTGATTCTTAAATGCAGAAACATTTTTACAAATACAGAGAAAGCTTTTCTTTGGGTGCACAGAAAAGAATCAGTTTTTTTAAGCGATTTTTTTTTTTTTTTTTTTGCTAACTAAATCTCTACAAAACATATCCTCCTTTGCATATCAGTCGGTTGTCTTAACAAAAGACTAACTCCATTTACCCATAAATTCTCTGTCATTTATTATTTAAGACCACTAATGGCTCTCTCAGAAAGGTCTATTAGTAATCACCCCACTCCCATCGTAAGTCCGGAGAGAAGTGAATAAATGTTTAATTCTTGAAAAATGATTTTTGAATAAAGTACATTTTTGTTCACTTTTCCCTCCACCACAAAATGAACAAATTTTAGTTTGAAAATTTAGAAAAGCCATCCTTCTCTCTCTGTTTCATACAGCTGTGGATAAAATAATTCAAGAATGAATGTACTTACCTCCATGAAATTTAATGTGTGTTTTTGTATTATGGTGTAAACCAGGGATGGGCAAACTTTTTCGGTCGCGGGCCAAAAATCGAAAAAAAAAGTTTGGCGGGCCAAGATAATTTTTTCGAAAAAGATAAAAACAATAACAAGTACTACATTTTAAATATGTTAATGAGATGAATGAAATTGCGATTTCATTTTTAAAAGTTCCTTATATTGAGGTTCGAAGTGAGATGTACTGATTCTAAGGAACGAGGCTAAATGCTCATCTGTCAGTCTACTTCTGAGATTACTCTTTCTAAGGTTCATAGTTGAAAACACTTGTTCACATATATAAGATGAAGCAAACATAGCACTGATTTTCTGGGCATAAGATATTAAATTTAGGAAACTTACTTTCGATAATGATTTGTAAAACTCCAACTTTGGCATATTTAGAAACTGTTTGAGATGATTGTTAGATTGCAACTCAATTAATTCAAGCTGTAAATCTGACTTCACTGCTTCACAATTTACGTTGAAAGGCATGGTAAAAATATCCAATTCTGTTTGAATGGCACTGAAATCTTGAAATCTACGTTCGAACTCAAAATGCAGTTTTAAGCAATCTTCATAATTCTTAAGTTTCTCTTTACTTACTGAGGGTATTGAATTTAACCTCGAGAAATGAGAAAAGTCGTTCTTAGTTAG
This sequence comes from Amaurobius ferox, assembly GCA_951213105.1. Taxonomy (NCBI): domain Eukaryota; kingdom Metazoa; phylum Arthropoda; class Arachnida; order Araneae; family Amaurobiidae; genus Amaurobius; species Amaurobius ferox. The sequence goes on from OX578151.1 coordinate 30,942,263, forward strand.
CGGCCCAGCAAATAGATTAAGTTTTAGTTTAAAAGCTTTGAGATGGGCCCAGATATCATCAATAAATTGATTTTTCCCTTGCATCTTGACAATCAAGTTGTTCATATGACAAAGAAGATCTGTGAAAAATGCAAAGTCCGAAAGCCATTCTGTATCTTCTAACATTTCACACTCTGCAGAACACTGTTTTTCATGAAAGAATGATACAATGTCGTCTTTCAGCTGCCAAACTCGCTCGAAAACACTTCCTGCGCTAAGCCACCTTACTTTCATGTAATACAGTACATCAGAGTATTCAGATTGCATGGACTGAAGAAAATCTCGAAATTGTCTGTGAGTAAGCCCACGAGATCGAATATTGTTTACAAGCTTCACGACTGCATCAAGCACTGGTTTCATATTCAATGCAGATTTACACAGAGCATCTTGATGTATAACACAATGTAGAAAAATAACATTGTTCCCGGGATAGTTTTGATTAAAGAGTCCAAGAAATCCAGATTTTTTACCTGTCATATTTGGTGCTCCATCTGTCGTAATATTACATATATTTGTTATAGGCACTTTCATAGTTAAAAGCCCCTTCTGAAATTCACGAAAAATACCGTGTCCTGTTGTAGTTCCCTTTAAAGAACGCATGCACGCCAGTTCCTCGGTAATTTCAAAGTTCTCATCAACACCTCTTATAAATAATACTAATTGAGCAGTATCATTTATATCGGTGCTTTCATCCATAGCTATAGAGCAAAATTTAAACTGGCCAATCTTTGACTCTAATTGTGATGTCAAATTTTTATCGATGGCTTCGATTCTAGAAGTCTCAGTTTTTCGAGATAAGCTTACAGTCTCAAAATTATTTTTCTTGTCTGGACATAAAACATCACAAACTTGGAGCATGCATTGTTTAACAAATACCCCATCACTGAGAGCTTTATTATTTTTAGCAATATTGTATGCTACAATGTAACTTGCATGTGTAGCTGCTTCTTAAATAGTGTTTACTTTCTTGAAAACATTTTGTTGGCCTGATAATCTTTTACAAAGACTTTCTACATTTTGTTTTCTTTCATATTCAGACATTTCTTCGTAATTGGAATTATTATGCTTAGATGTGAAATGACGGGAAATGTTATATTCTTTGAAGACTGCAACAGCTTCATTGCAGATGAGACACACTGGTTTATCTTTAACAACTGTAAAAAAAATATTTCCAGGTCCATTCATCATTAAAAGCACGGCACTCTGAATCAACTTTACGTTTTTTAGTAGACATTTTGGGGTTGAAATATTTTACGATAAACCCAAACAAGCACCATCCTAGCTACGCTATACTTTTAATACTTTCACCACTATTCACAATGATGATATATGTCCGCAATCTTTTCATGCGCAATCAATAATATTAAAACTTGCGTCAAAAGAAAAAAACGCTGGCTGGAGCTTGAAATGCGCAGTCTGCCACATGTGAGGTCTAATTCAACTATATTGGAGTCTCACTTGTCTGTTCCATCGAGGTAGTATTATATGGAGAGAGCTTAAGGGTTGCAATCATCGTCAAAGATAAAGGCAGGTGTTGTACAGACGAATTTCCCGAGAACTCGTTTTCTCCCCACCCCACTGTGACCCTATACATTTCAATGGCAATTTCAGACCGAGAGCGTACTCGAGAAATATAAATGGTAAAATAATGGTTATGTACTGTTGCAATTACGGCTGCAAGTAAAAGCATGTACAAGGAGGGCTTTACTCTTTTCATGGATAACATTTGTTTCCATTATATATCTTACAAATATAGTTAAAAAGTAATTGTGCTAGATTTTAGCATGGTACATTTCATTTGGCTATTAATTTCATTGCTTTTAATGCTGTATAATTAGAAGTTTTGCTTTATTTTTGGTGTTTGTGATATTGCAAAAGACTTCTAATGTCATTCTAACACTTTAAAAAAACATTTGGAGTACTTTGCTGATAGTTATAGAGTTATTTTCGGTATCCTTGTATATTTTCCCTTTGAGGTAGAACTTGGCGACGGTTGGCGACTCGCAAGATTGGGTGGCTAGAGAAGAAAAATGGGAGTTTTAATGAGAGTAAAGACGTGTCGTATGATAAAATTTTACGTTCATAATAAAATATAATAATAGTTTACATTCATTGAAAATGTCAGCTAGATTTTACATCATAATTTTTCGGTGCATTTTATATAAAGATATATGATGTATGAGCATGATCACATTTCTAGTTCAGAGTAAATCATACTTAATAAGTATTACTAGTTAGCATGGACGCCCATAGGGGATGACAAGGGGACACTCCAAAATCACAAAGGCGGACATCAAACGAGTCGATGTTGTTAATCTTATTCTTGAATCCCTCTGGATAAATTCTATAGGTGCCGATGCTGGTTAGAATTAATTTCATATAAACATCTCGATTAAAAAGATATATTTCCCCCCGTTCACAAATTAAAAATCAAAGGATGTATCACCAAACTCCCAGTGTTTTCAAGAAGTATTTTGGTATTACACTCTTGTTTAGTTTGGCGCGGTAGCCCAGTGGTTAGCACTCGGTAGACCTGGGTTCGATTCCCTCTGCTGCTAAAACTGTCGCCGTGTTCACGCGGAGTACGATCACGTTAAATATGTGGGTCAGTAGGTCCTTCCGAGAGGTTGGTGGTAGGGGAAGGAGGGTACGGTCCCTGTGGATGCTTCCCCACTGGGTTTTGGTCTAAATTGAGTGGCTCTTTCCGGCCGTCCAAACAGTTACACCTTTCTGGTAGATCGGATGGTCTGGGTCTCAACAACAACAACTCTTGTTTAGTTCTCGAGAAAGAAATATGCCTTGCCCAAAGAAGTATTTGAATCACCGACTTCTTGATCATGCATTAGCAATCTATTAAATGAGCAATCTTAACTCTAAAAGAACCTCAAATGTCACCTCACATTCTTCTCATCATAATTTAAGTAAAAGGCTTCTTGATCTAGAAACAGCTCTACCAATATAAATATTTTTACTTACATACTTTACATTACAAATGCAGAAGCATTTAATAAAAAATTAACTCCATTTAAAAGTCATTAAAACTTAATTCTGCATATAGCTTTAATTATAATTTTAGTCCTAATGCTTCAGTTGTTTTTAAAATTTTTACAAATAATTTTGGATAGATTGATTTGGAATTTTTCCTATAAGTTTTTAATATTTAATATGTACAACATTTAATATTTTTATGCCACATTGAGTTAGCCCACTGTAATTGTGCTTACGGGGTCTATGGTGTGTGGGTCTATTTAATTCTGGATGCAAATTTCAAAATATGTATTTAAAGCATTTTTCAAACGAATTATTAGCAACCAAATCTTTGAAACTATTATAATTAAATGCAATTTTTGTATTTTGTGCCATAATATTTTATAATCTTATTTATTTCCTATATATACTTTATAGAAAGACATTTTAAAACAATTTCCAAATTCTATATCGATTAAACATGCAAAAACCTTCCGAATACGTTTTGACAATAAGAATCGTGGCTATTTCAATAGAGCCCCTATTTATGAATTTCGGCATAATTTTGTATTTTATTCTGAAATGTCATTGTATAAACAAAAAATATATAAATAAAGTCAAATATTTCATTATTGAAAATATTACATTGTTTTATATTTGACAGTACGCATACAATATATTAAAATAAATTAGATGTAAAAATGAGTCGGTCGTATTACGCCTCAAAGCATATATGGATACTGCTAACACAACTTTCAAAGATAAAAGTGGAAAATTCTACATTTTACGCAAGCATGCATACAATTTTTCCATACATTTTTTAATTATTTTTAAATATATTATGCATATTCTTCAATTTGTATACTTGTAATCTATTTCATATCATATTTTATTTGCAATTGCTTTGTAGTTCAATTTGTTTTACGAAATTGACTTTATTAACAAAATTATTCTTTAGTAATAAAATGTTTTGGTAATAAAATATTCTAATCCTATTTCATATTTTTCTTTATACATTTCCTTTAAAATCCTGTAACGTATAACAACTTCCCGTTCCCCCTCATCCTCTAGAAGTTAAAAAAAAAAACAGAAGGTACACGACACAGTTTAGGGGCGATAAATCACCAAATCATGAATGGCCTTCTCTTCCTCAACCACTAGCACCTGCTCTATGTTTGACAATGTTTCTAACATGGAGCAGATTGGACCGCGCTCTCTCCATATATTCTAACTCGTTGGTCTGTTCCCGAGAAAGAGATAACGCTTGTTGGCGCCAGTCTACAGCAAAAACTAACAAAAAACTTCCGCTTTTAACATTTTACCAATTTAAAGCTGTCGGTAATTGATATGTTTGTCGATTTATGTTTTGTAGAGCAAAAATAAGAATATAAAAAGATCATCAGTCCTTTGAAAAAAAGGAAAGAAAAGTAATATTTAACAAAGTAGAAAAGGAGATAAATATAAAATAAATGTTTTCGTTTCCATCGGACCGGCAAATTAAAATCCGCGGGCCGGATAAAACCTTCTGGCGGGCTGTAGTTTGCCCATCCCTGGTGTAAACAATCATAATATAAAATATTTAATATTTTTGTAACAATTAAGAATAATGATAATTCCTTAAAAATCATTAGTCTGTTATCAACCCCAGAGCAATAATAGTATAGTCAATACAGATAATTGATCATTTTCTTTTTACAATTCCTTCAAACTGTGGCTAAAAATTCCTGTAGTAAAAAATGCTTGTATGTAAACAGCATAAAACAAAATATATTCCAATGTTGGAAGCCTTACGGATAAGAGAAGCTACACTGCAGTCTTTCTTGCTTTGAAGAAAAAAATTTGTCTAGTCCCCAAAACCAGTCCATATCCTGACTTTCCTGTTTGTTTTTTTACTTTGTTATATGCAAGAAACATGCAACCCTATGCACACACATGGTAGGGGACATTAGAGGGGATTAAATTCAGGTTCAATACCGCTGATGCCAAAATAACCTCTGCGTTTATACGGAATATTGAGTAGGTCTGAAAGTCCATCTGAGAGATGATGGATTAGGGGAGGATGATATGGTTCTTGTGGTTGCCAGATCATTGAGTGATGCTACCCTGAGGGGGATAACCTCATACATATAATGGGTATTAAAGTAATAAGTATTAGCATAAATCAGTCAAATTCATTAGCTTGATTTACATGCTGCCAACTTACAAAGGAAATGAAAAACAATTACGAAGTTTTTAAAAAAAAATTTTGAAAGAATATGTAACTGAAACCTTTTAAAAGTAAAATTTTTATTTTTCATTTTGAAACTTTTTACATAATAATTTGGTACACATGTACTTCAGGACCCTAATAGGTGCACCACTGCGTTATTATTTTTTTTATTTTGAATTAGTTTATTAGTTGCTTTGTTTTGAGCCAATATTTACACAAATCGATTCCTTAGTGATCTAAAATATTATAAGAGTTTGCATTTTGAAACCATGGGGAAGATAAAAAAAACTCTCTTTCAAACAAACTTTGAATGAAGTCCACATGATAAATAGACAAATTTTAAGGAATTTTTAAAAATATATACTTTTCATGTGTTTTAAACCTCTCCGATTTTTATATTACGATAAACAAAACTTGACACACAGCCAACATTCATATTTTAGCATCAGCTCCTAAGTATACCACAAACTACTCCAGAAAAGAAAATTTCATAAACGCATCCGTTGATTAATTATAATTTTTTTTTTATCAGAAGCATGTCTTAGATTTTTTGAGTGAACCTAGCGATTTCCCACTAGGACTCAGACCCCCCTCTTTCAGAACTGTTCAAGCCATAGATATTCTAATAAATTCCGATCTTTCACAATACTAGAAATCCGGGGGTTACATGTAGTTTTAACGAAAAGGTGAACAATACTTGAAATCCAGGTGTAACATGTGATTTTGACGAAAAGGTGTGAAACATCTGTCTCTGATTGGCTATTTCTGCTTGCCATTCTGATTGCTCATTAAGACGTTAACTGTTCTCAACAACATGTTTCAAAAACTTCAGTTACATATTCTTTCAAACACTTCATGTTCACTTCTTCTTGTCCTACCCCCCTCCCCCTCCATCCTGTCCGCACTCTGTAGGAAGTCACCCAACTTGTTATCAATTTGAGTGATAATGACTGATACTTATGCGAGTATTGGCAACACCCTCTATATTCATATAGAGGGTTAAATATAGAGGGTGTTGGTATAGGTTGGTGGGAATTGAATATAGAGGGTGTTGGTATTGGCTACTCAACAGATTTTACCTTCAATCACCAATACGGATCATAAATGCCAATCTCACTTTCTCCTAAAAACAAACTCAACTGTTTAGCCCATCCCACCTAAGAAACATCTTTAGACAGAAAAAATGATTTGTGTTACCTATCTATCTCAAGACTAACTTTCTAGTTACCTTGTCTATTCTACTAGGATATTTATGGTTCTAGTTACTGAGGGCACACCCATGCAAGGGGGTGGAAGACCCAGGTCACCCAACCGTTGCCTACATAATAATAAAGGCTGGGGAATTTCGTTTATTTTCATCAAAAGACGGGCGACAACTCAGTTCACTAAAGTGTCCGCTAGGATCGTTTTTATTTCCTGTTTTTTTGCGGGTTTTCAATGTAAACAATGATGCACTCGTGAGGGTTTGGGTACATTTTTGTTTTTGGTAAAGCTTTTTTTTTTTTATAATTTTATATTTGTTATTATTTATTAAATTATACTGATTTTTACAGCATTAATATAACAATATTGTGCAAAAATAATTCAGTAAAAATGGTACATTATTGTGTACCATATGGCAATTCTGATTGCACTATGAGAGAAAACATTGGTTTTCTCACAGTTTTCTCAATGATGGAACATGTGTTCTGCTTGCTGGGTTGGTGATTTTTTTATTTAAAAATAAAAATCAATTAAATCGTATTTTTCTTATTTAAATTAATTTTTTTTTGTTTCAAATTGGATTTTTATTTAAATTGGGCTTGTTTGATTTTTCTCACAACCACTACAAACTTCTTTATGAATAATATATAACAAAAAATATATTTCATGTAATTTAAATAAATAATTAAAATACATACATTATCTGCATTATATGGAATTTAGTGGTTTAGTATATTAAAATGTATTACAATTTTACAACCTATTGCACTAAATGTTGCTTTGTAAAAATAATTTAAAAATTAAGCTTCTGGCTGCAAAGTTTAAATAGTTAAATTTACATTATCAAAAAATATTTATATCTACAAGATTAAAAATCATACATAGTAAATGATTTTAATGTTGAGAATCAAAATCGAGGAAATTCAAGTTATACTCGATTGCGAATGTAAAGAAAAATAAATTGAAATATAAATATTTCTTCATTAATATAATCATGATTTAAATCAGAATACTATCTGCAAAAGCTGTAAAAAGTGGATAAGGAGAAATTTTAATTCTGAAAAAAAAAAGAAAATATTTGTAAGGAATTACATGAATTTATCAAAAAAATTTGAATTATTAAGCTATTTTCTTTAACAAATTTTAATATAATAAATACATATCCTAATTTATATAATTTGTTAGGTCTGTGATATGTGAGTCGTCACACGCCAGGTATTGGCGCTATATAGACCGATCTCGTAAAGTGGAGTAAATAAAGAAATACATAATACCAGTAATTAAAATGAAGAGGCTTAATTTTAAACAATAACAAAGAATTTATTTCATTAAGACAAACCTTATTTAATAACTATTAACATCTGGTAAATTTCATATACCAACATCTTTAGTGTAGTACATTAAGACAATCAAATCTCCTCATTCTATGATCATAATATGAGCATTACAATTATTAACCTATTAATGTGCATTAACTCACTATTCTTACTAGCCTACGTCTTAATGGCCCAGGTTAACCTTATTTAGGAGGGTCAGAGAGATAATAATAATCAAAGTGCAAAAATATGTGTAGAATTGTCCTACCTCGATCATCTTTGCCGATGTCGGACTTTATGACCGCGCGCTCCGGCTCTGTCCCGTGGGCTCGCTCTCTCCGAGATCCGTCGCTCTTGCGACCTCTTCTTTTCACTCACAAAATTCAAGTCCTCGATTTCAAAAACTTAAAGTCCAAAGTTGCTCTCTGTCTCTACCCCCTTAACAAGGCGCCCCTGTCCATAATTGGCTAAGTAAATTAAGGGCTACGCCCTTCAGGCTATATTATTGGTCAAGGCCCCCCTGAAATATGAGATATGCAGTCTCCAGTTTTAAAATCGTTGAAAGTTCTCACGAGAATTTTCCCAAGGTTCGAGTGATATTAATTGACTCTGGGGTCAAGAAGTTCAACCCCTTCCGTTTGTTGTAACACCTAACGCTGACATGAACTTGAGAAGCACCCTCTCTTTTCGAAATGAATGTCCGGTGCAGCTGCGTTCGAGGGAATGTTACAAAAATTGCCTCACTTCATGAGGGACCGTCTTCTTAGGTCCACTTCCTCTTTCAAAAGAGCAATGTTATATTGGGAATTGAAAATTACAATATAACAATTACCCTTCTTCCCCCCCCAAAATTTGGTGGGAAAAAAGCCAATTACAAAGTGCCAGCTCATAGTTGCTGCAGGCGTGTCCACTGTGTAGTCCAACAACTCGTCTTGCTCTCATCTGTATCTACTGTAAAAATGCACTATATACACATATACACAAATCATATTATCATATATATACTCTTATATGCCATCAAAAGAACACGAAAATACTATACAAAAATACAATTCTCAATGTGTCTGCAAATGACGATATCTGTGTCGTTCAGTTGTACTTAATGTCGATTAAAAGTCTATTCATGTAAGCACAAGTTCGTCCACTGGTGATATGTCTTTTTTTTTTGTTTTTTTTTTTTTTTTTTTTTAAACAATATAGTTCCACACAAGTTCAAGGTGTATATCTGTAAAATTGTTCACATATGATAACCAAAGTCACTTTGACCGTCAATTGGATATTTGTTGGGATCAGGGACTTACGCATATGGTCCCTAATAATATCACTTTGTCCCCTTGTAGTTATGGTGGAAAGTGTAAAATATCTTTCCTTTGGAAAAAAAAAACACTGATATCACTGCACACTTGGAAACCGCTGAAATGTAAATCGCTCCACTGCTGGAACTCGTTGCAGAACTGGATCGCTGTCTAACTGGAATTCGCTGAACTGTAAGGCGATGAACTGCTGGAACTCGCTGAAGGATTGGACCGCTGTCTAACTGGAATTCGCTGAACTGTAAGGCGCTGAACTGCTGGAGTCGCTGACCAAATGATAATCTTTGTGCACCAGGAATCGTTGAGCACTCGGAATCGCTGATCAACAGGAATTGCTGACCATTTGAGAATCGTTAGGCAACCGGATCTGTACGCTGTCTCATGTTTTGTTTAGGACAATCAATACATATACATTACACTCAAGCTTATTAAAATACTCTCTTCTCTTAAAACTCCCTTAAGTATCATTTTTTTATAAATTCAATTTCTATAATTTTAATTTGTCACCCGGCACACGAAACATTACAAAAAAAAACTCTCTTTTTTTTTTCTTCAAACTCCTTTTAAATTTGTTAACACTCTCAAAAATTGCCCCATTGAAATTTCTACACTTTATCTACTTTAAATCCTTCCATATACTATATACATTTTTTACTTAAATTTGCTACTCTCTTCAAACTTAAATTTTTCAAATTCCTACTATTTATTTATTTTACATTTCTCTACCTTATGTATATATATATATATTTTTTTTTTTACATTATATACACTTCTTATCTAACATCCAATCCATCATGTGTTCTGAACCGGACATGCCATAAATATAACTCATGTACATATTTATAATAAAATACTTAAACAATTACACTATCCTCTCAAATACTATCAAAATAAGATTTATATAGGTTCAAAAATTTCCGCACAATACTTTAAAATTTTCCTACAAACTGAGATGACAGAAAAAAAAAACCCATGTAATCATTTAATTATTATCCTACTGAAAATCTTATAACTCCCCTGCGATTCTATATTACACTATCCATAATTATACATTTTCTTTCACATATCCCCTGATTTAATCCAAATCTTATACTTGGATACGGAATTTCCCGAATTCCTTACATTATTCACTTTCCCACTTAATGAAACCATACTTAAATTTTTTGTAAATCTTATCACTCACTGAAATTCTCTCAATGCCTACAAAATTACGAATTTTCTCTCAAAAACCACCTAACTCAATTCAAATCCCATACTTGAATACCAAAATGTACATTTTCTTTTCTTATATCCCCTGTAATTGAATGCAAAGTCTCCTGAATTAATTCATTTCTCCTTTTGTGTAACATATATTCTAGCATCTAAATTCCCTGTTCAAACAGAAAAATCTAGTCCCCAGAGAAAATCAAGTAGTGGTATACAAGGTCAACATGTCCTTCTGCCATTGTGTCATTTTCCCTGGAAAGCGGTCCCCTTTCTGGCCTGCGGCTAATACGGGCATTTCTTCGTGTAACTTCCCATGGCCAATTAGCTGTACAAATTTTTGAAGATGTCGTTTTGGCAAAATGATACAAATTTTCTCGTCTACGTTTCCGCCATGTTGTGTAAAGTGTTTAGGACGACGGGATGTGCGCGTAGCAGTGTGTGTGATTGTCTGTGTTTCGCGACTCCTATGGATTACGCAAGGATTCATTTACCCCACGGATTAATTAAAATGCGGTTAGTGTCCTTTTGTTCTACCATTGTATTTTATTATTATATCATGTTTATTCCCGCGTTCTAGCGTTACCTTCGAAAGTTCGTCTCTCTCAAAAATTTTATATGTGCGACCCATTCAAAATATATGTAGAAACGCTTTTTTTTTTTTTTCAAATGCTTTTTATTTAATCTACAATTCGCGTATGTTTATTAAAATTATCTATTCATTTTAAATTATAATTTGTGTATAATTTTCATTACCATTATCTTTTTTCTTTGAACTGCCATTATGATTTTTAATTAAAATTCTCTATCCATTTTAAACTCTAATTTTAATTTTTAATTACCCATTGTTTAGTTATTTGAATTACAATTTTTATTTTTAATTATGAATTATTTATTTATTTAAACTAGAAAAAAAAAATTTGTTTTTCTTTTTTTCTTTTTTTTTTTTTTTATTTACCAATTATCTAATTATTTTAAACTATAATTCTATAACTCCTATTTCCTCACGCGTATTCATCCAACAATGGTTGATCAATCCGCTAATTAAATGAAGAGCGCGTGGAGAAAGTTTACTTTTGTTTTAAAATTTCACTGTTCTTTGAAAAGAGTTTTTTTTTTTTTTTTTTAGAAATTCAAAATATCCCTTTATTTAATATTCCTAAATATCTTATCCATCGAAATTTTTATTGCCTGGAAATCAAAGTTCTCTTAAAAAAAAACCTTCTTTTTATAGAGTTATAACGACTTTTTATAGAATTCTAACGATGTCCCCCTTTTGCTTTTTTTTTTTTTTTTTGAAATGTGACGTATCTTCTCTGTTATTTATGTTCTTTCCAAAATTTGAATTTAATATATCCACATCTTTAACCTATCAACCCTAAAATTTCTTTTGTCCTACAACGATACTTGTTATTTATTTTGTAACAATTATTTATTTTTTTAAATCACAATTTTTATTCATAATTCCCAATTATTTATAGTTCCATATTTATTTAAACTTTCTTGTTCATTTAAACTTTCAACTAATTAATGTATGATTTATTTAAAATTTCCTCAATTTTTTTTTTTTTTTCACAATTTGTTTACACTTTCTTAATTAATGTAATACTTATTTACATTTCTTTAATTTATAATTCAATGTTTATTTAAAATTTCCTTTATTTACAATCCAATATTTATTTAAAATTTGCGTTCCATCTTTCGCGTTGCATTTTGTGAATGGCGATTTTTCTTTGTTACTAACATTCTCAAAATTTTGAATCACGGTTTGTCCGCGTTCTTACCTATGTTTAAACTTCTTTCGTGTTTTAATTGAATCAATTTAAATTTAAATTCTTTAAAGATCTCAAATCATATCTGTGTTTCGGCCTAACCGGTGTTGGAAGAAGTACTGTGCGTGAACAATTTGTACTGCTTATATCGTCCCCTTGTGAATTTCCCGCTGATTCATCTTTCCCCTGAACGTTTTCCATCTGTATACATCCCCCATCCACTTGTGTTGGTCCCTCTTGCGCATCTCGTTCTATTTCTCCCGCCTTTTCATTCGTGTTTGCTTCAATTCGTGTACCGTCCCCCTGTTCTGAAAGTTCCAAATTCTCGTGTGTTTCTAGCGTGCTATGTCTGCCTGATTCCCCCCCTGCTGAAAGAATGTTTGCGTTCGGAGAGTCTTTTGGAGGGATGATTGCATTCTCTCGTGCGCTCTGAGTTGTTTCGTTTTGTACTTGTGCGGTAACTGGTTTCGCGGATCCAAGAGTAAGAGTGTTTTCGTGCGTATGGTGTGGTTTCGCGTTGTGTGCACTGGTTTGACAAGACTCTCTGTACTGTCCGTTTGCTATTTCCTCTTCCAACATGATAAACGGAATATTCTCATTTTGACCGTGGTCTTTCTTTAGTTCCGGTTTCGGTTCAGAGTTTTGTGCGTTTTTAGGAGTGGGGAGAAGAGGTGACTTGTATTTGTTTATGTAGGGCATTTTTAGATGTGGCTTGCGGTCGGGAAGAGTCCTTAATCTATTTATGTGGGCTTTTATGATTTTAGAATTTGGTTTGTCACACAGTTTTATTTCATATATAAATCTATTTATTCTATTAATTACTCGATAAGGTCCCGTGTGGTTCCCCTTTTTATACCGATTATTATTGTTTTCCATGAACACCCTTGACCCGATTTCCAAATCCCTGAATTTAGCTCTTTGGAGTTGTTGACTTTCTTGGCGTTCTTTCGCGAGAATTAAATTTTTATTTGCCTCCTTAAATGCGTTATTCATCACTGTTATTTTTTTTTATATATAATCCTGATATGTTGTTTCTGTATTATTTTCTGTTACATTAGTTTCAAAAAAAGTTGGAAGGTCTCTTCCAAAAAAAAGAAAGTTTGGTGTTTCTTTGGTGCTTGAATGTACCGTCGCGTTGTACACAGCTACGTGGCATTGTACTGCAGTATCCCAGTATGGCGAATTCTCCGCTAATGTCGCTAAGGTGTGTTTCAATTGTTTGTTAGTAACCTCCACTATACCGTTAACCCATGGCGAACGTACCGATGCTATTCTGGCAACTATTCCGAGTTTCTCTGTCATAATTTGATGTATATTAGATGTAAATTGAGAGCCTGCGTCCGATAACACTGTCTTAGGACATCCCCAATTCATAAAGTAATTTAAGAGTCTATCAGCAACCGTAGTGGCCGTTATATCCGGGATAGGAAACATTTGTATATGTTTGGAGAAGTGGTCTACCACCGATAACACATATTTATTATTTGAAGTGCTAGTTTGAAACGGTCCGCAAATGTCTGTCGACAAAATTTGCACGGGCCCATCAGGTATAGGATTTCTTCCCAGGGGAACGGGCTGATTTTTTCCCTTTTTCTTTCTACACTGTTCGCAAGATGTAATAAAATTTTGTGTGTCACTGTACATACCCGTCCAAAAATATCTGTCCGATAAAAGTTTATAAGTTTTATCGATCCCTGCATGTGTTACATGTGTAATCGCTAAAATTTCTTTCTGTAAATTTCTGGGTATAACTATAGTTTTGTTCAAATTGTCTCTCCAAGGTCTGTCCTTCCAGTTTCCTACGTGCATTAATAAATTAGTTTCCTCGTCAATATATAATGTGTCATAATGTTTACCCTCTTTAAAATTCCGGTTTTGTAAATTTTCTCTGATTATTTTTAATTTTGGATCTTTAATTTGTTCCTCTAAAATTCTATCTAATGCCGGGATTTCTGTTATTGTGTTTATCTGTGCAATATAGACACTATCCTCATTCACATATCCATTTCTTTTCACCGTGTTTTCTCCCTTAATTTGTTCTATCAGGTTAATTTCTCCCCTTGGATTCTCAATGTTTTGTTTTCCCTCATTCTGCTCTGTTTGTTTATTTTCAAAATCATCTCTACTTAAAAAATCCGCTAATAAATTATCTTTACCCGGGACGTGAATAAATTCATAATCATATTCAGATATCTCTAAAAGCCACCTCTGTAATACGCTGGGTGGGTTTTGTATTTTTAAATGCTGTCCCAAAGGTAAATGGTCAGAAAGCACAAAAAACTTTCGTCCGAAAAGAAAATTCCTAAAAAATTTCATTCCCTGATGCATAGCAAGTAATTCAATTTTCATGGCCGGGTATTTTTGCTCCTGTATCGATAATTTCCTGCTAAAATATGCAATCGGTTTTAAAATTCCCTCTCTGTATTGTAAAAGAGCGCCTCCTATGGACTGAATGCTGCCATCGATATTCAGATAAAAGTCTTTGTCAAAATCTGGCTGTATAAGTAATGGTTTCTTGAAAAAACATTCTTGGAGTTCCTGGAATGCCTCCTCACATTTATTATCCCATTTAAATTTATTATCCTTTCTTGTTAAGTCTGATAAAACCGCGGTTAATTGAGCATAATTTTTTATTGAATTTCTGTAAAAATTACAAATGCCTAAAAATCTTTTTAATTTTCTTAATGTTTTTGGTACTGGAAAAGAAGTGATTTTGTTTATATTTTCATCTGTTGGTGTAATGCCTTTTTGACTAATTTCAAATCCTAAATATGCTACTTTTTCTACAAAAAATTTACATTTGCTGGGTGTCAGAGTTAGGTTGTATTTTCTTAATTTATCGAATACTAATTTTAATTTATGTATTAATTCTGAATAAGAGTTAGCCGGGATTATTATGTCGTCGATGTAAGCTTGTATGTTTTCCTCTCTTAAGTCCGCTAAAATGGTGTCCATAACCTGTTGAAAAATTGGAGCGGAGCTTACATGTCCAAAAACGAGTCTTTCAAATTGGTAGTTGCCATAGGGCGTTGTAAAAGCAAATAATTCTTTTGTGTCTTCAGGTAAAACCAATTGGTTGAATGCACTATGAAAATCCAGTTTCGAATAGTATCTATGTCCGGCTAATTTAGTTATAATTTCATTTACACGGGGAATTTTGTAAGGAAAAAGAGTGGATATGTTATTAATTAATCTCAGATCTAAACATAAACGGTACTCTCCACTTGTTTTACGCACTAAAATCATCGGCGATGCAAAATTTGATTTTGTTCTGGCAATTATCCCTGCTTCTTCTAACTCTTTTAATTGATTTTTTGCGGTATCCTGCAGTGCGTACGGAACGTCGTATGGCCTGGAACGTATTGCGTGGTCATGTGCAAGCTTTATCACCGGTTTTACGATGTCCGTCGCTCCTAAAGTTTTTAATGATTTTGAAAAAACGTCCGAATATTGCATTACAAATTTGAGGAAATCTTGTTTAATGTTTGGGTCCATGTGGTCAGTATTAAAATCTTCTGTTTTCAAATCTTTTTTTCTTTCTTCAATTATCTCCGGTTTAGCCTGTATTAAATTTATCATCTCTTCGTATTTATGTGTCCGTTCACTAATTTCTGGTTCTTTAATGTCCTGTTGTTGTATCGTAAAATCTGTCGTAATGTTTCCTAAAGCCATGTTTTTATTTAATGTAATTGTCGCATTCGTGTTATTCTGAACTTCAATTTTAATTTTGTTCTCATTCATGTGGTGTATTCCATAATTCATTACAATGTATGATTTTTCTTTGGGTTCGAACAAAACCTCTGTTCCATTTTCTAGACTTTCCTCACTATATACTACAACATTCTCCCTCGAATTCGGTTTGATTTCTACTTTTCTTAAAATTTTGGCTAGATTCGGTCTTTCCTGTATTATCTCATTTATTTGTCTATCAATTTGCCTATCAGAATTTAAAATTATTTCTATGTCGCCCATCTTCAGAATGTTCTTTTGTGTATTCAAAATGGCTTGATTTTTCTGTAAAAAGTCAAAACCCAATACTCCCTTAAATTTTTGTGTAAATCTTGCTGTTGTGACAAAAAAAATATGTTTGAACTGTTTTCCCTGAATTTTAAATGGAATTTCCACAGTCTTTATATATTCAATACTATGTCCTGTTAAAGTTGATATTGTAACACTCCTTGACACATATTTAATTTTGACATTATCTTTAATTTTATTGAACAATTCTAATGATAATACACTAACGCTCGCTCCAGAGTCTATCATGAGTTCGCTTTGTATATTTTTAAATTGAGCTATTATTGTTGGCAATTCTGTTTTTTCAATTTGTTCTCCTACAGATGCAATCGTTTCCTCATGTTTTTCAGTACTTTCATCGTTATGTATCTCCAATTTCTTATTTTCTGTTTGTACAGGAATTTCAATTTTTCTCGGGAACTTTACCCTGTAATTTTTCTCTCTTTGTAAGTTATTATTTAAAGCTCCCACAATTAGTTTAAATTATCTCTTCTATTAGGGAAATTTCTGTATTCAAATCTTGTATTCATCTCTCTCCCATTGTTTCTTTGCCCGCCCGATTCTCTGATTCTGTTTTGGTTTGACTCGTCCCTATTATATCGTTGTTCCCTAGAAAATCTACTTTGTGGAGGGGGTGCTGCATAGTAATTTCTGCTCTGTTGATAGTTTCCAAAGGCGTGGTTTGGCCTATAATCGTATGTGTCCGGCTGGGAGGAGTAAGTTCTGTGGTCATCATACGGCTGGGTTTGAAATGAGTGGGGAGGAGACTGTATTTGATTATGCCACTGTGTCCTCGCGTTGTTTATGTTTTGACTCTGTGTTTGTTTAAAATGATCAGCTTTGTATATTCGGCATTCTCTCATGAAATGTCCCTGTTTATTACAGTAGTGGCATGTTACGAGTTTTTTTGTTTGTGTCGTGGGAATTTGTACTTTTTCTTGGATTTTTAATGTGTTTATTTCTTGGGTAATTGAATTTAAAATATGTGCGTTAAATTCCTGTTGCTCTTTGCGGAGCGTCTCAATTTCTTGTCTATATGTAGCACTATTTACATTTGCCGTTATCGCAGCTAAATTTGCCTGTTCCAAGTTTGTGGCTATTTTTACAGCTTCATCAAAATTTTGTGCATTAGTTTTTATTATTTCTTTCTGGAATTCAGGTGTTACCGCCTCTAAGAATTTACTTAACCTTAATTTATCCATAATCTGTTGTGTCGCTTCACTGTGCTCTGTGTCGCCAATATAATTTAAAGTTAGTGTTGTTATTCTGTGTGCTAGCTGCTTAATCGTTTCTCCCTGTGTCTGTTTTGCGGTCGTGAAAAGGATCTGATTTGTTGTAATGTTCGGTTTTTCTGTAAAGAACTCTAATAACCTATCCCTAAATTTTTCGAAAGATGTTTCCCTTCTTAATTCTTGTGACCCTATATAAAATTTTCTTGCATTCCCTCTTAACCGCGATTTCACAATTGCTAACTTTTCCTCCTCTGACCAATCCCCCAAGCTGCTTAAAGATTTGATCTGGTCAAAAAAAATTTCTACATCATTCTCTATGCCATTGCATTCCCCTAATAGGTGTATAAGTCCTGGTAACCTGCCCCTCGTTGCTGGATGATTTTCTCCGCTTTCCGTCATTCTAAATTTCACTTTCTCGCAAAAATTCTATATCTAAAATTATCTCCTGTTTTTACACCTCAAAATGTTCCCCCAAAATATTTAAATACAATATCACATAAATTCAAAAACATAATCATTTCACTATCTACGCATGCAAATACTTCAATCCTCATAATTAACTCCTCAAATATTACACAAATATTTATACAATTCAAAAATTTCTTAAAAGCTTCAAGTTCCCTAATAATTATATTTTCACATACAATATGGCATGTCTCATTAAGAACACATAATGATTCACTATTTGCTTGCTTCTCATACTGTGAAATAAATTTTCTTAAATTTACCTATATTTATTTTAATTTTAAAATTCTTTCTTTAATTTAATCCTTATTTTACACACAAAAAATTTTTTTTATTCAATCTTTTCATTTCTCATTAATTCCAAATATATTTATTCTCTTCATTAAAATTTAAATTCTGGCATATAACTGGTCTAAAACAGCAAAGTCGCCAGAAGGGTTAAATAATTTTGAATCGAGGTTTGATTGCTCATGAGCACCAATATGATAAGGGTGCAATAATTTTGAGTCCAGGTTCGAAACTGGTTTAAACGGCACCAAAATGATATGTGAGTCGTCACACGCCAGGTATTGGCGCTATATAGACCGATCTCGTAAAGTGGAGTAAATAAAGAAATACATAATACCAGTAATTAAAATGAAGAGGCTTAATTTTAAACAATAACAAAGAATTTATTTCATTAAGACAAACCTTATTTAATAACTATTAACATCTGGTAAATTTCATATACCAACATCTTTAGTGTAGTACATTAAGACAATCAAATCTCCTCATTCTATGATCATAATATGAGCATTACAATTATTAACCTATTAATGTGCATTAACTCACTATTCTTACTAGCCTACGTCTTAATGGCCCAGGTTAACCTTATTTAGGAGGGTCAGAGAGATAATAATAATCAAAGTGCAAAAATATGTGTAGAATTGTCCTACCTCGATCATCTTTGCCGATGTCGGACTTTATGACCGCGCGCTCCGGCTCTGTCCCGTGGGCTCGCTCTCTCCGAGATCCGTCGCTCTTGCGACCTCTTCTTTTCACTCACAAAATTCAAGTCCTCGATTTCAAAAACTTAAAGTCCAAAGTTGCTCTCTGTCTCTACCCCCTTAACAAGGCGCCCCTGTCCATAATTGGCTAAGTAAATTAAGGGCTACGCCCTTCAGGCTATATTATTGGTCAAGGCCCCCCTGAAATATGAGATATGCAGTCTCCAGTTTTAAAATCGTTGAAAGTTCTCACGAGAATTTTCCCAAGGTTCGAGTGATATTAATTGACTCTGGGGTCAAGAAGTTCAACCCCTTCCGTTTGTTGTAACACCTAACGCTGACATGAACTTGAGAAGCACCCTCTCTTTTCGAAATGAATGTCCGGTGCAGCTGCGTTCGAGGGAATGTTACAAAAATTGCCTCACTTCATGAGGGACCGTCTTCTTAGGTCCACTTCCTCTTTCAAAAGAGCAATGTTATATTGGGAATTGAAAATTACAATATAACAGTCTGTATGTCTGTCCCGATATTTAGTCACCAAATATCTCACCAAATTTTCGCTAAACCTTTTATCCCAAATTTTCCCAGCCTTTTTCCCCGTCATTATTGATGGGCAAACCATTAGTATGTACTAATTTAATAAGCATTATTATTTTATGTAACCCAAGCTTATAAATGTGAAATAAATTAATGCATGTTCATGTTGTTTAAAATCAATTCATTAAAAAAGTCATTGATTTTAATGAATAATTTTTAAAAAAATAAGCGATTTAAATCAATGATTTTTTTTAAATCAAGTAATTTAATTCTCGATTTAAATGAAGTTGATTTAAATTAATCTACCCTGTCGACCCCCCTCCAATTTTTTTTAATTATACACCCCACAATTTATGAATCCTGAAGAACTTCCTGGCGGGGGGGAGAGGGGTACTTTATGGCTAATTTATAAAACTTAATTTTTATTTAATAATAACTAAAATAAAAATTGAAATTTTTTAAATCATTAAAAAAATTTCGCTTTTAAATTGAAAAAAAAATTCGCTTCTGACATCTCCCTATGGAAATTTCTGGCTTCGCGCATGTTTACAGGTATATTTCCTTCTTCCTGTAAAAAATTATTTTAACATTTTAGTAATTTAATAATAATTAATAACATTTCCTTTTTTTAATTTACTAAACGATGAAACATATTAAAGACATTAATTTTGTACCTTTTTTTATTTATTTACAAAACTAAAAATGTTCCAGGTTAAATTAAAAAAAAATCTGATGTGGGCAGCACATGACTTTCCTTATATAATGCAAAGAATTTACTACTTTACAATAAAAAAAATAGATTATTTTTATAGTAAATATTTATATTCTTTCCAAGATATTGAATTTTCGTCAATGAGTCGTCATTTTCATTGATTTGGCGTCATGTTTATCCATTTGGCGAGTTCTTCGTTAATTTAGCAACAGTTAAAAAAGGCGCTAAGTTGGCGACATTCCACCAAATTCGTCGCCAAAATCTCGCCAAGCGTTATGGGCGGAGAAATAAGTTATTCTTACAGCAGATAAATGACTATTGGCGTTCAAATACAAAAGTATTACTCAAAGTATCTTTTTCAAGAATGGAACGAGCTAGATCCACGAGAATAATGTAACCGAATTTATCGCATGGTATTACATATGAAAAGTGAACATGTTTCTCAATAGGAAATATTTTTTTTTATTTTATATGGCTTTTTGATAATTTTTTTGAAAAATGTGCAATATCTCGAGAACGGTTCAAGTTAGCGCTCTAAAATTTATGTCAATCGTTTTCTAATGAAAAAACATAAGAAATGTCTATTTGCGTAACTTTATTAGAGATTTTGACGATTTTTTTCAACATTCTAGCGGATGCAGAAATCGTAGATGCGGTGACTCAAGGGGAAGCAATAGAAGCGCGGGAAAAGGAGAGTGGAAATAAATAAGAATCGACAAGAATGAGCCACGCCGAGGCACTGGGATGCGTAGACAAGCTATTGGACTATATGGGTCAACATTCTCAGTTCGAGCAGGCACGTAGCCAGGGGAGGGGCTGAAGCCCCCCCCCCCTCCCCACCCCGAAATCTAATCTAAAAGGAAAAAAAAAGAAAGAAATCTCTAGTCACGAATGAAACTTGACGTTCAACTCTATGTCAATTTTCAATTTTCATGAATGTAAAGCACCTTTTTAGTTCCAAAAATGAAATATTCCATTACTTGTTTTTTAACATGCTACCTGTAGGCTGTTTATAGTTATTGCGTTCTCATTTTAGCAGCAGTGGAATTGCCTTAATTATAATACTATAGCCCCCTAAAATATTCGCCTTAGTTTACAATCGCCGCTAGCTAAGAGAAGTGTATACTTAAAACTTGATATGTTTTTTTTACCCCTCACTAGCGCCGACTTCGTGGGGGGCTCCGCTCCGGGGCTCGAGCCCCCACGGCCCACGCAGAACTGAATTGCAGATGAATGATATTTTGTTTTGTTTTGTCCTAGACGGGCCTTGAGAGTTGGCCCTGCGGATCCCCATGTAAATTTTGAAAACCGAGCGCTTATATTACCCCTAGTGTTTCGTGCTATTTTGAAATGTTTCTATGATCTGACTTCTATATAATAAAAGGCAATGTCTGTCTTATACACTATAGGCTCAACGACCGCGCATCGCAGAGCTACGAAATTTGGCAATCGGAGACCGGGGGGGGACCGATTTTTAAAATTTGATTTTTTTTTTTTTGTTGTTGTTATTTAATGTTTTATGCGACTTCGACCGTTTTTCCCCCTTTTTCTCCACCATCTAGACGTCGTAGAAAAAAAATCACACGATCGCAAAGAGCAGTCAATTGCGAGTAAAAATATATCAATTTCAAATCTCAATTTCAATTTCTAATATTTTTTAAAGATTTTAAAACAAAAGTCACTTTCGGCTAAAAAAAATGAACTTTCGTTTTTAAATCCTCTCATCCGAAAAAGTACCGACAATTTCGACTAATAATTTACATTTTTAGAAAGCTCAAAGATCTGGCTTTCTTACAAGCCCGATCTGATCAAGAAATAATTATAAATAGCAGCCCGATCCTGAGTTTAAAAAAGTAATGATTTTAGATTTCTCGGGAAGTTCCGATCGACGTCCCACTTACCCTGCGCGCGTAACCGGAGACGTCACGCCGTTTCCATGGAGATTGTGAATTGGATCGGGTTATTTTAAATGATGGAATTCAGAGCTTAGCATATGGTCATTATAAAACTTAAATGATTAAATTATGGTAGATTGAATTGTGGTGATGTATTGTATGCATCGGGTGAAATTATTATATTTATATTTTAAATGATGGAATGATATAGATTTTTTAAATGGATATTTTAATTTATGGATATTTTAAATGATGGAATCAGAAGTCCTTCCGAGAGGTTGGTGGTAGGGGAAGGAGGGTACGGTACCTGTGGATGCCTCCCCCACTGGGTTCCGGTCTAAATTGGATGAGTAAAAAGAAAGTTATGGAGATTGTCACGGAGGACGCGGTAGCCCAGTGGTTAGCGAACGAGAGCATTCAAACGAGAACATTAAAAAAAAAATTTTTCAGGAAATATTTAATTCTGCTTTACAGCTTGCAGAGGTAGTGTTCCAAACTGAATTGAAGATTCCAAGACTCACATTAAAGAAAACAACACGTGCAAATCCTCCAACTACTTCTGTTGAAGAATACTACAGGATGACTATCTTCATTCCTTGTTTTGATAGTCTGATTCAACATTTACATGATAGATTCGTTTCAAATGAGGATATTCTACCAAGTTTCCAGATACTTCCTGGTTTTACTTCTGTTGATGACACAAGCAAGTTGGAAAGTCTGTCTCCATATTTCGACGATAAAATGTGACTCTCAAAACTGAAAGCTGAATATGAACTGTGGTGTAGAAAGCCCAGACCACACAACCAACCCGAAAGCATATGGTTGCTGTTTGTGTGGCCGGGTGAACTGTGGTGTTGTTGTTGTTGAGACCCAGACAGTCCGACCTACCAGAAAGGTGTAAGGTAACTGTTTGGACGGCCGGGAAGTGGCTGTGATGTGAAAGAGTTTCAACTATTGACACTAACATTGAGGTCCTGAAAGTGTTAGAGCATTGTAATGTACCTATTATCGAACAATCAGGTACCTCTTTACTGTCTTGGCTACATTACTAGTAAACACTGCTAGTGTAGAAAGATCCTTTTCGACACTGAAAAGAGTGAAAACTTTGCCCCGTAGTGTAATGGGTGATGACAGACTGAGTGCACTTGCCATGATTTCAATTCACTCCAACATTACTGTGGAGCCGGATAAGGTCATAAATATTATGACAGGGAAAAAGTCGAGAAGATTGCTTCTGTCTTCTTCTTCTTCTTTTAATATCTATATAATAAAAGGCAATGTCTGTGTGTCTGTCTTATACACTATACGTTTCGCGACCGCGCGTCGGAGAGCTACGACATTTGGCAATCGGAGACCCGGGGGGGAGGGAAGGGGACACGTGAAAACCGATTTTTAAAATTTTAATTATTTTTTTATTTATTTAATGTTTTATGCGATTTCGACCGTTTTTTGCCCTTTTTTCTCCACGATCCAGACATCGTAGAAAAAAACAAATTACACCATCGGAAAGAGCAGAGAATTTCGAGTAAAAATATATCAATTTCAAATCTGAATTTCGATTTCTAATATTTTTTAAAGATTTTAAAACAAAACTCACTTTTGGCTCAAAAAATCAATTTTTGGTTTTTAAATTCTCGCATCGTGAAAAGTACTCATAATTTCGACTAATAATTTACATTTTTAGAAAGCTGAAATATCTGGCATTCTTACAAGTCTAATGTGGTCCAGAAATAATGAAAATTGCCTTCAGGATGGCAATTTTAAAGACGCCATGATTTTAAATTTCTCGGCGTTCCGTTCGTTTCTCCCCCGCTGAAGCAGGGAAGGTGGTGGGTGGGGACGTCAAGGTGGAGGTGACGTCACGGTTCTGAATAGAGCGCCTTTGCTCTATATAAATTATTATATTTATATTTTAAATGATGGGACGATCTGGATTTTTTAAATGTATATTTTAACTTTTGGATATTTTAAATGGATATTTTAATTTTATGGATATTTTAAATGATAGAACAATGAAACAATGGAATGAGGATGATGGAATTAAGCATATGGTCATTTTAAATTGCAAATTAGCGCGCGGGAAGTTAGCGGTAGGCCCGGGTTCGATTCCCGCCACTGCCAAAACTGCCGCCGTGTTTACGTGGAATACGATCACGTTAAATATGTGGGTCCGTAAGTCCTTCCGAGAGGTTGGTGGTAGGGGAAGGAGGATACGGCCCCTGTGGATGCCTCCCCCACTGGGTTCCCGTCTAAATTGGGTGAATATGTAGAAAGTTATGGAGATTGTCGCGGAGGGCGCGGCAGCCCAGTGGTTAGCGCGCGGGAATTGCACTCAGTAGGCCCGGGTTCGATTCCCGCCACTGCCAAAACTTACGCCACGTTCACGCAGAGTACGATCACGTTAAACATGTGGGTTCGTGAGTCCTTCCGAGAGGTTGGTGGTAGGGGAAGGAGGGTACGGTCTAAATTGGGTGAATAAAAAGAAAGTTATGGAGATTGTCGCAGGGGGCGAAGTAGCCCAGTGGTTAGCGCGCGGGAATTGCACGCGGTAGGCCCGGGTTCGATTTCCGCCACTGACATGGAGTACGATCACGTTAAACATATGGGTCCGTATGTTTTTCCGAGAGGTTGGTGGTAGGGGAAGGAGGGTACGTTCCCTGTGGATGCCTCCCCCACTGGGTTCCGGTCTAAATTGCGTGGCACATCCTGGCCGTCCAACCAGTTACCAGGCCCCGGTTCGATTCCCAAAATTGCCGCCGTGTTTACGCGGAGTACGAGCACGTTAAACATGTGGGTCCGTGAGTCCTTCCGAGAAGTTGGTGGTAGGGGAAGGAGGGTACGGTCTAAATTGGATGAATAAAAAGAAAGTTATGGAGATTATCGCGTAGGGCAAAGTAGCCCAATGGTTAGCGCGCGGAAATTGCACTCGGTAGGCCCGGGTTCGATTCCCAAAATTGCCGCCGTGTTTACGCGGAGTACGATCACGTTAAACATGTGGGTCTGTAAGTCCTTCCGAGAGGTTGGTGGTAGGGGAAGAAGGGTACGGTCCCTGTGGATGCTTCTCCCACTTGGTTCCGGTCTAAATTGGGTGAATAAAAAATAAGTTATGAAGAATATCGCGGAGGGTGAAGTACCCCAGTGGTTAGTGCGCGGGATTTGCACTTGGTAGGCCCGGGTTCGATTCCCGCCATTGCCAAAACTGCAGCCGTGTTCACGCGGAGTACGATCACGTTAAACGTGTGGGACTGCAAGTCCTTCCGAGAGGTTTGTGGTAGGGGAAGGAGGGTACGGTCTCTTTGGATGCCTCCCCCATTGGGTTCCGGTCTAAATTGTGTGGCACTTCCTGGCCTTCCAAGCAGTTACCTTACACCTTTCTGGTAGGTCGCGCCAACGAGTTTGCCACGGTCAGAATTTTCAAGGGTAGCGAACAGGCTGGTCGCCAAAGGCGGCTAGTAAATAATAAAAGGCAATGTCTGTGTGTGTGTCTGTGTGTCTGTCTTATACACTATACGTTTCGCGACCGCGCGTCGGAGAGCTACGAAATTTGGCAATCGGAGACCTGGGGGGAGGGAAGAGGGACACGTGAAAACCGATTTTTAAAATTTTAATTTTTTGTTTATTTATTTAATGTTTTATGCGATTTCGACCGTTTTTTGCCCTTTTTGCCCTTTTTTCTCCACGATCCAGACGTCGTAGAAAAAAACAAATCACACCATCGGAAAGAGCAGACAATTGCGAGTAAAAATATATCAATTTCAAATCTGAATTTCGATTTCTAATATTTTTTAAAGATTTTAAAACAAAAGTCACTTTTTGCTCAAGAAAACGATTTTTGGTTTTTAAATTCTCGCATAGTAAAAAGTACTCATAATTTCGAATAATAATTTACATTTTTAGAAAGGTCAAACATCTGGCATTCTTACAAGTCCAATCTGGTCAGGAAATATTCCGTATTGCCCACAGGATCGGGATTTTAAAAGTTTCCGAATTTCAATTTCTCGGCGTGCCGCTTCTTAACCGGCGTTTCTCCCCCGCAGAAGGAGGGTAGGTGGTGGGTGGGAACGTCAAGGTGGAGGTGACGTCACGGTTCTGAATAGAGCTCCTCTACTCCATATAAATTATTATATTTATATTTTAAATGATGGAACGATATGGAGTTTTTAAATGTATATTTTAACTTTTGGATATTTTAAATGGATATTTTAATTTTATGGATATTTTAAATGATGGAACAATGAAACAATGGAATGAGGATGATGGAATTAAGCATATGGTCATTTTAAATTGCAAATTAGCGCGCGGGAAGTTAGCGGTAGGCCCGGGTTCGATTCCCGCCACTGCCAAAACTGCCGCCGTGTTTATGTGGAATACGATCACGTTAAATATGTGGGTCCGTAAGTTCTTCCGAGAGGTTGGTGGTAGGGGAAGGAGGATACGGCCCCTGTGGATGCCTCCCCCACTGGGTTCCCGTCTAAATTGGGTGAATATATAGAAAGTTATGGAGATTGTCGCGGAGGGCGCGGCATCCCAGTGGTTTGCGCGCGGGAATTTCACTCGGTAGGCCCGGGTTCGATTCCCGCCACTGCCAAAACTGCAGCCGCGTTCACGCGGAGTACGATCACGTTAAACATGTGGGATCGTAAGTCCTTCAGAGAGGTTGGTGGTAGGGGAAAGAGGGTACGGTCTCTGTGGAAGCCTCCCCCACTGAGTTCCTGTCTGAATTGGGTGGCATTTCCTGGCCATCCAAACAGTTACCTTACACCTTTCTGGTATGGATATTTTAAAAGGATATTTTAATTTATAGATATTTTAAATAATGGAACGAGGATGATGGAATTAAGCGCTTATCATATGGTCATTATAAAATTTAAATTAGCGCGCGAGAATTGCACTCGATAGGCCCGGGTTCGATTTCCGCCACTGACACGGAATACGATCACGTTAAACATATGGGTCCGTATGTTTTTCCGAGGGGTTGGTGGTAGGGGAAGGAGGGTACGTTCCCTGTGGATGCCTCCCCCACTGGGTTCCGGTCTAAATTGGGTGGCACATCCTGGCCATCCAACCAGTTACCTTACACATTTCTGGTAGGTCGCGCCAACGAGTTTGCCACGGTTGGAATTTGCCACGATCAGCATTTTCAAGGGTTGCGAACAGGCTGGTCGCCAAAGGCGGCTAGTCTATATAATAAAAGGCAATGTCTGTGTGTCTGTCTGTGTGTCTGTCTTATACACTATACGTTTCGCGACCGCGCGTCGGAGAGCTACGAAATTTGGCAATCGGAGACCCGGGGGGGAGGGAAGGGGACACGTGAAAACCGATTTTTAAAATTTTAATTATTTTTTTATTTATTTAATGTTTTATGCGATTTCGACCGTTTTTTGCCCTTTTTTCTCCACGATCCAGACATCGTAGAAAAAAACAAATTACACCATCGGAAAGAGCAGAGAATTTCGAGTAAAAATATATCAATTTCAAATCTGAATTTCGATTTCTAATATTTTTTAAAGATTTTAAAACAAAAGTCACTTTTTGCTCAAGAAAACGATTTTTGGTTTTTAAATTCTCGCATCGTGAAAAGTACTCAGAATTTCGACTAATAATTTACATTTTCAGAAAGGTCAAACATCTGGCATTCTTACAAGTCCAATCTGGTCCAGAAATAATGAAAATTGCCTTCAGGATGGCAATTTTAAAGACGCCATGATTTTAAATTTGTCGGCTACCGGCTCAGTTCCTCAACGGCATTTTCCTCCATCCGCATTAGTTTCTTCCCCGTCTCCATGGAGACCGCGCTTTCGGTTTTAACTGAATTACGAGCATAAGTGTTGTATACATCGGGCGAAATTATTATATTTATATGATATTTTAAATGGATATTTTTAAATGGATATTTTAAATAATTTAAATGATTGAATTATGGTGGTTTGAATTGTGGTGATGTATTTGAAATTATTATATTTATGGATTGGTGGAACGATATGGTTGATTTTTTTATTTTAAATGGATATTTTAATTTATGGATATTTTAATTTATAGATATTTTAAATGGATATTTTAATTTTTTGGCTATTTTAAATGATGGAACGATGGAACGAGGATGGTGGAATTAAGGTCCTTCCGAGAGGTTGGTGGTAGGGGAAGAAGGGTACGGTCCCTGTGGATGCTTCTCCCACTTGGTTCCGGTCTAAATTGGGTGAATAAAAAGAAAGTTATGAAGAATATCGCGGAGGGTGAAGTACCCCAGTGGTTAGTGCGCGGGATTTGCACTTGGTAGGCCCGGGTTCGATTCCCAAAATTGCCGAATAAAAATAAAGTTATGGAGATTGTCGCGGATGGCACGGTAGCCCAGTGGTTAGCGCGCGGGAATTTCACTCGGTAGGCCCGGGTTCGATTCCCGCCATTGCCAAAACTGCAGCCGTGTTCACGCGGAGTACGATCACGTTAAACGTGTGGGACTGCAAGTCCTTCCGAGAGGTTTGTGGTAGGGGAAGGAGGGTACGGTCTCTTTGGATGCCTCCCCCATTGGGTTCCGGTCTAAATTGTGTGGCACTTCCTGGCCTTCCAAGCAGTTACCTTACACCTTTCTGGTAGGTCGCGCCAACGAGTTTGCCACGGTCAGAATTTTCAAGGGTAGCGAACAGGCTGGTCGCCAAAGGCGGCTAGTAAATAATAAAAGGCAATGTCTGTGTGTGTGTCTGTGTGTCTGTCTTATACACTATACGTTTCGCGACCGCGCGTCGGAGAGCTACGAAATTTGGCAATCGGAGACCTGGGGGGGAGGGAAGGGGACACGTGAAAACCGATTTTTAAAATTTTAATTTTTTTTTTATTTATTTAATGTTTTATGCGATTTCGACCGTTTTTTGCCCTTTTTTCTCCACGATCCAGACGTCGTAGAAAAAAACAAATCACACCATCGGAAAGAGCAGACAATTGCGAGTAAAAATATATCAATTTCAAATCTGAATTTCGATTTCTAATATTTTTTAAAGATTTTAAAACAAAAGTCACTTTTTGCTCAAGAAAACGATTTTTGGTTTTTAAATTCTCGCATAGTAAAAAGTACTCATAATTTCGATTAATAATTTACATTTTTAGAAAGGTCAAACATCTGGCATTCTTACAAGTCCAATCTGGTCAGGAAATATTCCGTATTGCCCACAGGATCGGGATTTTAAAAGTTTCCGAATTTCAATTTCTCGGCGTGCCGCTTCTTAACCGGCGTTTCTCCCCCGCAGAAGGAGGGAAGGTGGTGGGTGGGAACGTGAAGGTGGAGGTGACGTCATGGTTCTGAATAGAGCTCCTCTACTCCATATAAATTATTATATTTATATTTTAAATGATGGAACGATATGGAGTTTTTAAATGTATATTTTAACTTTTGGATATTTTAAATGGATATTTTAATTTTATGGATATTTTAAATGATGGAACAATGAAACAATGGAATGAGGATGATGGAATTAAGCATATGGTCATTTTAAATTGCAAATTAGCGCGCGGGAAGTTAGCGGTAGTCCCGGGTTCGATTCCCGCCACTGCCAAAACTGCCGCCGTGTTTATGTGGAATACGATCACGTTAAATATGTGGGTCCGTAAGTTCTTCCGAGAGGTTGGTGGTAGGGGAAGGAGGATACGGCCCCTGTGGATGCCTCCCCCACTGGGTTCCCGTCTAAATTGGGTGAATATATAGAAAGTTATGGAGATTGTCGCGGAGGGCGCGGCAACCCAGTGGTTTGCGCGCGGGAATTTCACTCGGTAGGCCCGGGTTCGATTCCCGCCACTGCCAAAACTGCAGCCGCGTTCATGCGGAGTACGATCACGTTAAACATGTGGGATCGTAAGTCCTTCAGAGAGGTTGGTGGTAGGGGAAAGAGGGTACGGTCTCTGTGGAAGCCTCCCCCACTGAGTTCCTGTCTGAATTGGGTGGCATTTCCTGGCCATCCAAACGGTTACCTTACACCTTTCTGGTATGTATCTCCTCTGGGGCTCCGCAGGGTTCGGTTCTTTCTCCTACCCTGTGGAGTATTTATTTTAATGATATACTTAATCTTAATGATGATCTTTTTTACCTGCAGGCCTTCGCGGATGATCTTGCGGTGGTCACTTTTTCCACAAACTTGAAAACATTACGTATTAATACTAATAATCTCCTTGATCTTATCTCGTCCTCCCTTTCGGCCCTTAAACTCTCCGTCACCCCCGAAAAATGTAAAGCTATCGTATTTAAAAAAAAATAGATCTAAAATTAAACAGAGACCCTCATTTAAAATCCAAAACGTTAAAATTCAAACTACTAGACAATTAAATTACTTAGGCATCACGATCGACTATAACCTTAAATGGAGTTCCCATATTTTTAATCTGAGAGAGAAGTGCTTCAAGTTCGCTAGCACTTTTGGGAGAGTGACTGGCAGTAACTGGGGTGTTGATAAATCCTTTCTTAAAGTTTGGTATCTTTCGGTTATCGAAAAGATAATTACTTTCGGCTCAGGAGTTTGGGGAAAAGCATTGACTGGGGCACAGGTCAAAAAACTTATTTCTCTTCAAAGGATTTTTCTTTTAAAAATCTCATCTGGTTTTCGGACTACTTCTAACATTTCTCTCTTTTCTTTAACTGGAATCCCCCCCATTCACTTTGTAATAAATTCTTTGTACAAAAAATATACCTTTTGGAAACTTCGCAATAACCTTTTTACAAATCCTGCCCTTCCCCCCCCCCCTGAAAAATTTGATCATAACTGCCCTTCTTCCAGTATCCCTCCTTCTCAACGTACAGTGACCTTTTCCCCCATTAATCCACTTAACTTTTCCAAAATAAATATTTACACTGATGGTTCCTCTATTGAAAACAATACAGGATACGCCATTTGCATCTTTAACGAAAACACACTGGAAGAAACTTTCACCTTTAAACTTGAGCATGGGAACACAGTTTTCCAAGCAGAAATTGCTGCGATCCATTTCTCTATAAATTGGGCATCTAATAGAAACATTAAAATTAATATCTTTACAGACAGTCAATCGTCAATCTCGGCCTTTAACTCCATCAAAAACAAATCTTTTTACTTATCCAAAATTAAAACTAATGCTAATCTTAATAAACATTTAATTAATTTATGTTGGGTTAAAGCCCACTCCGACATCTCGGGTAACGAGGTCGCAGACAAAAATGCAAAACTAGCTACTACCTCTGGCTCTCCAACTTCTTTACCTTTCCCTTATTCACTTCTCAAAAAACATTACAAACTTGATATCCTTAGTAATTGGCAATCCTTTTTAAATGACTATGTCTCCCCCCGAACTCACGATCCCGCCAGAATTTTAAATTTCCTTCCAAAAGTTAACTTTAATACACATATTACTAATAAATATTTAATCTACTTTATTACGGGCCACGGCCCATTCCCCGATTATTTGTTCTCTTTCAAATGTAAATCTACTTCCTGCTGCTCCTGCGGCGCTTTCGGCGACGCCGATCACTACGTTTTTTCTTGCCCCCTCATTTAAAATCCAAAACGTTAAAATTCAAACTACTAGACAATTAAATTACTTAGGCATCACGATCGACTATAACCTTAAATGGAGTTCCCATATTTTTAATCTGAGAGAGAAGTGCTTCAAGTTCGCTAGCACTTTTGGGAGAGTGACTGGCAGTAACTGGGGTGTTGATAAATCCTTTCTTAAAGTTTGGTATCTTTCGGTTATCGAAAAGATAATTACTTTCGGCTCAGGAGTTTGGGGAAAAGCATTGACTGGGGCACAGGTCAAAAAACTTATTTCTCTTCAAAGGATTTTTCTTTTAAAAATCTCATCTGGTTTTCGGACTACTTCTAACATTTCTCTCTTTTCTTTAACTGGAATCCCCCCCATTCACTTTGTAATAAATTCTTTGTACAAAAAATATATCTTTTGGAAACTTCGCAATAACCTTTTTACAAATCCTGCCCTTCCCCCCCCCTGAAAAATTTGATCATAACTGCCCTTCTTCCAGTATCCCTCCTTCTCAACGTACAGTGACCTTTTCCCCCATTAATCCACTTAACTTTTCCAAAATAAATATTTACACTGATGGTTCCTCTATTGAAAACAATACAGGATACGCCATTTGCATCTTTAACGAAAACACACTGGAAGAAACTTTCACCTTTAAACTTGAGCATGGGAACACAGTTTTCCAAGCAGAAATTGCTGCGATCCATTTCTCTATAAATTGGGCATCTAATAGAAACATTAAAATTAATATCTTTACAGACAGTCAATCGTCAATCTCGGCCTTTAACTCCATCAAAAACAAATCTTTTTACTTATCCAAAATTAAAACTAATGCTAATCTTAATAAACATTTAATTAATTTATGTTGGGTTAAAGCCCACTCCGACATCTCGGGTAACGAGGTCGCAGACAAAAATGCAAAACTAGCTACTACCTCTGGCTCTCCAACTTCTTTACCTTTCCCTTATTCACTTCTCAAAAAACATTACAAACTTGATATCCTTAGTAATTGGCAATCCTTTTTAAATGACTATGTCTCCCCCCGAACTCACGATCCCGCCAGAATTTTAAATTTCCTTCCAAAAGTTAACTTTAATACACATATTACTAATAAATATTTAATCTACTTTATTACGGGCCACGGCCCATTCCCCGATTATTTGTTCTCTTTCAAATGTAAATCTACTTCCTGCTGCTCCTGCGGCGCTTTCGGCGACGCCGATCACTACGTTTTTTCTTGCCCCCTTACCAAAGCTTTTCACCTTTATAAACCTTCACCCCATAATACGGCGACCTGGTTCTCGAGTGTCTGCTCTAACCCTTCTTCAATCAATAAAATAAAAAACTGTGTTCTCATAGCGAGAGAAATCTCTAATAAAATTTCATAATCAGCCTGGGGATCTCTGCTTTTAATTTTTTCGGTCGGTGACTCCTCTTCTTGTTGTTTTTTTGTTTGTTTTTTATGTTGTTTTTTTATATGTTGTTTTTCTCGGTGGTGTCGTCTGCTTTTGTTGTGTTGTCTTTAGTTGTTGCACCCCATTTTATAATATATAGTCAACTTCAAAATGTTTCAACTACTATCATAATACTTATATTATCTCAGATCATTATGTCATTTGTAAATATACTATCAAGTCTTCAATAATGTAAATAAGTCAACAAAATGTATTCAAGTCTACAAGAGTATAAATGTAATCAAGTCTTCAGATATATTTTCATATTAGCTGTGCCGATTTTTAATTTTGTTGATTAAAATTAATATTTTCAAAAATGCATTTTACATTAAATTAATTATTTATTAGTATATTAATTATACATGTAATCTGTTCTAAAACTTACTGCTGTGTACATTGCGTTGGTGGCCGCAAAACCCACCTATTTCTGTGCTTAACGGGATACTAAGTTAACAAACTAAAAATTAAGGTTAATAGTAAAGGAACAAACATTTATTTATCACATACTCAATTTACACTCTTTAGTTTTACAAATTAAATAAATATCACAATAGTGGAATGCATCTCAATGGTAGTTCGGGGGGTGTAATGCCAGATGAATTGATATTTGGTTGGAGCACGTGGTGGGATGCATTAATTAGCTTTTCCTTAAAAACACAAATTTAGACAAAGAGGTTATCCTCATATAGTTTAATTGTACGGTACCTGATCTTCTTTCATATAACTTGGGTAACACCGGTGCTTTGTGACACTTTACACTTGCAATACCAGATGAACATGAGCTCTCCTTCGAATTCCTATATCAGAGACGGACACACAACTCTTAACTCTGCTACCGTCGCTTCTTCTTGACTAGTCTAACTCCAACAGCCTGCCTTGACCAATTCTGACTCCCACTTCGAGCAACTCTCACTTATATCCCTTTTTCGGTCGGCGGTCCACGTGCTGAAATGTAGAGCTGAGGGCTAATCCGTAGACATGGCGTCGCCGTCTCGGTTGCCGCCAAACGGCTTAGTGTGGTATGTAAATATGGGCGTGGTATGTAAGATATGGGCCACCTGTATATTATCGCCCATCTGCTTAGCGTGGGGATAATCCGCCCGCATTCCTGGTTCCATTATATTTTAATCCTTCCAAATATTTATTACTTTACATTTCTGGCATTACATTAGCAAAACTATGTTATTAGCTTATATCCTTGTAACCACTCCTGTAAAATTTTTTTAAAGATTCAATAAATTTGGTGTTGGTTGTTGTGGACACCCGGACATCGGCCGGACGCCTGCCAACTCCTCTCCCGGCCGTCCAAATAGATGCTCAAGTCCTCAGGACGAGTCGGACGGTCTGGGTCTTCAACACCTTTCTGGTATGGATATTTTAAAAGGATATTTTAAATGGATATTTTAAACAATGGAACGAGGATGATGGAATTAAGCGCTTATCATATGGTCATTATAAAATGTAAATTAGCGCGCGAGAATTGCACTCGATAGGCCCGGGTTCGATTTCCGCCACTGACACGGAATACGATCACGTTAAACATATGGGTCCGTATGTTTTTCCGAGGGGTTGGTGGTAGGGGAAGGAGGGTACGTTCCCTGTGGATGCCTCCCCCACTGGGTTCCGGTCTAAATTGGGTGGCACATCCTGGCCATCCAACCAGTTACCTTACACATTTCTGGTAGGTCGCGCCAACGAGTTTGCCACGGTTGGAATTTGCAACGATCAGCATTTTCAAGGGTTGCGAACAGGCTGGTCGCCAAAGGCGGCTAGTCTTACATAATAAAAGGCAATGTCTGTGTGTGTGTCTGTGTGTCTGTCTTATACACTATACGTTTCGCGACCGCGCGTCGGAGAGATACGAAATTTGGCAATCGGAGACCTGGGGGGGAGGGAAGGGGACACGTGAAAACCGATTTTTAAAATTTGAATTATTTTTTTTGTTATTTAATGTTTTATGCGATTTCGACCGTTTTTTGACATTTTTGCCCTTTTTTCTCCACGATGCAGACGTTGTAGAAAAAAACAAATCACACCATCGGAAAGAGCAGAGAATTTCGAGTAAAAATATATCAATTTCAACTCTCAATTTCGATTTCTAATATTTTTTAAAGATTTTAAAACAAAAGTCACTTTTGGCTCAAAAAAACGATTTTTGGTTTTTAAATTCTCGCATAGTGAAAAGTACTCATAATTTCGACTAATAATTTACATTTTTAGAAAGCTGAAATATCTGGCATTCTTACAAGTCTAATTTGGTCCAGAAATAATGAAAATTGCCTTCAGGATCGCAATTTTAAAGACGCCATGATTTTAAATTTGTCGGCTACCGGCTCAGTTCTTCAACGGCATTTTCCGCCCATCCGCAGTAGTTTCTTCCCCGTCTCCATGGAGACCGCGCTTTCGGTTTTAAATGAATTACGAGCATAAGTGTTGTATACATCGGGCGAAATTATTATATTTATATGATATTTTAAATGGATATTTTAAATAATTTAAATGATTGAATTATGGTGGTTTGAATTGTGGTGATGTATTTGAAATTATTATATTTATGGATTGGTGGAACGATATGGATGATTTTTTGATTTTAAATGGATATTTTAATTTATGGATATTTTAATTTATAGATATTTTAAATGGATATTTTAATTTTATGGCTATTTTAAATGATAGAACGATGGAACGAGGATGGTGGAATTAAGAGCCTAGCATATGGTCATTATAAATTTAAATTAGCGCGCGGGAAGTTAGCGCGCGAGAATTGCACTCGGTAGGCCTGGGTTCGATTCCCGCCACTGATGCGGAGTACGATCACCTTAAACATATGGGTCGATAATTCCTTCCGAGAGGTTGGTGGCAGGGAAAGGAGGGTATGGTCTCTGTGGATGCCTCCCCCACTGGGTCCTGGTCCAAATTGGGTGAATAAAAAGAAAGTTATGGAGATTGTCGCGGAGGACGCGGTAGCCCAGTGGTTAGCGTGCGGGAATTTCACTCGGTAGGCCCGGGTTCGATTCCCTCCACTGACAAAACTGCTGCCGTGTTCACGCGGAGTACGATCACGTTAAACATGTGGGTCCGTAAGTCCTTCCGAGAGGTTGGTGGTAGAGGAAGGAGGGTACGGACCCTGTGGATGACTTTCCCACTGGGTTCCGGTCTAAATTGGGTGAATAAAAAGAAGGTTATGGAGATTGTCGCGGAGGGCGCGGTAGCCCAGTGGTTGGCGCGCGGGAATTGCACTCGGTAGGCTCGGGTTCAATTACCGCCACAGCCAAAACTGCCGTGTTCACGCGGAGTACGATCACGTTAAACATGTGGGTACGTAAGTCCTTCCGGGAGGTTGGTGGTAGAGGAAGGAGGGTACGGTCCCTGTGGATGACCCTCCCACTGGGTTCCGGTCTAAATTGGGTGAATAAAAAGAAGGTTATGGAGATTGTCGTGGAGGGCGTGGTAGCCCAGTGGTTAGCGCGCGGGAATTGCACACGGTAGGTCCGGGTTCGATTTCCGCCACTACTAAAACTTAAACGAATTAGTGTTTACTTTTTATAAGGTTTCCAGCTCATTATGCTGGATTGATTGTGGCGATGTATTGTTTACATCGGGGGGTGGTTGGGACCGCAAGGAAAAAACTTAATTATGGCGATGTATTTTTGTGGCGTACTGTATTGTTGTATTGTAAAAACTTAATTGTGGTGATGTATTGTTTACATCGAGTGGTGGTTGGGACCACAATGTAAAACTTAATCATTGATCGCTTTTTTTACGGTTTTTGGCCTAGGGCCAATTAAAAACCGAATAAGTATTTGCTTTTTACACGGTTTTTGGCCTAGGGACAATTAAAAGCCGAATTAGTGTTTACTTTTTATAAGGTTTCCGGCTCATTATGCTGGATTGAATTGTGCCGATGTATTGTTTACATGGGGTGGTGGTTGGGACCACAATGAAAACACTTAATTGTGGCGACGTATTTTTGTGGCGTACTGTATTGTTGTATTGTAAAAACTTAATTGTGGTGATGTATTGTTTACATCGAGTGGTGGTTGGGACCACAATGTAAAACTTAATCATTGATCGCTTTTTTTACGGTTTTTGGCCTAGGGCCAATTAAAAACCGAATTAGTATTTGGTTGCTTTTTATACGGTTTTTGGCCTAGCAACAATTAAAAACCGAATAAGTATTTGCTTTTTACACAGTTTTTGGCCTAGGCACAATTAAAAACCGAATTAGTCTTTGCTTTTTATAAGGTTTCTGGTTCATTATGCTGGATTGAATTGTGGCGATGCATTGTTTACATCGGGTGGTGGTTGGGACCATAATGAAAAAACTTAAACACTGAATAAATAAAAAAATAAATAAAAAGAAAGTTATGGAGATTGTCGCGGTGCATTTATGCATCGGGTGGTGGTGGAGACAATCTTAAAAAAAAAAACTTTTTCGCTGAGCAGCATCGTTAAAAAGCGAGTTTGCCACTGTCAGGACTTTCACGGGTAGCGAACAGGCTGGTCGCCAAAGGCGGCTAGACACACAGACATTGCCTTTTATTATATAAAAAGTCGAGAAGATTGCTTCTGTCTATATAATAAAAGGCAATGTCTGTGTGTCTTATACACTATACGTTCAGCGACAGCGCGTCGGAAAGCTACGAAATTTGGCAATCGGAGACCCGGGGGGAAGGGAAGGAGACACGTCAAAACCGATTTTTAAAACTTTAATTATTTTTTTGTTATTTAATGTTTTATGCGATTTCGACCATTTTTTGCCCTTTTTTCTCCATGATCCAGACGTCGTAGAAAAAAACAAATCACACCACCGGAAAGAGCAGACAATTGCGAGTAAAAATATATCAATTTCAAATCTCAATTTCGATATCTAATATTTTTTAAAGATTTTAAAACAAAAGTCACTTTCGGTTAAAAAAAACCAACTTTCGTTTTTAAATCCTCCCATCGTAAAAACTACTCATAATTTCGACTAATAATTTACATTTTTAGAAAGCTCAAAGATCTGGCATTCTTACAAGTCCAATCTGGACAAGTAATAATGAAAATGGCTCGCAGGATCGCAATCAGATTTTATGACGTCATGATCATTTAAGACGTCATGATTTTAAATTTCTCGGCAATCCGCTAAAGTAGTTCCCTCCCCTCAGAATTTTTTTCTCCGTTTCCATGGAGACCGAGCTTCCGGTTTTAAATTAATTAATAGCTTAGCATATGTATTGTATATACATAGGGTGAAATTATTATATTTATATGATATTTTAAATGGATATTTTAATTTATGGATATTTTAAATAATTTAAATGATTGAATTACGGTGGATTGAATTGTGGTGATGTATTTGAAATTATTAAATGAAATTATTATATCCATTTAAAATTGGTAGAACGATATAGATGATTGATGGAACGATATGGATTTTTTAAATGGATATTTTAAATGATGGAACGATGGATATTTTAATTTTATGGATAAATAATAATGATAAATAATAATAATATGGATAAATAATAATAATAATAATATGGATAAATAATAATTTTAAATGATGGAACGATGGAATGAGTATGGTGGAATTAAGAGCTTGCTAAACTCAGACCGTGGCGCTCGCCACGAATGGCGTAGAGTAGTTTACCCCACGGCCGAGAAATAAAGTTCACCATTCCCATCCCAAGGATCCATCGAATTTATTAAAATAACTAAAAGTTGCCAGGCCGGCGGGTTACATAGGCCCACAGGTGCTTCCGAAATATTCATTCGGGAATAGAACATTCCATGTCCATCAAAAATATCATATAACAAAATAAATATACCATATACAATCCTCAATAATATACAAAACCATACAATCTTCAATAATAAATATAAACCATTCACAGCAAGTGGGCCAAACTTATCCCCCGTGACATATAACAAGTAGATAAAAAATTCAGGAAGAAGCCGGTCCGGCACCCAAAAGAAGGAAGAAACCCTAAAAGAAACCAAAAACTAAAATGATCCCAACAAGGCGGTTACCACAAACTATTAATTTTAACCACAAATTTCCATTAAAAATCAAAAATAATAACTTAAATGCAACAAGAAGAACGAAAACAAGACCAGAGTGAAAATACCAAAAGACACCAGGAACTTACACCTAGACCTCTGTCAGACAGCTAAATGGAGACCTGCTCTGCCACACGGCTTCCAGGTTTGACTCTCCACCGTTGAGAATCGCCCGCAGACGACCCGGCTGAGGTCCAGAAGAGGATGAGTGGTCAGAAGCTGGACCGGGGAACCAAGGCTAGACAAACGCCAAAACTGGAAAGCCTTCTTATGAACCCTTGACCACGCACACCACACCTAGAGAGCAACCAAGAGATGTGAACATAGCCCAGGACGCCCCCGCCAGGGATTTCCCAGCAGTGGCATCCCAGGCAAGCCCCCTACTCCAGCTGGAGAAAGTGAGGCTCTTCGAGAGGTGCGTGAACGATAAAATTACAACTGCAGTGACCGCCCAAAAGTTCCAAAAAGAGCCAAACTTGTGGCAACCAAAAGATTAAGTCGTGTTTTGCAGAGGATTCCAACTTTCTACCCCTCGGTAGTTATGCAGAGGCAGTATGCAACTTAAAGAGGCGCTGTCGTAACCCGGTCTTATACCCGTACTGCCGGGTTAGCTTAACCTAGAAAAAGAAGGAGGGAATAGGAAAGAAAAGGGAGAGGGCTAAAGCCAACGCCGGAAAGGGCCCAAGTGAGGGCAAAACAAAGGAGGAGAATCGGACAGAGGAGGAAGATAACTATGATAAGAGCCAAGTGGAGAAGACTAAAGTAACTATAACTTAACGCTAAAAGCTGAAAATACAGAAAGCATTAGAGTACTACTAGACTGACGTAAACCTAAAAATAATCAAATCGCTAACTAAGAGAAGAGAGCCTAAAGTTAAGGGAGCTAAACTAATCTAGCCTAGACAAGAGAAAGGGGGAGAAAGAAGAAGGAAGAGACCCCAAAGTCATGAGAAGACGCCAGAAGGAACCCTATAGGAGGGAAAATTAGACCAGGGAGGAGAGTGGAGAACCATGGATGAGAAATCGACGCTAAAATCTAAGCTAAGGCTAAAACAACGGACAAAAACTTACCACTTACCCGGGAGCAGGACCGCCAGCTACTGGATCTGAAAAGGAAAGGTTAGAGACTGGAGACCCCCTAGGGGGCTGCAGCAGCCACCCGACCTACCAAATACCACCTGAGGCAGGCTGTCCCGTGCCTAGGAAGCAGCTGACTTCTTCCTAGAGGGAAGGGGGAGGGCCATGTAGCTTGGGGGGGAGGACGTCCAAATGAGGGAGGCTGAAAAAAACAAGACATTAATGCTGAAAGGAAAGAGCGATTAGAGCTTAAAGGGAAACTTGGGATTATTACGTTCATGGAAGCGTACTTCCTGGCCAAACTAAACCACAATTGGTTAACACCATAGGATAGAGGTGCGGGACAATACCCCGACCATACGCGAAAAGACCTCGTTGGCATATGCCAAAGGCCACTGCTACGAGTGGGAAAGAAAAGCGGGAGCGCCAGCCACAGCTAAGGTGGAGAGACTATGCTAAAACGAGATTCCACAACTATGTGGGACGCCCAAAACCCTGCTGGACCCGGGGGCAAAGCCCCCCGCTGACCACGGGCGAAAAACCAAAGAATGCGAGCCTAATGGTGCGCTAGCCTCTACTAGGGAGGTGCAGCACCCAAGGAGAACCTGAAGCTGAAAGAAAAAACGGATCACGACAGAGGTGACCTAACACCAAAACTTACGACTGGGACAGTCCCCCAGGGCGGAAACAAAGGACCAAAAACCTGAAAGAGAAAGAGGAGAAGGAGATCTCTCAGGCAAGGAAGGATGGGAAAGACAGGGTTACCTGCGAGAAGGACGGAAGAAGGAGGAAAGAAGAAGAGAAAGGGTCCTACAAGAGTAGGAAACACTGGAGGAATGGCCTTCCAGTGTCGGAGTGCCATACAAGAGTAGAGGTCCTCTCCGAAAAATCAGGTGGGAACTTCCTTCCACCGATTCCCAACCACATCCTCCCCTACACCTAGACCTCTGATATCCAAATCAACTAAAAGCCCAAATAATTCCATTCTAAAAGAACACAAGGGTCCCCAACCAAAAACAAAAGGGTGATCCCCGCGAAGTCTGCCTCCCCCAAACAGACATCCAGGGCTCAGAAATCATCCATTCCCAAAGAACGAAACCACCAATCGAAACAAGGGCCCTGCCCAAAACCGAAAAACACGGATTATTAAGCTCAACAACAGAAGTAAACGATAAAATAACAAAACTTTACCTTTAATTAAAAACCAACACCAAAACAAAACCCCTAATACTAACAAATACTTTTCAACAA
Source organism: Amaurobius ferox (assembly GCA_951213105.1). Lineage (NCBI taxonomy): Eukaryota > Metazoa > Arthropoda > Arachnida > Araneae > Amaurobiidae > Amaurobius > Amaurobius ferox. The sequence continues at coordinate 30,983,454 of OX578151.1, forward strand.
AAACTCCCCAGATCTCCCCTCTACGGCACTTCCAAACAGTTCCTGACGGACATCCAAACTTCCTAATTAAAACAAATTACAACTAATATAAATCTCAAATTAACAATACCCGCAAGCAGGGGCGCACCGCAGCAGGAGAGAAAAGGAGTCCAAACAATATCAAACTAATGGAAGTGATCCGTCGATAACAGATCCCTATCATTTACCAATATCTTAACAACCAACCAAATATAAAAGTAGTACCAAAAGAAAAAGGCATTCCATATAACCTACCAATCCAATTATGTTCCTCAGATATTAACATATTATATACAATCCACATATTCATATACTTTTAAATCATATATTTACAATATTCATATACCTTTAAAACATTTATTTACAATATTCTTATACCATTAAAATATTTATTTACGATATTACTATAACATCACGCATACATACATTCAAATTTGAATACAATTTAATTTGTATTAAACCAAAATACATATAATCAATTCTCATCAACGAATATCAATTATTTATCCATAATCAATGTGTCTTCTGTATTTTACCAATTCCACCTGGAAGGAGGGGCATTTATTGTCACGGCAAGAATGATTAAAATTCCTTACGTCCTTGGACGTCTCATTAAAATTCAAACAATTGATGCATTTGTACTTCTCTCGGCAGCCAACTCCAGGGTGGACACCGGAACACCTAATACAGCGCACAGTGCCTCGACAGCGGCCCCTGGTGTGACCCAGGACACCGCACCTGGTACATTGAAGCACCGAGAAAAATTCTCGGCACCAAATCCGGTGCCACCCAAAATATGCAAATCGCTGAGAGTTAAGAATCTGGAAAGAGGGCGACTTCACCTCAAAAACCCAATGGTTTCCAGCTTTCGCTCCAATGCTGAATTTTAACTCGAAGTCCTCCAGGTGACCTTCCAACAAAACATTTTGAGCAATTACATCTTTAATAAAACCTTCTCGATCCGTCCCCACAGGAATATCGAAGAAAATCAGTTTCGGCCATCTACGAACTGGCTTTTCGAAAGTGAAGTTCTTAACAAAATCAGGGTCATTCAAAAGTTGGATCCGTACCCGATCAGCTACATCCTTAGTAGGTATTTCCAGAACTATCCGTCCATCTGGTAGAAAGAAAAACTTATCAACACCTACGCCGATCTCTCCAGGAGAGACAGACGAGGCAAGAAATTGTTCCTTGGATTTAACACCCGTAATAGAAGTAACAGGTTTGACAATCAAAGTCCTGGACCCAACCGAGTGAACAGAAGGGTCCAGGGCACCAGAACCAGATGGGCCACTCCTAGAGGATCCTTCTATAGGGGGCTCCTTCAAAATACGAGCCCTGATCTCCGCCAGGAAGGAGGCAATATTTTCTTCTTGGGCCAGAAAACCCTTTTGTAGCAATCCCTGGGCGACCCTTAACTCCTTAATCTGTAACTCTAATCTAGACTCAAAGACATCAGCACTTACCGCAAGGTCATACGGTCCTTTACCTGGCCTAAGCCTATCCAGGCCGCGGCGTAATTCCGCAATTAATTCATTAGCTTCACTTAGTAATAAATTCTTCCTCTCCATTTCCTTGTTTAATTCCTCAATTTCCTCACTTTTAATCAAGCAAATAGTCCGAAACTTTTGAATTAGTTCATTTGCCGCCTCAAAATCACCATTAGCTTTAGTCAATAATTTGTCCTTATCGGCCACTATTTCAACCATCTTCTTTTCTAATCGCAAGAAGTCGGCCATACCACTAGCTTCCATATATTTTTCTAACTCTTCAACATGCAATGCAGATTCCTCCAGGCTGACCTTAGTGACACTAATTTCTTTTTCTTTTTCCTCTATAGACTTATTAAATTTTTCCACCTCTTTAGAATGAAAAAATTCTTGATTATCAAAATCCACATCCTTATTAAAGTAACCGTCAAAAGTCTTAAGAAGAATTTTAACCAATGGGTCAAAAAACTGGTTTACCAATGGTGTCTGTAAAGGCCTGGCAAACCGAGAAGACCTTTGCTCATGACAAAACAACGGGAGAGGGTCAAGAAAAGCGCCCGAGGGCGCTGCCGTGGCGTCGCCCCAAGGATGCATTCCTGCGCCCCCCACGGGGCCGCCGTATCTAGCATTGTTTTGCATCCCCCCCCCCTCGTTTGGAGCGGCTTCAGAACTCTAGTTTAACCGTGCCCCTCCCTTGCTTTTGGGAAATCGCGTTGTTCGACGAACCTTTTAACTTTTTTTTTTTTTGTAATGTTCGGTACCCCCCCCCCCTGTCTCAAGCTCAAGGCCCTGCGTCCTTCGGGACGCCCCTCTTCTACCCCTTCTTTTATCTTGCTGGGCGCCCGCTTGGGCCCTAGCCCTTTCTCCTCCTCTGCAGACTTGGGGAAGGGCCCGACTTCGGTTGAGCCCCCCCCCCCCAAGCACTCCTTCAGATGTAAATTCTATCACATATGTTTTCCTTTTCGTATCTCTTTTCCTTTTCGTCCGGAGTTTAAAGGGGGGAATTCCTTCCCCTCCTGGGCACTCCGTAAAACCCCGTCCTTGAGTCCTTGAGAGAGGGTCAAGAATGGAATGGAGATCCACCAGAGGTCGCCACTTCTCTCCATCTGGTAATTCAAAAAGATATTCATCCACATCCTCAAGGTAAGAAGCCTTCAGCGCGTCAATTTCCGCCGCATAAACTAATGCCATTGCAAAAACCCTATCTCAGAACTCACAAGCTCAAGTAAGAAAACACAGCTTTTCTACGCAGGAAAAGCAATCAAATCAACATAATTGAGGGCCTATTACAGTGACGTCAATGGAATACCTTTTTCTCAATATAGCTGAGGCCAATTCCAAGGGAATAAATATACAACATACAAGTAAGCATACTCCAACCATACAACGACACTTTTAAGTCAATAAATGTAAACAAACAAGAGAAACAATTTAACTCCAATTACAAAATCACAGTTTGTCATAGCCAATTCCAAGTAAGTATTAAATAATACACTCCGTTCTCTTAATAATACACCAAAAAGACTTAATATACAAACAATTCAAAAATATACAGATCTACAATATGACGTCATATATACTAACATTAAATCAATAAAGAGATAAACACTATAATTAAGTTACAGTTCTAAGCCGTCACAATGGAACTCCAAATGCTCCGCCAAAGGGTAGGGAAGTCAGGACTAGTCTAAGCAACAAGGTGTCCGACGTCATTAAAAATATAAGTTCCAATAACTAATATTCTTAAGTCAATATATTTATCAAACTTGGTATACGGAACTCCAATAAGTCCTGGATAATATAATACAAGTGTTTATATTTTTATCATAAGTAGAATTGTGAGTATCTCGTAGATATCTCCAATATAAAACCCCAGTTTTTCGAAGAAAAATTTCAAAGTTTATCAAGTACACCATAAACAAGTCGACATTGATCTATCGTTAACATTACATGTCGAAATCAGTTAACATTGGCACAAACACAATTTTATAAACACCTATAATATACTTTCTAAAGCATTATATTCTATATAACTTATATCAAACATCTCGGAAACTCACAAGGAATCAAATACGCAAACTTTCAACTTCACATACTTCATAATACATTAACTATAATCAAACAACTTTTAAGCTATAAACACACAATTTTCTTCTAAGACGCCATTGCTGGAGGAAACTTAGCCAGAACTTAAGATAAACAAAAACATGTCCCTCAGAAAGATGGATAACGTTGAATTCCTACGAAACCAGTACAATATACATATAATTTTCTCAACACTTACAGAGAGAATATAATTTTTCTGATTTTCAACCATAAACACCTAACTTGATCACCATATATATTTAAAGATATCATCAATTCAAACCTTCACAAAAACGAAGAAAAATTTCAAGTCGATATATACTGCGTAGATAAGAGATCGCCATTTTACAAATTCACTTAACACAGGTCACACTTCAAATATAAATCACCCTTAATCTTCTTGGCCATAATCAAAAACTTTATAAATCCTATATCATTCGATTCCTTGAATATCAGAGCATCTTTTATCACTAAAAACTAAATCCAATACACAATCTAACATAAATAAACTTCAAATAAGCACGAGCCTCCAAAATCACAACCTTTCAACTTGCCGCCATTGCCGGGGAGGGGGGAAAGAATTAAGAGCTTAGCATATGGTCATTATAAAATTCAAATTAGCGCGCGGGAAGTTAGCGTACGGGAGTTGCACTCGGAAGGCCCTGGTTCGATTCCCGCCACTGCCTAAACTGCCTCCGTGTTCAGGCGGTGTACGATCACATTAAACATGTGGGTCCGTAAGTCCTTCCGAGAGGTTGGTGGTAGGAGGAGGGTACGGTCCCTCTGGATGCCTCCCCACTGGGTCTCGGTCCAAATTGGCTAAATAAAAAGAAAGTTATGGAGATCTTCGCGGAGAACGCAGTAACCCAGTGGTTAGCGCGCGGGAATTGCACTCGGTAGGCCTGGGTTCGATTCCCGCCACTACCAAAACTGCTGCCGTGTTCACGCGGAGTACGATCACGTTAAACATGTGGGTCCGTAAATCCTCCCGAGAGGTTGGTGGTAAGGGAAGGAAGGTACGGTTCCTGTGGATGCGTCTCTCACTGGGTTCCGGTCTAAATTGGGTGAATAAAAAGAAAGTTATGGAGATTGTCGCGGAGGGCGCGGTAGCCCTGTGGTTAGCGCGCAGGAATTGCACTCGGTAGGTCCGAGTTCGATTCCCGCCACTATCAAAACTGATGACGTGTTCACGCGGAGTACGATCACGTTAAACATGTGGGTCCGTAAACCCTCCCGAGAGGTTGATGGTAAAGGAAGGAGGGTACGGTCCCTGTGGAAGTCTCTCTCACTGGGTTCCGGTCTAAACTGGGTGAATAAAAAGAAAGTTATGGAGATTGTCGCGGAGGGCGCGGTAGCTCTGTGGTTAGCGCGCGGGAATTGCACTCGGTAGGTCCGAGTTCGATTCCCGCCACTGTCAAAACTGCTGCCGTGTTCACGCTGAGTACGATCACGTTAAACATGTGGGTCCGTAAGTCCTTCCGAGAGGTTGGTGGTAGGGGAAGGAGGGTACGGTCCCTGTGGATGCCTCCCCCACTGGCTTCCGGTCTAAATTGGGTGACACTTCCTGGTCATCTAAACAGTTACCTTACATCTTTTTGGTAGGTCGCGCCAGTGAGTTTGCCACGGTCAGAATTTTCAAGGGTAGCGAACAGGCTGGTCGCCTAAGGCGGCTAGTAGCAAATAAAAATTATCGATCTGCGATTGAGCTTGTATGGAAGTTAATTCGCTGTTGGAATTTGAATAAATAAAATATAAATAAAATAAATAAATTATAACTTTTTTAATGTTTTTATAATTATAAGTATGTGTGGTAATAAATTTTTAATTTAAAAATACTGTAGTAATTAATTTGACTTCCTTAGATTAAATAATTGAGGTGTAACAAGTTTAAGTTGTAATATATAAGAATCAGAAGAAAAAATGAAATCGAAAAAAAAAATCTGATGTGGCCCACACCTTATGCAAGGGGATGGCGCTTTTCTCCCTTATGAGGCCACTCTCAGGGTATTTTCAGCAAGTAGTGAAGTATTTATACAGGGGCATCCAGAGGGTCAATCAACCTAAGCGACCGCATGAGGCCTCATGTTTGCAAAAGGCCTCAATATTTTGTACATTATTTTTGTTGGTCGTATCTTGCATTTTTTAAAGACTCGTTAGTGCATTATATCCGATCCGACGTTCTCTTGATATTTTATCTAATTCTGCCTTTTATCATTAGGCATTTTTGTATCAATTTATAGTGTATTTGACAACGTTTTGTCTACAACCTGTTTATCGAATTGTAGTTGAGCATATTGAAATCATAATACTATAATTTCCATGGTGCGCTTTGTTATGTCACCATGGCCTGAAAGCAGCCTTGAAAATCGCCTTGAAAGCAGCCCTTTCCGTATTCTTGACAAGTGCAATATGAATAGAAGAAGATTAAAAAAAAAGTCTGTTTCCAGACTAGGACTAATCTTAACTATGTCCCAATTGAACAGAGAGAAAATAGAAATGAATCCATTAGGGTTGGTTTAAACTCTCTTGTTACACCTAAAGAGAAAGCTGGAGCCTTTTGCAAGCACTATGCCAAAAGTTCAAATTTTCATCCTCGTTGTAGTATCAAGAATAGGGAACTCAAACCATTAGCGCTCCCTGAGACCTCTGAGTTTTACTCCCTCTGATGACTTTTCCGTTTTGGAACTGGATGTGGGCTTGGATGGTCTCGTCAAGGGAAAGAGTCCAGGCCCTGACTGCATACTACCAGAGTTTCTTATTTACCTCAGGCCCTTGGCAAAAAAACACCGTACTGAGACTTATAAACCTTACCTGAAGGAAGGGTTTGCCAAGTGACTAGGGGAAAGCAGAGGTGATCCCAATATTGAAGCCTAAAAAGGACCCACAATACCTAAATAGCTATCGGTCGATTTCATTGACGAGTAAGACTTATTTCAAATCGCCTGTGCTGGAGAGGAGGAAGATTCTGTCTGAGCACCAGGCTGGGTTTAGAAAACATAGAAATTCCTCTGAACAGATTGTTCGTCTATCACAGGAAATAAAAGATGGTTTTCAACGAAAGCAGAGCACTGCACTGCATGGAGAAAAAAGCTCTTAACAAAACTCATTGCAAATAATGATATAAATGGTAATCTTTACAGATGGATTAAATCGTTTCTGGATCAACGCTTTATACGCACTAAATACGATAATGGAATCTCTGGATATAGACAATAAGGCAGGGCTTGCCGCAGGGATCAGTCTTGAGTTCTTTGCTTTTTAACCTCATGATAAATGATTTAGTTGATGCTCTTTGCAATCATGAGACTGAAGTTCAGACTTTGCTTTTTGAAGATGATCTGGTAATCTGGACCACAGGAACTGATTTTGAGTGTATGGAAAAAACGCTCCAATCAGCATTACTTTATTTGGAAAAGTGGTCAGCCGAAAATAAGATGACAGTAAATCCAGACAAGACCACCTTCCAACTCTTTTCGCTAAGTACTAAACATCATGCCATAATTCTTAGATTCAAAGATCAACTATTAAAAAGAACTGAAAGTACTGCCTATCTGGGCTGGGACCTCGATTCAAAATTAAACTGAACTGGTCAAGTTAAAAAAGCTGTTGAACGTGGAGAAAACAGGGCTAAACTTCTAAAACGATTGGTCGGCACAAGCTGAGGCTCTACTCAGGATGTCCTTTGCACCGCCTATAAGACTTATGTAAGACCGGTAGTTGAGTATGGTGGCAAAGCACTTATAACAATCTCAGAGACAAATTCGAAAAAATTGGATATTTTCCAAAACCGTATCCTGAGCTGAGATTTATTACTGGAGGTACAAGATCTGCGCCAATTGTCGCTATGGAACTTCAATCTGCTTTGGAGCTTTTGTGTGACCGTAGGACAATTTGAGTCATTACTGGCCAGCTGTGGAGAGGTTGAAAGCGCAAAAAACTTTCTTGTCTTGTATAGGAGAATTACATAATACACTTGACTTTCCTTCTTCAGCTCGCTTTCCCTTTCCAGACCCTTGTTGTCCATTGAAAAACTTTAAACTTGCTGAGAGATACTTGGACCTTGTCCTGCTGTTAACAAGAAATCTTCTCTTGACGCTGAATTGAAATTTACTGCCTTGACTACTATACATGAACGTTTCCTGGATGATTTTTGGCTCCATGTCTATGCTGATGGTTGGCTCAGGGGGGCTATTAAAAATGCTGGAGCTGGCACTATAGACTTGGTCCGTTGTCTATAGTATTAGCTCCATTGTCTTGCGCCGTTGGAAAACACTTTAACAACTTTGATGGCGAAATAGCCGCCATTTCTTTAGCCTTAGACAAAATGGAGCAGTGTGAAAAGGAGAATATCGTCTTTTTGCTGATTCCAGGGCGGCAGTTATGACCTTGACATCTTTCAATCTCTGGGAATGTGAGATTTCGAAGAATTGTATGGAAAAATAGATAAGCTGCTAAACATCAAGAACCGCATTGCCCTGCAGTGGATTCCAAGCCACTGCGGGATATATGGAAATGAGCGGGCAGATTTATTGGACCGTTTTAGTCTGTCCGGGGAGAGAGTTTCCGGAAATAAATAGAACTCCCTGGCAAGAATACTCAGTTCCTTACATAGAGCAGTTAGCGTGGTTTGCTTAGACTTGCCACGGGTCATGATTATTTACAGAGTCACCTATATCGAATGGGACTGACAGATATACAGATGTCAGCCCTCTTTGCGACCATGGTGTTCCATTACTGGAGAGCACCTCAACATTTGCCCTGCTGTTCTTGACTGTTTTCCTTTATGTGTTACTGACAAGGCTTTTAGTGACTATTTTTACCGTTCTTCTTTATATTGAGCTGCTAGTCGACTTATGACCGAGAGGTCGGAGACGGGCATAGGATAAAAAAGAAAAAAAAAGGGTCTGATTATCCATTGGGATAAGGTCCGAGAATATTTTATATCATACAAAGGGCCCCAAAATATTGTTGACCCGGAAGCCAAAATTATATTCCGAAATCTGAGCTAAAAAGACTTTTTCAACTTGCAAAAACATAATTAATTTGTCGGATAATCGATTTTTCGCATGTGTGACGTTTCACTGTATTTCACTGCTCACGTTAGGACTTTTTATGAAAGTTCGCTTGGGACCTCAGAAAACGTCGGGACGCTACTGTATTTATATAGCTATTATTACGCTATACAATTGGCCTGATTGAGAATAAAAATAATGGAGTGCGGAAACAATTTTTGTTGAAAATAGGCATTTCGGAAAATTGGATTCGTAGAAAGTAGTCTCAGCATCCGCAAATGACGAATTTCGATTTTGTGATTGGATGGAGGGGGGGGGAGGGGGCTTGTAGGTTCCCACCTACCTTCTTTTGTTCATGCTCCCACTCAAACTGGGAGGTTTAGTGTTAAGATTGACCAGATTTTTTAAACAAGATTTGGGCAGTGGCGGCTCTTGAGGTGACGCACGATAAACGCTGCTTCACGGCTGAATGGGTTATTATTTGAGGAATTTTTCAGACTTGTTTGGTTACTTTTACATAATATTTGGCAACACTTACAGTAGCGTGATATCATTTGATAATGCTCGCTGTCGAGGAGGGGAAATCCCTCTACTGAATCTGTTTCACTCATTCCTGAAGTCACGAACCGCCACTAGATTTAGGGATAAAATAGTGTGATGTCCCCAAATCAAGGAAAGGAATCATTTGGGGACATTCACCTGCCTGCCATAATACATTACGTAAAAAATATGTATACTTGCAAGATTATGCCTTTTTTAAATTGGAAAAAGCAGAAATTATCAAGGCATATATTCAACTTATAAATATAATTTTACATGTGAATAATAAATAAGTAAATTATTATGGATAAGCGAAATGAAGTCCATACTCAAATCCTAACAAATCGAAAACAACATTTGCCTGAATTTTGCTGTGTCCCTTTTACTTGAAAACTACAGAAGAGGAAATTCTGCGTACGTACGAGACGGTGAAATACGTTTTATGTGTGTTGTTTCTTTGATTTCATTCGCATATTCCATACTAGCTGTCTTCGGCGACCAGCCTGTTCGCTGCCCTTGAAAATTCTGACCGTGGTAAACTCGCTGGTGCCATTACCCCGTGGAGTTGTTGGTAAAGTAACTATTTGGACGACCAGGAAGTGCCACCCAATTTAGACCGGAACCCAGTGGGGGAGGCATCCACAGGGACCGTACCCTCCTTCCCCTACCACCAACCTCTCGAAAGGACTTACGGACCTCGACAGTTTGGGCAGTGGCGGGAATCGAACCCAGGCCTACCGAGTGCAATTCCCGCGCGCTAGCCACTGGGCTACCGCGCTCTCAACCCCGTGGAGTTAACAAAGTTTGGTTTAGTTTAATAACGTTAAAACTAATAATGAAATTTTAAGGCACCGCGACAATCTCCATACCAATTTAGACCGGAACCCAGTGGATGAGGCATCCATAGGGACCGTACCCTCTTTCCCCTACCACCAACCTCACGCAAGGACTTCCGACCTACCAGAAAGGTGTAAGGTAACTATTTGGACGGCCAGGAAGTGCCACCCAATTTAGACCGGAACCTAGTGGAGGAGGCATCCACAGGGACCGTACCCTCCTTCCCCTACCACCAACCTCTCGAAAGGACTTACGGACCCACATGTTTAACGTGATCGTACTCCTCGTGAACACGGCGGCAGTTTTGGCAATGGCGGGAATCGAACCCGGGCCTACCGAGTGCAATTCCCGCGCGCTAACCACTACCGGACCCTAAACCCCGTGGAGTTAACAAAGTTTGGTTTAGTTTAATGATGTTAAAACTAATATTAAAATTTTAAGATGAAAAATAATGTTCTAGTGGGGATTCTTGAAAATTGATTTGTAAAGTGAATTTATTCTAATGTTTGTGAACTATGATAAGCCCGTGGAGTTAACAAAGTTTGTTTTAGTTTAATGACGTTAAAGCCATAATTCAATCATTTAAATTTTATAATGACCATATTCTAAGCTCTTAATTCCATCATATATAACGTCTATATCTTAATTCCATCATATATAACGTCTATATCTTAATTCCATCATATATAACGTCTATCTAATTAAACGTCTAGACTAGACCGATGCACAATCTCCGTAACTTTCTTTTTATTTAATTTTTTCTCCATGGAAACACTGTGACGTCCTTTCCACCTTCCGTGCATTTGCGCGCGCATGTGGGAGAAAAATCGGAGCTTCCCGAGAATTCGCTGAGAAATTTAAAATCATTACTTCTTTAAATTCCGCATCGGGCGGCTATTTATAATTATTTCTTGACCAGTTGGATGTGTAAGAATGCCTGATGTTTGAGCTTTTTAAAAATGTAGATTATTAGTCGAAATTCTCGGAACTTTTTCCGATGCGAGGATTTAAAAACGAAATTTCGTTTTTTTGAGCCGGAAGTGACTTTTGTTTTAAAATCTTTAAAAGATATTAGAATTTGTCCCTGAGATTTGAAATTGATATATGTTTACTGCTCTTTCGGGCCGTGTGATTTGTTTTTTTCTACGACGTCTGGATGGTGGAGAAAAACATGGGGAAAAAAAGGCGAAATCGCATAAAACATTAAATAAATAAAAAAAAATAATTCAAATTTTAAAAATTGATTTTCACGTGTACCCCCCCCCCCCCTTCCAGGTCTCCGATTGCCAAATTTCGTAGCTCTGCGATGCGCGGTCGCTGAGCCTATAGTGTATAAGACAGACAGGCATATAGACAGACATTGCCTTTTATTATATAGATGAGCGACTCCGCTCAATGGCCAAAGCCTGGTGTTCTGCTAATCTAAAAATAACTTACAGCTAAGCCTAAGTAAATGAGGCTGAACAAAAAAGCATATAATCTAAATCAGAAAATAAATAACGATTTTAACATTTTTTGGGGATAAGTGTAGAACATCGAGCATTGGAACGCTAACTAGCCTTTCTACTAAACATATAATTTTATGTATTGTTTTGAGGTCATTTTATATAAGGTGACCAATTTTTTTACAATGAAAAGGAGGACGAAAAAATTTAAGAAAAAAGTACAACGTAAATAAATGAAACATTTTATTAATTCAAACAAAAATACACTAATTATGGTTACATCCCTTTTAATTATTTACTTAAACGAGTATTTTTCCATTGAATGAATATTTTTTGTCAATATATCATTTTCTAACAGTAACAATATATTGGAAATTTCGGAGCAAGAAATATCCTTCATATTGAATTTCACCGTAAGTGCTGCAGCTAGACTATCAACATTCAATCTTGATTTCTCACTTGTCCAAAAATCGTTACCAATTGAAAAAGAATTGAAATAATTTCGTATTTCCGTTAGAAGTAAGCACGAAGTATAATATAAAGTAAACAAAGTGAAGTGCGCAATGGTGCGAGACAAATGCAAGACACTTGAAGTTCTCCTATGCACTGCGCATGCATTTCATAATCACGTCTTTCCGAACTAGAGCTCCTCTACTACATATAGAGGAGCCTTATTCCGAATATAGAGGAGCCTTATTCCGAACTGTACCGTCATATGACGCGTAACAGTTCGGCGCGGCATCTCTGAATACAGAGATTAACAGATTAATTTTAAAATATCGAAAAGGAGGACAGGTAGGAGGACACTTTTCGAGGAAGGACAGAACCTACAAAAGAAGGACTGTCCTCCCTAAAGGAGGACGATTGGTCACCTTATTTTATAGCTTTCTGGAGGAAAGCTCCTCATAGATTTGAGCTAAAAGAATTATTCTTCATTTTTCTGAGTAGTTTTGGTATTTGTCCGTACAGTCCCCCTTTGCATTTTGAATTCACAAATTCGAAAAATTGACCTGTTCACAATATCTCAACGATATCAGTTCTCAAAAGCATATTTCGCTCCTTGACGTAAAATTTAAAAATTGTACTGATCTGTAGTAAAAATTAAATATTATAGTGAGCTTATCCTTGGCCTAGAGTTTCATGAAGTATGGATTCTACCTTGGCCTACTGAGATTATCAACCACCATTCAATTGCTGTAACTGTCACTATTTTCAGCGGCAACGGTAACTTTTCGTTATACAGCTGTTGTGTGTTTTAAGTTGGTGTTTGATTAATATTTTTTGATGAGCATGATTCATTGCTAACTTTAAAAGTTTACTTAGTTTGAATCAACTTAAAGAAATTTTGGTAAGATTACGTTTAAAGTTCGATCTGTGATTGTATTTTCATCTTGAAAAACAAACAGTTCTATTTGACATGTCAAGTTTATCCTTTTTTATAATCGGTCATTATTTTTAATCATGTAAAATTAAAAGTAATTAAAAGCTATTTGATGATAAACTGCATGATTATTGAAGCTTTTTAATTTTGATCATATAACTTTCTCTTTGATAAAGACTACTAATTTAAATGAAATTGATAGCCTACAAAAGTAAGACGCAAAATTTATTTGTTTAGGAAAAACAGTTGTATGTTTCTTTTGTTTTTCAAGTGTTATGGTAGGGCCTTTAATACAGATAATGTATTATCTAGCGATAAGCTTGTTCTTTGAGATTGCTTAAGAATAAGTTTCTATTTGGACGTTTAATATTTTTAAACTTTCTTTTTACTAAATAGTTTACTCTTACATTTCTGATATTTATTATGTGAATGTTTAAGTTTCAGTATTTTTACTGACTAATAAAGTTGCGTTTTTCTTTTAAAGAAGTTTCTTTCCTGTTACACATTTTAATGGATCATCATTCTCGCAAACTTAGGTGAGTATTATAAATTATCTCTGTTATTTAGATCATAACTTGACAGGCATGTATTCATTAAATTTTATTGAATGCTTGTGTTAATTCGTAAAAACAAGTATTTAATAATGCTAATCAAGTTTTAAACATATTCTATACCTAGTTTATTTTATTATTTTTTCATTTCTGATTAAATAAGAATTTATTTATTCATTAAACTCTTGATCATATTGAATGACAGGATAAATATAATTAAAAAAAGTCATTGTAAATCATCATCTTAAGCACTGCATCTCAACTTTTATGTGGTCTATAAAAACAAATGCTTGCTTTCAATGGTGCTTTGCACCTTTTTTCTGATGAAGGACACAGAGTCTTTGTCTCCGGAATTTGTTGTTACTTTAATCATATTGCATGCTGTTAAACTATTATTTATTAATGAAGTATTTATTTTTGTAGATTGATTTAGAGAGCAGCTTGAACAGACCTTTATACTTTATGCTCAATTTTAGGAACAATTCTAGTATCACCGGCTTTTGCCCTCTTAGTCATGTTATATATACTAAAACTTCTCAGAAACTTAAAAAGTAGAAATTTATGATGGCCACTAGACACAAAACAGTAGTACCAGTTCATATTTCATCTTCGGCGACCAATCCAGTCACTTTTTTAAAAAGCTCGCAACTTGTAAAAGCTTTATTGCAGTAGCTGTGAACTACATAGCCGTTCACTTTACACATTCAATACACATGTGCAATTCAGGTATGTTATAGCAGCAGGATTAACATGTCCTAAGTAAATGCCTTTGGGGTCATTCCATGTCAACTCACACACCTCACAAGCGAGCTCTCATTAATTATTACAATATTTTGCAGGTATATTCCCATTTACTAGGTGGCATATTAATACCAAATTTTAACCCTCAGCTGCTGCTAATTTTTAAGATATGAGGGGTGGAAATTTTAATGTTTTGCTCCCCCTTCTCATATTTGACTGACCATAACTCTGGAACCAATAAAGTTAGAAACTTGAATTTGGTATCATTTGAAAGCTTGTAATATGAGCTTTAAAATGATATACAGCATGCATAGTTTTTTTTATATTTCAGCTTTTTTATATGTGGCCTTGGATTTTGACCTTGAATATTTCCAAAACATATCATTTTAAAAATCTGAAAAAAATATATTTTGTACACACTGTTATGTTCCTTATTTGTGCCAAGTTTCATATTGGGGAAACTAGGGGATCAGATATTATTTAAACTTCAATGTTTCTCGTGTGTGGCCAAAAATCAATACAGCATTTAAAGTCAGGTGTTTGTGTCTAAATGTGTCATAATCACACTGATAATGCAACATTAGAATAATGAAAGAACCATTTAATCTAATATACAATGAGTAGATTACGTAAAAAATAAAATTATACAGATTATCTTTTAAGTCAAACCTGACTTAACAATTACTTTTTCTTTTTGACAATGTTTGATTTGCTAGGTTGCTTTCTGCTTCTGTAATTTTACATGTCCTGCCAGTCGCTGTACTTGGGTCAACTTTTATTAAAACAGACTGCTTGGACACCCACAAAATGTCAGTATGAAGGATAAACAAATGATGGTGATGGACCATGTGGGTGTAGAAAATTGATCTGATTTCATCAGAAGATGTATTCACATTAAGAACACAGCCCAACCACCAGGTAGAATCATACATGCAGGTCACAAATCCTTGTATTTCTTCTAATGCCAAAAACATACCTGCAGGAATTGCACACGTCCCCAATGAATATTCACTTGAGTTAGAAAAATACTTCACTTGGACAACACCTTTTTTAACGGGCACAAATGAATGGAACTGCTGAGTGCCAGGAACAGTCACTGCTTCTGAAAAACGGCCTTCAAGTAACTTCTCTTCAGCGGCATACTGTTCTTGTGCTACATAGGCAAAGTTGATGTTCCGAATGTTTGATTTTGCCAAATCAAACAGTTGACGAGGAGTCATAATTTGTTCACTGTACGGTCTTTGTAAACTGGCCTTTGCTGCCAAACGTTTGACCGTTCCACCAATGCCATCACATGCACTCTTCCCATGGGAAGTTGCAAAAAAATGCCATTCAGCTGGAATGGCAAAATCATCTTCATGTAATGTCAGATTTAGAAAATTTTTACAATTCTTGTATTAGGGGCGCGGTAGCCCATTGGTTAGCGCGCTGGAGTTGCACTCGGTAGGCCCGGGTTCGATTCCAGCCACTGCCAAAACTGCCGCCGTGTTCATGCGGAGTACGATCACGTTAAACATGTGGGTCCGAAAGTCCTTCCGAGAGGTTGGTGGTAGGGGAAGGAGGGTATGGTCCCTGTGGATGCCTCCCCCACTGGGTTCCGGTCTGAATTGGGTGGCACTTCCCGACCGTCCAAACAGTTACCTTACACCTTTCTGGTAGGTCGGACGGTCTGGGTTTCAACAACAACAACAATTCTTGTATTGACCTGAACATCCATCAGAGAAATAATAAATTTTTTTAATAGTAACTTTGCATATCTCTGCTAGATGATTTATAAGGTATTTCTGAAACAGATGAACTGCAACGGTATTGTGTGTCATGCAGTCTGAAATAATGGCTAAGTTTTCATGAGCTAAATTATTTTTGTCATCTAAAAAATAGGCAACAAAGGGATGAATTGTTGTTTGGGCATTATTCCAGTGAAAACCTTGTGCTGCATCCTGAAGAAGAAAAGAATAATTTTCAGCAAAATCCCCCAGCGCAATTACTTCATTAATTTTTAAATTTACTTTTAACTCTTTTAAAAATGTTGCTTGTTCAGTTGCAATAAATGAATGCTGTAGCAAGAGCTGCAACTTTTCTATAAGAAAAACAGTAAAGTCCTCACTAGATTTTACTAGTGTTTCTAAAGTTGATCTATCAGTTGATAGCCACTGCTTAAATGTAATATTTTCAACTCCATTGGAAATTAAAAAAGTCAGAAATCTTTAGTGCTAAATAGGGTTGCACCGAATATTCGGTTGGTATTCGGTATACTGCCTATTCGGCAGTCAAACCGAATATTCGGTTCGGCCGAATACTTTAATATTCGGCCAAACCGAATAGCAAGAAAAATTTTAAACATTCGATAATTGGTAAAGCACATTTTTTTATACAATGAATGAAAGTTATAGTATCATAGTGCAAAATTAGTTCAAATTGTTACTTACCAATATTATCGTATTTAAAATAATTTTAATGTAAAAGTAAACAATCTGATATTAAATTCTGTTGTTTTTTCAATTTTTCTTAAATCTTATCACACCTTAACCTTACTAACTCGTTTAAATATGAAGCAGTAACCAGAAAATAAAACTCATAATATTACGTGTTCAAAAATATAACGGTTAATTTTTTATAAAATATGCAGCTAAAAACAAATCAATTATCATTTCACCAATATTAGAAAAAGGTGAAGGTGATTAATATATATAAAAAAAACAATTTGAATATTCAATTTTGCAGTATTTTAATTTCGATTGAGATAGAGAAGATACTGAGGATGCCAGATGCCATAGGTGTTCCTTTGTATCCATTAAAATGTGTCAAATAAGATGACTAAAGAATTTCTCTGTGTGTGTGTGTAGTCAACTCTTCTAATTTCTTTCATGATTTCTGAAGAGAAGATTACTTTGTTGAGTCTTTTGTCACAGGATGGGTACACCTGTCTGTAACTGTTTAATTATCTATCAGTATCACCTCTGTTATAGTTTACAAGACCAGGTGTGACAACTTAAAAAAGAATGGCTAGACATTCTGGCAAAGTATCCTTTGCACTTTAAAAAGAAAAATGATTTGACTATGTTTGAATTTGACTGCTCAGTTTCAATTCTGATAAAATTATTTATTAATTACATTACAGAAGAGACTAAGATAGCAAAAATTCTCTTGAATAAATTGTAATTCTAATTTGTAATGATATTTTAAGCAACTTGGGTTTGTATTTGCATGTAAGGTAAATGCAAGATTCTCTATAACATAACATAACATGAAGCCATGATTATCACATATCAGAATCTAACTATCAATTATCAATTTATGCAGATAAACATAAAACAAATTAAGTACTATATTAATTTGCTTTTGAAATGATTTATTTCATGTTTTATTTATTTTAAATTAATAATTATACTTAATGTAAATGCAAACAAATTTAGGATGTTAAATGTAAATGCATTTAAAAAAGGCACAAAATAGAAACATTTTCTATTTTAAATTGGCATAAAATAGAAAAATTACCTTTAAAAAAATTTAACCGAATATTCGGTATTCGGCCGAATATTCGGTTAGAATTTTAACCGAATATTCGGTATTTGGTATTCGGCAAAATATGGTATTCGGTGCAACCCTAGTGCTAAATTTTCTGAACCTGGACATTCACTGCACTTACCAAAGTAACATGCTGGCTGTGCTGGATTACACAGATAAACAATGTTGGTATGTTTAAATAATCATTTTCTTCTTCTTTTGTGAAATTTGACAGAATAGCAGCCAACATCAGTTTTACATTCTGATGAATTGTATATACGCATACAGCATGTGTGCCACTGGCACCAGCTAGAACACAATTCTTTGGCCAAAGCTCGGCAAATTTTGAAAAGCCAACTTTGGTTTCAGGATACAATACTTTAAAGCGAATATAAATTTCATTCAAATTACCCAATATAAGATGCTTTTGTGCATGAGTTTTAATTCCATTGACATAAATTGAAAGAAAATCTTTTTTCCATGGCATAGGAAATATTCAAGGTCAAAAGTCAAGGTCAGATATTAAAATCTGTATAATTTGAAACATTGAAGTTTCAATAATATCTGATCTCCTAGTTTCCCCCATATGAAACTTGGCACAAATAAGGAGCATAACAGTGTGTACAAAATATATTTTTTTCAGATTTTTAAAATAATATGTTTAGGAAATATTCAAGGTCAAGGGTCAATTTGAATGACCTTCAAAATTTAAAATTGTACTTTTGTATCATGTAATATATCATCTTAAAGCTTGTTTCAAGATCTTTAAAATGAAGTCAATTTTATGTATGTAGTGCAATTAGAATAGTAGTTACATGCATTTGAAAATTACTCCGACCATCAAAATTTGATGATTTTTGATTTTTTGTAATGGCCACCAATCAAGAAGTATTTGTCTTAAAAATCTAAAAACTTGGATTTTTACTAATGTGTCCAAATACTACCCCTGTATAAAATTTCAGAAAAATCGGAGGGGGTCAACTTGAAAATCGCATTTTTTTGGTTGATTTGACATGGAATGACCCTTTGACCTGCTGTACTGGCAAAAGGTGCTTTGGCCCTTTTTTTTTTATTAAGCATAGAATTTTGCTGCCTCTGTTCAAAAGCACCCACTTAGTAGGTACGTAGGCTACTCAATCTACTAAATGCCTTTCACCCATCTTTGGGTCAGTATGTAGACATAGGGCACTTAAGCCTTATTAATACACAGCTACCTAGCATATTGGGTGGCTCTTTCCGGCCGTCCAAACAGTTAACTTGCACCTTTCTGGTAGGTCAGACTGTCTGGGTCTCAAGAACAACAACAGCTACCTAGCACAGGGCTCGATAAATTTCTTTTCAATCTTGGAGTCAGCTTTTTACTTTACGGTATTTTGCATTTTGACGTTTGTTATAAACAGCTTATGATAAATAGTTATACTGGTGTAATTACATATAGAGGCTAACATTAATCCTTAAAATATTTTAATTTAATTTTGATTATTTCAAATTTAAATTTATAAGGAAAGTAAAAAATATATTTAACTTAATATAAAAGTATTCAATTTTTAAGCATTATTTTTATATTAGTAGTTTTATCGTGTACATATGAAATCATATTGCACTTATCTGCACTAACCATGTACGTATCTTTTGGTTGTTGCAGAAAGTACTATTCATTTGCAGTTTTTGAAGAATTAAAATCTTTCACAGACAGACCATTCATATTGATCATTATTAAGTCATTTAGATTTTTAACTTCCATTAATTATCACAATTTTGTTTTTATTAGGTTCATAAGACTGAAACCTCTTTCACAACATACTGTAGAAACATGCAACACTAATACAATCTATAATAATAAAAGGAAGATGTCTGTGTGTCCTTGTGTCTGTAGGAGAAATTCTAAATGTCTTCTGGACATGAGATTTGGTACACAGGTATTTCAGGATCCGGGACTATGCGCCTTAGCGCTATTTTTAAAAAATTTGAATTAGTTTTTTAATTATTATATGTTTTAGTGTGATTTCTACACAAATGTGTTCCTTAGCGACCAAAATTATTACTTCAAAATTTCCATCTTAATACCAGTCGAAAGCCCAGGCCGTCCGACTCGTCCGAGGACATGGAGCAGCAAAATGGGCGGCCGGATCTTAACACCAGTGAAAAGATTGAAAAATTCTCTTTCAAACCAACTTTGAATGAATTCTATACAATTATTAGTTGAATTTTCGGGAATGTTTAAAAAAGATATACTTTTCTCTTGTTGATCATATCAGGCCCCTGAGCTGGGATATTACCACAGAGTTTCTATCTAAACATAATCGGTGCAGTAGGTTTTTTATTTATTTAGTTTACTATTTTTTTTTTCATTATTATAATCAGGTGTATATGTAAAACGTTCTTTAGTTTTCAAGAATTCTTTGTGAATTCAGATGAAATTGCAATTAAAGATTTGCATCTTAAATTCCAGGCAATGCTGTGTACATTTTCTAGAACATTCCCATGTTTCTTGGGATTTAAGATCCAAATCTCTGATTTAAACTACACTAGAACTCTCAGCGAATTTGTGAAAATCGAAGAACGTTTTAACAATACATTTGCTTATAACAAAAGTAAAATGAAACAACTATGGTGTCTTTGCACCCAAGACTACACTGCGAACACTTAACTTGAATCCCGAGTACATTTTCAAGTTGTTGATAATAATCCTGTAATAGGAAATCTTTTTTCATTGCTTAGAGTTAAAAGTTCATATATTTAATGTTATTTTCATCATTTCTGTCCGATGTATGTAAAACATAGATTGGCAAATATGCGCTCTTCAAAACACATGCAAAATACTTGTGAATTGGCGATGCTTGTGGCTCTGTTGCGATTGCAAAAGATATTCCTTCTACCCCCTAGATACTTTTTTTTTTGTACTTGGTGCATATATTGTGATTCAGACATAGTGTAAGCAAGATGACGGAGTGAGTCGCCGATCACGAATGTCAGACAGGGAGATAAATGTTCAATATTTCCCACATAAATTGAGGCACTGTTGTTGTTGTTGAGACCCAGACCGTCCGACTTACCAGAAAGGTGTAAGGTAACTGTTTGGAAGGCCGGGAAGTGCCACCCAATTTGGACCGGAACCCAGCGGGGGAGGCATCCACAGGGACCGTACCCTCCTTCCCCTACCACCAACCTCTCGGAAGGACTTACGGACCCACATGTTTAACGTGATCGTACTCCGCGTGAAAACGGCGGCAGTTTTGGCAGTGGCTGGAATTGAACTCGGGCCTACCGAGTGCAACTCCAGCGCGCTAACCAATGGGTTACCGCGCCCCAATTGAGGCACTGTGAAGTTGATTCTCACTGCAGTTGGGTTAAAGCAAAGCTCTTAACTAGGAAAACTTTTAATTTCTCTAATTGATGATTTTTTTTTTTTTTTTTTTTTGCTAATATGCCAAATTTACAGTTGCCAGTGCTAATTTTTTTAGGCACGCACCACTGCGACCTGGTGCTCAGTATTTGTCAAGGCCTGACTTGGCAAATACCGGGCCACTAAGTGATACAAAAGGCCATATAGGCCATTAAGTGGTTACGAATGTGCACTTAAATCAAAAGTACATGCATCAAAATATGCCTAAATAAGTGGAAAGAATAAGTAGTTAGCATGTGAGCTAGCTCAACTGAAATGGTAACTTCGCTTATCTGAAGATCAGGTCCAATATTTTTCTGTTTTAAATTGAATTTGTGAAGAATCACTGTCACCATAATTTCCTACTCTACCGCCACAGTAAGATTTATTTCAAATTATGAAAGATAAAGATTTATTTATAAATTATGGAAGTAAAGAACTTGATATTATTCTTAAAAATTTGCCTTTATGTGTGCAAATTGATGAAAACGAAGTTATAGAAGAATATTTGGAATGAAAATTTTTGGCAGCAGATAAAAAATCACAAGATTCAATTGTTTTATGGGACAGATTATTTGATGAATCAGAATCTTCAGGCGAATACAGCAATTTGTTAAAAATTATTTCATTTCAGCGTATAACACTGTTCAGTACTGCTATTTGTGAACGAGGGTTCAGCACAATGAATCTTATAAAAATGGAAGTTCAAAACAGATTGAAGGTTGAAACACTAAATGATGTATTAACCATCAAGCTTGCAGGAATTTCACTAAATGAATTTGATCCAAGTAATATGCTATTCAACTTTAGTGGGAGGATGTTTGTGTGCTGGGCACACTCGACGACCAAATTTTTAACCATAAGTAATTGAATTTTAATTTGCAATTTAGTGTCTTTTTTTTAAGTATATATATTTGACAACCAAATAAAATATTTAGATTAGGCCTATGTGGTTTTATGGTGTATATTTTTTATTTCATTAAAATGTTTTATTTTGGCCCTTAGAAATTTTCAAATGGCCCATAAGAAATTGATGCTTGTGACAATTTGGCCCTTAATTTTTTTTTCTAATTTCTAACCCTGTTACTCTCTGTTCAGGAAAGGAAAATACAAAATTAATAAAAGTAGAGAAGTTTGAAGTTTATCTCCTGACTTTCATAGGATTAAATTTAACTAGTAAAAGAATGAAAAACTTGGTTTTTGAAATACCTCCTTTGAACTTAAATGTATGAAAAATGTATATATTGAAATGTATACTATTTAAATGTATTAAAGACAACAAAATAATATATTAAATTTGGACTTTCTAATTGCTCTGGTTGTAAATTATTCCCAAACGAGTGCATTCCCATGGCAGCTGCAGGACAGATTTGGCTGGCTAGGGGCAACATAAAAAAAAATTAAAATATACCAGGAAAGACAACAACAAACCAAATTTATATTTTCTAGCAGATTCGGTTCTTGAGTTATTAAAAAAAAAGCCCAAGTACATTCCTATGATGGATCCAAAACGAACTAACCCAGTAAAGTTCAAAATCCAAAGTATTATATACTGCTTAAAGACAACAGCATGCTAAATTCAACCTTTCTAAATGCTCTGGTTCTTGAATTATTTTCGAAAAATGCATTCATATTGCGTGTGTAAAACTGGCCTGGCTAGGCTGATAAGGTTCAAAATCCAAAGAATTAAAATTTAGGGTCAGGTTTCTTTTATTTTTAAAATGCAGGTCAGGTTGCCTTTGCTTTTCAAGCTGCTGATCGGTCAACTCACACAAATTATTTAAGGGCTATACCTTATCACATTTTTTTTAATGAGGGTAACTGGATAAATGGTTTTACAGAATTTATACACTATAAACAACCCTCCCGCCACTCAACCAGCTGCTCATACTCTAGGATGAGTCGGGTGGTGGTCTGGGACTTCAACACTATAAACAACTGAAAATTGTGCATATGCATTAGAGATTGAAATAGTAAAATTGAATTTTAAAATACAATTTTATTGAAGGTCACAGGTAGTTGAATATTTGAATCACACACTGCAATTTAGATTATGTTGCAGATTGACACATTTTTTATTTATGACTGCATGTCATCTCAAGCCTGACCTGCACAGGACTCTACTTTCTAGCTGCTTCAGCTCTGGAGTTTTTTTTCAAAGAAAAATTAGTTATTTCTGTGTGACCGGCCCAAAACTAGCTAGTTCAATTAGGTTTAAAATCAAAAAAATTAAAATAGACCACAAAAGACAGTGATATACTAAATATGGATTATTTTAGTTACTATAGTTCTTGAGTTATTCACCCAAAACAAGTAAATTCTGATGGTGAGCCAAAAGGGCTAGCCCAATAAGGTTAAAAATATAATGAAATGCACATACAAAAGACAATGATATACTAAATTTCATGTAACTGTAATTAATGCAACTTGATTAGTTAGGACTTCAAAAGATTTGAATTGCACTTACAAACAAACACAAGATCAAGTTAGATAAAAAGTTGTGAAAAAGGATTTCATTTATGTATCAAGAGGGAAGGATCTCCATACCATTCAAAAGGTAATTAAAAACAGAAGAGTGGGACCATTGACTATTATAAACAACATCTGCTGCACCAAATAACCTTTGGCTTTGGAGTTCTGTTTTCTGCCAATTCACATGATATTGCAGACTTATCTAACTCTGGACATATTGTCTAGTGCCCACCTATTAGACTACCAATTTTTACTGTATGTTTATCATACTTCGTTCTATTGCAGAACGTAAGAAAATCAATGTCCTTAAATCTGTGGTATAAAAGGAAAATATTTAAAAAGTATTGGATCTATCGGTTTATTGATTCTTAAATATCGAATTATAGTTGGTATTGGGAAAATGCATATATTTTGACAAAACTGATAATCGATATTGGAACACCCCCAATTTTTCATGAGTTGATCCTTCCCCATCCCTGCTCTGACACAGATGATGTACTTTAAGTAAGGAGGTGCATGATTGGACATTCTCCACTGGACATAGATCATACCATTGTTAGAAAATTCCCTTCTTTCCAGATTTTTAAGTGAACAAACAGATTGAGTGAAAAATAAACTTCCTGATATAGAAAAAATTTGGAACTCATAAAACATTTAAAAAGAAAGGGGAAATTGTTATTTACTTATTGAAAGAATATGGAATGGGATGAACTACAGTAAATTATTTGAGAAAAAATTTTGAAAAGTCAACAGGTAAAAGTCAACAGGTATGCAAGCAAGTTAAAAACCACAGATCCAGTAACATCACCATAAATGTTTTTGAGGGGGTAGGGGTGGTGGTAACATAATATTTTGTTTCCCATTTAACTATGTAGCATTTCTCCAAACTTCAGTGGGTTCTAATGGCTTCATGGGAGAGGATGATCCTCCCCCTCCCTGGTGACATCACTATACGAATAAGGCTATAAAATCAAGAAAACTATTAAAACTACAAAGGACAAAAGAAAACTGGACTGTACTATTTACTAATAGTTTGTGCAAACACGAAGTCAAAGGATCTCAATTTCTGGATTCTATCCTTTAAAGCCAGTGGATGCTTACTCGGTTAAAATCTTGTCATGGAATTAGGCAACTATCAATTATGGGTGAAAATTTCAGATACTAATAGTAAATTCTTGGTGCTTTTCAAAAGAAGGAGATAGTCAAAGAAAATAAAGTGTTTGTAAATTTTTTTTTTTTTGTAACCTGCTAAATTTGTTTCATTAAACTGTTTTCTTACTGTCAACTGTTTTTCTAATATAAGAAAAACAAATTATAGATGCATATGATTTTAGAAATAACATTTTGCTTACCTTTTGCTTTTATTTGTCTATTTCACTTTTTTGTCACACCTCTGGTCCCATCACTTATGGGTAAATGGGAGCTTACTGTATAGTAAAAATATTATTATATTTAGCATTCCCATGCAATGCTGTGAATCTAAAGTTATATTTCTTAATTAAAAAAAAAAAAATCAGGTTCTTAAATAAGTTTATTTATTATATGAAGTTTATTTTTAAAAATATTTTTAATTGAGAAACAGCAATAGTAAATTAATTGAGAAACAGCATTAAACAGCAATAGTAAATTAATAATTTATTTATTTTTATATTTTAAGCATTTATTTTCCTGTACAGAAAGGTAGATTGTTTTGATAACCACAGTGAAGGAAAAAATTATCTTTTTTTTTCTTAAAGAGCTTCACCTTTTTCCCACTTTATTTTTACCCTTAATAAATCCCCCCCACCACCACCACCACCACTACACACACACACTTAAGGTTTTCATGTATGTATGTTTTGATTTCCAAGTTTTAGGCCACTATTTAAGCAACTAATATTATGGAGACTTAGTTTAATGAATAAGCAAATTAAATATATGAATTTGATAGCAAGCAGATTCATTAATAAGTATGCAATTATATGAAATTTTTATAGTTGGATAGTAGTATAAAATGTGAAATCTTACAAACACATTGTGTTTACACTTTCTCCACAGGGAAAATTTTTCTATTCCCTTTTCTCTTCTCTAATTAACTTCCTTAAATAACATTCAAGTGTTCTGACTTAGCATGGAGGTCTCTCTAAGGTAAGATTTCTTGTCCTTGCAGTATGCTACAATTTTTCATTATGTTTATTTATGGTAGTTAGTGTCTTAAACAAAAGAAGTGGCTCTTAATCTAGTTCTGTACTTTTTTTTCAATTTTCATGTGTCTATTGAAAAGAAATCTGAAATATAGGTCTTTACAGGTTTTTATCTAGACCATGAGCTTGATTAGATCACATTTTATTTAGAAAATTTCAGGCCAGATCACATTTGGTTTGAGTTTTAAACGTTTTGGGTCAGATCAAGCCAAATGAAGTTCATGTTCATATATTTAAAAGCTATATAGGAATTTTAATGTATATATGAAAAATTATTTGTTTCTGTAATACAGAGAGAAAAGCTTAAAAATACCTTTTTATACAATTTTAAACATTTAGATAACACATTCGAGACTTCGATTTATGATTTTAGATATGTATGAAAAAACAATAGTTCGAGGTAGGCCAAAACCTAAAATATTGTCATGCTGCATTAGACTTTAGATTACAATATGTTTCTGGTCCAGATTCGAGCTCTATGAATGTCAGGTCATGTAAAAGTCTAAAATTTCAGCCCATGCAGTCTTCTTATCTGGAGTCATTTTTGGGATCCTTCACAAAATATACCCTGTACAAAAATTCCAATGTTAAAAACAGATCTTTGGTGCATGCGCACACACACACACACAAACAAACAAACAAAACAAAAGAAAAGAAAGATTCACATTAGTTCAATTGCATTAGTCTAGACCAGGGATATGTGAATTTATGGTACAGGAGGATCAAATGGGAAAAAAACTGACTTTTTTGCAGGCTAAAGACTGCTATTCATTCTTTTTTTCAAGCCATTTAAAAACATGTTTAAATATTCAGAATATAAAACAATGAAAGTACCTACTGAATTGTTTTTAAACTATTCAGAATGTATAAAATGATGGAGTGTGAGATGAGTGAAACAGTGATTGAGCTTCCAGCATTTTTCGTAATTTAGGTTAAACTGTCAACAACTTTCTAAAATAAATAATTCACCAAAGGATGACTAGAATGACATTCTATTACTAAACTTATATTCTATTATCAAATGGTTTCTTTCGGTACTTAAATTCCAAAAATCCTCAGAAATTCTAAATACAAATAAAAACAAATAAATAAAAATAATAACAATAACAATGTTCACGGAATTTCAAATATAGAAACAAGACTCTTCATAAAATTTCATCTTTATACATGAAATTCGGACTCAAAACGTAAGTTCAATTTTTCAACCATCTAAATAAATAATTCACAATACTAAATTGTTTTATAAATGGTGTATTTGATTAGTTGATGAAAATTGCTCTAAACAAGATAAAAGTAGTTCATTTGAAACAAGGGATTTCTTTTTTTGTGAATTCAGAATTTGTTTACTTAAAAATAGGCCTTGTAAATAAAACATGGTCTAAATTTTTCATTAGTTAGTTCAGTGTATAATATGTATTTTAGAACTAAGAAATATCATAATGTGCCACAATCATTTCTATAACTGTACACACAAATATATTAAATATCTCCCTGTTTAACTAGACTGTATAAAGTACTGCTCTTCAGCGTGGTAGAAAAACTCTGTTCTTAATTATTGTTTAAAAATCTTCATTTTCATCATGATCCGAGTATTTTTTTTGGATTTTTTGTAATATGAATGTTGATAAATATTATGTAGAAAATACCTTTCCCTATTTAATGCTGATTCATCTATTCAAATGAGATTCTTCTTTTTTTTTCCTAAGTCATTCGAATAGACATTCTTTCGTTCATATGAACAGTGATTTGAATGGGCCAATAAAGTTAGTAAGCGCATTGTCATTGTGTGAAAAGTACATTTGATAAACAAAGAACTCTAAACTAATAGTGCACAACAATAGATTAGAGCCGCTACTTAAATTCAGTTGGATATTTTGAGTCATAAATATGAGTAAATTAAGATATATGCAAGTCAAAATAATCTAATCATGCAATAATCTAATATGCAAGACAAAATAATCTAATCAAATAATTTTTTAGCTTATTGATAGATTAAGATAAATATTTTTGCTGAATTGCTTTATTTTCAGGACAATTTTAAGTGAAATTACTAAATATGTTAGGATAACTATAATATCTGCTATAATTTCCCAAATTGAGTCACATTTTCCTCTCAAAAATCACTAACCTGCTCTTAAATTCTTTTTGAAAGTTCCCAGCTTAATTACATAATAATTCAGTATTAATTATATAACATTCATGTTTGGAAATTCTGTGACAAATTAATACAGGCGGCCCTCTACTTTTGTATATTCAACTTTCGCACAATTCGCTATTTTGCACATTTTTAAAAATTCAATTTTTTAAAGCTTTTTGTCGATAATGCAAAAATTGTTCGCTTCCATGCAGTTACTCCCACGGAGCACTGTAGCTCACGCTCACTCACACATTGCCACCTAGAGTAGCAGACTTTTCGGAATTGTTGTGACATCATTAAGGTTCCGAGCCACGGTGGTGGGGAGCCAAATGCCTACAATGTATTAAACAGGCTTAGTCTTGCCTTAGCAAGTGATAGCTACAGTGATATCTACTTTTAACCGATATTATATGAAAACAATAATGAATCAGGCCATCAAGGCAACTGACAGGGAAGGTGGGCCTACATTAAGAGATTTTTGGAAGAACTATAATATATGGAACTCAATAAACAATTTTGGAGACTCGTGGGCTGAAATAAAAGAGTCAACAATGAAATGTTCCTGGAAACAATTATGCCCACAAATGATGAGTGATTTTATAAATTTTGAAGAAACTGCGGAAACTATCACAGATGAAATAGTTAGCCTAATGAATGAACTAAAGTTGGACTTGAACAACGAAGATGTTAATGAGTTGATTGAATTTCTCTCAGTACCTCTGTCAAATGAATACTTAATTGAGCATCAAGAGTTAAATGAAATACACAATGAAAGTGAGGAAGAAGAAGCTGATAAAATCGTCAAGACTTTGACAATCAAAAATATGAATGAAGCCTTCATGCATCTTGACAAATTTTTGACTATCATGGAAGAATGTGATTCCAATAGAGAACATATATCTCAAGTACGTAGGGTGATTGAGAAAGACACAGCATGTTATAGAACTCTTTATCAAAAAAAGAAAAAAAAAGGGTAGTATTCAACTAACTCTTGACAAAACACCTGAAAGCACTTCAACATGCCTTGTTAACTTAATTATGTATATTGATAAATAAATACTTTTATTATTGATAAATAAATGTTTTAAAATACAATTTTTGATGGGTTTTTTTTACATCCCTCTACTTTCGAACATTCAACATTCGCGCACATTTTCAGGAACCAATTATGTACGAAAGTCGAGGGCCACCTGTAATACATGATAAACCTACAAATTTGTAATTAGTGATCAAACTTTTCTATGACTAGTTTGTCAGAACCTGTTGGTGTTTTTGTATATATACATGTTAATTTTTAGGTCAGTAATTCTCAAACTTTTATTGTTTGTAACTCAAAATGTTGAAACACATTTGCCGAGCATTGTATTGTGTGACAACCAAATTAAAAGTTCTGTCAATCATTGAAGGAGGAAGAGTTCACTAAACTTGAGGAGAGTTGGTCTTGAAAGGATAAATAGATCTCTTTCCTCCACATTTCGGGTGGGAGCAATTTAGAATTGCCAAGCAAAGTTAAACATGCCAAGCTAAACAGAAATTTCTTCAAAACTTTGCAAATCTGTTATAAATTTTGTGCTTGTTTGTTCTCTTGAAATTTTGTTAATTTTTCTAGTGTTGGTGTATCTTTAATTTGTTTTTCATATATTTAAAATATTTGCAATCTTTTTGATGCCTTGTTCCAATAAAGGAAAAATCATCCATTCTCAAACACGAAAAATAATTAACAACATAATATTTTTTGTGTTGGGAAGGAGTGATGAAAAATGCTCTTGGAATACCAATTGGTAAAGTGATAATACATGCTTCAGTAGCAACTTGTGTTTCCTTATCCATAAAATAAATTGAGAGGCTGCTGAACTTGGTGAGTCAAGTATCTCTAGTGTGTTGTGAAGTCTAGAAAAAAGTCTGGAAAGATCTGAACACTTAAAAGCAAGTCTAGATGATTTTGTCATTAATGATGCGATTAATGACTTTGATTTATAACAGAGAAAAGAGCCTTCAATTTGAAAGTTATTGCATGTGTTAAAGAAAAAATTGGATTTTCACGGAGAAGGGTTAAAAAAAATTCTTCTTTCCATTAACTACCAATTAAACAAACAGACGATTTTAATTGAAATTAGACCAAACATTGTATTGTGGCGTAGCAAATTTTGTACACTATGAAAATGTACAGGGAAGGCAAAAGGTGTATAATATTTACACAGACAAAACATTATTTTATAATAACATGATTTTTAAAAAATGTTAGCTATATGGCGAGGCATGTAGAATACTATTGGATAACCACTTCAAAAATTACCTTACAGTTTTTCATACTGGATTTATTCCTAATTCTACTCTTGTATATATATATATATAGAGCAGGTACAACTACTGGTTACTATTGCAGCCAAATTAATTGAGAAGTGGCTAGTACAAAGACTATTAAGTAGAACATCATCTGCAGTGGAACATCATCTGCAAAGTCTAGTAACTTTACATTTTCTGGTTTCTTGATATCTACATTAAAATTTTCAACGAATATGATGGGTGTATTCGGATCACTGAAGTTCTTCACTATTAATAACCATTATGTTTCAAAAACCAAGAACTTGATCCAAACTCCAATTATATATCCTTGTAGGGCATTCAAAGGGCTACAAATTTCTCATTTACTATTTCTAGCTATTACTTTCAGTTTTCGAGATATAAGCATTAGAACATTAAAAATGGAAATTTTTCAATCTTCAACTTGGCAAGGCAATTGCTTAAAAATTGTAAGGGGTGTGTAAAAACAATTTATTTAACTAGAAACTGGATTTCCTACTGAAAATTCCTTACTGATTATATTTATCTTTCATAGCTTAGAGGATATTTCAATTGAAAATAAGCAAAGTGAAGCAAAAAGTCGCTCAAGGAAGACCCCCCCCCCCTCCCCCGCCCAAATAGTTTAAAATATTAAAGTATCGAAATTTTTGTATATTTAATTCATAAATGGTATCATATTTCTGACAAAACAAATATGATTTATTTACCTTTTGACTATTAGGTTCAGTAATCCAAAGTGTTTATAATTTTTATAATGCTCCGATTTAAACCAGATACCCCAACCACAGACATTGTTCACGTCAAAAGTATTTTTTTTTGCCTTTTAAATATTTGTGTCTGGATTGCTTTTATTTCATATAAAAAATTGTCGGAAAGATACTCTAGGTTTTCATAAAAACCCTTGTAGAAATTCATGATAGAGAAGAAGTACCATTCTGAGACATGTATAAATGAAATCCAGGTAGGCCAGAAAAGCCAGGGCCCTTGAAACTTGGTGGTAAAAAGGCTTGATTCAACATTTGCTGTAATACAAAAAAAATTATGCAAGAGCCCTCATATAGTGATAAGTGGTGTATACACTTCATTTTAAGCAGAATTTTAAAGCTTTTTTATACTCTTTTACATACTTATTTCATACAGACATATAAATTTTCAGAAAAAACCTGAAATGACATCTCTAGAACCAAAAGTGGAAATCCTTAATGACCCTTTTCAAAATTTAATGCTGATTCCATATCAGCTATTATCTAAATTCAAATTTTGCCTCTTAAATTTTATGCTGAATGCATATTAATCTTCATGTAAGCTTTATCTATAGCCAAGTCTGAGAAATTGATGTTTCAAGGAAATTTTTTAGCCTTAGATGGAAATCTTTAGTGAACCCCTCCTACCCCCTCTGGAATTTGATGCTGAATTCATTTCAATCGTTATCTAAACTGCATCTATAGACAATCCTGAAAAATAGACAGTGTAAATGAAATTTATTTATACTGTTAAAAAACACTAAAGCAGAATAATTCAGAAAGTTTATGATCATAAGTTTGCCATATTAATTGTTGTTAATAAATTTTGGTTTTCTCATATTTGGACTCAGTTTAATTGGTTATGGTCATTTTATAATTTAGCATTATCTTTGCATTTTATCCCTGCTTTTGTAGAAATTTCGATTTTTTATATCTTGATTGTTATCTTTATAAAATGATCTCTTTTTAGTAGATATAGCAAATAGTTTATGAGCTAGTACTATTTAGTGCTTCAAATGCTCTTTTTGGCTGTTTTTCCTTATCTTACATTTAGCTTTTCTACTCTTACACTTTCAAGCAATTAACTAATCTTATTTTCTTTTTTTTTACTCTTATATCCATTTTTCTTTACAGTAAGTTTTCTGTATATGAAATAAAAATAAAGAAATAAGTACTATACTGTTTGTGAAAATTGTAGTACCATGAAGGACTGATGGTATTAGCTTGAAACTTACAGGATATGTACATCAGGTTGAGACATGCAAATGATTATAATGCCAATGAAAATGTGCATGCGTTTTTGGAGCAGTTTCCTCTGAACTTTAATATACAAATTAGGTGGATTAAAGGCAATGTTGCAGTCATAGAAGAGCTAACATTGAGTCGAAAGGGTGTTTCTACGGTCTCATTATGCCCCGTCACCAAAGGAGGTCACATTATAAACACCTGATGGACTTGAGGGGATTAGTACACTAGATTTTCTTGTCATAAAATTACCATTCATATCAGGCGAAGTGTCAGTACAGTGATGCAAATGTAGTGTCAGTGGACAGGCCAAAAAATCCAGGAACTGGTTTGTAAAATTGCATGATTGCATAGGATGACATACGCTTCAACCATGTGGCAGTGATTGATCGCACAGAGACATTTATGCTTTTAGCATAACAGTGGAGTACTGTTACAGGTCAGGATTTGTCCTTCGGCACAGTTCAATATCGTCTGCTCACAGCCCATTTCTATAAGTTCCTTTGACCCTCAACCACAGGTGCATCAGGCTGTAATGGTATCTTGAACATAAATATTGGCATACTGATTTGCAACAGGTCAAATTTTTTGACAAGTTACGATTGAACTTGCTGTACCATGATGGTTGCATAAACGTCCAAAGTGCCATTGTGTTCCATTTCGGATTTTGCCTGATACAAATCTAGGGAACCCTCAATACCTAATGATACATCAGGTATGTTTTAGCGACAAAGATGATATCCTCCCTTTAGAGTTGACCTAGATCTATATTTTAGCAGGGCAATGCTTGTCAACATGTAGCACCTAAAATCATGGGCTTATACCGGATTTTTTCCAGGGGGGGGGGGGGGGTAATAAATTGATTGCATTAAAAATTTAGATTATTATCAACTTTGAAATATGTATTGTTACAATGGAAATTTGAATAGATGGTATGAGCATCCCATTTTAAAAATTAGTGTGTATAGCATGTTTAAAAATTAATATGCACCAATTCTTAAAAATTAGAGTGTACCACCTTTAAAAAGTATTCCCCCTTTCATAACGGAATTCTAACCTTCCTGGAGACAGAGCAACTAAACTAACAAATGTGACATTTATAAACTAATAATTCTAAGTTTTCTATGTAGGTATAAGTTTAAATTATTTTTATTAATATACACATGGGAGAAAACACACAGTTGAATGTTCTAATCCCAAAAAGCATTTTTCTTTTGTTACTTTGTTTCCTATTTTTGTTGTTTTCCTCTGATATTGGCTTGTAATTTAATTAACAATTTTCTAAGGGGTGCTTTGGCACCCCCTGCCCCCCCTTTCCTAAAATATGCCCATGCCCAAAGTGCTCAAGATCTCTTTCATGCATGGCAGATACCACTTCTCTGGCTGGAATATTTGTCAGACATAATCGGTTTAATCATGTCTGGACTGGGCATGGTATTTAAGCAACTGGCCTGTCAGATGCTTCCACCATCCATTGCAAATGGACGCTACACTTGCATAGATGCAGTCTGGCAGGCAGGGTTTGAAAAATCTATTGCCTAACATGCCCAGGGCATATAAAAATTCCAACCGGGCATATATTAATTTTTATTACATGCCCGACCGGGCATGTAATAAAAAAAATCCTTCGACATTGATCTGATTAAGCTGATCAGTAGCCGGAAGCGAGTAACCAGCACTCCTTTGCAAATATTTTATGTTAAACATTTAAAGCCACATGAGAGAAGAGATTAAAAAAGAAAAGTCTTAATTATTCAGCGACAGACTATGAATGGCTTTCTCAGCGCAATAGTTGATAACTGTGAGGAGAAAACCAAGTTTTATAGCTCACTAAGAGTGACAGGGACATCACTAACAGAACACAGAAACAAGCCAAAGCAGCTCCTCCTTCTACCCTCTCATTCATATGTGCTTGATTCCTCATGTAGATTTGCGGGCATACACGTGTGGTGATAAACAGAAATGCTGATTACTACTGATTCTCTGTGGTTTCTACGGGAATCATCCCCATACTACAGATTACGAAATTTATATAGTTTACAAAGAAATATTGCCTTCTGTCTAGGCCAATGTATATTTACGGCCACAGGCACTGTAATGCCAATTGTAACAATAGGGATTTACAGCTGCATGTAATGTAAATTAAGATCGCGATCACTTTTTTTATGAAAATTATAAGTATGCTTCTTCAAAAGTTGTTTAATTCGGTATAAATCGCTAAACAGTTATTTTTAACATTATTTTAGCATAAAATATTATTCATTTCCCATTTTTGATATATTTACTTCATTAAAAGTAACTGAATTTCTAATTTTGATATTAAATTATACGCTATGTATATAATGATACTTAATATATTTAATTTCATGGACTCCAGAGCTATCAACAATGAAAAATGTCATCAGAAAAATGTTGGGCATGTAAAATTTTATCTTGGTGAAATTTTATTTTGTTAGGCATCTATTTTTCTGGACAACGTACCATACCCGAAGGGCATGTAAAAATTTTCTGATTTTTCTAACTCTGCTGGCAGGCTATCCCCAAAGACAATATCAAAATCTTCATTCAATGCCACACCATATAGAAACTATGCTGTTCAACTTGGCTTCCCACGGTACTGAATTTTGAAGCACAAAAATCTTGTATAACTCTGCAAATTTAATTAGTTATCTACTGTAACATGAGTAACCTATGAGATAAATTTCATTTGAATAGAGGAGTGATTCTTTCTTGGTGTTGCAATTTTTACAATGTATATAATGAACACATTTTATGAAATCATGAAAAATACTTCCAATTAATTTTTGCAAGTGAACCAAAGTGTAATGGCTAAACATTTTTTGTATCATCAAAAATATCAAGCATAAAGTGTATATGTACCCCCTATTAGATATGAAATTACTGTTGTGCATAGAGGCTGTCAGAATATTTCCTCTCTAGATCTCTATTTTCATTGTTGTGTTGTTTACATAAGAGCACAATATATTAAGAAATGCCAAAGTCAAAATTGACTTGTAAAGCTGATTCATTGCCAAGTCAAAGTCACTAGTCTTCAGCACATGCAGAAATCATTTTTGTTTCATACTAAAAAATATACAGCATGTTTCATATAGTTGCAAAGTTTATTTCCTTAAATATTGATCCTTGACATGCACTTGCAATTACAAAGTTTCTTAAAATAATGTGTAGAACTTTATAAAAACAATCTCAACTCTGCAGGTGGTATTTTTGGAAAAATTCAAATTTTAACTTTTTACCTGAGTCATCTAAAGCAAAGGTTGTAATAAGTGCAGTATTTCATATGACTTCACTACTTAAAAGTAAAAATTTTTAAATATTTATGTAAAAAATTTACGAAGATATTTTTCCTAAAAATGAAAAAATAAATCCCCTAAAAGTCCTTAAAAATCTCTAGATTTGTCCTGAAAAGCTTTGAATAGGCAGCATTTCCTGCCTGGTACAGTGGCCAGTGGCCTATGTCAGTCAATTTATTTATTAACATCTTCATGAACTTCTGTTTGAAAAATTTTGAACTTTTTATTTTAACTAATGAAGTTATAAGGAATATTTTACTAATTGAAACTTTGATTCTACATGCAAGAAGAGGAAAATTAGTTGCTATAATTGTCATTTTTATTAAATTATAACTTTTTGGGTTTATCTCTGAAACCTTCTTAAATGAGCTCGAAGCTATGAATTTTGCATGTGAATAAAATACAAAACAACTCTCAGTATTCTGAATTAGGCCTGTATATGAAATAAAAACATACCAATTCTGATTTGTGTATATTATTCTGAAATCATATACAGGAAACTCAATTATTATATGTTATAAATTTCTGCATTTTCTTATCTACTTATTCACATTCATTTTACTACAAGCAAATTCAAATTTTAAATATTAATTTAATGTTGTTCATCAATTAGTCAATAAGATTTTTACTTCTGGTAAATGTTGAAATTTTAGTTTTGAAACTGTTGTCTTTTAAATTTATTGCAGTTTAGAAAATACCTTAAAAAGTTTGGATTTTTCTTTGTTATGGGTTTATTCTTTATTAGGGATTTTAATTATTTTTTTTTGTGTTTAGGTTATATAATTTTTAATATATTCAGACTAATTTTAATCATATCAAATTATTTGCATAATTTATTTTGAATATACACAAAATTTTATAAACTGATTATTTGATTTAATTTTTATTATTACTTTTTTGTTTAGTAATTATTAATAAATCAGCCTCCCAAACTGTCTAAAACTTATAAAGATGATTTTTATTTAGTTTCCATTTAAATTATATTTCAGTATAAAACTTTTATTTTTGTTACTTTTTTTATTATGGTGATGCTTCAATAATATTTCTTTTTTTAAACTTAAATTGCACATCTGTTTTATTATTTTATTACACATCTATCTTATTATTTTAAGTACTTTAATTATTTTAATCTTTTCAGTACCACTGGTGAAAGCTTGTACCAAATACTTGAACTACCAAAGACATCTACTAAAGATGAAATTAAGAAAAAATATCGTCAGGTAAATTTTTATATTGTAATCATTTTGATTTTATTAACAAAATTATTATAAATTTCATTTATTTTTGGTTTTGAATTATGATACAAATATAATTTCTGCTTATATCATTTCATAAAGTGTTTTGTAATTAACAACATAATGAAAACTTTTCTCTGAAATTTATTTATAAATAGGGGAGAATGATGCTCTTTGGGACACTTTCCAGTTTTTCATTTTTATAAATATATTTTTTTTTAATTCTATCTTAACCAAAAACTTTTCTCATATTACATTAAACAAGTATAAAAGTATGTATACAAGTATAAAAGTAGTCCACTTCAAATGTCTTATAATGAGTAATTTTTGTTTTTTTTTAGAACCCTTTCAGAGTTCCAAGTTGTTAGTTATTAAACTAATATAACAGACTCTGAATTTAATCAGAAACAATTTTATATAATGCACATGCATTGTACTTGCAGTGAAAAGTGTAGAAAAAAAATCTGATATTTTAACACATGAAAAATTTAAAGGCTTCTTGAGCAGAGATCACCAAAATGCGTAATTATGTGTCTGATATGCACCAAAATACCCGTTTACTCATTGAAATTTTACCAGTGCACAGAAATACAAGATGTAATATTTTTATGGATTTGCCATTTTTTTTATATTTTAAATAATATTTTTATCCAGTTGTGCTCCCATATCTGCTATGACTCAAAAAAACAAAATTAAAAAGTTGAAGAAATAAACTATTCATAAGTTTCAAATGAAAACTGAGTCTGCTTTCTTTGCACAGCACAGCAGGGAATCAATGCCTCGCTCATCCCGTCCCCTATACGCATCATTTTGTACGAATGCCTCAAGAAATTGGTGAGACACTGGTCTTTTGAAACATTGAGTCACTTTGAACATGAGTAGAGGGATGTGGTGATCCCACTTGCATTGCAATTTGTAAAAATTTATTTGTGAACATTGAGAAACATAAATTTTTATCACATTTTTTATGTTGGAAAAGAATGATTTTTATTATTCTGTCACCACTTGGAACTGTACATGATACTGTACAGTACAGGTGTATTGTATGTTTTCATATTGTCTCTTGGGGAGATTCGACTATAGCATTAGAATCCCTTATTTTAATATGTACGAGAGAGAGAGTACACTGTAAATGTACAATGTAGTGTACAGTGTGTACACTTTTTTTAATGTTAGTATTGTTTTTACTGTGCATAATTTATCAATTAAACTTTATCATATTTATATATGTTGTATGAATATCATGCTATTTATAGCATTCTAAGAATTGTCCACGGTTTCACGGAACCACAGTAGATCCTGAAATG
This sequence comes from Amaurobius ferox, assembly GCA_951213105.1. Taxonomy (NCBI): domain Eukaryota; kingdom Metazoa; phylum Arthropoda; class Arachnida; order Araneae; family Amaurobiidae; genus Amaurobius; species Amaurobius ferox. The sequence goes on from OX578151.1 coordinate 31,021,386, forward strand.
TATCATCTGCAGATATGGGACCACTACTGTATATATATATATTATTTATTTTTTAACCCTATCATATGCTATTAAGTTTCAATACATTATCATTTAGTTGTTTTTCTTTTGCATGCTTATGTGATACATTTTTGTTACTTCTTGCATTCAAGATACATCATTGATAAATTATTGTTTATAAAATAATATATAAATCTATAAGATGGTATAAAATGTTGATTTTTTAATATTCCCCTTGCCTGGATGTTTTTACTGAATCAAAATGAATTATACTTTCAGTTAGCTTTGAAATATCATCCAGACAAAAATCGTGATGATCCAGAGGCATCAGATAAGGTAATTATATTTTTTCTAAGCGGGAAATGCACCCTGAATGTAGTAGAATATATTTGAACAAAGTCGTTTTCTGTTGTAATCTGTGTGTGTAATAGTTGAATTGCAATTTGTTATAAGATTTTGAATCGTGTTGAGATAACAACAATATATTATAATTAATTTAAAAATTGTTAACAAGTGATTATTTTAACATTACAGTTTCAAATGTGAAAAAAAAAAATAGGCATGTTTTGATTGCATATACAACAATGGAAGGGCTGGATTCTTAATTTGGAAACTATTCACAGAATCATCTAATAATTTGAAAAGTAATGCAAAAAATATACCAGTGTTTCTCAAGCTGCGGTATACATACTCCTGAGGGTACGGAAAAGGATCATTGGGGGTACATGGGAAATTTTCAGCAATGTGGAACATGAATGGATGTTTTTTTTTTACTTTATTGAGATTGATTTGTAATTTTTTTATTGAGATGCATGACCTGTTATATACTGAATTTGTGTCACTTCTGAATTTTATATCTGTGGGTCGCTTAAAATATCTGCTATGTTGCACACAAACAGATGCACAGATATTCTCTTTTAGAAAACTGAATGTGTATGCTTCTTTCATTGAAAGATACAAATTTTTTCACCTATCTGGTTCCGAGTATCCAGATTGTAAAATTTTATTAAATGTAGAATAGTATATATTCTTATGATGTTTTTAAGCGAACCTACAATAATTCTTTTAGTTATTATTAACCGTGAATAGTGCTATTATAGTGTGCCAAAAATATGTGCTATTATAGTGTGTCAAAAATACCCATGCACCTTTAAATCGACCCAACTGACATGTCATCACCATTACATCCCAAGCTTAACTACTCAACATTTCATGTACAAAACATTCACTATACCAACCCCTATCATCAACTTAGACCAAGAAATCCTTGAAACAATCTGTTACGGTTATGTTATAGACTTTGCATACAATGTTGCACAAAAACATCTTTGGGTATCCTTGCCCTATTGCCACTGACAAAAAATTACGGTCGCTGAACAATCTGTCCCATGATATAGTATTTAAACGCTTACTTTGTAAAAGCTGATTCAGTATGATATTTTGGAATACATTTCTGTGAAGAGTCGTACTACTGATGTTTACTCCTGATGAAGATACTTTTATGCATCATTGTATGCAAAGTCTATAACATAACCATAATGGATTGTTTCAGGGATTTCTTGGTCTAAGTTGATGATAGGGGTTGGATAGTGAATTTTTTGTACATGGAATATTTAATAATTAAGCTTGGGATGTAATGGTGATGACATATCAGTTGAGTCGATTTAAAGGTGTAAACCTGGCATGGGTTCTAGTGAAAATTATTTTGGCTGTAATGGTCAATGGCTTGTACTTTTTTCCTTTTTCTTTTTAATTTATATTGAATTTTAATGTTTGTATTGAGTATTTTATAAAAATATTTTAATTAGTAATTAGCCGCCTTCCGCGACTAGCCTGTTCGCTACCCTTGAAAATTCTGACCGTGGCAAACTCGCTGGTGCCATAACCCCGTGGAGTTAATGAAGTTTGTTTTAGTTTAATGACGTTAAAACTAATAATGAAATTTTAAGATGAAAAATAATGTATTCCAAAAACAAAAACATTCATTATTTAAGTTTGTATATATTAAAAGCTTTTTTGTTTTTAATAAAAACACGAAACAAAATTATAAACACCCATAATACCAATAGTCCACTGTTAAAATAAACTCTAAACTGAATAGAATGTTTACAAATTAAAAAAAAATCTAAATACAGTTTTAGAATAGAAGTCGAAAACTTGTTAAGTCAGAACAATATATAACCCCTGTTTTAATCAGAACAATTTTAAAGCAATATGAATAAAATACACTATAAACTTGTAAATACACTTAATACGTAATGTTATAAAAAGAGAAAGATAAGTTTATGTTCTTAAATGAACAATTATGAAGTAAAATAAATTCTTATCTTGATACGGATAAACTGCTCCAAAAAAACTGCTAACACAACAAAGTGAAAAGTTTGGGTTGCGTTGTAAGAAAACATGATGTTTTTAAAAAATTAATAAATGCATTTCAATCAAATTGAAATTTAAAATAAAATGTAATTTATTTCTAAAATAATAATTTATTCCAATAAAATGGATGAATAATTTATTCAAATAAAATGGATGGTTTGTTTTAGTTTAATGATGTACATTCATTATTTGCCAGGCACAAATATCGAATGTTCCATTCAATTTTGCTATGCTTATCTGACGCAACCTCATCAGAACTGTTACATCAGAACTGTTACATCATAACCTTGCCCACCTCCCTTTCACCATAGAAACACCATGCGTCTGCACGCGCATGTGGGTGAAAAATCGATCCCTTCTTTCGCGGTTTGGCCGAGAAATTGAAAATCATTACTTCCTTAAAATCTGGATTATGTGGCTACTTTTTCTTATTTCTTGACCAGATTGGGCTTGTAAGGAAGCCTGATCTTTGAGCTCTCTAAAAATGTAAATTATTAGTCGAAATTGTCGGTATTTTTCCCGACGCGAGGATTTAAAAACGAAAGTTCATTTTTATGAGCCGAAAGTGATTTTTGTTTTAAAATCTTTAAAAAATATTAGAATTTGTCCCGAGATTTAAAATTGATATATTTTTACTCGCAGTTGTCTGCTCTTTCCGGTCGTGTGATTTGTTTTTTTCTACGACGTCTGGATGGTGGAGAGGGGAAAAAATGGCCGAAATCGTATAAAACATTAAATAACAAAATTTGAATTTTAAAAATCGGTTTTCACATGTTCCCCCCACCCCCACCCCCCCACCCCTCATTCTCCGATTGTCAAATATCGTAGCTCTGTGACTCGTCACTGAGCCTATAGTGTATAAGACATACAGACAGACATTGCCTTTTATTATATAGACTAGCCACTTTCGGCGATCAGCCTGTTCGCTACCCTTGAAAATTCTGACCGTGGCAAACTCGCTGGTGCCATAACCCCATGGAGTTAATAAAGTTTGTTTTAGTTTAATGATCTTTTTAAAACTAACAATGAAATTTTAATATAAAAAATAATGTTCTAGGAGGGGGTTCTTGAAAATTGATATGTAAAGTGAATTTATTCTAATGTTTGTGAACTGTGAGATTTTGAGGATTCCTTTACCTGTAACCCTAGGAAAGGGATCCCTTTGATGTGTACTCACAGCCGGGATCAGCTGCTTTATGTTTTTTATAGAGGTATTCTCTTCTATTTTTTGTTTTACATAAATGAAATTGTATCCGTTTGTCTGCATTTTTAGTATTGCATCACAAATGACATGAAAGTATTTTTGAGATTTATGATACTGAATGTGAATTTAGTATTTAAGAAATAACGATTCTGCTTTAATGAAGCTGCTCAGTGAAAAAAAGTTTTTTTTTTTAAAGATTGTCCCCACCACCACGCAATGCATAAATGCACTGCGACAATCTCCATAACTTTCTTTTTATTTATTTTTTTATTTCTTCAGTATTTAAGTTTTTTTATTGTGGTCCCAACTACCACCCGATGTAAACAATACACCGCCACAATTCAATCCAGCATAATGATCCGAAAACCTTATAAAAGGCAAACACTAATTCGGTTTTTAATTGTCTGTAGGCCAAAAACCATACAAAAAGCAAACACTTATTCAGTTTTTAATTGTTCCTAGGCCAAAAACCATATAAAAAGCAATCACTGATGACATTTGCAAAGTGATGTCAGAACCTCGTCAGAACTGTGATGTTTATAACCTTACCCGCCTCCCCTCCAGCATAGAAACACTGTGCGTCTGCACGTGCATGTGGGTGAAAAATCAATAACTTTTTTCGCGGTTTGGCCGAGAAATTGAAAATCATTACTTCCTTAAAATCCGAATTGTGCGGCTACTTTTTCTTATTTCTTGACCACATTGGGCTTGTAAGAAAACCTGATCTTTGAGCTTTCTAAAAATGTAAATTATTAGTTGAAATTGTCGGTACTTTTCCGGACGCTAGGATTTAAAAACAAAAGTTTTTTTTTTTATGAGTCAAAAGTGACTTTTGTTTTAAAATCTTTAAAAAATATTAGAATTTGTCCCTGAGATTTGAAATTGATATATTTTTACTTGCAATTGTCTGCTCTTTCCTGTTGTGTGATTTGTTTTTTTCTACTATGTCTGGATAGTGAATAAAAAAGGGGAAAAAACGGTCAAAATTGCATAAAACATTAAATAACAAAAAAAAAAAAAAAAAAAAAAAAAAATTCTAATTTTATAAATCGGTTTTCACGTGTCACTTGCAAAGAATTCCAAAATCCAAGGAAAAAGCCAATTACTACCACTATAATAAAGATCAAAAATTACCATCAGATAATAGGGAAAAAGGATGGCGGGACTGTGGGATAACCATTTTGACAATATCTATTACTTTTTGGGGGGCAGAATAAATTGCTAAGTACTTTGTATTAATACAAAATATACGCCTAAATTATTATAACATAAACACTGATATATACATAAAAACATTAATACATTTAAAAAGCCAATAACATATAAAGGCATATAAAAGGTTTAAAATCAAAAAGCAAGATAGGATACTTAACAAAGATATAATTAATATTTAAAACATGATGGCAGCAAACCATTAAGTCCATGAAAACGAACCACTTTGAGCAAAACACCACAAGAATCGCAACTCATGGTCCATCTCAATGAAACATGACATCGACACGCCGAAGACCTACCCCAAACACAGTGGCGGCCCGAGACTGGTACCCTTATACCTATACCAAAAACAGCCAAACACGGATAATCAAAGTATAAACAAAAGGTTCTACATTAATGTAAAGCAGCTGATAAGTAGAATTTTAATATAAAAGTAAAAATGTAAGTATGAAAGTAAACACTGTAAGTAAAGATATTGGAATATGCCAATTAACATAATCTGAATGAAATACGCCAATGCTGCTCTTTCACCCAGATGATAGATAAACTTAAAATTAAAAAAAAAGAAGAAAAACGGACAAGGAAAGCTAACAAGCGGAGTGCCAAAAAATGGCCGAAGCGGAGTTGTGACCCCTTCTGAACCCTGGTTACAGCATGCTGCTAGACTGCGGCAAGCACTCCCGGAAGCAGGCACCCCCCTGAACCCGACCTTGATGCACCAAATACATGAAGTTGAAATGACCATAAGAAACTCTTCCAAAACATAGACCATTACTCGAAGCTAAAACATTTTTAATCAAAGCATGTATGTAACATAAAATAAAAATATATAAAAATAAAATGATAGAAATAAAATTTTACGTCAACTTGACATCATGAGCATATGATCACGAACAAGTTTTATATTGGTAGTACTAAACGTAATGTTGATATCTGTTTAGCTGAACATGCTCGTGGTGTCAAGAATGGCAAACTTTCTGCCGTTCTTGTCCAATGTGTTGTTAATGATAACTTTCAACCCTGTTTTGCAAAAACTTTCCTTTTAATTTGTTGCAATAATCCTTGTAATATTCTTCTTTATGAATCCCTGTTTATTTATATGTACCGTGATTCCATTTGTAATTTTTATTCTGTGCAAATTTTAAGTTACGCTTGGCGACTCATTCTCAACTCTATGCATGTCAAACCTCTACACAGTTACCTGTGACGTTTCATTTTAATGTAATTTATGGCTTGGTTGAAATTTGGACTTGTTTCATTGTCTTTTTTTTTATATGTGTATTTAATACTTGTTTAAATTTTAAATCTCCCATTTATAACACTGTTTATTGTAATTTTGTAATTGTTTAATCTTTAAAGCTTGTTTATAATTCCATTTAATTATCATTATTCCGTAGCTGATTTATGCAAATTTATCTGCCGATTTGGTCAATATATAAGCTTGTTTCCATAATTTTTCATATAGCCACTGATGAAGGGTATAATGATGCCCGAAGCACTCTGGCTTTTTAATATTTGTATGTCTTATAGGATGGTTTTATTTGATTAAATGACCTTTTTTATCTAAATGATTTGTGTCTTTAATTTTATTCTTAGTATATGCAGAGTTTATAAAATTTGACTTGTAGAAATGAAGATAAAGATTTGCTGCTGAACTAGCAGAGCCATCCTGAGGAACCCCCTTAATTTGCATATAAATTTTATTGCCTTACATCAAGTAATTATTAAAAAGAACACACACACACACCACTTGAGAAGGTGGTGCACATAAGATTGATCTATATCCAAATGTTTTCTATTATAGAAAGATTTAGTTAAATCCCAAATTACTTTATATAGATCTTTTATGTCAATATTGTTGAATAGCTCCTTAAAATCATAAGTTTTAAATACCAAAATATTAATAGTATCTAACTTTTGAATTAATTGATAACTGTATGATAATATGAGTAGTAATAATATGAGTAGTTGAATTATCAATTATATTAGAAGTGATTTTATTAAGAATAGCCAATAGAGATTTTCTAGCAACTTTTGCATATGATTTATGACCAATAGTTAAAGATCTAAAGGAGATAGGGTTTTTATGAAATTTTGGGATCATGACAATATAAGGGAATCTTAGATTGTTGCACTTTTTTTTCTTATTGAAAGCATTTTATTTATTAGCTGCATTTGCACAATAAATTAAATGAATTTTGTTTTGTCATTCCTATTTACGCAATTTTTACATTTGCATTATTGCAAAGTTTTCATAATTTTTAAAGTTTGCTACGGTATTTTTTAAAATTTTTTTGCAATCTATTCAAATTTATGTTGCATTTGTGCTAAATTTAGTAATAGAAATTGTTATATTTTAATTTTACTTTTGTCCAATGTTATTAGCGAGATCTGCGGCACGCAAACTTCTGTTATTTTTCTCGGCTTTTCTGTTTTATTTTTTTACTTTCTTATTTAATATTAATAATAATTTGTTGATTTATACTTTTATTTCGTAAGCCTGTTAGATAGTTGAATTTTCGTGTTACAGCTTCTCACTTTTCTTTCATTGGATCTTCAAACCTTTATATATATATATATATACAGAGAGAGAGAGAAGTTACTGAGAGGGGCAACATCCTCATTTATTAAATATCAATTAAAGCAAAATTGACATTTTATATGTTATTTTACCCTTCTTCTTTGATGCCATTTTTCTGCAGCTTTTCATAGTGAAAGTCTGTTGGATCTGTTCCTTCTAGTGAAATCAACATTAGGTTATTTAGAGTGTTCTGCTTCATACGATTCCTTAATCAGGTTGTAATTTGCGTTAAAACAGGTAAACCTCTTTTGCACTCACCAGTGGCTTACTTACAAGTATAGCCAGTATATCATAAGAAGATACAAAATGTAGCCGGGGCGGTCAGTAAAAATTAGATGAGTTGTGCTCTCATTAAAATGGGCCTGGGGAGAACACTGTTATATAATCATAAAACTTTATGAAATTGATGGGACATTCATGGTTGAACAGATAAAAATAACTTTCAAAGTTTTTATTGCATATTTTAAGGATGTAAAAATACAATAATGACCAAAACACTTTCGGGCATCAAACTTATTTTATCAGAGACAAAATAAATCTTTAATAAAGGTGGTATCACGTCTAGTTTAAATTCAGTTATAAAGTCGACACAGCATCATAGATAAAAGGTCATTTAATAAAATCATCCTACAAGACGTACATAGTTGATTTTATAACTGAATTTAGAATAGACGTGATACCACCTTTATTAACTATGTACGTCTTGTAGGATGATTTTATTAAATGACCTTTTATCTATGATGTTATGTCATTGATTTTATAACTGAATTTAGAATAGACATGATATTACCTTTATTATTAATTATGTACGTCTTGTAGGATGATTTTATTAAACGACCTTTTATCTATGATGTTGTGTCATGGATTTTATAACTGAAAATAAATCTTGTTGATTGTTTTTTTTTTTTTAAACTGTAGGCCATAGAGATATATGTTTTAATTGACTGATTTTTGTTCCAGTTCAAAGACATAAACCGTGCCCACAGTATTTTATCTGATGAGACCAAAAGGAATATCTACGACAGTTATGGATCTTTGGGACTGTATGTTGCCGAGGCATTTTGGTGAATCAAATGTCAATGCATATTTCGTTCTCTCAAGTGGGTGGTGCAAGGTAATGGTACATGGTTCTAATTTATGTATTGTATTTTTTATCTGAATTTTTATATCTGAAGTCTGACCAGGCTCAGACTGGATTTGAAATATTTTGATCTAGTTGAGGTTGAACAAGGTATATGTTTTGAAAAGTTATGACTAAATATTAAAAACAAAATGTATAAAAATTTGTTAGCTTCAGTTAATTTTTGTAGTGAGGCAAACTTAAACCTTACACCTTTACTAAAATGTAATTTAATTATGTTGTTTATTGTACAACTCTTTAACCCTTTTCGCGACGGTTGTCACGCCCGCGTGCCGGCTATTCAAAGACGAACGGCACGCACTCACGATGGAGAAATCTTTACCCCCTAAACTGCGAGAGGCACGCATGCGTGTTTCAATGTGAAACGTTCTTATTCGAATTTATTTGTGTACTAGATGGCATTAAATGCCCGTGGAAACAATTTTAATGTATTTTGCAGGTATTTGAATTTGACCTTAGCATAGAGAGATTATTTCTCCATTTGGAACTGTGAAACATGATTCTGTAAAATTAACAGACAGAGCACTTCTCGCAGCATTAACAATTTTATAATTGAGTTTCGGGTCTAGTTTTGATTTCATTGCTGAATTATAGGAATATTAGTAGAGTATTTTTTAGGAGAGTATTTTTTTTTTTTTTTTTTTTGGTGGTGGTGGTGGGGGGGGGGGGGGGGGAAGGAATGTGCAGCAATGAAATGATTAGGTTTATTTCGGATAAAAGTATGGCTGGGCTGAGATGTTTTCTTCTGTGGAAGAATATACATGTATGGTAAACAAACCAGACAGTAATGAAAATGATGCAGATAGTGAAGATTCGTGGGACAGTGTTATTTCTGATGATGAATCTGAAAATGGCAATTGATTCTTCAGATTCTGAGTGTACTATTATTACAATGCCGCCAGCTTTAGTTGTTTTTTTTTTTAATGATGTTTGGTCAAGTGATTTGAAAGATCTGAATTCTTTGGAGTTTTTTAACATACCTGGAATCAATCATAATATCATGCCGCCTAATTTAAATAAGGAACTTGATTTTTTTAGCATATTTTTTGATGATGAACTAGTAGAATTTATTGTAAAAGCAACTAACGAGTTTGGAAAGAAAACATGGGAGAAAAATCTCCTCTCTCCTTCCACATCGAAGACTCCACCTGTTTCAAATGTATTTACACCTGTGACAAGAAACGAATTTCGTGTGTTTCTTGCACTAGTAGTTTTGATGAGCATTGTCAAAAAACCAAATCTTAAATGTATTTTTCTAAGAGTCCTGTTATCAGTACTCCATTTTTCAATTCAGTTATGAGTCGTGATCGATATATATAGGAATATTACGTTACCTTCATTTTACTCTTGATAGTAATGCCCAAAAACTAGATAAATTGAAACCCGTTTTAGATGCATTAGTTTCAAAATTTAAATCTGTATACACTCCTGATAACTGATTTAAATCTATATACACTCCTGATTAACTGATAACTATTTTATTCAAGGTAAGTAATCAGTTTTAATACGCTAAAATTTTTAATATTTTGATAAAAGAAAATTTGAAAGAAAAATATACATCAAATAGAAAATAAGAATTTCCTTTATTCCTGAAAATAGTAGAATGCTGTGTTGAACGGGTGATTTTTAGTGAATTTTTTTCGAGAGTTAGGCTTAGCGCAATAAAATTGCCGTCTTCTGGGAACAGTTTGGAAAAGAAGCGCTCCGTCCTTTGGGCCGCCGCAATTCCGGAATGCCGCCATCGCGAAAGGGTTAATGTTGGGCAAACCTGTTACCTAAACAACAGCTCATATCTTCGGATGAGTTGAGCAGCAACAATGTTGGGCAAGTAGATGACTTTATGATTAAAGATATTGAAATTTGAAAAAGCAAAACAAACAACCACAATTTACCCTGGTCCTAGATTCAGATTTTCAGGCCAACTTAATATTTTGATTGTGAAATGTCTTTGGTTTTGAGCTGTTGAGTTACGAGATACCTTGTGTATTTTCTCTTCAAGTAATATGAAAATGTACTTTAGTGATGTTATTTATTGTACAACTCTTTAATCTTTGGTAACTGGAGTTCTTTTGTTTTCCAGGCACTTTGTGTTTTCTGTGGAATAATTACATGTTGTTACTTTTGTTGTTGCTGTTGCTTGTGCTGTTTCAACTTCTGTTGCGGTAAATGCAAGCCTGAAATTCCAGAAGAAGAAGATGAGTGTGATAAGGTAAAGGAAAATTTCTATGTGTATATAAGCAGTTGGAAACGTTGCTAGTTGCTTCTAAAAAATTAACTTTTTCTTAATATTTTATTTATATTTTCACAAATTAAAAATATTTTTAGAAATTTTACTGGCATGGGATTAGGTAGTCTTTTGTAAATCTCTCTGAAGTCCATTAAAGAAAGATGAAAAGATCTGGGGTTAAAATATCATTTTCAAGATTTTTACAATTTAAGTTATGCATATTTCACAAAATATTAATGCATAACTTTTTTTTTTTTTTTTTGAGTGAGTGAAGGTATTTTTAACTATTTTTTTTTTAATTTATACGTAGGGATATTATAGGATTATTGTTCCTGTAATTGCATATTATACGATCTATTATTATGCTAAATATTCCATAATATACAATTAATAAAATGTAAGAATAATACTATGAAAATTAAATCAAATTAACTAAAATAATATTAACAATACAAATAATATATATAAAAGTAAAAATATAATGGCATTAGTTTATTTAATGTAATTATGTCATATAACACGAATACTGATGTTAATGTACAATATTAATATATAATAATAATAAACATGTTTTTAATGAAGCTTCAAAGAAGAAAGTTAAAGCAGATGTTAGGGATAATAAAATGAGACCATTAAATTAGGTCCACTTTTATATGTAAATGCTTTTATTGCAAAATCTGATATTTACAATAAAATCATTGTTTTAAAAAATATATCACTGTTTAAAAAAAAATTCGAAAGAAATATATTGTCCATTCATCTGCTCTAAACATTCAAGGGAGCCAGGTTTAGCCAATAAGAAAAAAAAAGTAGATTTCATTTATATCTGTTAGTTTAGTTTTAACAAACATTTCTATACACAGACTACACAATCACAATTGTTCCAGGAATTAATATTTCTCCATTGGAAATAGTCCCTTGCAAAATCTCGACTTTCAAAAAAAAAATTTTTTTTTAATCATAAAAACCATAAAAAATTCTGTCTAGTTCTCATTTTTTGCATTATCTATATACACAAAATTAAATAGTGCTAAATGCATTCATTTTTCAGTTATGTCTACACATCACTAACACACACATGCACACCTTTCTGAAAGTTTTAAAATATGTTCATTTGAAAATTTTGTAAACATCAATACTTTTTTGTACAATAGTATGTGAAAGTAGAAAATAAAAAATAAATATGCATAATTATAAAAAGTTAAAATACTTTGTTTAAAGTTAAGGAAAAACATACCAACATAATTAAGCATAAATTAAAAGCAGCATACTGCTGTTTTGAGGATACGTTGGTTTCTGTATACATTAGTGCTTAAGACCAAAAAGCTCAAAGTCAGAAAGACAAAAGGTCTGCCTTTTCTTTTCGTATTTTCTCCACGGTTGGGTGCTAATCCATTTGCAGTGTGTTTGATCTTCAGTATGTGTACAGGGTTTCTAGAAAAGAATTTTATGTATCCCTTTAAATTTCGATTGAAGTGTTTGTTCTGCCATTGTAGAAGCAAGGTTTGCTTATACTAAAGTGATCATGTGCTATCGATTGAGATAGATTGCAATGACTAGCAGCGAATTGAAGAAGTTAAAAATTTTATTTTAAAAGATGAAGCAAGATAGAAGAAAATTTTCAACTACAAAGTTGTAGAGCATTAGTAATTATAAATACTAAATCAGTTACAGAATGCATTTATTTGACACATTATGGTTATACACAAATTGCTATCATATTCAGAAATTATACTACCATATTTGCCTTCCAAAGAACCGGTTTCTTCAAATTTCAAAATCATTTTACATAAGCCTTTTAGACATCGGACCCGATTTTAAGCCTTTTAACGTCCTGAACTTCCTTAGAGCTGTTAAAAACTAATGCAAAATTTGAAATCATTCTGACCTATAGTTCTTACCACAGAGCTTTTTGAAATGCGAACTTTAATTATGCTTACTCTGTATTTTCCATCTTTCATACCCGCCTTTCATATACCTGTTTCCTGCATTCCAGTGTTGGTTCTAACTAAGACAATGCTGTAACTTTGTAATTGATATTTTTCTCATCTATATTTAAATAATATTTCAACTTTTTCAATTTGCTGCTAAAAGACACTGCAATTTTCCCCAATCAATAGTGTGTGATCATTTTTGTATAACCACGCCTTGCTTCTGCAGCACCAGGACAATTCAATTGAAAGTTAAAGGAATGCACAAAAACTTTTCTAGGTACCATGTATATATCCCCCTGATTCTTTCATTTGTTCCCATTTCATTTTTTGGATTTTGGTTTGTTGGTCATTTAGCACAGACAAAGGTCTTTGAAACAGCTGCATGTAGCTTTTTCTTATTTGTGCTAGATTGCATTGCATTTTTTTCCTTATAAAATAATTAGTTGTTAACAAGTAACTGCTATGAACATCCATGTATACTTAGGTTTCCCCCCTTGTAATTGGGATTCAGCCTCGGAATTTGTGGATTCGAAGGCCAGAGTCCTAACCTTCGGCCACAGGTGGCCAAAGCAAGTATATTTTTTCCCATCACCTTTTCTTTACGCACCAGGTTATATGTGGTTTTGAACTTCAGGCATAAAACTATCTTTGGATCTGTAATATTGACATTTATACACAATGCAAATATTATGCAAATTGTTTTTAACAAAATCTAATATGCTTAATAAAAGCAGGCCCAAATTAATGAAAACAGCTAAAATTAATAAAATATATTGACCCCCCCCCCCCCCCCCCCCAGCCAGCTTTTTTGTAACTCTCCATGACATTGTATGCAGCTGTAATATTAGGTTAAATATTCATAGACTTTAAAATAAAACAAATAGAATCTGAATCACCAAGAATTATGTCATTGAAATTGTTTAATATTTGTTTGTATACTGAAAATGTACATGCTATATAATAGTATGAATTGAAGGAAAAAATGAATGATGGCATGAAAAACTCGTGATGTCTTTTGTGGGAGGATTAAAGAAAATTAAACATTAAAAAACTGCTGACCACTTCTAATAGCATTTGTATATACCAGCGATTTGACCTACATACATTTATGTTTTGGGCTGTTTAATAATATTGCCTATAATAATGTCAATTAAGCCATCTTTAGGAATATAATAAGTAGCCAACCTCTCAGTATGTATGTTGCTGCCAGAAATTATGCTGGGAGAAAGTGGCTATTTATATAACTGAAGTGACTAATAATGATAGGAACATTGCTGGCCAGTGGCCACTAACTAAATTTCTGAGTTTTTATTTGTAGCAAAGTCCAATTTTGAGTTTAATAAGGAGTTAATATTTATTGTGTTTGATTTTTTGGCTCATTCTGGCTCAAAATTATATTTATCTAAATGTGTAAAATACATTTATTTGTATGCAAACTTTTTTCTTAGAATTAAGTTAAAAAAGTGGTTTTTAAACATTATGTAACTGAGCATGGCATCTACAAAATAATTTTATGTACTCAATTTTAATTTTTGCATTTTTTTTAGTATTGAATATTTAAAGCCAACCTATTTATTTGAAAACTAAGCTTGAATCTGGCCTGCCTCACCCCGAAATGTCTTAAAAGAAATTTGATCTTTGGGGCAGGCTCTAGCTCATGTTGACTTCTAGATCCAATTTAATACAACTGTCTTCTCTTGCACTAAGCTCTAGAATGTAGACATACATGACAGTTTCCAAATTATTTACTGATTTTACAGACATGTTTTCTAGTACTAGAAGACAAAATCACAATGTTTAGCCTGTTCATTACCACATATATAATCACAAGGTTGCCACCCTACCTAGAGAACAGAAAAATCTGGAATTGTGGAAATTTTTAGAAAAATTGTCAAAAAGTAAGAATTTTTAGTGAAATTGCAGGGGTCAGAACCAGTCACTAATTTTGAAAATTTTTACCTGTGATGTCCTGTGCGCAATTGTTGTTCATGAACATCAATATGAGTTAAATGCGATTTCCAATTTTTGTGGCGCTGAATTGATAACCATGATGGAAAAATTGCTGTGAAGTAGATGTATGCCAAAGCTTGCCAATTGCCCAGTTTACTGTACAATATGGAATCCTGTTCTTTTTTTTTTTTAAAACAAGAAGTGTTTATTGAGTGGAGAATAAAAATGTTCAATGTTTCTAAACATCCAATAGGACTACATTTGGTGGGAAATAAGCATATAGCTATCATTGTCTATATATCTGTGTATTTTGGTGGCAGTGTTCTACTTAGTGATATTTTTCTTATAGAAGTTATTGGATAATTAATTGGATATTTCAATGAACCTTACTTGTCAACTACAATGAATTACTCAGCATTGCTCAGGTTCTAAATAAACACCCACTACTTAAATAATACAGTTCTGTTTATAGAATAGTCTGTTCAAATCACTGCTAAATCATTTTCTGGTTTCAAACAAACAAACAAAAAAAAAAAAGAAAAAAAAAAAAGAAGAAAAAAAAGAAATGATCATTTTTACAGGAGAGAAGGTGTGGTTTAAAACTCACTGTGAGTTTCAAGGCAAATATGCACAGAAAATTCCACCTGCTACCAGAGAAAGAAGCCCTTCTGCAAGTAGCAATTTTTATGCGTTTGCTTAATAAATCACAAAAAATAAAATATTGTAGTAATAAAAAAAATTGCTAGAATGAAGATATGCACACAGCTTTTTGTCAAATTATAGAATTGTGCTTATCTTACTTCTTTGGATGACACAAAATAAGTGCCAGATAACTTAAAAATGCAAATGTTGATGTATTAATAAATAAATAAATATGTAGGAATTGTTTAACGGATTCGGTTCAAACATCGTTAGAAAGAGCATTCTTCGATCTTTTCGATGGTGTCAAGATACAAATTTAATGATATTTTTGGTTACTATGGAACCAATTTGTGTGAATATTTGCTGAAAATTATGCTAAAACATATAATAACTACAAAACTATTTCGAATTTAAAAAAAAATCTCACCACGGTGCACTATTCAGGGTCCTGAAGTACCTTCGTATTAAATGTTGTTCCTGTCCAATACTTGAATTTCCTGTTGCAGACGACACACAGACTTCTTTTTCTATTATGTAAGATAAAGACACTGCTGATAAAGTATTCTTGCTTAGTACTTCACTAAATCTCACTCCATCAGTACTTACTCCAGCCTCAGAAGTGAGTGGTGACCCTGTTTTAGTCCAAAATAGGACACACGCCAGTTCCTGTGACTTAATTTCCTCCAGTGACTCAACAAGAAATGCTTCAATTTTTTAGCCCCAGACATGCTGCTACTAGAGCTTTGATTGTTTAGACAATGGTGATGGTAGCAAGAAACCAATATTGTTGAATTGTTAATGCTATTTTTGAAGCAATGGCCAGTGCCAGAAGCATTTTCACTTTCATCAAAAAAGTTTTCATATAAATCACGAATTATTTTTTCTGTAGCTTGATGAAACTGCAAATAGTATAAGTTTTATAAATATTATGATAGCAAAAATCTTCTGGTGCCAAAAGAAGTAAAATGTGAGCAATTGATTGAAGAGGCAGTTAAAAACACTTACTATGCGTGTGATCAATTAGAAATTAAAATTGGTGCCCAAAAGCACTAACTGTGCAGATTGCAGATAGTTCTTAATTAAAAAGTTAGATAAAATTCTAAAGCTTTTCTGATATTTACAACCATCAGATGTTATGAAACTTGATAGATGCTGTGCTGAAGTTGCTATAGCACTACTAGGAGAAATTATCAATGGATGTTCTTTTAGATGAGTGGAAATTGCTACAGACAGTGTGTGTTGTGTATATCATCTCCAGCATTAAGAATCTACTATTTCTGGAAGGAAAATTTTTAAAATTAAAAACTGTTGGTCACGAAAAGTATCTTATAGTATAAAAATGTACCTTTCAATTTATCATAGCAGAATTTTCTTTCTGTGCAGGAATTTTTACAAAAGAATAAGTTATGAACACTATGCAAGGCTGTGCAAGGCTATGTTAATGATAGATTAAAGTTATTTTATATTGACCCTGTTCAAGTGCCCAGAACTAAAAAGGTCCTGAATTTAATGTACAATGCTTATTACAGCTACATACTGTACTGCGAAGAGCAAATTAGAAAAGAACAAAGTGAGAGAGAAAATAAAGCAGAACAGAAGAAAATAGTTGCAGAAGAATGAAATTAAATGAAGGCAAAAAAGATGAAAACAAGTATTGAAAGTATGAAAAATGATTTGACGGAATCTTGAAAAAGTACCAGATAAAAAGGGAAACTTTAGAAAAATCTATTTAAAGAAGCCAATAAAAGGTTGAAAACAAACATTTAAAAGGGTGATATTAGGGGGGGGGGGGAACCCCAGCCTTATTTCCAGATTTGTTAGCAAAATGTAAAGAATATGAAAAGGCCAAAATTTTATGCAGAGACCTTTTGCACAAAATTATTAATTTTTTATGATCATCTTTCAACTATATTTTTATTTCTGACACCATAAAGTTAGGCGCATCACATGTTTGGGGTTTTAATTTTATATTTCAGTAAAGCATATATCGCGGAATAACATGATGTAACACACACACATATACACTTTTTTTAATCAAGTGACTGGAGATACTGAAAGTAAGTTAGTTTTCAGGCCAAAATGTTTTGTAACTTTGAATGAAAATATTTTTATTAATTTTTTATAAATTATAATTATCAGTCTCTTATCTTGGTGTCCATACTTAGTAAAAATTGCTCATAAAAATATTTTTCTTTTCTATTTTATATCTGTTTATGGTCACTTTTTATAAAAATGGCCACCTTTTTGTAAAATGGTCACTAAATCAATTATTTTTGAAGGAAAAGAAATCTGATCCCTGAAATTGATAGTATACAATATTTGAAAAATGTATTAAAAGCTTCCTCGGATAAATCATTCTTTCAGATATGCCATGAATTTTTGTCTCTAGATAAGTGCAATGTAAAGTAGTCTTACTGTATTTAACTATTATAACATGTGGGTGGCAACCCTGTAGGGTTGTAACTGAGTAAAATTAGCAAGTTACCTATAATAGTTTATTTTTGTGTAATGAAGATTAGCACTTGTTACTTTTTAGATGAAGTAATGAATGGTAAGTGTAATGGTAGTCAAAAAATGTAAAAAGAAAAAAAACCTCACCATTCACATTGGTTATTTTTAAGATTAGTTATTTACTTAAAAAAAAAAAAAAAATTAAACTTTGAAATAGTTATTATTTGTTTTGTGTGTTTTTTTTACTGTAGAATGCCAACCTTTCTCTTTTTCAGGAAAGATGTAAAGGAATATAATCAGATTTTTTAAAAACAAAAAACTAGTGGGACTTAATAGGAATAAATAAAATCAGAATTTGTGAACATAACTAAGATAAGACTGATTTTCATTGTTTTATATAATGTTTTTAAGTACAATTTACATTTTAGAGACCAGAAGTCAGTAACATTTTTGTATTTGTGAGCTAGTTGTAGCTGCATTCAGCTTTGAACTTTGGAGAAGAGCCATAATTAAAACCCCCAGACAACTGCTGTATGTGAATGGTAGGAGGAGATACCGAGGGCAATTAAATGTGTAAATATTAGAATATTAGCAAAGAAAACTGTAGATATGTTGGAAACGTTCAACATTAAGTTTAGAGAAAAACAGTGATTTTAAAATGTAGTTTAAAATATTAAAAAGCAATTTTATATAAAATTTGTGATTAATTTGACAAGAATCCATGGATTGATTTCACGCTTCTTATGAACTCATCAGCATGGAACAACCAATATCTGCAATGGCAGCAAAAAAAGTTGCTATGTACCACAATTTTGAAAACCTCTATAACAGTGTTAGAAATTAGAAATTTGAAGTTAGGCGTGAAATGATACCTATAATTTCATTTCTAGGTGCCAAAAGAATCAAACTAGTTCTAATTTTCAGAAATTATTATTATAAAATGCAATTATCATTACTGTTGTAAATTTATAATCTGTATGTTAGGGATGTATGCCTTTGTATTGAGACTATCACATGGGAATATTAATCATCAAATTGCTACCTTGTTTAAAAGATAATAAACTTTTTGAATGAAGTAATTAATGGTAGTTAACAAAAATATGAAGATAAGGTTGTTTAGGTTCCTCTAACATAGTGTTATTAGAAGATATAGATGGAGAAAAAATGTACTTTCAGAATTTCGACAATGTAAAATGAGAATGTTAACTACACAATAAATAGCACTGTAAGGAAATTTAATCTATTTTATTAAAATACTTATTCATTTTTATATTCTTTAATAAATTTACTCTACTTTTGTAATATGTAATAATTTGAATTCTCGGTGCATTCTTAGGAATATAATCTGCAAATGCGAAACATAGCCAATATTTTGATAAAATATTAATAAACAGAAAAGCATATTATAAAGTGACAAAAGTTACTTTTTATAAAATGAAATAATCTGAAAATAAACATGGCTGGAAATAAATGCTTGTTGTGTGTGCTTGTTCCATTCTCAGGAAGTTGCACTATCTGAGAATGGAATCTGTGTAACATGAAACTGTAACATTCTTTCTGTGAACATGAAATCATACTTGAAATATAATCAATATTTTGATACAATATTGATCAACATATGAAGAAGCGAATGAATCTTGACCAGAGTTATAAATATGATCAGCAGTTGAAAACTTAAATACCTCTTGTTTAGAAATAGAACTTCTGTGTTCCTTAATACAAAATTTAAGAGCCTTATTTGTTTGGCCTACATATGCCTTTGAAATTAGTAGACTAGTTAATTTCTTTTATGCTGTATTTACAAAATTTTTATTTTGTTTTATTGCAACAGTTTTTGTATGATTGTTTGATACTAATTTTGACAAATCTGCACAAAATTTACTGATTTTAGCTATTTTTTTCACTGCTAAAGTTGAAATTTTTGGCAGAATTTCGATGGTATTTTACATAGAAATTGCAAATAAAATAAGATTAAGCATAGTGTAAATCAAGTTGAGAATGCAATATTTATATTTGCTTTTATTGGTTAAAGGAAAATTGCGCACATTTGTTGCGCACATTTGGTGCAAGGTAGATACGTTATTTTTTGCAAATGAATCATGTAGAACCGGAAAAGTTTTCTCTTATTAGAAGATCAGGCAAAAATTGGAAAATTTCTGATTAAATCTGAAGGAGTTGTGAATCAGCAATTTTGTATATAGAATAGATGGGACAGTGGCATGTAAATATATTGCATCTCACTGGATGGGAGTAGCAGTAGCAGAAGGCATTGTTAGGTGTAAAATTTGATAATAAGTTGACAAATCCAGTTATCAAAGTGAAATAATTAGTTGTAAATTACGACTTATGACCGTTAATTTCCAACACTGCAATATAAGGACTGACAAATTTAGTTGACTTATAGCTTTTCAACCATTGATGCTAGATACATACTTTCAATTGCAAAATTGTTCTAAATCTCAAGAATAATAATATTAAAATACTTTTAAAGCAGGAAAATGCAGAATATAATTTTTTATATAGCTCCCTTAGTGAAAGTTTGATTACTGAATAATAAGAGAAACTGAAGAATACTAAAGAATTTCATAAAATATAGAATCCATTAAAATCATTTATGATTATATGCATAAGTTTTTAGGGTCCATATATCAATTGAATAGCAGGCTGCAGCAAAGACAAATACATAATGTGCACTAAAGCTTTATTTTGTAGATGGTCCCTAAATTCTTTAAAAAATTGTTTGATAAGAGTGTTCTTTGTTTGTGTAAGTCAGAAATTTTGTTTTATTACCCATAATTTAATTTTATAGGTACAGATGCAGTAGCAGAAATGAACATGGGTATATTTTGTATATTTTACTCTAAAGGGGCCATATAAAAAGCAAAGTTTCTGATTTTAATGCAAATACCTCCACAGTTTTAAAAATATTTTAGACACACTTTTCTTATGATTCAAAACAATTTTCTAATTAGAAGTATTTGTCTAGCACTAAATGGTTCAAAAGTTATAAGCCTAGTCATTCTTTTTGAGACACCCTGTATACGTATATAGTTTTCTCTTTTTGAACATCCGTGACTTTCAATCAAATTTGATATAACCAAGTTCTTAAAATGGAAACTTTTCATAAACCAAAGTCTGCCTGCACTACATCTAAAAGTATAACCATATTGAAAAGTTTTCTCCCTCTAACTGTTAACCCTTTCGGGACGGCGACATTCCGAAACTACCGTGGCCCGAAGGACGGAGCTGTTCACTTCCAAACTTTTCCCAAAGGACGGCTAATTTGTTGCGCTAAGCCTAACTCTCGAAATAAATTCACTAAAGATCATCTCTTCAACACAGAAATCTACTTTTTTCAGGAATAATGGAAATACTTATTTTCTATTTGATGTGTATTTTTCATACGAATCGCAATGCAAAATACTCGTTAGTTGATTTTATTATGAATTCTACTATTCATCATCGAAAAATATGCTAAAAAAATTAATTTCCTTATCTAAATTAGGTGGCATAATATTGTGATTGATTCCAAGTATGCTAAAAAACTCAAAAGAATTAAAATCTTTCAAATCTCCTGTCCAAAAACATAATTCGCAGAAACAGCTACTAAAGCTGGTGGCGTTGTAATAATAGTACGCTCAGAATCTGAAGAATCATTTGCATTTTCATATTCATCTTCAGAAATACCACGGTTCCATGAATCTTTACTATCTGCATCACTTTCATTACTGCCTGGTTCGTTTATCATACGAGTATATTTTTCTACAGAAAAAAAACATCCTGGCTCAGCCATTCTCTGATCCGAAATAACCTAATAATTTCACTGCCGCACATTCCTTTAAAACCCAAACTAAAAAGAAAATACTCTCTTACATCCCTATAATTCACCAAAGAAATCATTAAGCTAAAATCAAAATGAGACCCGAAACTCAATTATAAAACTGTAGATGCTGCAAGAAGTGCTCTGTTTGTTTATATTACAAAACCATGTTTCACTGCTCCAGATAGACAAATAATTTATTGGATCCACCCCTAACCAAGGTCAAGTATCTGCAAAATATATTGGAATTGTTCGTATGGGTATTTAATGCCATCTAGTAGACAAATAAGTTCAAATGAAAACGTTCCATATGAAAATGCACTCATGTGGCCGCCGTCTTTTAGGGTAAATTTTTCTGAACACGGATACATGACCGTCGTACTTGAAAAGTTCGCAGCTGATGCGCAGGCTCGTCAACCGTCACGAAAGGGTTAATCATTAGCTAGTCAAAATCAAATTTAAAATGGAACTATACCACTTCCATCTTTAATGCATATCTGTATACCGAAAAAGCACATAAAACTTTAGTTTAATTCTGAAGATCTGAAGTTGCAGTACTCCTTAATTAGACGTACAAGGGTGTAATATGTGAAACCAATTTATAAAATAGAAATATGCCTTCAGATCAAGCTTTTCAATTATCTTCTATCATTTTTGTTTGCAGGTTGAAGAACACGACTCTGATGGAGAAGATAATAGCTTTAAATCTCATGAAAAGTCAAAAGAAGTAGGTTGAATACTTTTTCAATAATGGCTGCTTTGGGGTTTAATGAAAGTAAACAATCTGATGTGGGTAACACATGACTTTCCCTATATAATGCAATTAATTTACTTCTTTCACAGTGAAAGAGTGATGTATAAGATTCATGGCACAACGTTTTTAATGTTAAATTGTACATTGGGTGCTTTTTTGGATGATAACATGTAAAACTATTTAGAAGTACCTTGTAAGGTGACAGAATAAACATGCATTCATATTTTAATAAAAATAACCAGTTTATTCTTAAACTGTATAAAAATCATAGAAATAAAACATCGATTAACATAATTTACAAATAATAAATCTCAGAATGTACATGGTTAACCTTTCTATTGTCGGCTGCAGCCACACACGCCACATACCATCTTCTGCTTCGTATCTCAAGAACCTGGTTGCCAATTTCACCTGCTGTAGTCAATCTGCAAGGCTGCTATTTACATTTTGGACTCTTCCCCCCCCCCCTCCCCTCCTGAGAAAACACCGCTTGAAAAATAAAAAGTCAAAAATAGAAATTGTTATTCTTTACAACCTAATTAACTTATATTTTGCACAACTCTAAATTAACAATTATTAATATTGATAGCATCCCTAATAAGCAATATAGTCCATATATTACAGTATTTTAACAAGTTATTCATCCATTTGTCATTATTTTTGTTAATTTAGTGTCATTTTGCAATTTTGAACAATATTTTCCTCAGTCTGGAGCAAAATATCACCAACTAGTTGATATTTCATTAAATTAGTCATCAATTTATCGCCAAGCATTACAAACAGATGGAAGAAAAGCATTTTTTATATATAAATTACTATTTGTGAAATATAAGGCATTAAAATACAAAACTATTATCCAAAGTACCTTCTCCGCATGAATGGGATGAATTAGATCCACGACATGATGTTAATACATTTATTCATAATATTACATATGAAAAGTGAACATATTTCACAATAGTTCATACTTTTTTTTATTTTATGTGATTTTTTTGATAAACTTTTTTTTAAATGTGCTGTATCTCGAGAATGGTTTATGCTAGCATTCTAAAGTGTGTGCCATTTGTTTCCTAATAAAAAATTATGTAAGAATTTATGTAACATTATTAAAGAATCTGATTGTTTAATATTTTTTTCAGAATTTCATTCGAAAATTTGGAGGTCTTCCAAACATTTGATTACGTTTAAAATGGATAGGGTTTCAGTATTTAATGACTCTAATAAACGTACCATAACACTCCATTCAAACACACTAGCCCAGTGGTTAGCACACTGGAGTTGCACTCGGTAGGCCCGGGTTCGATTCCATCCACTGCCAAAACTGTCACAGTGTTCATGCGGAGTATGATCACAAACATGTGGGTCCGTAAGTCCTTCCGAGAGGTTGGTGGTAGGGGAAGGAGAGTACGGTCCCTGTGGATGCCTCCCCTACTGGATTCCGGTAAAAATTGGGTGGCACTTCCTGACTGTCCAAACTGTTATCTTACACCTTTCTGGTAGGTCGGACGGTCTGGGTTTCAACAACAACAACACTCCATTCATTTATGGACTCTAATAATCGTACCATAACACTCCATTCATTTATGAGATATTGCATCCACAGACTTGAGATATTGCATCAACACACATGTACATACATACACACATGGACATCACCTCAAAACCATTCAAGTTCAGAAATGCTTGAAACATGTTCTTCCATTGAAAATTCTAATTTTGGACCCCGTCACAATACTTTCCCTATACATTATAGTATGTATTCAGGGAAAGTAAGAAAGCTAGTGGTAACTTCATGGAAATTCAGATAAATTGGTACTTATTTATTTAATTTGAATAATTTTAATATATACCAAATATAGACATATATTATATTAAAATATTCACAAAAGCACCAGCTTTTAAATGATGTATCAAAGAAGCTCATGCTATGTTAGAGCAGTAGTATAGAGTACATGCAAATTAATGTTTGAAATAATTCCACCTGTGGGACTACTTTGAACGCTCATTCAAAAAAAATAATTCGTTTAAAAAATGAATAGTTAAATATTTTTCCGCTGTCACATTTAACAAAGGAAACTAGTCCCATGGTTTTAAAAATATTATTATCATGAATAATAAAAAGGGTTTTCAACTTTAAGTAGTTTTACACCTGTTTTGTAACCTCATTCGACGGTAATGAGTTTCACTGTTCAAGGGACAGTTTCATTTTGTTAAGGTGGTTAGGTTGTTGTCCCTTGAGCCTTTGATAATAAAAAAATTAGTAAATACAGCACAAACATGAGTATAAACTGGTCAACCAGTTTCAAAGGCATAAAACAACCTTCTTCTTCAGGACCAACAAGAAGCACAACCTCTCTTATTCAACTCAGATTAGCAACTGAGGTAGAATAGCAGATGCAGCTGGAGGTTGGAGAAAAGTTGTTGCCAAAAGTTGTCACTACAAGGAGAAATGAAAGAGGTAAAGAGATTGTTGCACTTCTTGTCCGTGCTGAAGAAGAAGGCTGTTTTGTACCTTGGAAACCGGTTGACCAGTGTATATTTCTGTTTATGTTGCATTTACATTTTCTGTTTATGGTGCATTTCTGTTTGTTTTTTATTGTTGAGTTATTATTACAGCAGTTTTTGAGTTTTTGTTAAATTGAGTTTTGTCAATTAAACAATTAAGGTATGATATAGTAATGTTTCGATAAGGTATAGTAATTGATATAGTCGATATAGTAATTGTTTCGATATACTATAATAAGAAAATCTCTTTGTGTAGATGGAAAGAAATCTTTTATCATAACTTTATACACCTCATCATATGACTGGCTTGTACAGTATTTTATATTAACACAAAAGCCAAACACATCCACCAGCATCACTAAGTTGTTGCTAATTTGAAAAAGAATCGTTTAAAAAATTGTGTCAAAATATTTTAAAAGAATGCCTTGAAGTGAGGAAACAAATGAAAAGATACACCTTCCTTGTATTCTGAGTCTGATGATAATCTGTGCAATTTTTCTAGAGAAAAGGTGGGTATACCTTATTGAAATAAAGGTGTGTGATCGAAGGGGTTGCAGCTAAATGGTAATGTAAACACATCTTTGATTTTATTTCACTTCCTTAATAAGAATTAAATTAACTTTGTTCTCTTTTATTGGTTGCAAGAATTTTGCAATACTATTGTTTGTTTTTTTTAAATTGCCCTGAAACATCCATTTCTCAGGATTTAATATAGATAGAGCTGAGAGTATGGCTGATACAGATTGGGCATCATATTCTGGAGGGTATAGGGCATTCACTTGCGTTTTAAAAAAAATTTGTTGAAACATCTATTTCTCAGGATTGGTTAGAGCTTAGATAATGACTGATATGGATTAAACATTCAATTCTGAAGGGGGTAAAGGAACTTCCACTTTTGGTTCTGGTGGTTTCATTTTCAATTCAGAAATTTACGTTTTCTTTGAAGCATCTATTTCTCTCTCAGAATCTGAATGAAATATAGCTTAGATGATGACTGATATGGATTCAGCATTGAATTTCAAAGGGGATTGGAGGGTTCACTAAGGATTTTCATTTCCGAAGATTACGCTTTTTTTTTTTTTTAATTTTTTTCTCTTTTTTTTTTCTTTAATTTTTATAACTGTATGAAATAAGTATACAAAAGAGAATGAAAATGAAATGTACACATCATTTTCCCTGTAATTATGAAGGCTCCTTCATAAATTTGTTTATAATTTATATATATAATCAGTTTTCTTTATGGCACAGATCACAAAAGTGGTTAAATCACAGACACCATGCAATAGTGAAGATACAGTAATAAATTATTCAGAGTTCTCAGTGAGGAATGATTCGCTGACTATATTAAAAGAAGTACAAAACTGCACTAAATTCTGACAGTGTTTTAATATTTTCTGAAAAGTCCAATTGTCTTGTGGAAAGAAAAAAATGTATGCAAAATGCATAAAAATTTTAAAATTTTGAAGGAATTAAGCAAAAAAATGTTTGTACAAGCATATACCCAGAAAAATGTCCCGATCATAATACAAGTGGACCTAATTATAAAGTATAATTGTATGAGAAAGTGAAGTGGGCACTTATATTTTTTCCTTGTCTATGGTAATTTGTTAGAGTGTACAAATGGTGCACAATACAAATGTGGGTCTCATCTTTACTTTGAAAAAAAAAAAATAACCATGTAATTGTGTAAAGAAAGGTTCAGGAGTTTACACTTTAAATCTATAAGTCTATCTATAGTGACATACCCGTGCCTTATTGAATAAAAGTGATTGTAATGCTCCTAGTGTAGAATTTGAAAAGTCAGGACAATGAACTTGGCAGTAAAGTGAGATAGAAGAAAAATTCCAATGCAAAGCTGTAGAGGATTATCTAATTAGTAAGAATCGACATCACTAATGCACAAAATTCATACATGAAATGTAGTAAACACCTGTCGAAAGTCATCAGGAACTATATCACAGTAACACCTGCAATGCATATCAATGTTTGTGTTCATATTCTTTCTCGAATTCAAATATGCATTGTTGGTGATGGAAAGCATTTTAAACAGGCTGTACATTATATTCCTGTGCATATAAGTGTTGTTTATTTTAACACCCATTCACCAATAACCCTATTGTGTCAGATTAATACTTTCTGTAACAGTTTATCGTCAATTCCTACTTATTAGACAATGCTCTACAACTTTGTAATTGGCTTTTTCCTCCTTTATCACTTTGTTGATGAGTTTGTTATTCCAACTTTTTAATTCTCCATTAGGGGGTGCTACAATCAATTTTATGTGATCAGCAGGGTCACTTTATTATATGGATAGAACTAACATGTACTCTCATGGTCCTTTCCTTACAAAGTTGTTGGTGTGCTTAAGGATTTACTTAGGAACCCCATATATAGATAATGTTTAACTATGTTTAATTCTCTTTCAGGAAGCTTCATCTAGTGCGCCTATAACATCTCAACCGACTGCTTCATCAGATTCACAACCGGCTATAGCTTTGCCACCCCCACCAACAAAAAATTCTATTTCAGAAAAAACTAGTCTGAGTTCTACTCTCCAAACAACGTATGCTACAGACCAAATCCCGTCAGGAACGGACAGTTAAAAAATTATATTTCTTAGTATTTTAATATTCTTTGTAAAGTTTGAGCCATTCTGCTTCTGATTTAGTAAAATATACATTTTTAAGTCTTTCAATTGAAGTCTGGTATCCGTTTTTGAAGCTATTGCATTGTGAAATGGTCTAAAAAGTGTAATATAATTTTAAATGTGTACATTTTTTGTACCATGAAAAATCGTATATAAATATATATATATATTATATGTATATTTGTTTTATATTTATTTGCTATGTATGTAGAGATTTCTTTTATTTTGATGAAAATTATAAAGTTGAAAAACATCCATTCATCTGGAATAAATCTTGACATATTGTTAGATACTGAATAATGTCTGAAACTAAAACTAATTTTTTTATATCCCTTGTGATATGTTCCTTTATTATTATTTTTTTATATTCTTTTTGAATCCGCATTAGATTTTCTTTATTTCTGGACTGTAATGGAAATCTTGTAAATTTTCAGTATTTATTGTTTCTAGATATGTATAATGTAAGTGGACATGTATGCCACATATAAAAAATCAGCTTGAGATATGTGGTCCTCCTCTAGCTTTGGCATCTTCCTAAAATAGTTGTAGAGAGTTGATTGACTTTTCTTAAGTCTCCCCCCGTTAAGGTAACTGGGACCTTTTGACCATGAAAAACATAAAAATTTACATTTTTAAATAGCCTCAATATTTTCCAAGTAAAAAATTATTGTGTAGTTAAAATATTGCATTTATGGAAACTACATATTGTTATTATATTACAGTAAAATGTCATCCATAATTTATAATGTTATATTTAGCAGGCGGATTTGAAAAAGTGCTTTGAAACGATAGCCTTCTAGCTCATTTATAGGTATGCTTACAATTTTTTTCTTTTGAGTGAAACACTTTGAATTTGCATAGATATTTAGAAATATAAAATGTCATCCATAATTTACCATGTTAAATTTAGCAGGAGGAATTGAAAAAGTGCTTTGAAACAATAGCCTTCTTGCTCATACATAGGTATGCTTACAATTTTTTCTTTTGATAGAAGCACTTTCAATTTGCATAGATATTTAGAAATACAATGTAGGATCAAAATGTTCGGAGACTGTGCTGATATCTTCAGTCCTGATTGGAGGAGAGGGGAACTATTTTACCGTGGCGTAGAGGCACATGTGACACGAGATGTGAAAAGGAAGAAGCAGGTGTTTTTCTAGACATTATGTGTCAGTGAACTGTAGTCGTTCGTATTCGTCGGAAACGGAAATGGCATTTGAAGAACAACATGCGAATATCAAATTCTGCCAACGCTTGGGGAAATTATCAACAGAAACATTGCACTTGCTGCAATGCGAACGACTACAGTTCACTGACATGCATTGTCTGGAAAAACCCTGCACTGCAGACCTACTTCTTCCTTTTCATATCTCGCGTCACATGTGCCTCTACACCACGGTAAAATAGTTCCCCTCTCCTCTAATCAGGGTTGGAGATATCAGCACAGTCTCCGAACTTTTTGATCCTATCTTGTATATTTAGAAATTTAAGTGAGCTTATTTTCAATCTAATATACATAGCATAAAATTTTGGAAATTTTTTTAATCCAATTTATTTTTAAAAAGGGAAAACAGCATAGTTTTAAGCATAATCAGTGACTAAATCAAATAACTCCTTTTGGAGAGGGTTCACTCAATGCATTTAGACAAGGAATGTTATATTACAAAATTTCATATTTGCATAATTTTATAAAAATATACCTAAATATTAAAAAATCACATTTTTAAAAACTAAAAAATAAACAAATAAATAAAGCTTATAACTCACTCTACCACCTCTATATGTTTACATTTTATTATCTTAATTTGCTCTAGTGTTTGTTGCTTCAATCAAATCTATACCTTGTTTTACTTTGGAATTGGCAAAATGACCTTTTCCTTTTTTTTTAAAATCAAATTTGAAAAATATTTTTATGGAAGATATGTAAGGTTCCAGTTCCATTGCAGTTCTCGGTAGCTTTAAATTGCATCCAGGGTATCCCTCTGCCTTATTGCTCCACTTCTATTTGTGCATTATCAATGAATGGGTTTATAACTTGTTTGATCGTGTGCAGAAATTCTGCAGTGGGTTTTTTTACTCATGTTTCTTGTTCACCGCCCCATGTTCTTAGACTCATTGGGGATACACTTTTCTGCAAATATTTGAAAACTCTTTACTAAGACTATTAAATTAAAGACAATCCAATCATAGGTTTAAAATGTCATTTAATAAAACCACCTTTCTTGACATACATAAGTTTACAAAACCAAAGAACTTTGACTTTGTAAACTTATGTATGTCGAGAAAGGTGGTTTTATTAAATGACTTTTTAAACTTATGATTGGTTGTCTTTAATTTAATAGTTTATTAAAAATTGACATGTATCCATTCTAATTATCTTTACTAAGACTTTTGCTACAACACTACAGTGACTCTTCAGTGCCATCATTAAGATCCTCTAAAGGGGCCTTGGCTGGATCAACAACGTTTCAGATGACTATGAAATCCTAGGGAGCTGCTTGTGATATGGTTTTGTAGACTAATTAAATTTTATTGTTAGGGTGCCAAGAAGTTTGAGGTGTCATTTAAAATTAAGTTTTGTCATTTTGTAATTGAATATAATTTGTAAACCTCATAATGAATCAGCACTATGCATGGATCTGAGTGTGCTACAATATACTGATACAATGGGATGATACCAGTAGAATTTTATTTTAAATATCAAGCTATTTCTATTTTTAAATTTTACTTCTTATATTCTGCTAACTTTGAAATATGTACTACATTTATAGTGTTAAATAAAAGTGCAATGATCACAGTATGTTTATACAAACCAATCAAATTGATCATTTAACTAAATTTTACATTTCCTTGTGTACATGGCATGAATAGGGTTTATATAAATAAAAAAATATATGTATTTGGTTTTATATTAATTTTATTTAATTTTAATCTTCAGTTTCTGTAAAAGAGAGCAAATTTGGTTTTAAAAATATCAGTTTGTTCTTTTGGGGGTAAAAACAGCTCTCTTTGTTAGGACAACTTGATTGCATGACTCACACTCACCAGATGAAAATCAACTTCTTACGAAGCATTCTAAATATTTCACCTTTTGAACAGCAGTTTGGGCATATTTCAAAGAATACCAAAGCTAAAGCAGGAATCACTGTTCTAAACCAGTATACCAAATAGTCGTTTATCTTGTCTTTCTGAAATTGCATTCCATTTCTTTTAATATAGTGTTTAATGTTGCTAAGCCAACCATAAAAGAAAATCTTTTATATAAATCATATGAGAAACAGATGTTATTCAGTATATAATTATAAAATGAGTCAATATTATGATTAAAAAGTTAAAAGCTGTATAGTGTGCCCCATGTTCTGTAACATGTCATGAAATATTACTGCAATGAATACATCAAACTGCATGCAAAAATAAAAACAAATGCATGTTGCACCTTTTTAACGCTTTTCCTTTATTTTCATAAGATGTCAATTTGTTCATCGTATTTGGGTTTATTTAATAGCTATTTAATTAAAGGACAATAGAGCTTTTGAAATGTTAAGTGTTTTGTAAAAATTGTTCATACACTTTACTTTCTCCCACATGTATAATACTTTCCTGCAATACTTTTTTTATGTAAACAAATTTTCAAAGCTTAATAAAGGAAATTGAACAAATAAAATTAGACCTTGCAATGGATATTTAAAATTAATTCTTGATACTAGACAACTGTTGGGATTGTAAGTTCTACAAATGATTGTAAATGCAGGTTGGTTATCCAGTTATTAAAGTTTAAAAAAAATAATAATACAAATTTGAATGTATTGATATTTAGGATGTAGGCAAAGCTTAACTGTGTATACAGGCTCTAACATTATGCTATTTTACGGCATACAAGAAGTCGTTTACGGCATACACGGAATACAAGTGGATTTGTGTCTTACACTGATGCTATCTATTGGTAAAATGTGAAAATAAAACTCAAGCATTATAATCAGAAAATACTTATCTCTATCGTATTTTCCTGTTAATTTAATACTGATGCTGCACATGTGTACAGGAACTTATAAAGAAAATTTTAATATTGAATCAAAACAAATGATTCATTAAAATGTTGAAGTATGAAATGTTTAAAAAAACAAAAGCAAACTAAAGTTAAACATTTTTAAGAGTCAAATCCTTAATAGAAATTAATCTGTAGAAATGGTTTTAAAAACATCTTTTTATAATTTGGCACATTGAGACTAATCTATCTTCAGTAATTTAATAAATATGAAAAATTTTGTATTTTTCTCTTATTAGTGATATGCCTGCTGTTAAATTTTTAGGCAACTGAAAATAAATGGGTTTTTTTAAGCAATCTCTGCTGATTCAATTCCTTTTTTTACACTTTTTTTATATTTTATTTTTTAAAATGAAATATAGGCATTTTAATGCATCATTTGTTTCGATTCAATATCTAAATTTCAATATTTAGTTCCCACATGCATGTAGGAATTATCGGGAAAATGCATAGCATTCTTTAAAATTATCCACAATAAAATCGGCAATGTCATTTTCCCCAACTTTTTTGTTGTTGACTTTTATGTTTGAGTTTTATTTTCACACTTTACAAATAGATGGTGTCAGTGTAAGACACAAATTCTCTTGTATTAGCAATGATTTCCCGATCTGTTTTTAACATTGAAATCTTTTGTTCTCTGGTGAAATGTTAGAGCCGGTATGTGGCGGGGATACAGAGTTAAGTCTTCGTCTACAACAACAGCTATCAATTAGTATCTGGCAGGCAATATCCAGCCTGCAAAACCTCCATCTGTAAGCCACCAGCAGCTCAAGATCAAACTTGAATTAAATTTTCAGTGAAAATCAATGAAACCAGCAGTCTATCGGAACAAATATTTTTAAAGTATGTCTATTGTCAGATCCTATCTGATGAGGATTTTTTCCTTTAAAAATTCTATTTTTCAATCAATTTAATTATTTTCTTTTAATCCAGTTTGAAAACCTCTATATTTCATTAGGATAGAAAGACTTGAGTGGAATTCTTCTTTAACAAACTTTCCAGTTCATAAAAATATATATATAGGCAATGAATTTAATTGAAACATTTCAAATTTTTATGACAATGTTGCTTTGCAGAAGAGAAAACAAAATGTTTCTTCTCATACATTTTTACATTTATATTCCTCCCACATTTATTGCTTTTTACAAACCTTATGTAAAAGCCAGACAAATTGCAAATGTATCATAGACACATATCTTATACAGTGAATGACCAAAATGTACATCCACAGCATTTCAATTTGTATGCAATTTTTGTTTTTTACACACCTAACTACAAGTATGCAAATTTGTTTCTTGCGTCAGCAACTGGAGATAGTGTATTTTCCTCTCATTTTTCATTTGGAGCCCAACACTCGTGTGGTTTTAAAATCTTGATTGTTAGCAAATGACAAAAGTTTCAGTCCAGTGGCTTTAACTTTGTTATTCTATCTGTGATAAAGAAGGAAAGGATTTCTGATTTATTATTCATTAATAGAAGTCTAATTTCAGCAGTTTAAGTCTAAATGGGAGCAAAAAAGGTTCAATTTACAACTGCAGAAAGGAGTGTGTCATTGATCATATGCAAAAAAAAAAAAAAAAAAAAAAAAAAAAAAAAAAAAAAAAAAAAAAAAAAAAAGACACATCCTGAGAGGAGTGGTAGAAAAATTGCAAGTGAGATTGGAAGGTCCAAATCCAAAACCTGTATAAATGATTTCCTTAAAAATCCTCAAAAATATGGTTAAGTGGACATCCTAAATTCACTACACCTTGACAATCTGGAAATCAAAGAGATAAAAAGACAGTGAAGTATAAGGAGAACTTGAGAAAAGTATATAAGCACAAATGACAACAATATTGATTTTGCTGCTGTTATTTGTGCTTATTTACATTGCTCAAGTTCTCCTTACCCTTCACACAAAGTGTATTGTACTTATTAAGTGAATAGAAGCCTTTATGTAAAAGGCAGGTTTAACAAAATATTAGCTTCAAAAATGCTTTTTTTTTTCTAGTGGTGGACTTCAACTTTTGTCACATCATTTTTTTTTTTCCTTCCAATGTTTATTACTGTGATGCGTATTGTATCTTAAGAAAAAAATGTAGATTTATATTTTGTTTATATTATTTTTCTTTTGCCTCAATATTTTCTCTATAATAATGTTCCTTTAACTTTATATTTTTATGGCAAAATCCAGTGAAACATAGTAGCCATAAATTTTTATCGTTCACTGTATGTATATGTGTGTTAAACAATATTTATAGAAGTGCTAAAAATACCTATATTCAATGTTGTATTAATGATAAATTTTTGTCTAAATATCATAATTGTCTGCATGTACAGTCATATCCTGGACTTACATACCCTCGATTTATGTGCACTCCCAATTGTGTACACTTTGCATTGGAACCATGTCTTGAAGTTACAATGTTTGCTTCCGAGTTATGTATACTTTTTTATGCTGTGTACACATTATTACTACTTAAGTGCATTTCACCAGATTGAATTCAAAGGCTTTGTTTCTCATGTCTTTGTGTTTAACTGTTTCTTTTTAAAATTAAAATGATATTCAACTTTATTTAATGTTTTTTAATTAAATTAATATTAGCACATAGAATTTTAGAAAAAAAATAGTAAGACTGTTGCGTACATTGGGCATTCCATATGAATTCACAAGGTGCTAAAAATTGTAGTTTTTTTTTTTATTTTCTTCATTTATATATATATATATATATATATATATATGTTACAGTACAACATAAGAGTACCCTGAAAACAAATTTTGGGATGTATCTTACCAACCTCTTTGAAGATATGGGTCCTCAAACCCCCTAAAATGAGCTAAAATAATAGTTATTGTCAATTAACATAAATTGAGTCATTTTTTAGATAGACATACAATGTGTGCCTGAATAAAGGTAATTACCTGTTTATTCATAATGTAGAAATACCATTTCTATAGCATAGTAATTTGTCAGGCTGGGAGAGAGGGGCCAAAGTTCAAGGTCATGATGCCAATTACATCACTTTTCAGCAGCATTTTTATATCAGAAGGGTAATTAAGCACAAAGTGAGTATTTTTTCAGACAATTAACCCATGTTACTAAGAGTGGTAAGGCATATTTCGATTTGTGTTATGTTCCCTTTTTTATTCAGAAAATATTTTGTAACTGCAGCATTGCCAAAATTTCTGTTTTCGGGATACAATAAATCAAAAGGGGTAGCAGATAAACAGCTGATTTGTTTTAGAGTACAATCTAATATTGCCTATAAAAAAATTCTCAAAGTTTTGTTTTGTGTTTCAGAATAGTTTTCGAAATCATGATAATGCAAGTTTGCCCTTCATGCTTTTTAATGTGGGCATATTTGAGGCAGTTAATTTAACATGAAATAGTTAGTAATGCATGCATTTAATTAACATTTACTTTAGCATTAAAAATGTATATACTTGTTTTGGAAAGTAAGACTGGTTATTGCTGTTATGCAATCGCCTCCCCCTGCCTCACACGTATGTTTTCAAATAATGTTCTTAATTTCTTATTTGTATTCCTGGTGTCTTTTTGCTAAAATTTTATTTACTAATCCAGTTTTAAGGGTTTTATAAAAGTAATGTAATCATACACTAGCATGTCATTAATTATCATTCCAGGCAGTATCCTAAATTCTAAACTAGTGTATAATATTTTGTTTATTCACTAGTTTAGAATTCCTAAATTCTAAACTAGTGTACCTAAATTCTAAACTAGTGTATAATATTTTCGAAAAATTTTACTTTTGTGACACAAAATTAAATTCAATCATACCACAGATTAGATAGCCAATAAGCCAAGCTACCATTTGTTTGCTATTTAAAAACTTATAAAGGAAGTTTTTGTGCAATTAGCGATTCAGTGGAACACAATGCAATATCAGTACATACATTTCTAGAAAAAACTTTACCCATCTTAAAAGAAAATTTTCCAAAGGCTAATTTATTTTACAGATAGTGCTGTACGACAATATAAAAAACAAATAAAAATTTTATTCATCTAGTTCACTGTAAGAAAGATTTCAACCTAGAAACTAAATGGCATTTATTTTCTATTTCTCATGGAATAGGGGGCATTCTGAAGCAACACTGTGGGCATCTTTACAACTTATTAAGAAACATGTTTTAACAGTGGAAGACATGCTAAAACACTACTAAAAAAATAAAAAGAATTAAATTCCTTTTTGTATCAAAAAACAATATTGATCAAGAAAATGCCATACTTGCAGATAAATATGCTTCTGTGTTAAAAATATCAAACACTAGAATTCATCACTGCTTTATTCCAGTGGAGAATATTAAATTATCAACTTGTGTCAAGTAGCAAGAAATATGAAATTGTTAACATATCTGAGGTTGTTGCAAATACAGTACTTACAGAGAAATCCAAATGAATTGGTGATTGACTCAAAATGGTGGTTTGATGTTATCAAGGAATGTTTTGAAGAACACACAGATTTCAAAATTCAGTTTTTTTTCATCCACCAGGGTCAAGAACATAATTTTTTTTTTTTGCCAGCTAATGATCGTCAAGCATGAATATTCCACAGACCAATGTTTTGTAAGTCCTCACATAATACTTATTGCTACTGGATGAGGGCACAATATTACCCCAAAACGGAATTTGTCTTTGACACAATTGCCACTAAACCATATAAAACATCTGAAAGAATGTTACAATTTGCTTTCCCATCATTTTATTTTTTATATTAAATTTGTACTATGTTGTACAAGTAGATGTAGTACTCCTTATATGGTGAGCATATACATTTGTGGACTGAAATGGATAAACTTTCATTATCCTTATTTCGAAAATTATTCTGAAACACAAAACAAAACTATGATAATTTTTGGATATGCAATAGAAGATTGCACTCTTACAAAATCGGCTGTTTATCTAATTTGATTTGTTGTCCTAAAATGGACATTTTGGCAATGTCGCAATTGCAAAAAATTTTCTGAATAAAAGAGGGAAACACAAGAAGTCAAAATATGCTTTAACATACTAGCAACATGTGAAGATTGCCTGAGAAAATATTCACTTTATTTAATTACCCTTCTGGGATAAAAATGCTGCTAAAAGGTGAAGAAATCTGCATTATGACCTTGAACTTTGCCCTCCCTTTTAAACAGCTGCTCATACCTCAAAGTGAGTCGAATGGTCTGAGTTTTCGACACAACCTGATGAATTATTATGTTACGAAAATGATGTTTTTACATTATGAATGTACAGGTAATTACCTCTATTTAGGCACACATAATGTGTTAATTGACAATAACACTTGTTTTAGTGCATTTTGAAGGATTTGAAGACCCATATCTTCAAAGGAGCTGGGAAAATATATTCCAAAATGTGTTTTCAAGGGTATTTTTATGTTGTACAGTAACATATAAAAAAAAATTGGAAAATTAAAATATCTACAACTAAATTTTTTTTTAATCTGGTGATTTCATATGAAATATCCGTTATATGTTTCGCAGTGAGTAGCCTAGATCTAATTTAATGAAGTGTTTATAATGTTTGCATGTTAGTGTGTGTTACCAAGAACAACCAACTACAGCAGCCCCAATATGTTCTCTCATTTTCACATTTTTAGAATTAAATTAGTAAATTCTGTGTGCGAATAAGGTCTACAGTCTGTTTTATGTACAAATGCTTTATTTACATCAGTTATGTATTTAACGACATAGTGCAGTTATGTACGCATATGACAATTGCAATGTATTACATACATTGATAGGTAAAAAAACATACATTGATTCGACTTACAAATCCACTTTGGAACCTAACCTGCTGTGAGTCCGTGGTATGACTTTACTCATTTGGCCTGTAAAAAGTAAGCTAATTGCAAACTACTGGTCGAGAAAATCTAAAAATTAAGTACAGGTATGAATGTGTGCATGCAAGATGAAGCAGATCAAAATGTTAGTCACAATAGCTTTATTCCATATGTAAGTTCAGCAGAACCGTAAAATATTATAAAGTTAACTGCAAAAACTTTGTTAATAACACAGTATATAACAAATATCTAAAAGATTAGCACCATTAAATATGTGTTATATGTTGTTGCCTTATTAACGTTTTCTTTTTTTTTTTTACATTTATTATATACTGCAGTTTAAGCGATTTGAATTAATTTAATCAAGAACTATGTTAGTGAGATTGTTAATTACTTAACAGCTCCGATGAGTGAGTGGTATTTCAATGACTGTATTGTATATTTTTTTAATATATTTTATATTTGTAATTTCATTTTTTATTAATTTATTTTACACTATTGCAGACCCTCAAATAAAATTATGAAACAACACAAATGAGACATTTAACTTAGCAAAGTTTTATTTCACAGAATTTTTTTTATTTATATGCAGAACTTATTTATTTTGTTTTTTGAGTCACAAAATGATAAATAAATTTTTTGAATGTTTTTCATTTCTTGGTCCCCTTAACCTATTTTCATCATTTCTTGAGAACTGTCGTATTTATTGATTTTGGGGGACTTCAGTTATGCACAGATATCAGAAAATTTATGTATTGATGCTTTATATACATTTTTATTTTTTTATAATCAAGTAACAGCTATTTTTCAAATAATCGGAAAATCTTTCTTGCACTATGATCATATGTTTTCCTACTTAACTTATATCTTGTCTGAAGGTCCCAAATGCAGTATTTCTAAAAATAACAAAATGTAAATTTTAATTTTGTTTTATTTAGTATTTTTTATGTGATTGCCATTGAGTATATTATTCCGTTACTCGAATTCATTGTAAAATATTTTATACTTTTAAATTTATCATAGATATTAAATAAAATTTTCTGTAAGTGTAATGAGTCCTCACTGATTTTAAACAATGATAAATAAAAAAATTTTCATGGATGGGTGGCAACCGCATAAATAAATTTAGCTGAAGTAAACCATTATAGTTCAGATATAATGAATATATTAGAAGTGCTTCAAGTTTCTTCTTACTTGACTTCATATTTCATTCCATAGTGTAACATTCAAAAAACAATGTGGGCAGCACAGGGCCTTCCCTACAGGTTCAAATTCATTTTCCTTCTTTTTATACAGGGTGTTTCGGAAATAGAGAACCAGGCTGTAGCTTCATAACTATTTATTTTAGACAAATACTTTTGGTATAAAAAGCTTGTAAATTGGGGGGGAAATTTTTAACTTAGGGGTGATTAAACATTAAATTTCAACTTATCAATTTTTATACCACCTCTTTTATAAAAAAAAATCTGAATGCCTAAAATATTTTTCATCGGCCCTTGAATCCTTCAAAAGAAAAGTTTGATCACTCTATCCCAGTTATACGCCAAAGAAGTTTAGAAATCAAAATGAGAGGCTGATTTTTTAAAAGCGACAAGATACACTTAAGTAGTGAAAGGAGAAAATGCAATTTTCTTTTCACCCATTTATATCTTTTTATGTCAGTTTAAATTTTGTTTCACTTTACTTTTAAAGAAAGTTAACAATAAAAAAAAGTGACTATATTCATTTTAGAGATTGTCCCCTATTTCTGGCAAAAAACAGCATTTGCTTCAGCTGAGGAGAGACTTCAAAAGTAATATGAGTCATTTTGTTTCGCTCAGTAACTCAACTTCTTACATACATTTATATTTTGTCTTTGCATCATAGGCTAAAATTTTACGAAGATTAATTTTGTTATAGAACATTTAGCTTTAGGAGGAATATATAAAAAGCTATTTTTTTAATTTTTATTTCTGCTTTTGGTATAAATTTACAATCTTTTTATATCAAAAGTATTTGTCTAAAGCAAATAGTTCCGATGTTATAAACATGTTCTTTATTTCTGAAACACCATGTATACATGTAACTTAAAATTAAGCTAAATTTTTGATAATCTAAATAACTTGACAGTTATTTCCCAGCCTTATGCTTACACACATTTTTGCATTCGCACACTAAACCCAGCTAAATTCTTTCTCATAATCATGAAGTCTTTCTGATTTCTAGAACAGATGCAGTTTATTTAATATTATTACTCTAAATGCCTTCAATAGTTCTCATTACTCGTGATGATCAGCGGCCATGAATTTGTATACCAAAGCATTATATATTTTATTAGTCCTTGATATTGAATATATTGGCGAAATGTGTAGCAAGTTGACCTTTTAAAAACAACATATGCCCACTCATGAAACTACTGTACTTACGTAAATTCATTAATAATTACTCTAGTATTGTACAACTACTGAAATCTGTAACTTATCTAACAACTTTGAAAAGTGATATATGTTTTTCTGGCCCGTTCCTGTAATCTGCCATAATGCTCAACTACTTTGCGACTAAATAAAATACTGTTTCTTTAAGGCTTCTCTGATCTCTCTGACAATTGCCAAAACTCAGCTGTGACTATGACTTATTCTTGACATACATCAATCAATTTGAATTTTATTGCACAAAATAACACTTGAAATGAATACTTATTTGAAACAGCATCACATTTTCAGTTTTTAAGTTATTCCATTTTACTTACTATAGCCCCTCGTTATATTGCGCTTGTTGCGAGACATGGTAAAATGTGCGATATGATAAAAATTATACTTTTATGAACATATGTAATAAAATTTTAGGAGTGAAAGTACAATAATGAAAAAGAATCGCATAATAAAGACAGAGAAGTTCCATTTACCTTTTAATTTTATGTCCAAATGCACATTGCACATACACATTTAATTGATTATTGTACACATTTCATTCTCTTGCGAAGAAGGTACAGTACATACATACAGTCTAATGCCAGCTGCTTCGATTTTTCTTTCAGAACTTGCTTTCCAGAAAATATTAGTGAGCAAAAATGAATCAACTGCATCTCACTTATATGATTTGAGTTGCATATTTCAAATGCTGTCTCAAGTCTAGGCTTTCTCAAGAATAACCATGGTTTCTTACATGGTGACAGAAGGAGGACTCACTTTATCATTGCTATCATCATCTTTTGGATCCACTTCTCATACATGAGCTATGATCTGCTCATCTAAAAGAGTTTCAGAAGTCTGTTCGTTATCATCTACATTAATCTAATCTTTCACTTCATCTCCACCAACATTTAAACCTAGCGACTTGGATTGTTGAACTAGAACCTCTATTGAGTCGTCTTCATTATCATTGAGTTCGACATCATTTAAAACTTTCAGCCAGCATTTGGAAATTGTTTCTGATTTAACAGCAGACCACGCCTTTTGAGAAATGTACATGGCATCTTTTAAGCTCACACTTTTCATTATCTCAGGTAGTGGTCATTTTTCAACTTACAATAGGTTGCTCTCAGTAACTCCCATCGATAATTTTTCTTAATGTGGCGATTATTCCTTGGTTCATTGGTTGAAGAAGACTCGTGTCTGATGGCAAAAACATAACTTTGATATTTCCATCTGATGACATAAGTTCTTCTTCACAGAGATGAGCACTGCATTGGTCTATTAGGAGCACAGCCTTGTCTTCCAAACCCTTATTTCTCAGATAAGACGAACTAATGGTATGAAATTATCAAAACCATTTTTTGAATAAGGTTTGTGTCATCCAAGCGTTTCTTGAACTTTCGTATGTCACTTCCACATTCTTCCAATTCACATTCTTCAAAACTCTAGGGTTTTTGCTGTTTCCCACAAGGAACATCTTCAACTTATGGCTTCCTGCTTTTTGCTACAAAAAGAAGTATTACCCTGTCCTTTTGCTTTTTGTATCCAGAATTAGTTGTGCTTTTCTTAAAATCCTGTGTTCTGTTTGGCAATAACTTCCGGTAAAAATAAATTTTCAACAAAATTGAATTATAAAAAGAGCTTTCTTATACTTACTTTCTGTACAATATATGGTAATGTATAGGAAAAATATTGGAATCAAACCGAAAATTTCAACTCGAGTTTTCTATGGATCTACCCATTTTGAGCAGTCTAGAACCTAAAAAACTATTTTTAGTGTGACATCTGTCTGTGCAATGCATGTATCCACTTTAGCTGAAAAACTAATTGACACAAAATTTGGTAGATAAGTCACTTCTTGGGGACCCTGGTGCTGATTAGATTTTAGCACGATTCTTAACAAAGAACTTGAATTTCTTTGCGAAATGAACCGCAAAAATCATATATATCCATTCTAGCTAAAAAAACTCAATTTATAAAATTTGGTAGATACTTATCTACCATTTTTTGGGGGTCACTTGTAAGTTACCCAGGTGCTAATTAGATTTTGGCATGATTCAGAAAAAAAAAATAACCTGCCTATTTTGCAAAATGACCCGTAAAAATCAACAAAATCTAAAATAAAAGACTACATATACTCAAATATCTATATATACTAATTGCCAAGTGTCCGTCTGTCTGTCCGTCACACTTCTTTAGGCACTTCCTGAATATATAGACTTGCAATTTGGTACACGGCTCGGTCGTTCGATAAAACCCCCTGGAAAAATCGAATTTTTCGAAAATGTTCTCTAGAAGGGATGCTCCACACCAAAACGTTCGAAAAGTGAAATGATAGGAAAGCACGCTTTGCGATAAAATAGGGACTTCAAATTTGGTATATGGGTAAACCGTTCTAAAGGAAGAAAGTGTGTAATTTCAGATTTCCAATATTTCCTACTTAAGGGGGTGCCGCACACCAAAATGTTCAATTTTCCAAATAAATGAAAAACGACTCCTTTAAAATTTGTTAGAGGCTTGAAATTTGATATATGGACTAATCATTTGGTAAAGACACCCAAGGCAAATAGTTTTTCAAAAATGTTCGTTTAAGGGGGGGTGCTCCAGAGGGAAACGTTCGAAAGGTGAACTGATAAAAAGAGCATGCTTCGGAATGAGATAGATTTCAAATTTGGTGTACGGGTAGATAGTTTGAAAGGAAGAAAGTATACAATTTCAGATTTCCAATATTTTCTACTTACGTGGGTGTCGCACACACAAATGTTTGATTTTCCGAATAAATGAGAAACGGCCCCTTTAAAATTTGATATATGGACATTTGATGAAAACACCCAAAACGAATATAGTTTTTCAAAAATTTTCATTTAAGGAGGGTGCTCCAGAGGAAAACATTCGAAATGTGAATTGATAAAAAAAAAAAACACGCTTCAGAATGAGATACAGACCTCAAATTTGGTGTACGGGTATATAGTTCAAAAGGAAGAACATGTACAGTTTGTTTTCCGATATTTTGAACTTTTGGGGGTGCCTGAACACTAAATGTTCAATTTGTCGAAGAAATAAGAAACGTGAATTATTTAAAAATTTACCTTATTCGGTGGTTGCTTAATGTGGGACCGTTGATTTTCAACGGATATTGGGCTAGTCCCAATTAAATTCTTGTTTGACATGTAATTTTTGATGACAAAAATAATAAAACAAACCTCATAACTCTAGGACTAATCATTCTTGAGTTATATATTTTTCTTTTTTCACCATGCCATTTTTGAGAATATGTTCCATCGCCAAATGAAAACAAAAATTGAATTAAAACTGCAAATGCATTGTAATTTCAAATAATGTGTTATTTTGTGCAAATAATTTCAATTATTGAAGTATAAAAAAAGGAGAAAATGAATTTCAGTTTGTAGGGAAAGTCATGTGCTGCCAACATCAGATGTTTTAATTTGAAGTGCCTGATTGCATAATTTAAGTTAACAGTTATGTGAAAAGTAAACCGTCTCCTGAATGTAAACTAAATAAAATCACAATTTACAAAAAACAAGTTTTATTAATCAGTATGAAACTCACTTGTGTAATACATATACAAGAATATACACATTGAGCATTTTTTTCTCACATTAAGAAAACGTGAGTCATGTGACCATATAAGTATATATTAAAATAAAAAAATTATCCAAAAAGCATAATATGAGCAATATACTAGAACAAAAATTTTTAGTGTGTTTCAAAGACAACTGAGAAGCTAATTTAATTAGTTTTTCAAAGAATTAGAAGTAGTTTCAACAAAATATATTTAATAGAACAAATTTAAATATCTTTCCAGTAAGATAATACAGAAGTTTTTTAAAGCAGGGATGCCCAAACTATAGAACTATAGTGCATTTAAAAGTTGTTTCTAGCCTGTTTCAGGAATTAAGAAAAACATTGCACGATTTTGACACATGTTTTTATTTAGAATTACTCATTTTGTCTGGATAGCGAAAAGAGCTTGTGCACCTCTGTTCTAAAAAAATAATTTTCAAATAAAAATTCCATTTGGTAGAATATGTCAAGATTTTTTCTGCTACTCATAAAAATCCCCAGAGATTTCTGAAGACTAGTTTTAAAATAACTCAATACAATGTAAATAATTTGATTACACATTTAACCTGACACAGGAATTAAAATAAAATTGTAGACCTGTTATTTTAACTTTTTTGGTAAAATACCCATTTTATAGCAAATA
Source organism: Amaurobius ferox (assembly GCA_951213105.1). Taxonomy (NCBI): domain Eukaryota; kingdom Metazoa; phylum Arthropoda; class Arachnida; order Araneae; family Amaurobiidae; genus Amaurobius; species Amaurobius ferox. The sequence goes on from OX578151.1 coordinate 31,065,283, forward strand.
TATATTAATTTAAACAACTGAAATCTTAGTTCTTGGTTGTCAGAATGCCAACATTTGATAGTTAAGAGGATATAACCCTTCCCCATAAATTTAATTTTTTTTTTATGTTAACTTATTAAAAGTGAATAGTTTTTGGAATTTTTTTCCAACTGTTTAAAAAAGCACATGCTGAAAAGAGAAAAATGTCTATACTTTCTGACTTTATAAATTAAGAGTATTTCTAATCTTGATGAAAACACGATGTCCACATTTTACATAAATATTAGAAATGCTTGTAATTAATTTATTTAAAAAAAAAAAACCTTTTCTACATCTATGATTGACAAAACACAATTGGAAAAAAATTTAAAAAGTAAATGATCTAAAGCCTTAATTTTCTCTTTAGGTTCACATGATAGAATAAAAGCATGCAGAAGAAGGAAAAATACCATAACAATATCATATGAATAATAAAAAATGATATTAATAATATGCTTAAATATAGTTGCCCAAAATCTTAATGTTTGCAATAAGCTAACTATTTAGACTGTCAGTTTTATTAGGGGTCCTGAGCCCCACTATAGTTTTGCCTATGCATTGGAACCTCCACAACCAAGAATGACTGAATTATCTTTTTACTCATATGTAGCATTAATGAATTATTAGAATGACAATAGTTATAAAAATAATATAAATATAGATGATGAAATATAAGTATAAAGGACTGGGGTGAAAATGATAATCTATAGTAAATAAATAGTTTATACTATAATCATAAGAAAGCTTAAAAAGCTCTGTATGGAAATACTAAAAGCAAACTAAAAAGCATTAACTTTCCCCATTGCGCTTTGTGATACTTCCAGTTGTTAAAAGCAAATCTTATTGCCTCAAAAACAAATAGTTAATTTTCGTATCTCGACTTATGAATTAAATGAGCATGATAAGCATATGAAAATATATTTTGGTCTAGTTCAATGGTTCCCAACTTTTGTGAACTCATTATCTTGTGAACCTTTCTCATCCGAATGTTGTCATCGAGATTTTTGATTTTCATTTCTTAAAATAATGATTCTAAATCATGTTAGTGCATTTCAGTATCTTAAATTCATAACTCCTAATTATCTTTCATATGTGCTGTCATTATACAGTATGCATGTTTAATAGGATTATTAGCCAATTTGATGTTGAAAAAGATATAAAATTACACTTAAAAATTAAAATTTTGGTTTCAAATACTTAAGACAACAAAACATAGATGTTTTTTTTCAGGTTCTCATAGAAATTTTACAGATTTTTGATGAAGAAATGGAATTTTCTCACGAGTCCCCCTCCCTGCATGAAATTTTAATAAAGAATTTTAGGGTTTTCCCCCAAGGAACCTAGTATATAGATAAGTAATTTGTATAGAAATTTCTACTGTGCATTTATTCCCATCTAAAAATTTATTGAAAATAGCATTCAGCATTAATTTTTTTTTTTTTTTTTTTGTACACATCAGACTAAGTTCTATGACCCCACACACTCAGGGAATTTGCTAACCATTAAGTGGGAACCATTGACCTAATTGGTGGCCTGCACAATTGCAGGTTTTAAATTGAAGAAAAAGTAACAAGCCTCCTAGATTGATGCACTATTATCCTTTTAATCTTAAATTGTACTCTGTTAACTCATAATCATTTTTTTTTTCATTTACATAAAATAACTAGCAGTTTGACAGTAAATCGAAAGCATCAAACTTAGAAAGTACTCCACAATAAAAAATGTTAAATTCCCTACCATATGTAATTTTGCAGAAAAAGGAAATATCAGTTCTGAGCAATAAATGTATATAATTCAGTCCAAAATACAAAGTGAATTATTTAAAAAAAATAATTAGCATACACCAGACACAAATCTTTTGTTCATGTGCCATAAATTTATGTTTGATACAGTTATTAGATTTCCTCAGAACAAAAACTACAGATACCTTTTCTTTTTTAACAATGCCTTTAAATTATGATTTGAAAGTGACAGGATCATATTTAATTTGTTAAGGGGTATTCCAAAACCAGTCATTTATTATACGTGTTCTCTACTAATATGGAGGACAATAAGGATGATAAATTCCTTACATTTTAGGCATTGACATATTTAGTATGGATGGGTTGACACCAATTATTGAATAAAGTATTTGATATATGAAAAAATTGCATGGCATGTTATGTTCAAAAATGTTTTTTCATTTTATATTTATTATGCATGATATATTTCAATAATTTTGTCATTGATCTATTTTAACAATGTGTAATGTTCATTCAACTGCAATTAATTTTAAAATTGTGAAAAACTAATGCTTTTTTTTTTATAAGGTAACATCTGGAAATGTTGGTTGAAAAATTGTAAAATATAAAATAAACTTCATAAAAAAAAATCCTCCAGTAGTCGCATTTTAAATAAAGATGCTATGCAACTCAAGAAACTTCCATAATGCAACTTAAAATTCTTTAATAGTTTAGTATATATGGTCACTATGTGCCATCTGATTCATGACATTACTTTTAATATTAGGAGATAAAATGGTGGAATTCAAGTATGAGTCAAAGTTTGAAATGATTTCATTATTTGTCTTTAAATGTTGCTTATACCAAATTAATTACATGGAACTATTCAGTTGATTAGATAATTACTATAAAATATTAAATCTATAATGCATTGCAAAAAGAAAAAAATCAATATTCATTCAACACTAATATTTAGTTATCTTTTTAGTTAACATATTTAGGCATTTCACAATTCTAACAAATCTCAAAGAAACAACTCAGTCTGAGGATGTCTTTAAATCAGTTATTTTCAACCTATTTAGGTTTGCAGTATGCTTATAAATATGATTTTACACTTGTGACACCCTTCTAATTTTTCATAGCTGTTTAGTTTATTTTGCAATTAGATTATGGGGTTTGAACCTCAAGCACAAGGGTTTGGGATTGGTTAGCTAGTGATTGTTTATTGATGTTTAGCGTGTCATGGGACTGGTTTCACAGGTGTCACAGGTTTCACATATTTTTTTGTGAAGATAATTTTTTCTATTTGAGAAAAAAAAAAATAAAACCCCATCGCACTCCTGGAGAATCTCATGGCACCTTTAGGTGCCACAGCACACCAATTGGGGAACTGTCAAGGTTCAAGACCATTGAATAAACACAGAATAAGTAAAGGTATAGCCTAAAATTTCTCGTTTACAATGTCATTGGCTGCCTATGTGTCCAATTTACAACAAACACAAAGCTGTTCATGTTTTCATAACACATTGGAAGATTGGTCTTCACTCTCAGATTTACATATAAATTGTAGTAAAAAAAGACCACCTAAACAATGGTCTGCAGAAATGCTCATTGGTAAGCCATTAAAAGAATTATTGCTGTAAATTATGCAATTTGTAATGGCAAGAATCAAAAATATTATAAACAGTAAAAAAATTCTGTGATTTAAGTCCTTTTATGTTCATATATACAGTAAACCTGAAAAATTCAAATCCCATCGATGTATTACAGTTAAGCAACTTGTATCTTATAGCAAAGTTTATTTAATTTTCTTATTATTAGCTTCTATGGATCAAATATTTCAATCATATATTGTACAGTATTTGAAATTTATAAACCTCCACTTCAAAATAAGTTCTCAATATAGTTATTAGTTTTGAAAAATGATTTCCAATACAAAAACAGCATATGGTGTATCCTCAAAAGAGGTTAAAATCACTTTTAATTACAAAACTAATTAATAAATATACTTCTTTAATTAATGAATTTCATGTTACAGAAAATAATTCTTAAAATTTTGCGAAATTCATTTATGTTTAATTTAGCAAACTGAAATACAGCAATTTTAAATTTTTAACTTCTAAAAATCTAAATACTGAATTAGTAACAACATAAACAGTTGATTAAATGTATCAACTGGTTTCAAAGGTGAAAAAGTGTCTCTTTCATTAGGATAAATAAGATAGAGTAGTCACAATAGCAAAGATAGAAATTTTTGTCAGATTTGTAGAGAATGTCCTTGCTTTTGCTGTAGTGAATGCTATCTCATTTATCCTGATGAAGAAGATTCTTTTTTGCCTTTGAAAGTAATTCATACGTATAATCAACTTTTATGTCTGTTACTAAGAAAATATTATTTAAGACAAAAGTTTGGGCAAGGTTTTTAATTTCAAATTTCTTTCAGATCAAAATTATTGAACCTAATCCAAACCATTAATTAAAGTTAACTATATTTTAAGCATGTGCTTATTAGTATTTTTAATTGGTTTAACACTGTATTTCAGCACAAAGTAAAACACAATACAAAATTAAAAAAAAAAAAAAGGTGAAACAATGGTGAACTGTCAAAATGTTAACAGCAAATGCAATATGAAACTAACAATTAGTATGTTTTTAAAAATATCATATCAATCATGTAAATTTCATGGTATGCTTGAACAAATGTGTCGGTATAATGTACATTTATAGTAAGTTTATAAATTTGTTTTGTGTTTAAGTTAAATTTTTGCTATACTATAATCTTTAATATTTATCATAATTGCTTTCAATATGTTAAAACTGTCACTGACTCAAACGCTAAAGGACTGAAAAATCTTTTTAGTTTAATTTTGCATAAAATGGTATGAATTTTTGGTTTCCTTTAAAAATCAAATGCTTATCAATATATTCTGAAATATTTTATAACATTATGAAAATAAATGTTAACAATTTAAAATAACATTTTTTCCAGCTATAACATAAAATATTTACTATAAAACAAACCACTCAACAACTAAGGTTATTTTCCACCAAACGATGTGAAGCAAATGATTTAAGTACACATATTGAAGAAAAACATTGAAATCTAAACAAAGTAAAATGTAAGTATACAAATGTCCAAGACATTTTTGCACTTGTTGTTCTAATCAGAACATTGTGCATTAGTAGGTTCTTAAATATGACAAACATATACAACCAACAATATAAAGTTCTCATTTGATTTCAACTATATACAGTTATAGCAGGGGCATTATTTAAAAGGTCTCTAAACATAAATAACACTCATAACGTCAAAACGATAGGAACAAAACACTTTCAAGATGTCAATTTACATACAGCCAAATAACAATTCCAAGAAAATATTACTTCATTGGTGTTGGGTTTCAATAAATCATACTAATTGAAATAGACTTTTTAAATATGAGGTCACAAAAAGTTACTTGAACCAAACTTACTTGAAATATTACATGCCCAATTTTCAATAATTTAGAATTCCAATGATACCACCAGAATATGTTTTTATAATTCTGTTTCTGTTTTCAAGTTGTCATGGGATTAATCTATATTTGGATAATATTCAACTCATGTTTAAAAAGGAGTTGAATGAGCTGATTGATTTTGTAAACCCAGACGCAGGTCGGATAAAATAACAAAAATATTTTCTCTTCTCTCTATATCAAAAAGTACCCTGGTTTGACAAATTTCGAGTCTCTTGCATTTTTCTGTCTCGCATTACAAAACTATTAAATTTGGTTTGTAGAGAAATATTAGGAAAACACGCTGAAATAAATTGTTTTTCAATCAATACCTTAGTTTAAGTGATATCTAATGTCAAAATAAAAGAAAGAATATTTGAGCTCCACACAGACTAACAAGATAAAAGAATTTTTACATGCATGCCCCCTACATAGTAGAATTTTTGCATGACATAGCCCTTTTCTTAAATTTTGATTTAGTTTGAGTTATTACATATTTCTTGCAATATTGAAGCAAAATTTTAATTTTATTCAAAATCTAACCTTCATTATTAAAAATGCTTTTATAGTTGCCATTTCAAAAGAAGCAATATTTAAATGATTTAAACAATTAAACAAATTTATTATTCAGAGCTTTATTAGTGAAGCTATTGCTGATTGTTATTATTGGCTAACAAGATCTTAAATATATATATATATATATATACCAATATGTTGTGACACATGCATTTTGAAATATAAACATATACACATCAAAATCTGGGGTTGGTGAGCATAACGGACACAAGGAAGCGCCCCCTAGTATATTAAAAAAATAAGTTCAATCAGATGAGGTGGCACAAAATAGCCATATTTTTTTAAAACTATAAATTTAGTAGCAATATTATTTTTCCTAAATTTGTTATGTTATTTTGTTGATACATGTGGCACTTTTAATTTGTTATATCTGTTACGCCAAATATACTGTGAAACCAGGGTGTGTTTATCGAAATATATGACTGCATTGCTCTTACATTATATTCAATGCAGAATTAAACCACTAATTTAAGTTCTATATATATTTAGTTTTAAAAGAAATACAGAAGAGTTCTAATTACTGATAATTGGGAACAAGTAACAAATCATTTCCAAATATTTGTGATTGGAATACTGGATTTTGGTATTCAGGTATTATTGTGAAATAATTGAGCACCTAAATCTTTTCGTGGAAGCTAAACTGTTGTTTTGGTATTTAAATCAAATTACTTTTTTATAATTTAGGTTGAAAATGGACTGAATTACCCTAATGTAACAAATAGTTTAACAATATTGTTCACCCACTCAGTTCAAGATCTAATTTTCAATGCCCTGTGCAAGCTCCATATGAGGCAATAACTAATGAAAATTTAGTATTCAGGCATATTATACAATTTTACATTATTGTCATAGTTTATCTGTGCATGAGGTGAGGGGGGAAAAATGAAAAGCAGCTCACATTTATCTCTGAACTGAATAGATTTTTATTTGCAGAATTTCTAATATTCAAGTTCATAGTACTTTTACCATTAATCATAAGGAACATTGCATTTTTAAAGCTCGAATGAAAATTTCAATTCTATTTAAGATATGCATGACCATAATTTTAATTAAGTTTTAAATTTTGCTTTTGAACTATAATCAAATAAACAGCACTATTAATTTATGAAAACTATTAATTTATGAATACTATTAATTTATGAAAACAATTATTTTCTCCAATAAAACCAAAATGATTCAAATATGTGAAATAAACCCTGAAATACCAATAAAAATCTAATCCACTATTTCAATCACCAATAATTACTAAATTTTAGAATTCAAATTTAAACTCCATGTACTGAAAGAAAATTATATAAAAAAGGAACTTTGTAGTTAACACATTTTATAAGCTCAAACAGTTATCAATCAAATATGAAAACATAAAAGATATCTTTCATTTAGGAAAAGCAGATATTTCAAACAAGGTTTGGACTATATAATCTGCATAAGACTGCAATGGAACCAATGTTAAGACTTCTAGCTTGATAAAAAAAAAAGTAACAACAATAAACTATAAAAAATACCAAGTTTCTTTTTTTTTCTTCCAAGATTACCTTTTATAATTTCAAAATAAACTTTAATATAATTTGCTATTACCAATTATACTTATGCAATATTTACAAATTCCATAACAGTCTAAATCAGCAAAATGGTGATGCAGTGGGATCGATGGTCTTAAACATGTCTTTTAAATTAACATCATTGCTATTATCACACTCAAGGTTAGAATTATCACTAAGAAAGTCTGCAGTTGTTTCAGAAACAACCAAGTTTGTCTGGGTATTGGAAACGGAAGAATCTGTGACTGATTTTGAAGAACCTGTCCTTGTTGGTCGCTTATTATAACTATTATAATTTAAACTTTTATTGGAATTAGAATCATCACATGAATTAAGAGGAGAAGCATAATCCATGCTGCTTTTACGATTGCGATGAACAGTCTTTTTCTTTTCTTCACTTCTTTCAGATGACTGATTCTTTTTTGGTATGCTTTTAACAGTTTTTAAATTTTCTGGATTCATAAGTATTGGGTCAATTGGAGACATTCTGGAAGAGTCTGATGAGTTTTCATTAGAACTGTTCATGATTGTTTTTTTAAGATCAACAGCAATTTTGTTGCTGGATTCGGGAGCAGCTGCACGAGTTCTTCTTGAATCTAATGGAGTATGCAACTTAGCCATACGAGGATCAGCAATAGCTCGCGGAAGATGACTTGCTGGGGTTGGTTTTGCTTTTTTTAAGATAACCGTAGAAGTTTCATTTATGGAAGAACTTGGTGGACTTTCATCAATTTCTAACCTCATAGGATAATAATCATCTTCAACATCAGAATCAACTTCTTGCTTAATGGATGATATGTCAATTTCTGGCTTTATTAATGTTTTGCCAATGTCAACCTCATGCTTTATGGTTGGTGTGTCATCTTCTTGCTTTGGGGAGGCTATCCAACTTTGCTGTTCAAGAATAGGTGGTGTCCAATTTTTCTCTAAAACAGGAGGAAACCATGCTTTTACTTCTTTTTCCAAAGTTGGAGCAATCTTCAAATGATTTAAAAGTGGAGTTGAATTTTCTACAATTGTAAGATGAGGTGGAGTATTAGAACCAGAACTATTTTGAGATTCTCTCCTTCGCATTCTAGGATCTATTAACTTTGGTCGATGAGATGCAGGATCTTGAGCATTTTCAGTAACAGGTTTCTGAGTTGAATTTGTTTCAAATATATTTATATTTAAAGAATCGGGTTTATCATATTTCAACAGTAACTTAGGAATCGGGGGAGCATTTTTAGGAGGAATTTTATGATCTACCTCCTTATTTTCAATTCCATTTTGACTAAGCCCTAGATGCTTTCGAAGACGAGGGTCTTTAAGTAGATTTGGATTAGACTGTGAAGCACTGATATAGGAAGCATAATTAGGTGGTTTAGTAATAATACCACGCAACCTATAAGGTACATCTTCTTTAGCTGGTTCTGTCTTGACAGTTAGATTTAATAATGTAGTTGGCAAAAAGGAACTTACTTGAGAAATATTTTGCTCTGTAACATTTACCTTAGGAAGACTAAGAGAACTATTTCCAGAACTTGATAAAGTGCGAGGATCTCGATTTTTTAGTCGAGGATCCTTAGGTATAACAAGCGGTAGTTCTTTTTTAACAGCCCCAATTTGAGGATCTGGAAGAAGTGTTCGCCTTTTAGGCTCAGAAGTTGGAACATCGAGAATAGGAGGCTTCAAACCTTCAGCAGGTGTAGAAATATTCCCAAGTAATAAACTTTTTAAAAAATCACCTTGTTTTGTCTCAGAACCTCCTTTATTCTTCTCTAATGCATTTTGTTGAATTTTATTCAGCATTGCCATAAGATTTGCTGCTGGTTTGGATTCAACTTTAGCAGGAGGTGGCTAAAATGTAATCATAAAATTAATATAAAATTTTTTTAATATAATACATAATAATATTTGAAATTGTTTAATAGAGCTAGGATTTATAGACATTAAAAATCTCGAAACATGCACTAAAAGAGGTAAAATAGGCACTATAAAGTAAAAGGGGATACTGCAATTGGCCAATTGCAGGTTAAAAATTATTGTTTATTAAATCGCACTCACATATCATTTTGTTGAAGAAGACAACAAAACAATCCTGAAAAAATACCTTACAAAGATAAAACACTTGACATATTTTTATTCACTATTCTCATTTAATTACTGATGACAACTTATTATTACTATTAAATATGTTTCAATATTTGCTGTTGCATAAGAATGCCTTCGGTCTGTCAAAATGTTTTTACAATTTGAGAAAGCCCAATTTACATAGCATGATATCGCAAAAGAGTATTTACATTCAATCTACATAGCACAATATCACAGGAGCGTATTTAAATTCGGAAATGACATCTCTAGAATTGGATGCTGAATCTATCAGCTATCTCCTAAGCTCTATCTATAGCCAAGCTTGAGAAATAGACATTTCAAGTAAAATGAAAATTTTTGAACAAGAAATGGGAATCCTTAGTGAACACACTACTTCCTTTGAAATTTGATGCTGAATCCATATCAATCATTATTTAACTCTTTATAGCAGATCCTGTAAAATAGATTTTTTTAAAAATTTTTAGCAAAAACAATTTTGTGTGGCAAAATGCTTTCATATGTCCCTTATTTTTACAATTGCAACTCCTTCAAAATAAATATATTGCTGTTATTACTTCTAGATTTGGCATACGCTTTTATCAGTTCAGAATAACTGCAATAAAACTTGCATCTTCACTTTTTTACAAAACCGTTGAGTTATAAAGTCTCGTAGCAAAGTCTGCCATGAGAATCATTGATTATTGTATTTATAACATTTGCCATGACTTATTTCAAGTCCTGTTACACTGCATTTACAGTTTTAAAATAAAGTATTTTTCTTTTACCAAATTAATACATTTTGAAATGGTGCCAAGTCGCACAAATTTAAAAAACTGAAATGCAGTAAGAACATTTTATCCTGGGTAGTTTATTTGGAGGGTTTTAAATTGAAAATAGCATATAAAAAAAGCATTTAATTAATTTATTTAAACATATTTATTTCCCAATTCCAATTTTTGTAAAACTTTTATAGGCTATTTTTGAAAAAAAAAAAAAAACATTACAAAAGAGACAATTCATAATGTTGGTGACATAGTAGAAACTTTGCAATTAACCAATAGAATATATATTAACCTAGTTCCAAATCAGAGTATGATGACAAACTAGTTCCTATATACTACAAATTGTAAATCTCTCTCTCGCGCGCGCGCGCGTAATATACATTTTCTTAGTATTAATGAATCATTCGGTGAAAATAATGTCTTTGCTAAAATTTGATTACATTTTAATTGTTTGAGGATGCATACATTTGAATTACATTATAAACAATGGTTAAAATTCATTTTTAAGATTACTATAAAATTCTTGTGAAAAAATAACAAATGTTAATACATATATATATACACACACACACAGTCGAGCCCGCATATAGCGAAGTCGCACGGGACACTGAAAATTAATCATTATATCCAATATAATAAAAAAATGGACTTACCCGCATGTTCTAAAGCAAAATAATTTTCACATGAAGGATAAAACTTTATTACATGAGAGGGAAAAAGGCTGTAACTTTCGTTTGAACAGTTGAATTTACAATGCATTTGCATAATTCTTTTTCCAGTGCACTTAAATTATCACGGCAGTCAATGTTACGGGATTCCAAGAACGCACGCAAATTTTGAAGACTGTCCACGGCAGATTTTGATGTCACTAATTGTCTATTTACTTCAATTCCAATGTCTTCCTCTTTGGAATCATCAGAAGTATTTTGTAACACTGCCACAATGATGCCATTGTCTGTTTCTTGTGCTTCAATTTCTACGTTGCAAATGCTAGCAACATAATCAGCAAAAGTAACATCTCCACCCAAAAGGCCTTTTTCCTTCCTGTAAATTTTTCCACAGGGAACTTTCTTCAGGATCAGTCTCAGAAATGAAATCTCAGTCCCCAAGTCCTCCTACAAATCCTGCATGTTTCCAGCAGTTTTGGATGGTTTTGTGTTGAACCAAACACCAAGCATCATGTAAAAATTGGCAAGCAATTTTAATGTCCACAACAAAATGTAGATCAGTTTCTAGATTCAAAAGAGCACGTCAAATAATCTGAGATCTGTAATACACTTTTATGCATTTATTATGCCAATATCTAAAGGCTGCAGTTTTGATGTATATAGGTTGATGTTGATGACCCAGACCGTCCGACCTACCAGAAAGGTGTAAGGTAACTGTATGGACGGCCGGGAAGTGCCACCCAATTTAGACCGGAACCCAGTGGGGGAGGCATCCACAGGGACCGTACCCTCCTTCCCCTACCACCAACCTCTCGGAAGGACTTACGGACCCACATGTTTAACGTGATCGTACTCCGCATGAACACGGCGGCATATGTGGCAGCGTGCAAATCTAGCGCGCAAACCACGGGGATACCGCACCCGAGATGGCCAACAGCACGCGGCGTTCCGAGGTGGTCACCCACCAAGTTACTAACCGCGCCCGATGCTGCTTGACTTCGGTGATCTAACGAGAACCGGTGTTTTCAGCACGGTACGGCCGTTGGCCTGATGTATATAGGTGCAAAAGTGTATATAAGGCAAAAGTGTATATAGGTTTTCTTCCAAGTTCACCGTAAATATACACTTTTTGATACTAAACTTATTGCCTTAAAAGATCGTTTGACTTATAAGTCTAGTTTTCCATACAATCCTCGGATTTTCCACCCCTTTATCCATTTTTGTTCTGAGCTTGGTTTCAGACCTGCACATTCTAATATTTCTTCTTTATTTAACCATATTCGGTCTGATAAACTGGGTGATAAGGATGACTTTAAAAGCTTTGCTGGGGTGTATGTTGTTCCCCTGTTGTCCACTGATGGTAATTTTAAATTTTATATTGGAAGTACTAAACGCACTGTTGGCATCCGTTTAGCAGAACATGCTCGGGATGTCAGGGACTGTAAACTTTCTATGGCTCTTGTTCAATTTGTTATTAAAGATAATTTTCAGCCTCTTTTTGAAAAAACTTTCCTTTTGATGCATTGTAATAACCCTCGTGATATTCTCCTTTTTGAATATCTTTTTATTTATATCTACCGTGAGTCTGTTTGTAATTTTGACCCTGTTATGAATTTGAGTTACGCTTGGTGACTCATTCTCGACTCCATGCAATTCAAGTCTCTGCAAAGTTATCTTTGACGTCTTCATCTTTGGGATTATGCTTGATTGCCTCCCCCCCCCCCTTTTTCGATTTCTGTAATTAAATTGTAATTTACTATGCTGTTCTTTTGTTGTTGGAATTTTTGAAACTCTAAAAAATTGTTTTATAGTTTTCGGTTTATCCTTGCCTAAACGTAGATTCTTTTGTAAATTGTATTTATGCAAATTTTGTCGCTATATCTGGTCTATATTTGATGAACGATTCAAATTTTATTTCCATGTAGCCACTGATGACGAGCGTACTTATGCTCGAAAGTGCTCTGGCCCTTTTTAAAAAAATTTTTGTACGTCTTATAGGAAGTAAAATAAAGACCTTCTGTTGTGGATGTGTGCTTAATTTTTGCTAAGAAATGTTATATTATTACAATGAACTTTATAAATATGAAAAAAGTGATTTATTGATTGTTATTCAATGAATTAGTGTAGTAAAAAGTACAAGCCTTTTAAATAAATATGAGAACCATGAGGTATCTGAAATTTAATATGATTTGTGAATGTAAATAAAAATAATTTGGGCACACCTCAAGTTGATTTACTAACTCTCTAAATTATTCATTAACTAACGAATATTGTTTTTTTTTTGTTTTGTTTTTTACTAACAGCTGCTTTAAATTCTATTAAGCCACTATACTTGAAACATTTTTTATTGCAGAGAATGACCAAGATAATTAAATTAACTGATAATAAAAGTTATTCATTCTTTAGATATTAATATTTGTTATCTCCTCCTAGATCTACATTCTCACCTCACATACCTCAGAAAATAGCCCATTTCTGACAGGTATTTTTAAATTAAAGATCAAAATGTTAACAAGAAAATGATTAGAAACAAGATAGCAGATGTATCTGTTATTTGACATAGCACTTTTGAATTTGAATTATAAATACCAGCTGGGCAATTCAAACTGGTTTTAAAATCCACATTAAAATTGGGGGTTTATAAGTATACCATACAGTACTAATAAAAGCAACTACTAACCTCTTTCTGGAGTTTCTTTAGTACATCAGTTAATGGCTCGACAGTGTCATCATCATCATCATCTTCACTACTATACCACAAGGATTCAGCCATCTGTTCTGCTGACTTCTCTTCCTCCTCTTCTTTAATTTGAGGCTCTGAAGCATCGCCAGATGTCGGACTATTGGATACATCTGATGCTGGCGTAGTTACATTTTTTTGCTGATGCAGATGAATGCGTTTGAAGAGCTCCTGTTGCTTCTTAGGTAAATGGCTGGGAATAAATATTGTGGGAGTAACAGGATCCGGAACTGAAGAAGTTTCATCCACAATTTTATCTTCAGTTTTGATATTTCCTTGGTCTGAATTCTCTTCTTCATTATCTTTATTGATAGTGGGTTGAGACACTGTATTGTTAGATGGTGGAGAGTGGTTGCAATCAATGGAAGACTCCATCTCACTGAATTGTGTTGTTTCATCAAATTTAACATCACTAGTAAAATCAAGGTCTTGTTGAGCAGGATCTGTAAAAGAAATACAGGTATAAGACTAAAACAATTGCATAGAATTAAAATGCAAACATTTTCAAAACAAAACAGTTTGAAGTTTGCTGGTAAAATAGAATAGCTTTAGTTCCTACCAATAGAGTAATAAATCTGGGATGAAATTTTTTGAAAATGTGGAATAAAATCATTACAGTTTTACAATGCACTGCTTTTAAGCAAGCACACAAGTACTTTCAGTTTACATGGTAGCATTATTTTCTTTATTAACTGCAAAATTGAAAGAATTTTTAGTATGTGGTGGCTCGTGAATGATACAAGATCATGGATGCCATTATTATGGTTAGTTTTTCTACTTGCATGAGTTCTTAACTTTGCCTAAAATAATCAAAATGAAATACTTTTTTGCAAGTGATAGTTTCCATCCACTTATGAAATAATAGTATTTTGCAAAAATAAAATTGTAAATAAAAGGCTATCTCAGCCACAAATTGTTATGGACCTGATGTAAGACACTTCTAAGCAGGACCGTCTTGACCCTTGTCAGGGCGGCCCCTAGACAAAAATAAATTTGAGGGGCGTGTGTGTGTGTGTGGGGGCGCAGATCCCCGATGGTGGGAAATAGGTTTGAACTCGGAACCCTTAGATTGCCACACAGGCGGGGCTGCAGCATTGCATCACGCACTGCTGTGAAATACATCCCTCAGCCTTGAAGAATTCTTTTGGGCCTGATGGCATGACACGAGATCAGCAATCTAAAGGTACCGAGTTCAAACCTATCCCCACCATTGGGGATCTGCGGCCCCCCACAGGTCCGTTCCCATAAAACGTGTAATAAAAAAAGTGCATTGAGTATGGAAGATGGGCCCTCAGCATTTGCCTATGGTCGAAAAAGGCCTTGCAAAGCAAACAAAATTTTAAACAAAATTATGTTTGCTAAATAATACACAAAATAAATTTCTTTGGGTACAAAAAATTAAAATAGAAAATCTACGGAAGAACTCCAAAATCAACTAACAGAATCACAGATTGGCAAAAGACATCTGTTAACCTCAAGAAGTAAGTATAAAATTATGAAAAGGTTATCTGAGCACAAAAGCTGTAATAAAATAATTGGATCTGCAGCAGATTCTTAATTGCAAACATTCATAATTGCATAATTCATATATTCTTAATTGCAAAATGTGAAAATACATGTGTCTATTCGAAATGTGACATAAGGAAAGTAGAAGCAAAATTAAAGAAAATTTTCTCTTTAAACACAATAATCCATCTGTTCAGCATAATACTTTCCTTACATATTAACTAATTTAGATAATATGGGGAATAATAACACAAAATGCTCTCTTATAACTGGATCTGATAGAAAATCAATGTCCTTTTTTTTTATATTAATTGAATTAAACATAACTAATTTCATGAAAATTACTTCTTTTTCTTTTCAAGAGATATCAAGCTCCCTGTGATAATATGGGGAACAATAATTTAGATAATATGGGGGAACAATAACACAAAATGCTGTCTTATAACTGGATCTGATGGAAAATCAATAGCTTTTTTTTTTTTTTTTTTTGTGTGTGTGTGTTATCAATTAAATTAAACATAACTAATTTCATGAAAATTACTTCTTTTTTAAGGAGATATCAAGCTCCCTGTTGGGATTTTAGAAGATACCATACTCCCTGTTAGGAAAGTAAATGTCTAATATATCGAGAATGGCTTGTGTTAACTCTGAAACAATGACATTCATTTATTTCTGTCTAAAAGTATTTACAAAGCATTTGTTCACTTGGTAATAGCAAACCTATTTGTTTTATTTATAATGTTCCTTATTTTAGATCAAAAACATGCAATAGAGTATGACGCATGGTAACATTCTGTAAATGTCTTATACTTTTAAATTAAAAATAGCATATAAAATGGTTGAAATAATCATACCAAATTTCATCTGATTTGCTTAAATTTTATAGATGCTATGCAGAAATTAACAGACATCACTAATAAAATAGTGGATTCATGGTCAGGCAAACTTATTAAGTGTAGATTATAAATGCAAGAATATCGGATTTTTGGCTCTATTCACAATACTTTCTCTTTACATATATTATATGGACAATAGGAATGGAGCATATACAGAATTGTAAAAAGTTCTCTAGAAATCTTAAAGTAGGAATAAAATATAACTTAAAATACCAACATTTAAAATCATAAAATGAAAAATTCTCATGTGAACATTAATAAGATTGGATTACTTTTTTTTAAGCTAAATGTTTAAAGGAAACTCACCGACGAATGACTCCATTTCATTCTTTATAGGTGGCAAATTATGGTCCATACCACGCATATTGGTCCAGCTGAATTCAGGAGATTCCTGTTTTATGTTCATCTGACCCATTTCCTGATAATCATCATCATATGGATATCTATCAGGAGAAACTTCTCGAAATGGTTCATCAGACTCATGAGACATTGGAAATCCCCCAGCAGATGAAGATGGAGGAGGAAAGTTGGAAGGTCCATTCATAGGTTCAGAGTTCATCCGACGCTTTTGAGGACTAGGTGTACTTGGCATTGTATCTTGGTAAAAGTTAGGCCTAAAATGAAACATGAGGAATTAGAATGTATCAGAGAGTAGTAACTGTATCTAGGATGCATTAAAAAATCTGAACCAATGTTTATATTCTGGGATAAAATAAGATTAGATTTCTCTTAATACTTGATCTAGCTCAAAATCAATCAAGAACACAGAATGAGCTCTGACTGAACACCCATAAGTTGTATAGAATGTTTTTTTTTTTACAAGCATACCCAATTTAATGAAAATCACTTGATTCTTTCAAGAGATATCACACTTCCCATGTAGAAAAAAAAATTCTAATGTCTTGAAAATGGATTGGGATAACTCTAAAAAAATAGCTTCAATTAATTCATTTCTGGTTAAAAGAACTTACAAAGCATTTATTTCTTTCGAAGTTTACAGAGTTTAAAGGAAGTTGAAATTCTCTCCTGGATGAAGAACAACACACAGGAAGACTTTTGTCAGCTGTAGTCCCAGAAAATGTGTCGGCCATTCGAAAAATGTTAATCTATGATAATCGCTGTTACCTACCAAATGATACAGAAGGAACTTAACATTGGATCCGCAGCTATACATAAAATTATTCATGAAGAAAATTAGTTTGTCGTTGGGTCCCCCATAATTTAACAGAACACCAAAAAATAGAGCGTGTCAGAATCAGTAAAGAAACCCTAAAATTACTTAATGATGGTGGACACCGCATTATTTCTAAAATCATAACTGGGGATGAAGCGTATCGTTTTTTGAAGTTCCAACACATAAAGAAAATAAAGTATGGGTCTTTGAAGATGACCCCAAAACAACAATGGTGCAAATACAATGAGCAATGAAAAAAGTAATGTATGCTGTGTTCGTCAGAAGTACAGGTCTGATCAAAGCCTTTAAGCTAAAGGGATAGAAGACAGTTACAGCTAACTGGTACAGTCGTCCAGAATTCCTTCAGGAAGTGAATGTTAGGAGACTCATGCTTCACCATGACAATGCGTCTTCTCATTCAGCAAGAATGACAGTCAAATTTCTTGAACAAAAAAACATCAAAGTGATAGAACATCCACCTTATTCTCCTGATCTTGCTATGTGTGATTTCTGGCTATTTATTAATCTAAAGAAAAAAATTTACGTGGGCGTCGTTTTCATTCCAAAGATGAGATTGATGAGGCTATAAAAACATATTTTTCATCGATTCCAAGAAATGGATGCCTTGAAGCATTAAATCTTTGGAAAATTCACCTACAAAAGTGCATTGATGTTGGAGGGGAGTACTTTGAACACTCCTAGGAATTGGTAAGTTTAACTTGTACCACATAGCCGTATCTCAAAAATTCCAGTGTGACCCTCGAATAATATTTTTAAAGATATTATATGTGTGTGTGTGTGTAAATATTACCAAAGTCTTCCATATTATTTCTAAGATACTCAACCTACTCCCTCTATGTACACATTCAATAATTTGACATTCTTAAATGCCACATAATGCATTTCTTTTTTCTTAAATAAACACATTGCTGAAAACTTGGTTATGATCAGCCCAGGCAATCTTGGTTTATGGCCAAAGTTCTCCTGCCCATTTACTTCCATTTTCCTTATAAAATCACAAATAGTATATGCTTTTGTATATAAAAATCAGATATAACAAATGTTTTGACATTCTCTTGAGAGTTTGTCATAACCAGTTTTCACTATATATATACCTCACATCATATTCGATTAAAATACTACAGGTAAATGAAATAAAATAAAAAAGTTAACCTACTTCACAAATGGTGGTGGTGTTTCATTATCTCTTGATGGACTTATGTGAATCTTGAAACCAGGGTGGGTATGCTGTTGCATATGCATTTCTTCTTGCCACCGTTTTGTTTCTTCTGCCTCCCGAATATGCCGCGGAGGGGAGCCCAACAAACAGGTACGCTTTGAAGGAGGCCTGGGTTCAGGAGTAGGACTTCTCCGCCTCTTCCTATCATAATCGTCATCGCCATGATGTATTTTTAAGTACTAAATGAAAAAAATTCAAATCATTAGAAAACAGTAACAAATCAGAAAATATCTAAAATGTATTTGCTTACATAATGCACAAACCAATGACTGACGGATGATGTATAGTAGCCCTGGAAAATTTTATAATCATTTTTCATATGATTTAAATTCCTTACTGGCCAACCTCACAGCAATGTTATATACTTACAGTACAAAATTTAATCAGCCCCGCCCTAAAAAAATATTGTTTGGTTACCCACTACATTACAGATACCTATAATTCTCCCAATTCTCTTGTAATTTACTAATGAAACAAAAGAATCTAACACAGGATTAATTTTCAACTCAAAAGATATATAAATCTACATTGGTATATATGTAAAAATACCAAATATAATTTTAATTTGGGTAGCAAATGATATCGGTGGTAAAATAAAATTACTCCAATATAATTTGTGTTGTTTTTTATTTTGCAAATCAATATATTTATATCCCTCTACTAGGGAGCGAGCTCCCTGCTTGCCGTCGCTTAACAACCCTCACTCAATGCCTCACTTTGCTCGCCACATTGATTTGTATGGCCTACAGCCACAACCTCAGACAATGCATGTTCAACAACATGTTGGTTTAGTTGACTGAAATTCTATTACAAATATTTTGATATGATAAATATGTTGAGATTCATATTGTTGGTGTCTATTATTATGATTTTTTGGTGGATTAATTGTATTAAAATCCTGTGAATAAAATTTGAATAAATCAATTTTATCAAAACAAACCACTCATTGTATGAAACACATAACCCTCTGAATACTTATTTTGCGATTTCCATAGGCAATGCAAATGCAGAAAAAATTGCTCATTCTGCAATTTCCACATGTGTTGATTACTTCGCCTGTATATATTTACTAAAGCCTCCATTTGGGCACTAATAGTCCAAATATATGCAATACATATATACAATAATAATATATATAATATTGAAGTTTATAAATCATATTTTGTGTAATAGGTGGCAGTAGCATAACGTGAGACTTTTGACTGGGGAGGATGAAAATTTGGCAAAAAATTTGGTATTACAAGTGAAATTTATATTGCAATTTACATTTTCATAAGTTTTATTTCAAGAAGTTTTATTTATTGGTGAATAAAATAATTTTAAATAAAAGTGCAAAGAGTGGATGAAATGCACGAAACTTTAAAATGTTATCTGTGTAAGATGAATACAAGATATAATATTTTAAATGTTTTCTTATTTCTAAATTAGATGAACTTTTGCAATCATTTTATTAAATATGAAGGTCACCCATGGGGGATGTAAAGTGTGTGTGTGTGTGTGGGGGGAGGGGGCATAATCCCCCTTGGACACTAATATAAAAAAGGCGAGCATCAGGCCTGTCGATGTTGTACATCATGGACTTGAATTTGCCCTCCCCCTCGGAAAAAGTTTTACAGGCATCTATGTATGAAGTAAAAATACAGGGTGTCCCAAAAACATAGACCTCGGCTTTTATTCCTTAAATATTGATCTTAGACATATATAATAAATTACAAAGTTGCGTAAAAAAAAGTACAGAATTTTATGAAATCGATTAAAATTTTCAAGAGAATTAAATTTTAAGAAATACAAAATTTAAATTTTCATACGGCCCCCGTACAAAAACATTTCCAATGAGTAAAATGTGCCCCATACACTAATAAGGTGATGTACAAAATTTCAGCAATTTATCAGAAAAACTCCCAGAGATATGAAAAGACAAAAATGCTGACTTAAACCACTTTTCAATGCATCGACATGGGTTCTCAGAGGGGAAAAATCATGTCCACAGATCGCATTTCAGGGGTCATACACAAATTACTTAAGAAAACAATGATTACATAAATAAATAATAATTTTGCTATTTAATGGTACAAAAGTATCTACACTGTGTAGAGATAATAACTTTACATAAAGCTTGTTCAAAATGTTTTCCATCCATGACAAAGATCCATTAAAGATAAGAGGCAGATATTATTTGCCTATGATGCATTTCTGCATTGTGTCATCTGCACTCTTGCTGTAAACATTTACATTTTAATTTCTGATTACTCCCTCACCAACTTTGTTTAAACATATCTATGGGACTTTTTATGATAAAATGCTGAAACTTTGTACATCACCTTATTAGTGCATGGGGTACATTTTACTCATTGGAAATATTTTTGTACAGGGACTGTATAAAAATTTTTATTGATTTCATAAAATTCTGTACCTTTTTTATGCAATTTTGTAATTTATTATATATGTATAAGATCAATATTTAAGGAATAAAAGCCGAGGTCAATGTTTTTGGGACACCATGTATATTAAAATATTATTAGCACTTGATAAAGAAAAATATCAGTTTTGTAAATATAAACAGCTAGAACTAACAAAATAAAGCAATTCAAAGGAGTGCACTGAAAATCAAAATGGGTGAGAACAAACACTGTAGTTAACAATGTACTTAAACAATTTTGCTTATTAATTATTTACAAATACTACACTTTAAAAATAAAAACTTAAAATATCTTAACCACAATATGCCTAAAATCTGCTAGGAAATTATCAATGGCTTTTGTTTAATTGAGATTCTCCTGTAACGTGATTTTTAAAGGGAAATCAGATTTATTCATTTTAAAATTCACAAATACACAAACGGATGCTTTGCCATATTGTTGCTGTGACTAAGTCTACTTTACAAACTACTTAAGTTTAATGGTAGTCATTATTAGTGTGTTCCCTTGTTTTGATATTGTTTAAATTTGGGCGAATGTCATGTTATTCGTGTAAAATGATTCATATTTTTTAGTATTATATATGACTTTTTTCTGTAAAGATTAATTAATAGAACCATGTTTGATCCAAAATGACGGATCCATTTGCCTTGCCCAAGAAATTTTCATTCATGAAAAGTGACGTCCCATATCCAATCATTGTCTGTCATTACATTGTTTATAAAGGGTTGAAATAGGGGAAAAAATAGCCACGTTTTCCTGTAAGCTAGCTTATCAACCAGGGTGGAGTTTAATAGGTGGGCGGGGATAATGCCGTGTTTCTTTCAATGACCCGTAGAAGCTAGATGATTTCAGCTTCTAGATATGCGTTTTAATGGGAAAAATACTTTGAAACATCTCATTTTAGGTAAGCAAAGAGTAATAGTTTTCTAAAAAAAAGACATATATATTCACAAAGTTATATTAAAAAATATAATAAATAAAATTATCTTTAGATTAGAAACAGGGGAGGCTCAGCTTCTGAGCCTCAATGGGCGCTATGCATACCACTTTTTCACAGTTTGGGAACTGGTAGTCATATACAATATTTATTCCACTATATTCTTGCTTTTTGAACAAAAAAATTGTGAAAAATCATTGGCAAAAAATAATGCATCTTTTTTTAACATAGATCCTACACCCTCAGAGGTCAGAAAGTTAGGCACAGGATGAATCATACTACTGTGCATGCTCCTTAAACGTGCAGCACAGGCTCACTTTCTGATTGGAGAGCTTTGAATATTCTCACTTTATGGACTTGTGACAAACATTGTTCTAAATGAATGGAAAAGATGCTCTTTCTATGTACTCATGGTAGCATTGTTTTGATTGGATAAAGAAGACTGAAAACTGGAATTTTTCTATGCACTCATGGTAGCATTGATTTGATTGGATAGAGAAAACTGAAAACTGGAATTTTTCTATGCACTCATGGTGGTTGCTGTTTTGATTGGATAGAGAAGGCTAAAAACTGGAATGTTATTATATATTAGATATGAATATTTTATTGATGATATACAAATTGGAAAATTTTGATTTGATGAATCAATATTAAAGACAATTTCCTTTATTTTATAGCAGTTATTGCAGAATTTTAATTTTAAAAAATATTTAAATAGTTTAACTCTATATAAGGATAATTCTAAATAAAAGGTGATAATTCCTTTTGATTCACTCAATCAATATCATTTTTATTAAATACTTAAAAAATAAATACTTTTCAAGTATAATAAGTCTCTATTTTTACTGAAAAATTGAAATTAAATAAAGTAGATCATATTTTTTTTTAATTTTATGCAATGATAATTTGAATTACATTGTTCAGAGATGTTAACTACCACTTAAGGATTAGTATTTTTGGGCAGTAGACAAAATGCTGTTTAGGAACAGGTCCATAAGATTTGGAATATAAGAGAATTTTAAACATGCTACATTCTGTTTTTAACCTCATATTTGTTCATTTTCCATCAATACAACATACCATACAAATTAAAAAACAAAAATATGTAATACAAATATGCAATATACATTACATAAAGTACAAGAAAAATTATATTTCCATTTACTGTGAAAATCCTATGTAATGCGTATGCAATATGTTTCCATATGAAAACACACAAAATTAGACTGTTTTTATTTAAAATTAAATCAATATTTCAAACATTTACACACAATTGCATTTTTTGTTTTTTTTCGGCCGTCCATTTTGCTGCTCCATGTCTTCGGATGAGTCGATCGGCCTGGGCTTTCGACACAAGTACATTTTATCGACCATTCATCCTGTTGCTCGTACCCTAGGGTGAGTTGGGTGGCCTGGGTCTTCAACACAAGTGTGTTTGTAATTTATATCATGATATCAATTTTTTTAATTTAATCTTAAAGAAAGCATAAAATTAATCTATGAAATAAAATAATCTCCCAAGCTCAAAACTTCCCTATAACAAATATTGAATTATACCAAAAAGCATTACTTACATCAGCTAAAACACGTTTCATTTCTTCAGTAAGTGGCTCGTGCGAAAAACGGCAAGCATCCTTCGCATAACATTCAGATCCAGTGTGATAAAATTTACATGGAAATTCATGTATGATAGAGTTAAAGAAAAATAACTTTGAAAAGCAAAAGCATGTGTATAAGATGCACATCATAAGACAGTTATATAATATATAGCAATGTATAATCCATTAGAATAGGAAGAATGAAAAAAAAAGCAGAAACGAAAATGTTTAAAAAAGAAGTAAAGAATGAGAAAAAAAATCAAATGTAGTCAATACATCAATTTCCTTAAAAAAAAAATAATAAATAAATACATTTTAACAAATTGAAGGTGAGAGGGGGTGGCTTTTTGAATATTTAATTTCGCTCAAAATCAAAAGATTTTCAGTATTTAAATTGTATTCATTTCATTGCAATTGTTTTATTTGTTACAGATATTGTGTCCATATACTCAGACACATGCATAACCTAAAAACTGTTCAAGTTCAAAGATTCACAAAATGCAAAGATCTGTTGAAAACACAATTTTAAATTTCTTAAATCCTGTGTCTCTCTCTCACTTTACTTTTCCTATATTGTGCAGCGGTATATGAAATGAAAAAGTATCTATGCATGCAATGGCTAAAACGAAAGTACATGCAAACCCACACAGCAGAGGTGAATAAAATTGTCAAGTATCTATATATTAGATAAATGTTAAAACACATTTGCTGTAATTTTTCAGAGTGCATAATAGCAAAATTAAATAATCCACAGAAACACGTCTTTAACAACTAATTATTTGTGAATTATCCAAATAAAACAAAATAAAAATGTTATATCGCATATTTAACAAAAAAAAAAAAGATTTATATTTTGTCTATAAAATATCTGAAAATTTAGCTATAATTTGGAAAGTGTATGCATATGCATTAACATTCTATAGCTGGCACTGTGCATGTATGAAAAGTATAATAAGAGAAATAAATCTTCCCATTTTCATTAAAAATAATGCATCAAACACTACAAAAATATAAATTATAAAAATAGAAAGGATATTGTGCATGTACATGCAGTCTTTGCCCTTGTTGCAATGTCCACTCAGATAAAACTTGCAAAGTTCTTTCTTCTTGTAAGGGTGAGGATTGGCATGGGAAAACCCACAATCAGCTCCCTAAGTAATAATAAAGTAATACAAGAAAAATTAGAAGCTGTAAAATATTAGATTAAGCATTTTACAGCTAATTAGCAAAATTAAACTTAGCAAGGGCTTGCTTTCGGAAATAAAAATAAAAGAGAAATTGATTAATTAATTCAAAAATGTGAAATATTTCAAAATAAATATATTTTGTAATTTTTCTTTTTAAATATGACCACTGTACACAAATAAAATGCAAGATAAAGTGATACAAAAAAAAAAAATCAAGATATATATTTTAGTATTCTTTTAATATACAGTGTCTGATGCTCAATTGAATTATGGTACAAAATGTTATGGTACAAAAGATGGTACAAAAGAGATGGGGAAATTTCTGTGTGTTGATTACAAAACCAGTTGTATGCCATTTCTTTACTAATTCCTGGATTGTTGAAACACTGGCATCTGGATATTTTGCATAAAATCATTCATGAATCACTACAAAACATATTTCTCCCCAGCAAAACCAGGTTCAATTGTATACAGCATGACTCAACAAAGATGCAGTGCAGACTGTCGCAAAAGTGTAGAGGTTCACTGAACTCATATGCACATGTGACAGCATCAAAAAGTGTCCAGCACGGAAATATGCGAAATAACTTTTAATTTTAAAAAATAACTTTGGTTAAAATTGTATTTTGCATTTATGGGCAGTTTTATGTGTGTTCCCTTGTACTACCTCACATTAGATATTTTTATTTTTATATTGAAACTTCAATGATACTGGTGTAGCAAAAGCTTAATATATTTTCACAATGAAGAGTGTTTATTAATCCGCAAGTAATATTTAAAAAATAATATAAGGATTAGTTTGTCCAACATATGAAGATATGATTGTTGGTTGAAAATCATTCAGGGACAAAATATTTAAAAAATAATAATAACAAAAAGCTTTAAAAAAAATAATCCTTGGAACAATTAAAAAAAAAAAAAAAAAAAAAAAAAAAATTCATGCAAATCTACACTACAGGCCCTTTAACTTGACATGCAGTTTGTATTTTTACATCGGAGTATTTGCTGAGATTTTAGATACACAGTGATTGCTAGTTGTAGGCACCACAGCTAGTTATGCATAAAATTTAGCTGTACAAAAATTTCAAAGTATATTTAAATGCTGATTGCCTTATTTTGCTTGACAATTTTGAATAAAATAGACTGAAATATTTTGAGATTTGCTTCTTCTTACCATTAATTACATTTTGAAAAAGTATAAAAACTTTTTAATTTTTTTGATAAATTTAAACCTAATTGGCCTGGCATTTTAAAATAGCGAAAACACCACTAACCAAATTACAAGAAATGAATGCTTGTTCTTCGTGACAGTCATACCTTCAGTTCATTTCAGAGGAATATATGGATGCATAGTCTTGGCTACATCTCTACCATGACTTTACATCAATGCTTATAGTTATAACACTGCTAAACTTCAAGGGTAAAGGTGAAAAGAAAAGTTTACATTGGTTAGAAATTATCTTGATGATGTTTGTGCAGTAAGATTCTCTTTCATATTTCTATGAATCAAAATTAAGAAAATTTTAACAAATAGTGAATTTTTGATGATTTAAATAAGTAAATATTTTATAATGAAATCTAGCTGCTTGTATGAGGTTTTACATTTTGAACCAATTAAATGGCTGAGTCAATTAAACAGTGAATACAAGAAGAATATCCAATATTTATATACTATAATTTCCAGATGAGTCAGAAATGGACTCACAAGTTTAAAAGTTAATTTTTTACTGTATGCAACGTTTAAGGTGCTGTACTGGCCAATTTTAAGTAATCTCAATAGAAAAAAAAATTGATATAATTCTTAATGGTCAGATGTTTCCATTTGAAATATATATATTTTCTTTTGTAATCAAAAAATGTATTACTTATGCTTTAATCGAAAAAAGTTTAGATTTTAAAAGGCTGATAATAGTGTTGCAATTTTCTGGTATATTTTTTTCCTGTTAAAAAAAGTTATTAAAAGGGAAACCAACTTCAATCATTTACAAATCTCCAGTTGTCTTTGGAATGAAACAAACTTCCAGTCAACATCAGCTGTATGTATTAATATATGACCATGGATACAAATTGGTTGAAATACTATAAATTTACAGTCGAAGCTGTTACCAAAATTTGAAAAAACTGGAGTAGCATTTGGATAGTGGATCAAGGATAGTGGTACATAATTACATAAATGATGAATAGTAAAACATTAAATTTTAATCATATGAATTATCAAAAACATACTGTATGCAACATACACATATTAACTTTAAAATTATATACATATATGACCTTTTTGGTAAAAGAGGCAGTTTTTTATATATAACTCACCTTTGCGCATTTTCCTTCCTTGAAAAATTTACAGATTTTGTGCTTCATAGCATCCTTTATGTATTGACTAACTCGCATGCCTTTATTATCTTTCCTTTTAATAATTTTCTTTCCTTTTCCTGATTTCTTTGACTTTTTTGAAGACCTTCTCTTTTTCTTATCTCTAAATAGATATATACATAAAGCTATGAGTCAAAACAACCCATTCATATGATTATGAAAAATGAAACAAACAAGATATATTAAAAGGTATAAGAAATAGAGTAAAATATAAAGTGAAAGAATATCACATTATGATAGTATGAAAGCATCTAGAAAGTTAAAAACAGTGAAAGATAAATGCTTTTAATTCTATACCGATACAAATGCTTTAGGACAGAGGTGGCCAACATGAGGCCCGCGGGCTGCATGCGGCCAGCGGAGCTAGGTCAAATGAACATAAATGTTAACTTTATTGTACATATCACCTAAAGAACATTACATCATGAGTCATTCGTATCATATATTTTTAAATTATAGCTAAGAGAAATTTGAAATATCTCGCATTTTTGGAAAAATTCATTGGTTTTGAGCTATTTATCCTGCATTTTCGGGAAAATTAATAGATTTTAGCTATTTCAAATATCCCGCTGTTTGACACTCAAGGTTATTTAGTTTTTGTCCAATGCTAGGTGTTGATAAAATTTAATATAAAACTTCAACTTCTGATATATATGTTCTGTGGTCTTTGGCGTCTTCGGGAAGCTTGCAACGCTATTGGGCTCATACTCATAACTACTTTCAGTCCAGCTTAATAAAGTTCTGTGTTATTCTGTAGTTTTGTTCTATTATCGTCACTGCGTCTGGGGAAATTTTGTGATCGATGTTAAAATACATATTTATCATATTTATAATAAGAGTTCAAACTACTTTAACCAAGTATCCTGTCTACCATATCGATTCTATAGGTAAATAAACCCTGAAACGTTTTATTTATGTAATTTAAATTAATTAATTATTATTAATTAGAATTACCAGTGGTGTTTTATTTTTTTCAGTTAAAAACAAAGACCTAACATGGCATCAACTAGTAAAGACGTTGGACCAAAGAAGAGAAGAATCACAGAAGAATTAAGAAGTTTTCAAGACAGGTGGGTGGACTATAAACTATTTTTTCGTGGAAATTAAAACAAAGCCCATCCTATGCTTGATATGCAACGAATCTGTTTCTGTTTTGAAAGAGTATAACATCAAACGGCACTACGAGATTAAACATGCAAATAAGTTTGATAAGTACAAAGGGCAATTTCGACAAGACCAAGTAAATGACTTAAAAAAAAATTTCTGCACAACAAAAGATATTTACTAGAGCAGGTTCAGAGTCAACATGCTATGCAAAAGCTAGTTATGCAGTAGCCATGATACTAGCAAAAATATCGAAGCCATATTCAGATGGTGAAATGGTTAAGGAATGTTTGGAGAGCGTCGTTCAAATTCTGTGTCCAGAAAAGAAGGATTTCTCAAAAATAAGACTGCCTCATCTGACTATTACTAGGCGTATGGATGACATTGGAAAACATATTGAAGATAATTTGAAAAGTCGAGCATCCGAGTTTATACTTTATGCTCTAGCATTGGATGAAAGCACAGATATGGCAAATACTGCCCAACTGGCAATTTTTATCACGGGTGTTGATGTCCATTTTAAAAAGACAGAAGAATTAGCGGCACTGTATCCACTTAAGGACACTACTAAGTCATGAGATTTGTTAGAGGCAGTTACATCGACATTGAATCGCTTTTGTTACAACTTAACAACTTATAGGGCTTAACAACGGATGGTGCTCCAGCAATGGTTGCGAAACACAAAGGTTTAGTAAAATTGATTGAAAATGAGGCCTCCAAAGTCAGTAATACTTCAATGCTAAATTTTCATTGCATTATTCATCAGGAGAATTTATGTTCGAAGTCCCTCAAAATGGACCATGTCATGAAAGAGGTCGTCAAAATAGTGATCTTCATTAAGTCGAACTGGTTGAATCACCGTCAGTTCCAAGAATTTCTAAAGTCTTTGGACTCAGATTATAATGACGTTACATTTTATGCAGAAGTAAGATGGCTGACCCATGCCGAAATGTTGAAAAGAGTGTTTAATTTGCAGCAAGAAATGCAATCATTCTTTGCAGCAAGCAAAAAGTATCCCAGAGTTTGAAGACAAAAAGTGGGTTTGTGACTTTGCATTTCTGGTCGATATAACTAGCCACCTAATAATACTCGTTAATACTAGTCTACAAGGGAAAGATCAATTAATTAATAAGATGTATGATCATATTTCTGCATTTCAAATGAAATTGGTCTTTAGGAACAACAGTTGAGGACAAAAAACTTTACTCACTTTCCTACATTGTCATTGCAACCACACATTACACAGGAGGTGGCAGATAAATATGCTTCTTTGATATGTGACTTAAACCTCGAATTTAAAAACTGATTTCAGGATTTTAAAAAACATCATGTGCTTTTTTGTGCATTTTCAACGCCATTCACGGTAGACGTGAATTATTACCAGGAAGATTACAAATGGAACATTGTGAAATGTGTTGTGATACACAGTTAAAGGAGAAATCCCATCAAGTTGGTTTGGAAGAGTTCTATAAAACGTATTTGGACAAGGATAAATATCCTGTGTTTTACAAACGTGCTCTGTCGATGGTTTCTCTATTTGGAAACACTTATGTGTGTGAACAGCTTTTTAGTCGCATGAAGCACATCAAATCACAAGTGAGAACGCGAATTACTGATGTTCATTTGGAAAACTGTTTGCGTGTAGCGACAACATCAGTCAAGGTCAATTTTGATGCACTTAGTTCTGCAAAACAAAGTCAGATGTCTCACTTTTAAATATTTTTAAATTGTCTAATAAATATGTTTGATTCTCAGTTATGTTTTATTTTCTTCAAAAAAAATAAATATACCTATTTTTCTTGTTTTTTTTTTGCATTAAACCAGGCAAGAATTTAACCACGATCTCACCTACTGGGAAGCGATGATGTGGTTGAAGCTGTAGCACGCTTGCTTGTTTACTTTAATTAACATAAAAAATTAGGTGCGTGGCCCGGCAGGAAATATTATTTCTGAAATTTGGTCCACCTGCTGAAAAGGTTGGCCATCCCTGCTCTAGGATATAACACTTAATTTTGTTGGTGACATTAACATTTTATATACATCATTTTGGGTTAGAAAAATTCAATAAACAGTAAAAAATTAACAGGATTATATTATAAGCTAGTTTAATGTTAAAACAAACATGAAGTTCAAGTTTTAAAAATAAAAATTTTTGTTTTAGGTACAATAAGGTAAAAAATACTTAAAAGCAGTTTTAATCTTTCAAGACAACAAAACCTTTTATAGGTCATCTTTTAAAAATCCGGAACCATTAAATTGTATTGATTGCAAGTATTTGATAAAAAAAAAATTGCAATTTTGAGTTTTCAGATATTTTGAGAACTGCACGTTATTTCCCTGAGAATTCCAGATTTTCTGAGTTGTATAATCCTGTTGCTGAAAATCTGGAACTATTTAAAATGCACACTTTGTGTGAGGGGGAACAAACAAGTAACACAGTTCACCAACAAATGATATTAAATTCAATATGACTTAATCTAATTAAATAGATGTCAATTTATTTTATTAAATTATATAACTTCATTAAAGACATAAATATATTATATGATATAACTTACAAAACTTCTTTGAAGAAAGCAGGCATATGTCAGTTAGGTGATGATTATTGCTTTGAGAACATTGTAAGTTTGAACAGGCCAAAAAAAAAAAAAAAAACAGTATATGACCTTAACAACCACAAAGAACAAACTGACATGGAATGAAAAACAATTCAGACAGAGCTAGAACACCAACATATCCTGTTGCAGTTCAATTTTAGTAGTTGTTAAAGGAACATGTTGTTCTTTTGGCTTTAAGGAGGTGGCTTATAACCCTTGAAACAATTGTTGTCACCTAACAGACATGTGCCTACTTGTAAGTTTTTATCTTACAAGCAGCAGATTTATTGTGAAATTCTAGGATGCACAGATTTTTAATAGAGTATCCATAATTATGCTGAACAACTAATAGCAGGAGATTGATTTTGTTGTAGCAATTTAAGCAAAGACTACTAATTTTCATGCTTTTCCAATTATTATAAAATATATCTTATAACTATCAAATTATGTACCTGTGTTTCCTATCAGGGGAACTTGGTGGAGTGCCTATGTATGCCTCAAGTTCCATGCGATAATCAATCGGCTTTGCATCAAACTTCGATTTACGCTTCCGTGAAGGAGAATACCACCCATCCTCCTGATCAGAATTATTTTCAAACTGATCATGGTCCAAATATTTTGATGATCTCTTTTTCTGAAAGAAAAATTTTAATTCAAATCACCTGGTTTAAAAATATATACACATTACAGTACAGTATAGCTTCAATTAAAAAAGTAAAAGGTTTAAACATGTATACTGCATTACATGTTTTGAAACCAACTGTCTATAAATGGTTCGTGTACCATAGATATATAGAAAGCCTAGAAAATGTACCCAGTACTGCCCGGAATTTAAGATGCAAATCTCCAGAGAGAAAAAAAATGCTGGTTGCCCATATCAGCTACACCATGACCACTGTGTTTAAAAGAATTAACTGCAATAACTTTCATGCAGTAGCTCTCAACCATGCAGAATATGTACCCAGTATTTCTTGAAACTTTAAGCAGGGATTAATTGAATTCATTCATTAAATTTTTCAAAAGATGTAGTCGAGCACACCTGCATTCAAAACATGAAAAGTATATATATATTTTTTAATTCACAAAAATGTATCTATTGATAGTATAGATTTAGTTCAAAGTTTGTTTGTTTGAAAGAGAATTTCTTGATTTTTTCAGCATTAAAATGGAAACTCTGATCGCTGAAGAACCGATTTGAGTGAAATTCATCCAAGTCTTTTACTTATTAAATTTTTCATAGTGCTTAAAAATTTAATAAGTAAAAGACTATTCTGATTTTCTAAAAGAAATCGCTCCAATGTGTCTTCAAGCCAACTGAAGTATCACTGTATCAAATTCCATAGCTGTGGGTTGCTTAGGTTTTTCACTACACAACCAACAGACAACTTTTATTATTATAGATAAAAAGTGTTCTGGTGGTGAAGCAATTCAAAAACTGCTGGTCTTCATGGCTCACCAATCAGTGCTTTGCACCTGGCCTGCAAAAGTAGTTTTGTGACCCATAAAACCCACAACATTTTAAATTACAGCAATCTCTCAATTAGCATGAGTTCATTTAACTAAGGCCTTAGCCAAGTGAACTGAAATTTTAGATGTAGACCGCATTTATAGAGCTGTGATGTTGTGCATGTGCATTGCACCTGCAAATATGTTGGAGAGACACAGTTCTGAATTATACATGCCATATGTTATTGAAGAATGTAGTTTGATTCTGTATTACTAATTGCTGAAACTTAGCATGTTTCTTAAGACATTGTGGTTCCATTTCTTTTATTATTAACTGGAAAATGTACACAGTATTACAAGGGATTTAAAATGAGTGTTTATAGCATAGCCATGCCTGCACCCACCCACCCACACACACACACACACAATAGTTTTTTTATTCTATTTTTATTATTAAAGAGCGTATTGTTAAAATGTTACTTTGTTTTCAGGAATTGGCTGCGAGTCCTGGTGTAGTATTTATTAGTTTTCATTTTTAATCCCAGGTAGTGACGGGCACATTTTCTAGTCTTAATCAACAGTTTGGACAGTTTTAAGCAAAGTCAGTAAATACAAAGAAAAGGGCATCATCATTGGTATACATGCAAACAACATGAAACAAAAGTGCAAATACGATTGAAATGGAATGCTTTTTATTCATTTGGATTGAAGATTGCAATAAAAAAACAATTCCTATCTGCACAATTAGCATACAAACAAAAGTCATGAGTATTTTTGCCAAGTTGGAGGAAAAGTCAACAATAACAAGAAAGATCAATCATGCTTAAAGCATTGATTATGAAACACTTTCCAACAGCAATGCAATTTTATTTAAACATGTCTAAAATGCAATACATTTCTCGGTAATATTTTAAAACTTCTCACAATACTACATTGATTTATTATATTTGAAAACTTAAACCTTTATCGAAAAAAATGAACTTCATTCAAATGACGGCATTGAAATATAAATTGCCTGGTTTAAACATCTCTAAAATGTGATATATTACTCGATAATAATTTTAGAATTATCATAATACCACGATAATTTATTATATTTAAAAACTTCATCGAAAACAACTGAAATTCATTCAAATGACGTCATAGAAAAAATAACACGCCTGGCTCTCTCTAAAAAAGCAGCATTTCATTCATAAATAATTTCCCATTCATGTCATTCATCACAATACTATAATAATTTATTTTATTTAAAAAGACCATGGAGCTACAAGTAATTTAACTCTATGCTTAAAACTTCATCGCAAAAAATCGTCCTTCTCTCGGTAAAGTCAATGAATATTTCTTTCATATCAGCTATGCAGACTCCATGAGCTAAATTCTTTTGCGTTAAAAAAATACAGCAATTTCTATACAACTCATCCTACATATTTTGCTGTTAACATTTTACATAAGTGAAAAATAGGCTTCGTTGTAGAAATAATCAAATTTGGATGAGCATTTAAACTTATATATATTGTAATTGCGTTGATTTAGTATGTAGATGCACAGAATTTAAGCCAAAATAAAGTGGCTTTAGGACGGATACAACACTCAATATGAAATAAAAAGACCTTTAAAAATCACGATTTTGAGACAAGATGGATGCCATATATCATTTTGAAGTGGATCACGTGATACTTTCATATCATGGTCACGTGATCGTTTCAGATAAGATGTGTTATTATTATTTTAATTTTTATTTAAAAAACTACTGAATATATTTTGCTGAATTTTTTTTTATATATTTTATGGAACAATTTGAATATTACCTAAAAATTTCGAAGCTATT
This sequence comes from Amaurobius ferox, assembly GCA_951213105.1. Lineage (NCBI taxonomy): Eukaryota > Metazoa > Arthropoda > Arachnida > Araneae > Amaurobiidae > Amaurobius > Amaurobius ferox. The sequence goes on from OX578151.1 coordinate 31,099,202, forward strand.
TGTGAATTTTAAATCCGCTTAAAAAATGTTTGAAAAATTAGGTCCCATAGGGCTCAATGTATTTCATTTTTTCAACCTGGGTTCAATCCAAAACTAATTGGGTGATATTATTCATTTATATTCCCATAGGTCTTACAGACTGTCTGAACAACATACTAAAATTTCATTTTGATTAAGTCATTTTTACTACAGTTATCGTGCTAATGGACAGACAGACAGACAGGCAGAATGAACAAAGTCATAAACACTTTTCAACTTTGTTGTAAAGTGTTAAAAAATGCAGGTAGAGCAGTAAATGAAGAAATTATTCAAGCAAGTTCAAATGAAAATGTGAGTGAAACTAAAATGGTAATAGAAAAAAATATTCAAACAAGCTCTTTAAAAGAAAACGTGAGTAGGTAACGGAAAAAATCTTTATTGCAAGTAAAGGTTGGTTTGAACTGAATGTTTTAAAAAAAGAACAGGATGGCATATTATTGTTTTGACAGCAGTAGTGGGAAGTGAGCATTAAAATGCAGCTACGAAACATTGTGACATTTTAAAGAAGATTGTTAATGAAGATCAACAAATTTTTAAACGTTTATGAAGCTAGTGTTTTCAAGGTCTTCGGATGTATTACGATATTTTATATTGATTGTTAAATTTGATTAGCAGGATTTTGCTTAGCCTGTTATTTTTGCCCAATGAATTAATCTGCTAACTGAGGGATTGCTGTATATTTAAATTTATTTCAAAAATGAATAAATTTCATATTAAAAACTAACAAATTTTGCACTAATATCTAATGCATAACAGAAATAAAAGATTATATAACATTAGTTGTGTTATTTTAAGTGGGCATGAGAAAGAAATTTGGCCCAGACGTTTATAGAAATTGAACAGTGTTAATTTACACATAAAAATAAAGATGGAAAAGAAGCTATTTACTTGTTTGAAATAATGTTTTAAATTTCAGAAAAATATCTAGCAATATATTTGTTTTAACAATAAAAGGAACAATAAAAGGAACTCGTCAAATTATAATTATTATTTAATAATTGCTAGATCCTGTTTAATCTAGAAACACAACCAGAAGACTGTATCTTGGAAACTATTTTAAAAAAATCTTCAAAAAACAAAGATGTTACATCTCATCATCTCAATAATAATTATATGCTTTAAATAGATATAAAGGTGCATTTCAAATATTGCTTTTAATAGATTACCCTTGAATCTTTATAATTATGGTTTTTCATTACCTCAAATGATTTCTAGTTCTGTTTGATCTTGATGAACTTGACACTACATTTTACTGCATATTGAAATACATTGCAAAACATATTCATACTTTTTCATCTAAAAATAATGCATCTTGAGCAATGATGATCACGAGACATTAAATATATGTTAATTATATACAAATAGGAAAAATATATTTGAAAATTAAAAAGAAAAATTGTTATGGATTCTAAAGGTAATGTGAAGTATATAAACAAACAAATAAACAGAAAAAAGACATACCATTTTAACTGGTGAATTATGAGGCGATAAGCTCTTAGGTATGGGATTTGGAGGAGAAACATCTGTTTTGGCTTGACTCACCAGTTGCTCGATACTTTTTAAAAAGTTTTTACCTAAAGCCTCTTGCAAGGAACCTTAACAGAAATATAAATTTTAATAAAAGTCAAATGTTTTACACACTTTTAGGTACAGTTTTCAATATTTCTTACAAGATATATATTTTTAAATAACAAAAAATTTCTATATAAACTCAGAATAAAAAAATCATATGAACATAAGATAAACTTCATATTATTGCTGATTTCACAGGGAAATGGTACTGTAGCAAAACACTTAGAAGTAACCTCTGACAATACATTTTCATTTATCCTGCTTTTATAATACATAATTTTTCCACAAGAAACAGTTTTACAGAAGTTGGAACAAAATTTGCATATTTAGAAGCAAACATTTGTATGTGCAACATGGGATACTTTTATAATGGACACAAAATGCTTCACTATCTACATAGAGGTAAATAATTCTTACGTATAGCTCAAACTTCTGTTAAAGTAATAAAACTAAAATAACTTTGTTAAAAGCAGCATTCAATACGAAAATAATAGTATCAACCAGTTTCAAAGGCAAGAAACAGCCTTCTTCATCAGGATACACAAGAAGCACAACCTTCATGAGAGCTAGATCGGCAATTGATGCAAGAACAGCAAATGTGCCTAAAGCAAGGAAAGGAACCTCTTTTTTCTTCTCTTATCATTAGCAACCTCCTATCCCTACTTCAGTCATGTACTGTTCTTATATCAGTCACCGATCTGGCTCTCAAGAGTGAAAGTTGCACTTTTTATGTGTCCTGATAATACAGAAGGCTGTTTATTGCCTTCGAAACTGGTCAATACTATTATTGTGTCATATGTTACTTTTAATAAAGTTATTTTAGTTTTAAATAATTCATATTTGCTTCATTTGGTAACCTTTTGGACACGACTATGTAAATTTAACAAAATCAGAAAACAGCGAAATTTAGCAAAATAAGAGAAAAACACAAAATACTACTAAAATACAATGGAGATGACAATATTATTTACCCCACCTCCCATCATCGATGAAAGAATCATATCTATAGAAGAAAGACTTTAAAAATTTGAAAAACAAATCACTTTATGTTTTTGTACAACATATGTATATTTAAAAAAATAACAGGTGATAATTAAAAATATATATATATATTGCATGGACCTGTACATCAGTTTGTTGCAATAATTCTCAACGTAATATTAATGGAAATGAGCTGTATGAATAAACAAATTTTTTTAGACATGGTCCCATCATCGATGAAAGAATCATATCTATAGAAGAAAGACTTTAAAAATTTGAAAAACAAATCACTTTATGTTTTTGTACAACATATGTATATTTAAAAAAATAACAGGTGATAATTAAAAATATATATATATATTGCATGGACCTGTACATCAGTTTGTTGCAATAATTCTCAACGTAATATTAATGGAAATGAGCTGTATGAATAAACAAATTTTTTTAGACATCTGTAGCAAAAATTTAACAAACTGAACACTTTTGGAGTATTAAAAAAATTATATTAATTTGTGATTTATTTTCAAACTTTACAATTAATTGCCTTGAGAATTTTGCTAATAATACCTGCGCCTACAGCCGTAGCCGAAAAAAACATTTCAAAGCTTAAATTAAACCTATGAATAGGAATGACTTAAGAAAATTAAACTATTTGACTTTGCCATCTATCAAACACGAAATTTGTGAAAATTTAGATTTTGAATGCCTTACACATGATTTTGCTAAATTGAAAGCTAGAAAAATTAATTTTATTTAAGTTATATTCTTATATAAAATTCCATGACTAAATATTGTTAGCTAAGTATAAATTTTTGATATTTATAACAATAAATTATAATTTTGATTTCTTATTTGCATGGGTGCCTAAAAAAAAATTTTGGCTCAGGATCGGCATTAGCTAAGGACAGCCCCGAGTATAACACTTAAGTGATAAAGAATATTTTTTTCCATTCGTGAACTTGAAATGAGGTTGTTTGAGTATGTCATAAAATGAATCAATTCCATTTAAAGATGCTTTATATTCTTCTTCATCTTTGACCTACCCGAAGGTGCAAGGTATCTGTTTGGACGGCTGGGAAGTGATGCTTTATGTTCGACGTTTTTCATTTTAATCTTTCAATTTTTTAAATAGATGTAATTAGGAGTTGATATAAAATAGATTCTCGAAAAATTAGGAGGAGCCTGCAGAAATTATTAGTGAGATCATTCTAGACCCCTCCTGGTTACAGACCTGCTCAAAATTATGTAAAAAGTTGTTCATTAAGCTTTTTTTCTGTATTAGTGAACGTGAAGTAATAATTTCATGTTTCACATTATTATTCATTTATAACATTTCAAAACATGGACTGTGCACAGTTTGAAGTTTTTCCAACTCAATCAGCCTCAAATTTTTTTAAGGGAAATGTGGCATGAGCCACAGCCGGTCTACACACAGGCCGTAGCGCCACTGAGGAGAAATTGTCATGACGTCACGGTAAGTGGGGAGCATTCGGAAAGAAGAGAACAAAAATCCAAGCGCAGTCAGCGTCCCTCGTGGAGTGCTTGATGATTGCAAAACGTTTTTTAGGTTTTCGGAATGTTCTATTAGTTTTATAGCATTGTGTTTTGTGCATAATAAGTTGTTCTTATGTTTTATTATTATTTAACTAACATTCATGGGTGCTTTAGAGCCATTTTTTAAATAGTTTATATCTCTTAAAGTTTGCATTAATGCATCATCTGTGCCATGTGTTATTGCGAGTATCAACATATGGCAAGAAAAAACATTCAATGTGTTTTTTTAAAATCTCCAGTGCAGTGAGAAGCAGCTACAAAAATGTGAAATACAATTTAGCCTAATTACAAATAAACGTGATCTGGATTTATTAATAAGTGCATGTGAAACTGTGCATTCTACTCCCTCACAACTTAATTATATCGAAGCCGCAGTGAAACTGTTGGAGAAACAGAAGCAGATATATTTAGAAATTGCTTCGATTTTCACAAGAACTGTTTATTCTATGCTTTAAAATATACTTATCTAGTTCTTCGTGCTATAAGGCATTTAGAAATTCAAAGGTGTTGCCATTGCCTCATGTGAGAACATTAAGTAGAATTTCAAAAAAGTTAAATGTGGATTCAGATTTTTTTAATCCGTGTAATAGTTATTTAAAACATAGGGTACAATGTTTAAACAAAGACCAAAAATTTGTCTCTCTCTTAATTGATGAGGTTTATGTTGATCCTAGGTATACGTTTAAATGTGGTAAAGTTACTGGTGATTGTTTTGATAGTAATGAAAAAGCAAAAACTGCCCAAGTGTTTTTGATTACATCTATCTATGTTTTCAAATTATAAAGACGTAATAGCAATTGCCCCAGTTTCAACATTTACGGGACAAAAGCTCTATAATTTGGCATCTATGTTAATTTGCAAGTTAAAAGAACTTGACCTTAATGTATTGTCTGTTATTACTGATAACAACAATATTAATAGAAGCATGTTTACTTTTTTTAAGAAACACGATAAATTTAATGATGCTATATGTAATCCAAGTAATCCTGATATACCTCTGTATTTGATGTATGATCCTGTTCATTTATTAAAATCTATAAGAAATAATTGGTTAAATGTAAAAGACACTATATTGCAGTACCCTGATTTCCAAAATAATGAAAACCTTAAAGAGGCACATTTTTCTGATTTACGGAACTTATACAACTTTGAAATCATCATATCATATTAAACCTAACCATACGTAACTAAGATAGAAACAGTGGAGATACTGATGCATTTTATAGAATTATTGTATATATATTATATCACACATTATACTATAATATGTTGTAAAATTGTCCATTACATCTGTGATTGTATTTTAAAGTAAGTTTGGCAATAAATTTTGCTTTGTTAAATCCTAATGAACCTAAAATATTTATTAGAAATCAATTGAAGTGATTTTTCTCATCAGCAATGTGAAAATATTTCAAATTACACTCAAACCTGTTTTTGTGCGGTCTTTTTTTGTGCGATTTTTTTTGTGCGGTACATGAAAATTTCAATCAAATTGGAACATAATTGATGAAGTTATCAATAAAAAAAAATTAGATCGACCATTTAGTTTTTCTATGCCAATTCTGAAAGAACTTCAAAATTCCAAAAGGAGCTTCAATCTTGTATATCTGGCTACCGAGACATATACAAGCGTCTAGTGAAACAACAGTCGTCGCAAAAACTGATCACCGACTACATGGTAACTGAAAAAAAAGTCAACTCTAAACGAGTGCGAGGTAGTATCTTCAAGTGACGAAAGCGATTTTGAACCAGTTTACAACAAGAAAGTTTGCGTATTGTCAGACTACGAAGGATAATGGTTATACGTTTTGAAAAGTTTTGTATGTGTAAAATAAGTACATATGTAAATAAAATATTTAAAAATGTTCGCATGTGTATTTTCTAAATCAGATTCCAAAAGGTTTGGCGAGATTCCAAGTAGCTGCCAAGCCTCATGTTTTGATTTCGTTTAAAAACGCAATTCCTAGTTATTTCGTAAGGTTTTGAGTTATTTTCTACGTGAGACTTTTTTTATACGGTCCCTATTCACCACATAAAAAAAAACTTTTTAATTGTGTTGCGAAAACTATTTTTTATAGCTACTCGTGAAGTTTTGTGCGATTTTTTTTTATGCGTTTTCCTTTATGCGGTCCCTATCCACCGCACAAAAATAGGTTTGAGTGTATATGCAAAAATAGAATTGTCACACAATATTTTTTTGCTATTATACATACGGTTGTAGAAATTTTGATGTCATATTAATTGCATTGTTTACAGTAGTAGAAAAAAAATGAAAGCTACTTAATATTCATTAACACTGGGTTTGTAACTGTAAAAGGATCTAGGTTATATATAATTTTGTAATCATTTAGACAGAGTAGTTCTTGCTTTGTGGGAGCTCCAGTAAAAAGATATACCCTCCCCCCCCCCATCTAAGTTTAGATAATCTTTATGAAATTAACTGTGCTAAAATTTAGGCATAGAAATGAGTAAAAGTGTAATTATTTTGAAATATTTTTTAACTCTCAATTTGCAAGTTTTCCCGAGTTAGCGAGAGTTCCCCTTTTAGCGTCATATAATGATTCTGGCACCACGGCCTGAGTGTAGACCGGCTGTGCATAAGCCCATGCATTCTTTTGTTATCTTGTGAATGTTTCGTTCAAAATTCAAGTAATTTGTTCTGCTTTAAAATTTAAACTATGCTTATAATATAGAAATTTGTGACATATTTGTTTTTATTCTTTAATTTGTCTTGCTTTTTTACTCATACTTTTTAAGTTCATGAGCATGAGTCATGCTAACTCCTAAAAACCTGAATGAAGTGAAAGCCCTAATTTCCTGCAATTTTAACATATAAAAAAAAACCCCATAAAATAAAACATACTATTTGTAAGATCCTTTTTCTCCTCCTCTTCTTCTGCTCCAGAATCCAAAATTTCTCCTTCCTCCAAGTCCACTTCTTCATCAGTGCTTTGGGACGAATCATTATCATCACTAAAAAGTTAAAAACCAGCATATGAATAAAGGCAATTTCTGGGTGAATAACATTTACACCTATAAAATTTTTATATACATAAAAGAAATGAGAATAATAATTAATTAAAATAAGAAGAAATCCAAAATTTTCAGAAAAGATGATTCAGGAAAAAAAACTTGATGTCCAACACATGACCTTCCATAAAAATTAATAAATTTTGATATTGTAAAACGGAGGTTGGCAACTGGTGGCTTATGACTTCACGTTTTTACATTACTTGAGGCCCACGAACCTCAATAATAATAAAAATTTCAATTTTAAAATAAAATTTATTTTTTAGAATTTAAGATTAAGTTTTAATGATTTTCGTATCATACTGTATTTATCAAAATAAAAGCAATATCGCTATGTCTCTACCATGTTTCATTTTTTTTATTCGTGAATCTATTTCAGAGGATTTTGTATACTTATCAATATTCAATTGCCACACAATGACTGGTGGTTCTATCTCCTGTCTAAGTTCAGACACAGCAAACTGTGAATTGTTGTTTTTACAGCCAATCAAAATATTACACAAATTATAATTTTTTTTTTTTTTGGAAAACTGTCTTTTCCTTACATAAAATGAGCACCAATTTACTTTTTTTACCATTCAACTAACTTATATCTGTGGATCAGTACTTCAAATCTTTTGCTATAGTATGTATATCAGATAGTCATTCCTGAATTTTATAAATGAGTTTCTGTATTTATGTGCATAATTTGACAATGTCTAGGCCACGCAAAATTGAAGATGAGGGTAAATATTTAATAATGCGTGATGCACAAATTACTTTTTACACAAAGTGCAGGTAAACCATTCGTCTTATCTGTCAGAATTTAATAGCAGTTATGAAATAATACAATATTGGATCACATTAGGAGCAACCAAACCAGGATCTGCAACTACCAAGATTACAGATCTGTAAAAGAGTCTTCCCTATATAAAAATGTGGAAATACAACACTATAAAAATATGCAATGAGAAAAACTGCAAAAAATTCCTATTTAAAATTCATCAATATTTAACATTATCTTTTATAACCTAAAATGACAGTACATTTAAGTTCGACAAACCAAATATAAATAACTAAAAAAAAAATCTTTACAATGTTTTAATTTTGAGAGTTGGAAGAGTTGGAAAAAAAAAAAAATTCCTTGAAAGTTATTCTTTTTTTTTTAATTATTATTATGTATTAAAATGCTACATATTTGAAAAATCACAAATCGGAAATTTATATTACATATAAAAGGTCTTTTACATTAAGGTAAAAAATAAGTTAATAGGCTCTTAAATGAAAGCTCAATAAAAATTGAATAATTTTACAACTTTTTTTTCCCCCTAAAAATCCCATAAAAATGTGTACCCTAGTTACTGAATTAATTTAAAAATAGCAATTTAAATATACCCCATACTTTTTCCAACCCTCCATTCATGGCCTACATATTTTCCTAGCAAGTGGCGCCATCTTTCTGCTAATACGTATAACCAAGCAAAAGAAATTAAAAAGTCGCCAAGTTTGATAAGATGAATGTAGTTCTAACAGATCGATATGTTGGAAGTCATTGCAAGATTTTCAATTCTCTTTACACTTTCAAATTTATAAAAAAGTGACTGGGTTGCATTTTTTTTTTAAATGGCCGAGCACGCTTCAGATTTGTATACATAATTAAAAACTAGGTCCATGAGTAAAATGCAAAAAAAAAATTAATTTATGATTCAGGGTTGGCAATTTGTTTCTCACAAACGATGCCTAAAAATTTGAGCTTATCTTATCTCTATGGGGAACTAATTCGCCTGTGAAAATTTTTTTCGTAAATTTTCTAAGAATCAGACTGGCTACCCCATGCACCTGTCAAAAATATTGATCGGAGACAATATATTTATTGTATGGCGGAATCGGACCCGTCTTTTATGTAAATATTTTATACTTTGAAGTTTCAAAATACTCGGGTAAAATAAAATAGGATCACTTTGCGCACATGATTTGACCAATCTACAGTTGAAGACCCAGACCACTCGATTGGCCCAGAGGCGTATAGCAGCTATAAGAGTGGCCGGGGACCAATTTGCAGTGTAAAATAGATTCCAAACGACCACGAATATCCAAACCTTCAAGGAGTAATCAAGATTGATTCTAGCTCTCTGACCCCAACACACACTTAAGGGCAGATTTGCTGATACATGGACTAAGGGGTTGCTAAAGGCGCCTCGCCCTTGGACGTTCAGGTGAGGGCAAGGGGAGCTACTCTTGAATTTATCCTCCCCCTTGAAAAAAATTCAATGACCGGCCTTTCCCCCGCCTGCTAAAGGGGGGGGGGGAGGGCAAGAATACTTTACTAGTAGATATTCTAAAGAGGATATTTACGACTTTACTCAATGAAAAATACTTATGGTTGACGCCACTCGTCCCCTTTCTCAAGGACTGTAATCACTGCTAGTGGCATTTCAAAATTCCCTACTCGTACTGTGGGTTTGAAAGCAAGAGCGCCAAACTAAACAGCGATCTGTACATTAACCGCACACGATAACAGAAAGCCCGTTAATCTCCGCAGTTTTTATTTAAAATTTTTAAAAATACAAGTAGCTCCGTGGGTCACATAAAACTCTTGAGGACCGCATATGGTCGTCTGTCTCAGACCCTTGACGTTTCAGCAGGTATAAAAACATAATTACATCAGGCCAACAGGCGGAAAGAATTATGTCCTTCAGAGTTAAATGCTTATTAGCATGACGCAGAATTTCGATATACACATAAAAAAAAACAATTGTGAAAGCTAGCAATAAATTCAAAAGTCAATATACAAAAGGTCAGAATGCAGATGACGTGATTCGGAATCCTGCTCTGTGCTTGGCTGAAACAATTTCCTGTCAATCGATTTAAATTATGTTAAAAGTATTTTTTAAAGGTCTATAGGTTGATAAATAGAATTAAAAAAAAAAATACACCCTTGAGCGTGTGTTGCTCGTGTCCCCTGGATGAGTCGGACGGTCTGGGTCTTCTATCCTTGGGCGTGCATTATATTTACAGCACGGTTTAAAAATACTTTTTAGACATTCCTCACTACGTCAATAGAATGGATAGGCAACGATATAGGACGAAGGGCACCTTAATATTATTTTGCTTCCTTTTTTCACCTTTTTGATAAATTAAATGTTTTCAAGCTTGATTTTTGACATAGTGTCATGAGTAAAAGTTTTCATACAAACGAAAACTTATATATTCACAGTAGCTAGAATCTCGGAGAGGGGGGGGGGGGGGGCGAATCGACTGAACCGCTGACGGGGGGGGGGAGGAGAATGCATTGCATGGGGGGTCCGGGAGGCTTGGGGCACCGGGCCGCATAAAGAGTTTGTGAAAAAAGGGAAATAATTTGTAAAATAAAGCAATAAAGTAGGGATGGGCCCTTACACCTTAAAGGAAGAAATTCGTATAAAAAAAAAAACTCGATATCTATTTTACTTGAAGGAGAACTTTTATAATAAATAATTTTTACGATAAATTTTTACGCGGTCCCTACTTCAAGAAACCTGTTTGTTCTTCAAGCGTTGCTTCCTTCACTGAGCGCCTCTTCCTTTTCAGATCACATGACTCGTCCAAAAGAGTACCAGTAAAAAAAAAAAAAAAAAAGTAATAGAAAAACCTTGAGGGAGGAGGAAAACAAAAAGAACAAAATCGAAACTTTGAACGGGGCAGAGCGTATGAAAACCTTTGAACACGTCGGAATTTTTACAAAAAAAGTGAGCCGTATCGAAAATTATCAAATCCCGAATTTCGACAATATGAGTAAGCTAATAGATACAATGAAGTTATGCCTGTCTGTGTGTGAAGGTAATTCGCACGATTAGATTAAAAATTATTGCACATTTAAAATCTTTACATTGTTCTCCAGAGAAAAATAAATCGTATAGGCACAAAGGATTATATAACATCTGAAAATGAGACATGAAGGCAAGACTGTAAAATGGCATTTTATGGTTATGCTTTATTAGCTAAAAGCATCCATTTCACTTACCATGATTTTCAGGTTAGGATTTTATTTAGCAAGGAAAAGTTATTGTTTAAAATATATTGGTGAAAGATGACTCTAGTGTACATCCGTGGCCAAGATCGAGGGGGAGGGGGTAGTGTATAAGATTTCGTTTTATTCATGTGAACCCTATTGAGAGCCATTGTAATTGTTAAACCAAACGGTACGACCCTATTGACTTCACAATTCACATAAATTATGTGTATGATTATTTAAATCTGTAAGCATACAAGGACTATTGATTTTTGGCGAGATTAGTTTAGGGCATGATTCTTAATCTTATTTGTTTCCAAGAAACCTTGAAATATTTGGTAAAATCTCGAAGAATCCCTACATATTAGGTTCGACAAGAACAATTTATAAATTTGACGTGTAAAGCAGTAGGGTTAATAAATAATAATTAATTCACATTTTTAAATAAACTATTAAAGAGTATTTATTGCTTATTTCTATTTACTAATTACTGTTAATAAAAAAAATAACAAACATTTTCACTTTATATCTGAGATTGGGTTCCGGTCTAAATTGGGTGACTCTTCCCGGCCGTCCAAACAGTTAGTTACCTTACACCTTTCTAGTAGTAGGTCGAACGGTTGGGTCTCAACAACATCAACTTTATATCTGACTTACTGGTTACAAATAAGCATGTAACTATTTTGTGATAATTTTGTGTTAGTATAATTGTCACGTTAAAACCATTTTATTTTTTTTACTTACAAAAAAAAAAAGGTGGCGTGTTTCTTTTTTTCGCATGCTTTTGGAAATTCTTGCTGAATCCTGGACACAGACTCACGAACCCTAGTGTTCCACGGAATCCTAACTGGGAATCAATCTTAGATCCAGAAGACAAACAACATCTATACAATGCTTACGTACGTACTTCTCGGAGATATTGCTCTTTTTACGAAAAAATCCTAAAATTGTAAGAAATTAAATATGTAGACTATCATAAAAAGCATGGCTTTTTTTGCAATGCATTTTTTTTTAAATGAATTAACACCCACGTTCAGGAGTTACAACGAGTTGTTTGTTCTCAAGATACTAGAATTTATTTTTCCTGTGCTACGATCTTAGAAGTACTAAGCGATTTCTGTGAAATTTGATATAGATATTTTTATCGATAATTACAAGAATATTGATTTTCTGCGAGATTTGAGTTATAAGAACACTGCATATTTTGTTGTTTCATGCAGAAGATCGAAATTTGATAAGATACTGTTGGGCAGCGTTTCTCAAGCTGTGTTTCGCGAAACTCTTGGAGTTCCTCATATAGTACCCCAGGGGTTTTGCAACGTGTTAGTTTAGGGGAAATTTTCTTAAAAGTAAAACGAAAAACGAGTAAAATTTGAATGCACAATTTGGATCATAAGGGACTTTCTCTTATTTTGGGGTTCCGAAATCAAATTAAATTTCAAATTCTTCGACCAAAAAAGTTTTAAAAGCACTGCTGTACGGAAAGTCATGTGCTGGGCATATTTTTTCTGTATGCATTGCATAATGTATATGAAAAGCATTGTGAAAGGGTCAAAATTCGATTTTAGTTTTCTCATTCACACGTTTTGATCATCCCTGAGCTGGAATCAAACGCTTTAAAGTCCTACGCGACTGCTGGAGCAAGCAATACAATCAAAATATAAATAAAATGAATTATTGTGGAATTGTTTTTCATTAAAAATCTGAACAAAATTCAGAGGGGGGAGAATTATGAATTTAAATAGTGTTAATAAAACAATATGAATTAAATTTTCCAGAAGCAAAACTGAAGTTAAAAAATGTTGACCAATAACTGTTTAAGAATTAATGTGCAATTAAATAGTAAAACTCCACACCGCTTAATGTATCCGAGGTCTTATTCTTAATAATTGTTGATGTACGTACGTATTCTTCAAAACAGAGCAACGGTTTTTATTTGCGATTTCAAAGATAATACCATTTTATAGAAACGATTTAAAGTCAAATATTGACAAACAACCTGATTGGACAACCCGCGTTAATAGCATAAAGAATAAAAAAATATATATGAACGAAATTTCAAATTCTCAGAAAAACGTACTTCATAAAAATCAACAAATGTAAATCACTTGAGCAGAGGTATAAATACTTATATCCGTGATGTCAAAATGTATTTGTTTACTCCAACAAAAGAAATGATCAATAACGTCAGAGCGGAAAGACCCGACACCAATGTAGATGTACTCACAAATGCGCAGAGGACAGAAATTTCTGGCAAAATGCCAGCTACTGCTTTCGTAACATAGGCCAAAGGGTATACATGTATATTCCGTTCATTCAATTTCGCAGACTGCTTTTTAACGCCTGAAGGCAAAAACAGAATTATTTATTTACTTTAGGGCTTGCTTTTTTTGAAAGTCTGGAACGAAATACCTGAGCAACACGTTACATATTATTGTTGGGGATCTTGATTAGTAGTGTAGTATTAAATACATCATATAGTATAAAAACTAAATAATACGTTTTATGTGGAGGGGGGGCTGACTACAAGGACTTTCCTGTTCTAAAGTATTAGGGAGCGAGATTTTTTTTTTTTAACAGACCAGAATTGCTATACCGCCAATATAGGCGTAATCACGATCTCGGAAAAGGGGGGAGGGATTACAAGTGCTAGACATCTTCTAGTCAATGTAGATAGTTTTGAAAGGTTGTCAAAAGGTATACAAAAAGAAACTGCAGGGCGCGGTAGCCCACTGGTTAGCTCGCGAAAATTGCACTCGGTGGGCCCGGGTTCGATTCCCGCTACTGCCAAAACTGCCGCCGTGTTCACGCGGAGTACGATCACGTTAAACCTGTGGGTCCGTAAGTCCTTCCGAGAGGTTGGTGGTAGGAAAAAGAGGGTACAATCCCTGTGGATGCTTCGGCCACTTGGTTCCGGTCTAAATTGGGTGGCACTTCCCGGCCGTCCAAACAGTTGTTATCTTACACCTTTCTGGTAGGTCGGAAGGTCTGGGTCTCAACAAAAAGAAACTGCATCTTATTCATAAGCATGATAATGAAACTTTGTGCATTAGTTCCGGATTCCCCGTGGAAATTAGCACGATAATATTAAATAAATACTTTAGAATGAATTCCTTTCATTTTCAAATATTTTTAGACTTTTTTAATATGACCAAGACCAAATGTCAGACCGACCTAGCTACTTCTAGTCAATACTGACCCAATTAAGAATTATTGTAATTGTTTACCCGGTGGGGGATTATAATCCTTAAATCCTTGGTAAGGTTACACCACTGACTGCTAAAAGGGATACAGAAAGAAACTGCTACGTATTCATCAATAAGCTCATATATAAAAATCTAATATTAATGTTTGATATTTTTGACGTTTTAGCATAAAATTATGCTATATACAGAAATAATGAGAATAGACGTCTTACAAAAGTTCCAGTAACTTTAAAATATCATATTACGTATACAACTATTCCATAATATGTCGTGACATATTTTTTTTCCCTTTTTAAAAATATGGGCATCTTCCTCTTAACTTGATTGCCAAAAAGCTTTATTTGTATGGTAGTAATTTCCTTTAGGTCGGCCACATTTTAATTGATAGGTTGAAAAATTATAATCATTTTAATTAATAGGTTGAAAAACTGTGTTTTAATTGCGAGAGAAATCTCCAATCAGGTTCCTTAGCAAGCTTGGTGCCAACTGCTTTCAATTTTCTTCGGTCAATGTTGTCCTCCCTGTTCCAGGCGTTTGTCTCTTATTGTTTCTGTACTTACACTTTTTGGTGTCCGTCTTTTGCATATTTTGTTTCCTGTTTATATTTCTCTGTTGTATATATCTGTTTTCCCTGTGTTCCTCGGCTGTTCATATATTTGAAAGTCTTACCATGTACTTGTAGTGCTATATTGCACTTAACTTTATCCGGCTACCTCAACTGATTGTAACCTTTATTCAGCTATGTTCTTTTTGCTTTCTTTTGTTGGTTTTTACTGTATTGTCCCTTTTCCCGCGGTTGCTCCGATTCTTTTGGCCATACGTTTTACATAAATTTAATTTCATTTTAAGAAAATAATTTAATTTTTACCTCAAAATTCCAAATTTGTTAAAATCTACGTTTCTTTGCCTCCCTTCCCACTGTATTTTATGTAAAACTCTAAAACTGTCTGTATATATATTTACCATGTAACCACTTTATTGAATTTTAAATAATTGCAGACTGAAACTTGGTGACTGACTGGAGGACGGTTTCGGCTAACCTCCTCTCCCGGCCACACATTAAACTGCCGTAAGCCCTAGGGTTGGCTGTGTGGTCTGGGCCTTCGACATCGACATTTTAATTGATTTAATAAATATAAAACGAATATAATTTTATTTACAACTCAAAGATAAGCGTGTTGCAAATGCAATTAACAAAAGCAACAACTCAGTAACGGTTTTTAGTTCGGGAGAAAGAAAAATAATGCATTGTAACGTATAATTACGGCAAACCTAACTTGACAACAGAGAAGTATAGGAAAAACTGTAAACCTCAGCTACGTTAAATTGTTAGTCAATGCAAGCATAATGGACGTATGAATAATAAACTGAGTGATTAGAACACATAATATTCAAGTTAGCCTTGCCTCGAGCATAGTTGATACTGCTCTTTGCAGACAGCCTAGATTTTAAATATACACTTTCACAATGTTTAATAAATAATTCAAACCACCGTACCAAATTTCGTTTAAATAGCTGAATTCGCTCGAAAAATATTGTGCCTACGCAGACGTTATCTCCAAAACGATTGATTTAATCAAAATCCTCCAACAGTCGAATTTTTGACTGTCTACTATTAACGATCAATGCCGTCGGCAATGATGCATTGCATAGGGACCCGTGTCGCATAAAGTTTATAAAAAAGTAAATAACTTGTAAAATAAGCGGTAGTAGGAGGCCCGCGCATTTGCTGCATAGGGGCCCGAAAATTCTGTCGGCGGTACTGTTAATAATACTTTTAAACTAATTCGAATAAAAAGAAATCTCGCCGAGGTGCATCGTACAGGGAGTTGAAGTACCTCTGTAACAAATTTTGCCGCCGTCCGAAGCTTCAATTTTCGACTACAGACGACATGCAGATACACACAAGCATATTTTATGTAAGATAATTTGTCAAAACATGGACTCTCGACCCAACCCAATACCATTGATGCTTATAGCATGGATATTATTAATAGTATTAACGTGCAAAGGTCTCTGGAGGTTTTCGCAATTCTCATAGAAAGAAAGTATAAGGCTGCGCCGGGCTTAGAATTTTGGGTTGGGTCGAGAGTCCATGTTTTGACAAATTATCTTGCATAAAATATGCGTGTGTGTCTGCATGTCGTTCTGTAGTCGAAAATTGAAGCTTCGGACGGCGGCAAAATTTGTTACAGAGATACTTCAACACCCCGTACGAAGCGATCCTCGGCGAGATTTATTTATTCGAATTAGTTTAAAAGTAATGAACATTCAAAGCCAAAAACTGGTCCTTTATCGCCATTTCATTAAATCAAATCTATTCATTCATATCCGCGGCAGACGATATTCGAGAGCAGGTGTTTTGATTAAATGGGAGATATTTTGACACGAAGGGAAAACAGCAGTTTGCAAACTAAATGGATTTAATTTATCGGTTTACCTTTGAGTATTTAAAAGACTTCGGTCTAATTTTTTTTTTTAATTTGGTATTATATTATCATTAAGTATTGTGCTAAATTTGACTGAAATTGGATGAAAACCTGTTGAGATAGCATTAATTTTTTTAATTTTACTTCGGGGGTAAAGGAACTTTTTGGAGGACTTTTATTATTTGTGTAACTGGAACGATTTTAGTTCCAAACAGGCGGCTTTAAAATTGGGTGTTGTTGTCTCTATCTGTGTTATTTAAGTAGCGGATGCTTATTTAGACGGGGGGCAGCGTAGGGTAGTTCGTTCAAATAAATGAATATTAGTGCAAAGTGTGAAAAATTGTTAATTTTAGAAATGCTGAAAGACATGCATGATATAAATATAACATTTTTATATAAGTTTTAAGTAGATGGTTCTGAATTATGATTGTAGATTACTGGAGGAAAAAACGATTCGAACCGGAAAAGATTTTCGAACCAGCGAGCTCAGACTTTAGATTACAAAATGCCTCTGAACCGGGTAAAAGCTTAAAATTTCTGTGCAGATCTCTCTACAGATTATGGCCTAGTTATGCTAAGGGGGAAAAGAATCTGTTCCAACAGCACAAAAAAAGTTTTTTTCTTCTTTACACCAAGAGGTAAAAGGCAAATATTTAACTGCACAGTCAGGGGGGGGGGGGGAGGGTTATAGGGAGGCACAAAACGAAAGTTATTTTTTACGCCCTAAAAACTATATGGCTTCATTACAAGGGGAGATATGTAATTGGCTTTCTGAGGGAAATTGTACTGCTGAGAGACTTCAGGTTGTGGTCAAAACCTGTAGACTCTTATGTTTCCTGACAAAAGGGCTGAAAAGTAAAGTAAAAAAAAAAAAAAAAAAAAAAAAAAAATCATCGCCCTAGGACGATCACTGGAACACAGAAATTGGAAGACGAGGGAAAGCTAAAAAAAAAAATCAAAATTTATAAATTATGCAAAATAACGTGGAGTTAAAGTGTCTTAAAATTGTCTCGTGAAATTAAAGTGATAATTTATAAACGACGCACGTGCATGATATACTCGTTCAACTGACGGTGCCCTTTTGCTACATTGGAAAATTTCCGTTTTATCTATCTTTGAAAGAAAACGCCCCCATAAACATCCTTTCAACTTGCATCTGGCAGCTTCCGAATACCAGCCAAGCCAAACCAAGCTAACCGATAAAAAGGGACAAAAAAAAAATATTCATCTCAGTGTTTTCCAAACTATGTTCTTCTAGGAGAAGGGAGTCAATGTTCCGCAATAAAATCTGAAAATTCAAAATATAAATAAAATAATGTGAATGTATATAAAAACTACATTTATCATGAGAAAAGTTAAATATAAATTAATCCATAAAGAATATATAAGTATAAAAGTAATACTATTTAAAAATAATACAATGGATAAATTTTTACTTTCTTAAACGTAGTATTGTTTTCACGAAAATTTTCGATATAGAGATTTTGATGCTAAAATGTTTTAGGATCTCCTGAATACATTTTGAGTATTTTTGGAGTGATGTCCGTCAGTCTATCTGTGGTCGATTTATTGCTGCTGCCACGAATATTACTGAATTTTCACAAATTTTTGTATCCGGATTTGTTAATGAAAATTCTAGAACTAGATAGATTTTTTTAATTCGATCGAAAATTCGATTAAAAAATTAATTCGAAATTTTATATTTTCTTAACATGGCAGTATTGGACAAAATTTCACATAATCATGCATAAAAGAGTTTATTTATGGCTCAATGATCACGAAACTTTAAAGTTTCAATCATTTTGTAGTGAAAAATAGAAGCGATACAATTTTTGTGTTAGTGACGTTATTAGGGGTACATTATTAAACTTGGTATCAATCGAAATAAAGTTTTCAAGCTCTTTAAAATGAAGGGCAACATGCTATAATTATGATAATTTGAAACAAAGATACAGATTTTTTTTTTCTTGTAAAAAAATCACAAGCTGCTTAAAAATGGATTCTAGCATGAATAAAGTCGAGTTGAACTACATTTCAGTCAGTTAAGTTTAATAAAAGGCTTGGTTCCTATTCGTCCGAAACTGGCTAGCATATGTGAAAGTTGAGAAAATATTTGTAACAAAAGCAAACTTCGATTATTCGAACTTTGATAATTCGAAATTTTCGATAAGCCGAAGACAAAATGTTTTCTCTTCAAAGTATATTGCTAATGTATGCATATAAAATTTAAAATCATGTTTATTTGTTGCGTATACAAATCCACAGTTTCTGATAGATCCCCCCTCCTACCATCACCACCTTCAAAGTTGAAGTTATTCTCTACTTTACTGCGGGTAACCCCGTCCCATATTTCGAGTTTCTAGGACAAGGGGTTGTTGAGATACGGATGAAAAACACAAAATTAAACTTTCCACAGAAATAGCATTGTACAGATGACTTTTTTTTATGAAAATTTATTTGAAGAATTTTCCGGGATTTTATTTGTTTAGCAAAACAAAATGTGTTTTCCCCGCAGACGATTTTCATTTAATGTAATCGATATAAATAATAAAGAAATTGATATAAAATAAATTTATAAATGAACGATATATTTTTTATTCTATTATTATTATATCAGTTACGCTATGGGATATCAGATTGCCGTAATTATTAATATTTTTCAATTTTAAAGCTATCTATCTTATTTTGTGAAAAGGTTTTAAATTAATGTATTTCCGAATATATTTAACACTAGAACGACGGAAGCGGTCATTTTGACTGCATAACTACTTTGACCGCTGCCGTAGTTCTAGGAAGATCGTTGATTTATTGTTCTCTTATTATAAAACCTAGAATAATTTTTTTTCTGTGTTTTCAATAACTTTAAGAAAATAGGAAAAGTCATAAAATTTCAACGAGCTGGGATTAGCCGTTTTGGAGGAATCGTTTCTCAAAGTAGTTATGCGGTCAAAATGACCGCTTTCGTCGTTCTAGTGTTATATGATTGTTGCAAAGGCATGCAAAAGAGTGTGTGAATAACTCCAGCCATCACTTACTTCACAGCGTCTTCATTTTGCCGCACGTTGACCAAACTCCATATTTTTGTGAATTAGTTTACAAAGAGGACCATGATGTTTTATTCTTTAAATTTGCCTGAGTAAATAATTTTGTATAGGGAGAATAGATTATTATACTTTTTTTATATTTTATAGGGGAATAAAATTAAACATTTTGATGGATTTTCTTTTAGACCATATGGATGCTTTTAGACTTTGCACATATTTTAAAACACGAGCAACACCGGTTATACCTGCCAGTCTAATATATAAAAAGGAAAATAAGTATAGACGCGCCTAAGAGAAACATCTCTTGAACTGCGTGTTCGATAAAATTCTTTTCAATTATGACGACAAAACTTTGTGATAAGTTTTGTCGTTCTATAGTAAGTCTGATATATCGTCCAAGAGCGGAATCACCTGTTTCGGTCTGTCTGTAATGACCGCTCAATATATTTAGATGTTTTTCGCTCATCTGTTAAAGCTTGATTAGAAGATTTGTGGTTAAACATATTTCAGTTTTGGCACTGCGTTAATGCATTTAAGACTAAATTCGATAATACGCTTCTAAGATAAATGATATTTCAAGGGCTTCTTGGGGAATCAAAGAAACTTGAAATTTTATAGGCCCTGTCATTTTAAACATAACTGTGTTCGTATTGAAAGATGAACATAGGTTCTGATATTTAGGGGGGGGGGGGGGGGGGTACTTCGAAAAATTATAAACCCTGAAAACATTTTAACCATAATTACATCCCAGTTACAGATCTAATAGAGAGTCGTCCGCAAAGTTAGGAATTGCGCGCTCATTGCAGTTACCAACATCCGTGAACGGGTTTCTCGCAATAGCAGATAACTATGTTGAAGACCCAGACCACACGGCCAACCCGAAGGCTTCTGGCAGCAATTCGTGTGGCCGGAGCAGATAACTGTGTGACGCAATTTAACAAATCTTGGAAGGGACCATCGATGTCACTCGTACTATGCTGCCGGCTTCAAGTAACAAGATTGAGCTCGGGTTCCAATGGCTAATTTCACAGCCACAGAAGAGACCGGTCGGGGCCCAGCTACGTGATACGACTTCAGCGGTCATTAACCTTTTTCTTACGAGTAGGACAGCGTCAATCTCAAACGAAGAACCTCCCCAAAAGACAGGTATTTGACATACCCTATCCCAAACAGTTCGTCCCCTCCCCCCTTGCAGGCATTGGTGTCCATGGACGCCAATGCCTGCAAAGGGGGTCGAACTGTTTGGGATAGGGTACGTCATGGACGCCAATGCCTGCAAGGGGGGGGGGGAGGGAGGTCGAACTGTTTCGGATAGGGTTCGTCAAATACCTGTCTTTTGGGGAGGTTCTTCGATTGGGATTGACGCTGTCCCGCCCGTAAGCAAAAGGTTAGTGACCGCTGAAGTCGTATTGCCAAGGTCTGCAAAGGGGATTGGACTGTTTGAGATAGGGTATGTCAAACCTAATTTATAAATCGGTCATCTGCCCGGGAATGCTGTATGCAGCACCCGTATGGGGATATGCCTGTAAAACTACCATAGACTTATTAGAGACAAGACAAAACAAAACCCTAAGGATTATAAGGAAAGCCCCTAGATACTTAAGAAACTCGGTAATTAGGAAAGACTTCAAAATAAAAACTGTTAGAGCCCAAATCAAAAAGCTAGCGCTTAAATTCTACAAAAATCTGCCATCTGTCCCAAATGAACTATTATTTAATCTGCATGACTATGATCATCGCAAGGCTAAATCTCGTAAGAGACCCCGCTCGGTACTTAACTTTGATATTCAGTACTAGGAACGTCCCACCTTAATCAGTTGATATTAACAAAAACTCGCGATCTTTGGTTTTCTACAAAATGTTTAAAATCCTAAACTGCTAAAATGCTAGGTTACCCTCAGATCTGCATCAACCCCCCAAACTGCTTAAACTCTTAATGTGCAACAAACTGCCACACTAGGAGCTAGGACAAATAATAAAAACAGTAAATCAAAAACCTCGAACCTCCAACTATGGACCAATGAAATAATGTCACAGTATGAAGATAAGAACCACACCTAGAGATTGGAGATTAAAGGCGCTTCGCGCCTGGTGCTCTGTTCTGGACGAAACTCTATGAGGTATGTCAAATACCTGTCTTTTTGAGAGGTTCTTCGTTTGGGATTGATGCTGTCCCACCCGTAAGCAAAAGGTTAAAAAGTTTCGCAAAACTGCGGTACAAACAAGTTCTCTTGCTGCCATTGAAGTTATCCGCTACTCCGTGCTGAAGAGTGCTTCAACGCGCGAAACTGATCCACAAATTCTGATATTTGATACGACTTCAGCGGTCATCAATAAGTTTCCTTGCTGCCATTGAAGTTATCTGCTATTCCGTGCTGAAGAATGTTCCAACGCCCGAAACTGATCCACGAATTCTGATATTTGAAATGAAAGAGCAATTCCAGATACACCATTATTGAAAGTGGTATAATTTTAACAACTGATCGGGTTCCCTTGATAATGTTAACCCTCCTCACTTCTAAAAGAAAAAAATAATCCATCACTGTCCTTGTACATGCATATGCTAACGGAAGTGCGAGATCCAACTTGCAATCTGAATATCGCTAAAAAGCTTTCAATAGATCCCAGTGTTCGAATACGTCTACGGATTCATTGTCAATTATAAATTTGGCAGCGATGTTCAAATGCGAAATTCCTAGAAGATTGCAAACAGATGGCGACAAAGAACAGCTGCGTCAATTGCCAATAAGGAAGTGAACAAAAATGCGAAGTTTCAAAACGACAGTGCTATACAATCCCTTGACAATCAATATTCAGACAGAAGGAAAGGGAATTAAATATAAGCTCTCTAAAAAAGAGGAATAAATCACTTCATAGTAATATACTTTGATATCAGTTTAAATCGATTTTTAAACACGCGTTTGGGTTTCTCTTTTACTTCCCTACAATATACGAGTATACATACTCTCCTTTAAAAAATTTTCAAGAGCTTTCAAGTACCATGTTATTTATTTATTTTTATTTTTTTCAGGAACATCAATCAACCCCTCATGAAGTTGTAAGCGTTTCTGGGTGGAAAAATAAATACCAAACTAATTTATTTATCGAAGTCATCGACGTATTTCGGTCATTGAAAAAATTTTTGGAAAAGAAATGTTGCTTTGAAATTTTCGAGACCAGCGGAACCGCTAGAGAAATTTCCAGGATAAGCAGAACTTTTTGGAAAAAATACATTGTCGCGGAGCTGCATCTGCAGAACATTTACATCCCTCCTTTTTTCAAGGACTTAACCAAGAAAATTGTAATTTTCAAGTACTTTTAAGACCTTGAAAATGGTCATCTAAAATTCAAGTACTTTGCCGATTTCCAAGCACCCGTATGCACCCTGATACAGTGAACATAGATCGCGGAAAGATTGGAAGGGAGCATAAGACTAAAAGGGGGGTCAGTGCTGAATTTCGTTTTTCAATATGGACAACTAATGTATGGAAACTAATGTAACTTTTCCGCAAATGTGGGAGGTATGACCCCTCCCCCACCCCCACCCTGCTTGGCCTACACCACTGATAGTGAATGTATTGGGCGGAAGGAACAAATACTGGGCTTTCGCATATTAACGGATTTAAATCTTGAATATCTCTGGACAACCATCTAATCTAGTCTATGTAGAAAGAATTAGCATTTTCTCATGAAATTTGATGATTTATTTCAATCGATAAACACACGACCGTTGATTTTCGACGTGTTCAGTTCATAGAAAAATTTCGATTTTTACATCCTCAAACCATTGTATACGGACAGTATTTTTTTTTTCTTTCAAATTCGAGATTTTGACTAAAAAGCACGTTTCAAGCTCTCTTAAGACCGTTTCGGATATTTTCGGAAAATACGACCGTCTGCGATGTGGGCACGATAACTCAATAACCAATACCACTACCGCTACAAAATTTTTTGTAGATACATCATTTATATAAAAAAAACTACAACTCAATAGATTTTTTTGTGATTTGCGTAATTAGAAATTGAATAATTTGGAATTTAAGATTTTTATACTTTTCTTCATCAATACCATTGGGCTATTATTTGTTGCCAACTTGAAAAAAGGAGCTTTTGAAAATTTTCAATAACACTTTTAAAATAACTTGTGAAAGGAAGTTAAATGTCTTCTTTAAACTACAGCACTGAAGTAAATAAGGGTGTTAACAGATTTGAGGGATAAGGAAACAGCCTCTTTCTTCAGGACAAAAAGACAGATATCCACCCAGCAAAAGAAAGAAAGACTTCTGTTCCTTCAAAAGCCTTTCTTACTTTGGTGTGACTGCGTTCCTTTTGTCTTGAAGGAACCAGTCTTTGCTTCTGAAACTGGCTGGCTGACATTACCATTTTATTTAATGGTGCATTTTAACGAAGTTATTTAACTTCAAAACATTTTAGCAGCAGTTTGGGCAAATATTTAAAATTGTAAATGCAAGTTCGTTAAAAGATATATATATATATATATATATATATATATATATATATATAATAAAAATATTATATGAAGTTCCAATGATAGATTAGAGATAAGTTGTAACATATAATAAATATAGTTTAAGTTAATACAAAGAAATAATATATATATATTATATGTATTTCACTCTGATACTGCTTAGACAATTGGACTCAAACAATATAAGGAAGTCGAGTGGAGCTTCAGATATATGTTATCGTTTTTTACAAAAACCAAAGTTTGTAGGGAAAGTAAATTGTTGGACAAGAGAGACATTTTTTAGTCGAACGTATGCATCCAAAGTGCAAAGGAAAACGTTCATTAATTTTGCTTCGTATAACATATCTATAAAATAGCATTATTTTACTATAAAGACTCCGAATTAATGAAAATGACATGACATTCTAAACATTTGTTCAAAACTGATACTGAGATTTGTCTGTCTTCTAACCAGGTGTTCCAAAAGTGTATTGAGTAATTTTTCCTTCTACCGCGAAAAACAGTATAGAAGTAGACTTCGGCCTAGCGTCTACTGTGACTAAATGACTGTCAAAATTGTTTTCATTTGTGTCTTCTAGATATATTATATTAAATATATAAAAGAAAAAATTCCAAATACACGTTTCTCACATAAATATATCTGATCCACTAGATGGATTTTGTTCAGGATATGGCTCTAAGGAATTTTTCTTATACAAGTGTTATCCTACAGCGACGTGCAAAATAACGAGATTTAAAATCATGTTTTTGTCTGTCACGGGCACTTATAATTCAAGAACGGCTTACATGTTTTTTACCTATTTTATACCAACTTCATATGATAGATTTTTGCTCGAAAGCTTGGTAAAATTTTATTTCACAGAAATTTGGCGAGAAATGGCTAAATCAACGAAAATGACTCTAAATAGATGAAAATTCAATATCTTGAAAAATTAAGTCCAATAGAGGAATTAATATTCTTGATTCGAAATATAACGAGTTTCACTATTTTGTGGCGTTTTGTATGTGTTTATGCGTTTTGGTGTTCGTTTTTTCGTGTATGCGTTTTGTTAAGAGGTAAGGTTTTGAAAATTAATTTTATGATTTAAACGACCATTTTATTTAAAATAAAATTTAAGATTTAAATAAAATTTTAAAACCTAAAAAAGTTGGGAACATTGAAAAAAAAAAAATTAATATTAATAGCATTTTAGGGTATCACAAAAAATTAATAGCATTTTTTGTTTCCTAAAATACATTTATTCACTTAAAAATTTTATCAATTTGTATCTGTGAATAAAAGTAGGCGGTTGAGAACAATTTCCAATACATTAACTGTTGAATTTTATATGAAATGAGAATGCAAATACTCAATAAAGGTGACTTATTACATATAAAATTCAACTATTAACATATTGGACACAACCGCCCACTTTTACTCAGTAGACTCAAATTATTAAAATTTTTAAACGAAAAAAATTAATTTTCCACTTTTTATTATGTTATAAAAAGTGGATATATTAAAAGTAATTTTTATTTTATTTTTAACTGGCTTATTAAACTTAATAAGGAATAGGATTAGGGCCGAAAATATTTCCGCTTCTTTGATATACAAAAAAGAAAATTATTATGCTATAAAAAGTGGATATATTAAAAGTAATTTTTATTTTATTTTTAACTGGTTTATTAAACTTAATAAGGAATAGGTTTAGAGCCGAAAATATTTCCGCTTCTTTGATATATAAAAAAGAAAATTCGAAAATACACTTCCAAGTTAAATATTTCCGGTATTTGGCTATCTACGCTAATGACATATTTCCAAAAATGTTAATCAGGAAATGCGCTTATGCATCAAAATCTCGAGTTCGAAAACTTTCGGGAAAACAATACTTTTTCTATACATTATAATAATATAAGAAAGTAAGAATCTGT
The DNA here is from genome assembly GCA_951213105.1 of Amaurobius ferox. NCBI lineage: Eukaryota > Metazoa > Arthropoda > Arachnida > Araneae > Amaurobiidae > Amaurobius > Amaurobius ferox. The sequence goes on from OX578151.1 coordinate 31,125,427, forward strand.
TTTATAGACAAAGTTATAGTAACGGCTATTTAACATGTTTCTTACTTCTTTAGCTTCACCCAGTAACTGTACGATAACTATTTTTTACTTACTACTGTATAATGTACTGTTTTCGTCCAAATTTTTCCAATTCGAGATTTTGATGGAAAAACTCGTTTAGAGATCCCATCCTTGAACACGTTTTAAAAGATGTCACTCTTATGTGTGTGGAATTATTTCGTAAACTCTCAAGGAACCCTTACCTGACAACTCGACAGGGGTAAATTATAAAATTGACGTGCAAAGTAGAAGGTTAATAAATAATAATTAAATCAAACTTTTGAATAAACATTACCGATTAACCACGGTATATTTATCGCATCAATCGATTTGTTGCATCAAAAATATTCCTAGATATAAGAACCACATTCAGGCGTAACGTACGGAAAATTGCTATTACAAAATGGGCAGCCTAATCGACAGTGCAACAAATCTACTTTATCGTCCCTTTTAAAATTAGAAAAAAAGTGACCAACAGTTGAAATAGTGGCACCATCAGACTCGCCGATAGTTTCCTATTTCTTGACGAGCAAAAATGCTAAGCAGACGAAAAATTGTATTTAACTGAAATCAGCAGCTGGACTGGAGACCCCCCTCCCCCCTCTATAAGTCGAAGCACAATTAGCTTAGACTATATTCTACGAGCGGATGCAGTGTCCGGATTAGTGCGTGTTTGTAAAAAGGAAAAAAAGAATTCGGGCAAATTCACTATTGGTAGAAGTAATCCTGGTACCTGACCCGTTTATAGCTTAATCCGTATAAACGCTATGAACGAGAAAAGCATTGTGAATCAGCGATAGATTCTGCAAGACCAGAAAGCATCTTGCTGAACCCTTTGGTATTATATATATATATATAAAATTATATATATATATTTACATATATATATGTGATATAAAAATCACACTCGAAATAGATATAGTTACATCGGACAGTAGAGCTTCGGCATCCAGCTCTCAAGAAATCTTAATCCCGTCTGTGTTGGTTCACGCACAAGTACTCGTACAAATTACATTTACATCAGAGGGGGAGGGATATGAGGCATGGGGCTGCTGTCTTCGCGTTTTAGGCTTTAACAATGTGATTGGGAATGCAGTTTCAGATGAGAACGTTAAGATTAGTGACCATATATGGTATGGTAGAGGAAAAGATTAAGCGTTGGCAGACTTTGTTAATATTAGTGACGTGGGATAGAATTTAATGTAGTTGCAATATGTGCTGGACATGAGATAGGAATTTGATTATTCCAAATTCCTATCTCATGTCTAGCATATATTGCAACTACATTAAATTCTATCCCACGCCACTAATATTAACAAGTCTGCAGACACTTTCTCGTTTCCTCGATCATACCATATATGGTCATTAAACTTAACCGTATGTAAACGTTCTCATTGAAATTGCATTCCCAATCACATTTTTAAAGTCTAAACCGCTAAGATAGCATTCACATGCCTCATATACTACCTCCCCCTCTGATGAAAATGTATTATGCACTTATGAAGAACTACGCAGACGGCACACAGATTTGGTAGCTGGTCGACGATCAGGAGTCGTCAAGAATATGTAATTATATTTATTTCTAGTGGCATCGAATAAAACAGATTTTTATAACTTAAATTGTATTTTCCTTGGACTATTCAAGTCAAATATTACATTTTCTATATAAAATAGATTTTTATAACTTAAATTGTATCTTCCTTGGACTATTCAAGTCAAATATTACATTTTCTATATAAAATAGATTTTTATAACTTAAATTGTATCTTCCTTGGACTATTCAAGTCAAATATTACATTTTCTAAGTTGACAGGATTCAAACCTGTGCGGGAAACCCCAATGGATTTTGAATCCTGTCGACTTAGAAAATGTAATATTTGACTTGAATAGTCCAAGGAAGATACAATTTAAGTTATAAAAATCTATTTTATTCGATGCCACTAGGAATAAATATATTACATGTTCTTGACGACACCTGATCGTCGATCAGCTAGCTCTCACCAAATCTGTGTACCGTCTGCGTAGTCCTTCACAAGTGCAAAATACGTTTTCATCAGAGGGGGAGGGAGAATATGAGGCATATGGTTGCTATCTTAGCGGGTTAGACTTTAAAAATGTAATTGGGAATGCAATTTCAATGAGAACGTTTACATAGGGTTAAGTTTAGTGACCATATATGGTATGATCGAGGAAACGAGGAAGTGTCTGCAGACTTGTTAATATTAGTGCCGTGGGATAGAATTTAATGTAGTTGCAATATGTGCTGGACATGAGATAAGAATTTGAAATAAAATAAGATAACTATGAAAGAAAAGGGCGCGTTAATGGGAAAGGCTTAAAATTTATGAATCATTATATATATATATATATATATATATATATATATATATATATATATATATATATATATATATATATAATTCAGATAACAATGAATTTAAGGATCTGCGGAAAGTACCTAATTATAAGAACTTGATAATAAAACCACGAATATGCGTCAATTATCCCAAAATAAGAAGCATGAATAAAATAGCTAAATTACTCCGTAAACAAAAATAGTTGAGGAGCCCACCTGCACCCCTCCCGGTTCCTTCGAGAAGACCCAATTTTATTTTAACCTGAAGGCTACTAAAAGTTTTGAATTATGTTCCTGGTGAAAAACTGGATACACCACCAAAATGGAGGCCATTTTAAAATTAAGATATATCATTTTGTCAAGCGAGTAGTCATGTTAAAGTAATTTAACCTCTAAAAAAGCGAATGATACTATTATTCTCAAGCTTTTAAAAACAACAGTTTTCAAGAACATCGCAGATTTTAGGATTTTTGAATGAATAAATAGAGATAAGAAATCGTTGAATAAATAGTAACTCAACTATTTGTTTCCAATTTACGAAAATTAACCGAACAGATTTCCAAAATTCTATAAATAACAGTTTTAAAGATATTGTGCGATAAAAAATCATCCTAATATAATCGAAAATTGAGATCCCCTAAACAAGTCTTCTTATCTTATCCTTGGGAAGAAGTTTTATATATATATATATATATATATAATCTAAACTTACAGCAGTGTTTTTCAAACCTTTTTGATAGCGGAACCCTTTTGAAATTTAATTTGATACCGGAAGAATCGCAAAATACGAAAAAGTCCCTTGCGGTCAGATTTTACTAATTTACCCTGGCATTCAGATTTTACTCCCTTTTTTTTTTAATTTTTAAGAAAATTTACACGAAACAATCACGTCGCATAACTCTTGGAATACTATTAGGGAACCCTAAAAGTTCCGCGGAACATACTTTGAAAAACGCTGCCTTAGAACATTGGGGTTCAACCCGCGGCTTGTCAATGAATTTTTATAAAAATTCCTTCTATTTCGTTTACAAAAAGACTTTATTTTATGACAAGCTCATATTTTGATTTTAAATGAGTATTTTTCTGCTTGTGTTAAAAGTAGTTTTATATACTAGGGTATATGAATTTCCAGTGTAAAGTTTCTAAAATACTACTGGCACAAATGTAAAATGAGAATTCCAAAAATTCTAGTGTTTATCCTATTACATCTCCATTATATTACATTTTTCCGACAAGTTTAACCAAAATTAATGCTTATTAAGAAGTAGCAGGCCATGTATAGCTGAAGCCATAGAACTTCCAACTAGCCAGGAAATTTGTCGGTAGATTTCTACCCAGAAACGGACAAAACGTAAAAAACTACAATCAAAGCCATCATATAATCATCACATCACGATTATTGCCGTATTTCAAAATGGCGTAGGCGATGGAGCAGCCAGAAACGGAAGTATACTATATTTACTATACGGCGAAACTCAGCAAAAGAAAATTATAGAATACTAGGAAAGTGGTAGGAGGGCGGGAAGGATTTGAAGTTCCACCATTGGGGTCTGCTGAGTTTCATAATTTTAAATTTTACTAATATTTTTTAGATTTTCACAAAACATGTTCCGAAATTCTTTACATTTTATTACAGCACATTTTAAGATGCAATGGTATGATTTTGTATTTATCTGAAGTCCGTGAACTTCTAACTGACTAAAATTTGACTCTTGGTTTAAAAAAGGTTAAAAAACTACTGCTTTTGAGAATAGTGTGTTGACCATTTTTAGAACGTCCCTAGATGGGAAAACTGACTATCCCACGAAATGGCGGCACTTTGACTGATCTGAAATGTAAAATTATTAAGGAATTATATTTCAAGAACGTTTCGAAGCCTATTAGTTCCAGCATCCTAAAGGTCGTCTAATTCATTTTCTTGTATCTTCATATAAACTCCCTTGACATGACTAAAAATTTAAATGTTTTCAATTTCTAGGTGGGTCAGTCGAAACTGCCGTCATTTTCATAAGTAGCTAGTTTTTGTTTTTTTCTCTGGAAACATTAAAAATTTTTCAGCACTCCAAAAGGGATAAAAAAAAGTTTTCTCAAGGATGAAAGATGGATACCCGTGGAAGCTCTCGTTTTCGAACTTTTCAAAGATATTTATATTTCGACAATATTCGGAACATTTTTAAAGATACCATATCCCGTAGTATAAATTGCAAAAATTCTTTGCAACTGTTAGTTGCAGTCTTTTAAGGCCGTCTAAATAATTTTCTTAGGACGAAAGAAAATACATAATATTCTCTGTATATAACTGAAAATTTTATTTTTTGAATTTTTAGGTGGACTATTCAAAATTACTGGCAGTTTCGTAGTATAGCGGGATTTTTTTTTTTTCTGGGAACATCATAAAAACTTGTCCGCACACTATAAGGTATGTAAAAAAATGTGTTTCCAAGGTTAAGGAAGAAGACACATGTGGAGAACCATTCGATTTCGATTTATATTAAATCGAGTAAATGACTGCGATATCAGGTACAATGCCTTTACATAAAATAGCCCCCCCCCCCAAAAAAAAAAAAAAGAAAGCTCTAAGTTATTTAAAACATCCTGAAAGAATATTTAGTTGATTTGTCATGCAAAACTAAAATGAAATAATTAACATATTTTGTGTTCTTTTGAATGATGCCTCATCTTTAATATTTATCGAAAATTCCTAAAAACATGCAAATTTCTTGAAAACGTCTGATTTTAGAAGCTTGAGAATGGTTTCAACCGCCTTTTTAAATCAAAACACGTATAACATGGCTACTTGCTTGACAAAACAAACATTTTTGTATTTTAATTTTAAATTGAAAAATGACCACCATTTTGGTAGCACGGCCAGATTTTTCATTTAGAACATGCTTCAAATATTTTAGTACCTCATTTAGGCCAAGAAATTTGGTCTTGATGGATTGGGGGGGGGGGGGGGTACACGTGGAGTCTTTCGAACTCTCGGACTAAATGTCACCATGCGCAACATTGGAATTAAGAAGTCTGTGAAAAATAACAAATATTAAAGCTAGAAAATAAAATCATTTAGCTGTGAAAGATCCACAAATAGAAGATGTGCAACAATTATCCAAATAATAATAATAAAATAAATAAATAAATCGTAGCTATTGCGAAAGCGTAGGAGAAATTCGGCGCCCCTCTCCCTTTCAAGTCAAGTTTCAAGACGAAATTTATACTGCAAAAGTGAGCTAGAAAAGACTTGTCGACCTCAAATCCCACTTTCGCCGAAATACCCCCCCCCCCCCCTCCCCCAACCACCAGAAAAAATATATGCATGGTACCTATAGCATATCCAATTTATTAAATGGACAGCCAGACCGCTAATCAGTGACGCAGTTAAACATATATATATATATATATATATATATATATATATATATATATATATATATATAAGAAAAAAAAAAGGTTTGAAGATCGAATGAAAGAAAAGTGAGAAGCTGAAACACGAAAATTCAACTATCTTAACAGGCTTACGAAATAAAAGTATAAATCTACAAATCTTCAAGCAAATGGAAAAAAATAAAAAAACAAATAAATAAAATAAATATCGAATCAACAAGTCAATGAAAAGTATCTAAATACAAAGGTATGGAATCGAAAAAAGAATAACAAACGAAATCAAGCACAAACGCTATACACGTGGACAAGGCTCTAAGCCTAAATCATGAATTGTTCTCTTCTACAAAAATCGTAATCATGTCCAAGTTTTTTGTAGAAGCAAACACTAAATATGTATGTTTCTGAAGAAATAGATTATATATATATATATAATATATATATATATATATATATATACTGTTATTCTAGGTGCGAGTTTCGCTAATATAATTTAATTTTGCTATATAAACAATTCGATATGCCTGACACAACTTTCCCTACAAATGAACAAATTTCGCCGTCCGTTCAGGCGAGTAAAAATAATAATTAGCTTTCTTTTGACTCTATCTCGCTGAAAATTTGTAGTTGTTATCGATTAAATTAAACATACCAAATTTCGTGGAAATTGCCATAGTTCTCGAAGAACATTTTGTTCTTCCGAAATAATGTAAATACATTTATTAAAATGATTTTGAAATATCATATTACTCTATTTCTTCAAATTTTAGAAACTGCCTATTCACTAAGATCACCTGATGTGGTCAAATTAAATTTTCAAAAGAACATTTTTTTTTTATTACTCTCCCCGAATTTGTCTACGCCAAGCTAAATCGACGAAACAACTGACATTTTTTAGCAATAATTGCCGATTTTTCTCCAATCAAGATTTCATCCGACTTCTATGTAGTATGTTGCACGGTTTTTAAAGCACCTGAGTGTGAAATATCACGAAATGTGCTCTCGAATAATTAAGATCCAGGATTTTAAAAATGTCTATTAGTGGTTTTTTGTTTTTTAAATCGCATAAAATATTTTTTCCCGTTTACTTTCCTTGCAATGCATGGTTCCAATATGCAATTTCCTTGCATATTGGAACCATGCCGAAAATTGCAACTCGAGTTTTCGTAGCATCTACACGTTTTGAGAGGACACACACAAAAAAACGAATTTTAGCGTGATGGCAAAGAAAGTATATATCCACTCTAACTCAAAAACAAATGGACCAAATTTCATAGGTAAGTAAGTCACTTGTGAGTCACCCTGGTGCTGATTAGATGTTGATACGATTCAGGAAAAGGAACCTACCCTTTTTTTGCGAAATGGCCCGCAAAAATCGTATGTACCCACTCTAGCTGACAAACTAATTGACCAAATTACACAAATTTTAGTAGATAAGTTGCTTGTGGGAAACTGTGGTACTGGTTAGATTTTGGTGCGATTCGGAAAAAAAATAATTTTCCCACCCCCCTTTTTTTTTTGCGAAATGGCCCGCAAATCTAAAATATCTGATCGTAAATAAAAGATTACATATACTAAAATGTATTAATTAAATACTTGTTTCATGCGTAATTTTTGATGAAAAAAAAAAGACCAACCCCACCATTCTAAGATGGACCATTCTCGAGGCATTTAAAATTTTAATTTTGAGGAATTGAAGACGTTTTTGTACTTAAAAAAATATTTTAAAAATTTCTTAAAGCTTAATAGTTAAGTCTCTAATCCTGTATCTTGATGCTGATTAGATTTTGACATGATTCAGAAAAATATAACAGACTCTGCGAAATGGCCCGCAAAGAAAGTGAAAATCTGAAATAAATGACTAAAATTGTTGAAATATATTAATTAAGCAATTTCTTTTCAGGTAAATTTTGACAAGGCAAATAAGACTGACCCCATGACTGTTGGATGAACCGTTCTCGGGATATTTTAGTTTTTTGGAATTTTGAGGGGCTAAAGAATTTAAAGCGAATTAAGTTGCCGAATGAAACGAAGATGCATTAAAAAAGCAGATTGTATATAATATCATTAAAGTATCCGCCAAAATGAATTTGAATCTGCAGGGAAAATCATGTGCTGCCCACATCAGATTTTCAGTATGGATGCAAATGTAAAAACTACTGTTGAGCTAGATCCATCCGAAAGAATCCCGATTTTCAATGTATATAGATTACTGTCTGATGGAAACAAAATACACATTTGGAACCTTAAAATTATGCAGATCGCACGGTTGTAATAAAATAAAAAAAAATGTTACAAATATTTTTGTCAAATCACAATAAACTCAAGAGTAAATACTATGTATGATAACATAGTATAAATTCTATGTAAGATAATTATGGATCCATCCAATCGCGAAAATTACTCTCCGCGATGTTTTTAAAAAAAAATGAATTTCTATTAAAAAAATTATTAAAAGTTATTATAAATTATTAAAGTTATTTTCTAAACACTACTTTATCCCAGTTTGCAGGAACAGCCATATGCTAACGGAGGATGCATCCATCCCTTTACAACATTTTTTTAAGGAAAACTTACACGTGCTAGAACCGTTTTCAAAAAACTAGCTGTTGATAAAAAAAATATATATTATGTCCTTAATAATGCATCCTTTCACCCATTTCTATAAAGATTTCCCCAAGCAAGGGCCAGATGGCTATGCTGTAAAAGCAGGATGCTTTTCTAAGGGTTGCCCCCGTTCCCCTCGTATACCCGGGATACAAAGGCCATAACGCTAACAATTCCGTACATACGTTTGGGGAACTGCGCTATACTTAACTTGCAAGCTAGAAAACATTAAAACCTAACACGCCCAGCTAGTCAATCCCGTCTTAGAAGATCGAACTCACGTTCTGTGGTGTTACTAAACTCATCATGTATCAATAGTCTGCGTATCCTGAGATAATTTAATATTGGATACTAACTTATACGATGTGGGACTCATTCGCCACGACGAATTAGTTTGATTTTTTTATTCTATGGTCATTTTTGACTGAAGGATAGCTCAAAATTAATTCTGAAAACTAGGGACATCTAGGTACAAATAGAACAAGAAAGATCATCTGGTTCAACAATGAGATAAGGGCTGTCAGATGTCCTACTTTTAATAGGATAGTTTTACACTTGCAAATATCCTACTTTCTACATTAGTGTGTGCTTAGACGTTCTACATTTACATATTGAAATTATAAATAAATGTTCCGTAGAACTAATTAAAGCAGAATTATTATTAATATTGTTCAACATTTTTTTTAAATATAAAAACTAATGTACCTTTGGTAAAATGTGCAAAAAGCAATCCCTAATATAAGTTTTGACACTGTTATTTAATGTAAAAATTGATGATTAGTATGTTATGTTTTCAGAATCAGCATTTAGTTTTCATAATATAAATGTTAATAAAATAGTTTTTCGTTAAAACAATATGTATCAACATTATTGTAAAATGTGCATATTGCTAATTTTAAAACATCCCTAAAAGAACGATGCCCCCCCCCCCACACACACACACACACACACAGCGCTGTTACAGTGCCTATGAAAGTAGTCTATTCTAAGCACTGTCATACTTTGAGCTTTTCCAAATCTGGCAACCTCAAATGAGAACGAAAACAACGCCATCTTATTCCGGACAAAAATTAAAAGAAAAATAATATTTCTAACTTTCATCTCTCTTCCCACAACACACTGTTACTATAAGAATATTAATGAACGAGCTTAATTTCTAAATTACTTCATCTGTAGCTTAAAAGCGAAACTTGGGAACAGCGGCAAAATTCTGTACCAAAATTCAGTGCAGAGGTACTTCAGGTCCCCGGACAACACAGCTCGGCGAGGTTGCTTTTTTTAATCGCGGACTTTTCAACTTTAGAATTTTTAAAGCTGAAATTTAACCAAAAATTCTGCATTTTTAATCATTTATTGAACAGACGATATTCTGCTTGAATGTGAACACTTTCTTTCGCTGAGTGTGGGTTTTGCGAACGATGCCTCGGACATTCGGTCTAGTCTTTGAGTGCTATTAAATTGCCAATTTTCTAATTTCGCAGGTTTTAAAAATAATTTTCAATCTTTGAAATATAAAATTATTTCAATATTATAAGTGTGTCTTGAAAATTTGACTAAAATCGGACATAAACTTCTTAATATAGCTTATAAAAATGTATTTTTACTTCTGCTTGAAAATCTATTTATAGAGACAGACGAGAGATGAATCACGAAGGATGTCTGCAGCTGCAAGCCGAATTTTAGTCTACTGAGTAACACCTGTCGCGACATAACTAGGATTTAAAAACTAAAATTTCAATTTAGCAAAATTTAAATGATTTCGCTCTTCTTTTTTTTTTTAATTCGGTATTACATTAACATTTCCAGTATTGTGCTAAAAAATGGTATAACTCGGCTGAAACTCGCTGAGATAGCATTCCATTAACTTTTTTTAAATTTTACAGTTTTCTTCGTTTGCGATTTGATATCTCACACGTTGATCCTATTAACATGCAATTCTCACTGGCATCTGAGCACTTATTAACACAGACCATATTGGAGCCGAAAAGCAAAAGTTGAGGGGAGGGAGGGCAAGGGTTCTCTTTTTTGTTATGATTTCAAGTATTTTCTGCACGTTTATTTGGGGCATATCACGCCATCGTTGTACAATGTGCATGGTTACAATTAAAAAATAAGGAGCGTAGGAATGATTTTAGTTCAAAACAGGTTATTTGGAAATTGAGTGGTGCTATCTGTGTTATTTACGTAGCGAGGGCTTCTTTAGGCCCAGGACAACGTTTTTTTTAATATTAGTATATTCATTCCAATATACTAATATTAAAAAAAAATCGATAACTAGTTTTTACCCAATAGAATGTTATGTATGCTATTTTGGGCTACCAATTTGTACTTGCATGTTATATTTTAAGATTGTTGGATGAGATTTAAAAAAAGGGGGAAATTGTACAGGCGGCTCTCATTAGTAAGATTTTTTTTTAACTATGCGGAAGCCTAAAAATTTAAATTTGCTAAACAAATGCTCTCTTAATTTTCTAATAATTCATATTTCAAAAACTGATATTTGAATAAAATTCTGAGTAAACGTTTGTCAACAGTTTTGCATTGGATTAGTTTATAATTTTCAGTCTACTTTTTTTTAGAAAGGGGCCAGATTTAGTTATGCTGCTCGAGTGGAATTTGCATAGAAAAGATAAAGATATGATCAAAGGGAGTGCCTCTTAAGATAATATGTACATTATTTCTTTAAAATATCTGCAAAACCGTAAAAACACGCGCAACCACACAATACCGTTTGACAAGAGGCTTGAACTCGGTAACTGCGGCTTGACCCCTTCATGCGAAGAGACCTTTGATGACGATTTTTCTAATAAAAACAGCGCCAAATTAAACACTCAAAACATATCTGAGGTCTAAGCTGCCACTCAGAGAATCTGATTGCAAGACAACTCTACGTCCACATGTAGGGGCACTTACGATCAAGTGCATGAGGTTAAGAAGTATTCATTTAATTCTTGTTGGGCATAAAAGTTTCAGACTGAAAATTTTATTTCTGCTTTAGGATTAAAATACATATGTAAGGTTTTAAAGTTAATATTTAAAATCACAAGTCGTGGAGACTATTAAAAATATTGAAAATCCCTTTTACAAAAAAAATTTCAAATAATTATACCTATTTTCATTTTCCTTTGTTATTTTGAATATCCCATTAGTCCTTCCAATCAAACCAAAAAAATTTATACTAACAAATTATTTAGAACAAATATTTTATACAAGCGATATTTTCAAAGCTGAATATCACTTAGGGCTCTGTTACGGATGCGCTGGCCTTTCGAGAACTATAAACATTTTTACAAAAAATATATATATTCCCCCCTAAAATTATTAATATTCCATCAGTTCCAAAAATCAAACTAGTACTTAATCGCATCATATTTTACAACCAATCTATCACATAAGGCGATATTTACACAGTTGGACATCGCTTAGGGCTCACTTGCGGATGTACGGACTTTGCATGAAAATGGGGCAAGCAGGGTCTAAATTTCTACTGTGGGGATTAAAGAGCGGGATAATTCTTTAATGCATAGTAATAAAAAAAAAACTATTTGTATGTAAAATAAAACTTTTATGTTTGCAATCATATTCATATTAATTTTAAAATCTCGAATTTATAATAGAGTGAGTATTTATAATGACCTTTGAAGCATGAGTCATCGAATTTTGATCTGGTGTTCTCCGAAAGTTGGGAGAATTTTTTAAACTGAACCAAATAAACTTATTTGAAAATGAGTGCCAGGGAATACATAAAATTTTGTTAATGAAAAATTAATTATTTGGTTTTGAATTAGTTCCGATTAATTTTAAATTTTATGCACATTATGGGGGGGGGGGGGGGGGGGGGTACTTAATTTCAGTAAATAAGATAAAATAACCGATTTTTATCGTAATTTGAGAGTTTAAATAATTTTTAAAATTCAAGATTTAAAATTTAAATTAAAAACCAATAATAATAACATTAATTTTCCAAAAAAAATAATACTTTAGTAATACCTTCGAGAAACGTATCAAAATTAAAAACTTCAGCGGAAGAAAAACATCAATATTGTCTGTTGGAAAATTTAAAAACTAGTTATGCAAGAGATAATGAAAATTTCTTTTAATTCCTGAAATAATGAAGAAATTATGCAATTGCGTCATTAAAACATTGATAGGGCTTTTAGGAGCCAACACAAGACATTAATGTAGTGTATAAACAACTTTCTACATTGCATTAATATATAATCAGAAGATGTTAAATTTATAAGAGCAACTGAATCCCACAAAACGAAAAATAAAAAATAAACAAACATAGGTTACGGCTCAAGGCCGAAAGATTGCGCAATAAATGAAAAATATTGAAAAATGAATACAAATATTGCATAAATAAAAATAAATAAATTTTTGAACACATAGCAAAGAGATTTAAGTTGTCAACAAAAAATATATGTACTAAAATTTCTTAAGGAAGTTTTGACGAGTTCATTTACTAACTTCGATCCACGGGGTTCACATGGATAACAGCAGGGTTGAATATAACTAAAAATATACGTTATATGTTTAACTGTTAGACTAAATACATTATTTTACAACTAATTCTCAAATTTATAAATGAAAGATTGTGAATATATTTAATAATTACATTACAAAAAATAAACTATGGGTTGAAATAAAATTAACTAAGATACTGTACTACATAATTCTTAATTTGCAAATCTAAGTGTACTTACTTAGGCGACTTTCGAGCACAAGATTCAACGTCGCCATAAAATGATATCTCCTTCACCAGAATATCAAAATGGCTGACGGAAAGAACTTAAAAGTCGGCCATGTTTATAATTTTAGGATAATTATTCTTACAGAGATGATAACTCCTCTTAATTTCTAGCTAAGGATAAATGAACTCTTGGATAATATATAGCAAAACCTCTTTTATGTACTCTTTACATGCATTTTAACTCATATTTACTATCTAATAACTTAAGATTATAATATTGAAATTTCGCTAACTTCTTTGAATAGCAATATCCTACTTCTGGATAGCTGTTTATTTCTAATTATTTCTGGTCCCTCCCAATTATAAAAAAATTACCAAAGTGATATTTTGAATAAAACCTTGTTTGGATTTTGTTTGATACTCGACCTTTTTGTATCTCCGTCAATCTTTGTGTCTTTGTTTGGATCCCCTACCAAGGGTGGGGAAACCTCACTCTGTAACGCCATTCCCCTGGTTCTAATGTAGTGGATTTAGAAAACTAGCAGTTATGGCTGAATATAAAATTTTAAACCATGCCACATAGATCCAATTTCTTCTTACACAATTTCACAAGCTATATACTTAACGTCTTTCTTCAGCAATGGCGGTCCATCGAATACGCTAATGACGTCATATATTCTGATCTGGCGCATCTCAAATCTTAATCTTTTGATTCTGATTGGTCAGAAAATTTTGAAAAACAAATTAGTTAGTTGTAAGCGCAATATAAGTTCAATTATAAAATTTATTATTTCTTTAAATTATTTATTATGTAATAAAAAATTACTATTTCTCTCTGACTTTAACAAATATTATATCCAATATTTTTATATGCGTGCCTACAATTAAAAATGGCTGCCACATCACCAATTATTTTCGATGCATTTAATAAATACTCTTTGAAATTATATTTTTCACTCTTAATATATTTTGCCGTAATACTTATTAAAATTCATATATGTGTGTTAAACCGATGTTTGGCATATAAAATTCACATTATTTCGATAAATGTATTTAAATCAATGCAATTTATTTTAAAAAATGAAAAATATCTATATTTAATATGCTAAATTAGTTTAGTTTACTCTAGTGAATAGTTGCTTATATTTACTGTTGCATGATTACGCTATTTTCACTTATTTAATATTAAAAATGTGCATTTTCAGTTAATTATCCTACAAGAATGTAACCTATCATTTTATATATTTATCATATGGTTTAGCAGTATTTTAGCTGTGCTTTTAGTTAATTGTATATATGAAATTTTTTTGTTTCGTATGTGTATTATATTGCACTATTTAATAGAATATCTATTGCAGATATTACTTGAAGCATTCTTCCATGGCTCTTACTTAATTTCCTGCCTTTCATCATCTTATATTTCTATAGTAAAATTTTTATTTAATGAATATTGTGTTTGAAAGTCTCAGTATAGTATCTTACGAAGAACATGCCCATATTATGTATAATATTGTAGTATAGCCATACTACCAATTTTTTGGTAGTATGGCCATATATAGGCAAGTTATTAAGTACATAATCTCCTGCCACCCCTTCCTTGAATAAGATTGCCATTTAAAGAGTATTAAGCTTGTAAATATCAATATCTTACTGTATTCATCTTCATTTTATTCTGCTTGATTCATAATGCTTCAGTCAACTTTTTAACTTCAAAATTAATTTTTTTGTCTGGTAATTTAATATTATTAAGTTAGTTTGCTTCAATATTTTCAGATTGCATTAAAGTGGTGGTTCCATGTAAAAATCATTATAATTTAACACTAAATCTTGCTTTAATTATGTTCATTTAAAATTATGTAATTTAAGTTTTGAACATACATGAGCTATTAATTCAAAATGCAATGCTCTTATTTGCTCGCACAAATTCTGATACCCATTATTGCCATCTTATTCTATTAATATAAGCAAGATTGTCAATTATGTGTAAGGGTGGAAACAACCATGAGTACCCATAGAACCTTTTCCAGGGGGGATATACAAATGACCACTTTCCTTCTACACAAAAGTAAATTCTAGCACCCCTGTAAAACATTTATAATAAAAAAAAAAAGATGCATTGAGCATGCAAGATGGGGCTTCCAGCATTTGCCTACTTTGTCTATGGTCAAAACATGGCCCTTAGCAGAGCAGGACTTTGTAAGCATTTGTTATAGTTCAATAAAAAAATCCACCACTTAAATAATGAGTAGTCGACTGATTTTTGAACCCCAATTATTTATTAATTTTTAGTCATATTAAAGTTACTCATGCAGTTATGGTTTTAAACATTATGTAAAGAGAGCCAAAATAAGCTAAATAAATGACTTCATTGTGTATTGGTTCTCGTATGCATAAATTGACAGCATAGAGGATGTCAAATCAACAGCCCTCCATTATACAGATATGAATGAATTGTCATCCATTAGAAAACTTCAAATATATTCACTAATAGTTCTGCAACCTATTTCCATTACAAGAAACAAGCCGTGCCGCAAAATTTCCATCTCATAGCAACATATAAGAATTAATTCACTGAGTAGATGATGTAACTGGAGATCTCTTTAGATTAATCATTTTTTCTTTTAGAAAGTTTCATACTTGGCTAGGCTCTAAAACAGTGGTTCTCAATTTTTTTTAAGTCTGGGAACACTAAACTCCGACATTTTTTTGCGCAGAACACTTACAGTATAAGCTTCTAAGCAGGAGTGGCCAACTTTTTTTTAAATCAAGGGGGCAATGAAAAAAAAGGACATTGCTCGCAAAAATAACTCCAATATTGAAGCAGGAAAAAAATTAAATCATGTCATGGGCGTGGAGTTGGCCACCCCTGCTTCAAAGTGATTACTGCATAGGCACCAATGCGCGAATAGGCACAGTTCTTTTATCGGTGGTACTGGGTTCGGGTGAGATCATACATTTTCGTAAAATATTCTTATTATACAAAAACCACTCGGTCTAGTATATGACATCATTTTTCAAATTATTTTACATTGTATTGATTTTTCTTTTGCAACAATTTTTAATTATGTATTTGATTTTTTCTCGGAACACTTAAAGTGACTTCACGGAGCACCAGTGTTCTGTGGACCACGGTTTGAGAACCACGGCTCTAGAAGTTTGGATAAATAGGAAATAAGGCAGGTTAAATGAGTTTTGTATAAAATACTTCTAAAATACACAAGATATATGAAACGTTTTCAAATTTTTGACTGCAGGTAAATTGGGATCACCAAATCAGTGCTGTTATTTTGAAACTTTTATGGATTCTGATTATCAATTATATAGTATTGAACAGAAGTAAAGAAAAATAGCCTTAATCAGAGTAGCAGTCGGCCCAGCCCGTCAATTGTATCAACTTTATTATGTGGCCTGTCTGTTGCATTCAATCATTTGAAAATAAAAGTAAAAAAAAAAAATAATAATAATAATTATGCAATTTTGTGTCATGTGTAGCATAGCTAAATTATTATTATAATTATTGAAATTTAAATTTTTTTCATATGTAATAAGTGAAAATTTTTCAATAATAGTGGTCAAGAACAAATTTGTTTTTTAAACCAGTTGGCATTCTTTTATTAAGACTGATGACTAAAAATATATTTAAATTTCTGTAAAACCAAATATATATTCTCTTTTCATTGAATGATATTTTGTCACTTATTTTGGTTTCAATTAGTTTATTTTGCGAAATTCTGGTATATCTTGAAAAGTATATTATCTATGACACTTTTAAAGTGAGGTATTCCTTCGGTAATAATCGGTGAAAACAGTGTTTTTAATACACCCTCAGACTTCTAGTGCCCTTAGTAATGTATAAGTTGGTTGTTGTAGTACAAAAATGTTGAATAAAAAAATATAAAATGTGATATTGAACTAAATTAAATATATCTTGCAGTAAGAAATTAAATTTTTCTTTCACAGTAATTTTGTGTAGCCTGAGAGGCACCCCTTTCTCGCTCGACTTTGAGGAGCAGTTGCTCAGCTCTGCCCTGTTCTATGTTGTGCTTTGAACACTGCTGTAATGAAGCTAGTTACACTTGAGAGACTGTGGTAAGTGCCAATTGGAATATCTATGCAGTACTTTACCTACCTATTGCATATTTTATGCATGCAGTTATATAGATGTTGATCTGAAAGCATGATTAAGTCAGGCTTGTGGAAAGTGATCACTTTATTAGAAGTGAACGCGAGAGGGAACCATTTTGGGAATCCTCTCCCACTGTAGTTGTTTCCAAGTTTTACTCTCATTTAATAATAATTATGTGGTAAAAATTAATAATTGCCTAATTATTTGCCTATTCCACAAAACATTCATTTATATTGTGTTCGGTTGTTATTGTGTAAATGACATAAGAAATTTGATTTGGAGGCAGACTTGTTATAAGAAATAAGAATAATTTTATTTAACTAGCTATACCCACACAGAGCATCTGTACTCCAGTGTCTTTTAATGCAGTACCTATTGCTAGCTAACTTATTACCAATTGTCTGATATGTTACGTCTCCACTCTACTTTCTCATACACTCATATTCCATGATATACAATCATCAGAATGAAAGTCCTACTCCTAATATCTTCAGTCATATGCAGTTCACTCACCTCTCTCAATCAATATTATTATTAAGCAACTATTAATATAACATAAACGTTATACTTATTAAATTAGCAGTGAATATCTGTTCTTTGCACAAGTTAATTAGAATTAGGTAATTATAAGTCCTAGACATTTGACATATCAGCATATGTACCAAATGTTAACAGAAATATGCTAACACATAATTTTTTAAATCTTTTAAATGCTTAAACATGCTTTGGCCTCTGCACAGCTGCACACACCACTGCACGTGTGTTATATGCCCTAAATAAGCATGCTGGGTGCATGCAATCTGGATATCTTAAGGAATTTAAGTCCAGGTTACATTTCAGTTAATCAGATTATCTGCCACAATAAGACGTCTAATATGCTAAAATGAAGCGAATTATAGTTAAGTACAGAAAAATATTTTTTTCTCTAAATAATTATTTACTTCATTTATTTTGCTTTTATAGACACAACATTATTTATTATATATAATTTACAGATACTGTGTGAATTTTCCACTCAATTATATATATAAAAGTAACTAAAAAATGTAAAATTTATTTTTAAATATTTCTACCAATGTTAAAATTCTGATTTGGGAAGAACACTACTTTCCCTACAGACTCAAATTCATTTTCTCCTTTATTGATTTTCTCCTTAGTGATTATTTCTTCATTAATTCATTAAATTAAGTTTAATGGCACAAAATAACATGCACAATTATTTAAAATTGCACTGAATTTGCACTTTTATATCAATTTTCATTTGATAATTGGACGTATTCTCAAAACTGGCATAGCAAAAATCTGAAAAACTAAAGTATCTCGAGAACGGCTATTCTTAAACTAATGACTTTAGTCTTATTCTTTTCATCATAAAAAATTAGGTATACAACGATCATTTAATAGATACATTTGATACTCGAAACCTAATACATTTGATACCTAATGCTAAGTATGAGAACATCCTAGAATTAATAGCGGTAATCATAATTTTTATTTTTATTTTTTAAATTCCCGATTACTGCTATTAATTCTAGGATGGCAAATCTTCTGATCTTCCTTCCACTATTAAATCTGCCGTTTTTCATACCTCTCATCAATTACCCCAAATGTTCGGTCAAATTAAACTGCATAAAGATAACTATCCAATGCACCCTATTGTATCTAAATGTAGTGGTCCTACTTATTTTTTAGAGAAAGTTGTAGCTAATTTTCTAAAACCATTTTTTAATAACCATGTTTATTCTATTAGCTCTACTGATGATACCATTAAACATCTCTTTAACCCTTTCGCGACGATCGGCACGCCCACGTGCCAGCTGCGAACTTGCATTCAAGGACGAACGGCACGCCCTCGGGCCGGAGGAAATTTTACCCTAAAGGACGACTGGCACGTATTGGTGTTTCTACGTGGAACGTTTTAATTTGAATGTATTTGTCTCCTAGATGGCGTTAAATGCCCGTGGAAGCAACTTAAATGTATTTTGTAGATGTTTGACCTTGGCGCAAGAATCCAATGAATTATTTCTCCATTTGGAGCGGGGAAACACATGGTTCTGTAAAGTAAACAGAGCACTTCTCGTAGCATCAACAATTTTATAATTGAGTTCCGGGTCTCGTTCTGATTTTGTCTTTTATTGATTTCGTTGTTGAATTAGAGGATTATAAGAGAGTTTTTTTTTTTTTTGAGTGGGGGGGGGGGAGGGGTAAAGGAATGTGCGGCAATGAAATGATTAGGTTATTTATGTTCTCATGGAAAGGAAGGCTGGGATTTCGTTAATATATCCCATCGAAAAGGTCCAGATATGGAATAAAAATATATAAATCGTCAGAATCATCGGAATGAGGCTATAAATGGAATTTCCTTGTGTATACTGGAAGGGACACGGGATTATCAAGCTCTGATGGTGGGTATAGAGAACGCGTTGTGAAAACATTTCTAAGTGAACTTTTAGGAAAAGGATATACTTTGTATTTGGATAAATTTTTTACCTCTCCTGTACTTGCAAAGTATTTGTTGTCTAAGAATACGCATGTATGTGGTACAGTTTTAAAAAATCGGAAGGACATGCCAAAGAATTATCCATCTGTACCTAAAACATATATACACTAAAATTTTTAATATTTTGATAAAAGAAAATTTGTATAAAAAATATACATCAAATAGAAAATAAGTATTTCCTTTCTTCCTGAAAAAAGTAGAATGCTGTGTTGAAAGGGTGATTTTTAGTGAATTTTTTTCGAGAGTTAGGCTTAGCGTAAAAAAATAGCCGTCTTTTGGGCACATTTCGGAAACGAAGCGCTTCGTCCTTTGGGCCACGGTAGTTTCGGAATGCTGCCGTCCCGAAAGGATTAATACTAATTTTGGTTCAAATTGCATTTTTCATAGTTTTGACGTTCTATCTCTTTTTTCTAGCTTTCCTGTTAATACTGCTATTAATATTATTGCCAAAAAGCTTCTAATTCAAAATTGTAATATTTCTACTATCGACGCTATAAGTTTCTGCTTTGAACATTGTTGCAGACACACATTCTTTTAGATTTCATGATAATATTTATTTGCAATTTTCTGGTGCTCCTATGGGTAGCCCTTTATCTGGCATTTTAGCTGAAGCTGTTTTGCAGGAACTCGAGAACGAAATTTTGCCTTTTTCATCACTCAAGCCTAATCTTTGGTGTCGTTACGTGAATGATGCGTTTATTATTTGGAACCATTGTATTAATGACCTTGACCTTTTGGATGTCAATAATTTTTACCCCTCCATTAATTTTACCTTTGAACATGAATCTAATTTTTCTTTAACGTTTCTGGATGTGCTTGTTTCCCGAAATTCTTTTGGTTTCCATACTACTATTTTTCGTAAACCTACTTTTATTTATTCTTGTATCCCCCACTAATTCCTACCACCCTATTTCTTCTAAAAAAGCTTCTTTTAATGTTTATTTTAATCATGCCTTTAATGTTTGCTCATCTATTCCAGCCTTAGTTACTAAAATTGATTTTATCTTTAACCTTGGTTGTGAAGCTGGTTATTCTTTCAAGTTCATTTATAAAATCTTTTCCATATTCGTAATAATTTTATGAATCCGAATACTAAGCTTGTTCCAATTTCTGATCTTATGCTGTATAAATCTAGTCTTCCTTATCACCCAACGATTTTTAATCCTCTAATTCATTTTTGCCATGAATTTAATTTCAAGCTTGCTCATTCTACTGTGTCTGCGTTATTTAATCATATCCGTTCAGATAAATATAAGGTTAATAACAATTTCAAAAGTCTGGCTGGGGTGTATGTTGCCCCTCTTTTATCTCCCGATAATATCTTCAAGTTCTATATTTGCAGTACTAAACGTACTGTCGGTATTCGTTTAGCTGAACGTTCTCACGATGTTAAAAATGGTAAATTATCCACGGTTCTTGCCCAGTATGTTATTAATGATAATTTTCAGCCTATGTTTAATAAAACTTTTCTTTTAATTACCTGCAATAACCCTGCAATATTTTACTTTATGAGTACCTTTTTATTTATATTTACCGCAATTCTATTTGTAATTTTGACCCCGTTCTGACCTTTAGTTATGCTTGGCGACTCGTTCTTGACTCTCTGTAGGTCAAGCTTTACATGATTTTCTAAAAATTCAATAGCAGTTGCTTTTCAATTTTGTCGACATTCATGTCGGTTATTAAACTCTATTTTTTATTGTAATATGCATTTTTATGATTATTTATTTTATCTCATTGTTTTTTAAAAGATTATAAATATATAAATTGATGTATGTAATTTTGTATGTAGTTGATACATATAAATTTTGCCTGGTGGAAATGGCCTATATTTAGGCACTTGTTCGCATTTTATTTTACTTCGCCACTGATGAAGGGCATGATAATGTCTGAAAACGCTGTATGATTATGTACGTCATAATAAGGCGATTTTAATAAATGGCTTTTTAACCACTTATTTGGTTGTCTTTGATTTTAGAGTCAAATTCTGTATTTGAATAAATTATAAAGGCTTACTGTAGAATGTATTTTATAGCTAAATATACAGAGTGTACAAGCTCTTGCAACAAAAAAAGAGGGATGATATTACACAGCAAGAAGAACAATATTTGCCATAGAATAGGGTGCACCGAATACCATATTTTGCCGAATACCGAATATTCGGTTAAATTTTTTTAAAGGTAATATTTCTATTTTATGCCAATTTGAAATAGATAATATTTCTATTTTGTGCCTTTTTTAAATGCATTTACATTTAACATCCTAAATTTATTTATATTTACATTAAGTATAATTATTAATTTAAAATAAATAAAAAATAAAATAAATCATTCCAAAAGCAAATTAATATAGTAAATAGCTACTTAATTTGGTTTATGTTTATATGCATAAATGGATAATAAATAGTTAATTTCTGATATGTGATAATCATGGCTTCATTTTATGTTATAGAGAATTTTGCATTTACCTTACATACAAATACAAACTCAGGTTGCTTAAAATATCATTACAAATTAGAATTGCAATTTACCAGGGGTCCCATTTCAGCGCGAACCCGCGAGATTCTCGCGAAATCCATAAAAAATCTCACGTAAAAATTTAGGCTGCGCGAGAATT
The DNA here is from genome assembly GCA_951213105.1 of Amaurobius ferox. Lineage (NCBI taxonomy): Eukaryota > Metazoa > Arthropoda > Arachnida > Araneae > Amaurobiidae > Amaurobius > Amaurobius ferox. The sequence continues at coordinate 31,147,745 of OX578151.1, forward strand.
TCTCTCTCTCCAGTTCCGGTCTAAAATTATTTTTTCCTTCAAATTGGATATCAAGAAATCCGATGACTAGAGATGCAGATTCGCGGTGGCCATGTCGCCATTTTTGGCGACCGAAATTTCTCCAGAATCCTTTCAATCCCACGGCGTCCGCGGCCAGTAGGTCGGGCTTCGCAACAGCAAATCGCGATCAGTCGCCTCGTTGTTTCGAATCGCGGGCCGATTGCCGCGCGGTCACGGACCACGATTCCGTAGCCTCTTGTGAATCGCAGTCAATCGCGATTTGGGCACACTAAAAGTACTACGTGTTTCTAATTAGTGAGATATTTTATAAAAAACTATAAATGTCTCCCCCGCTTACGTGGGTCGCAAATTCGATCAAATAAAATTTTGCTTTTTTTTTTTAAGATTCTTTCACGGATTTGAATTATGTTCTTTTTGAGTACTTACCGCATTTTTCGTGTGTTGTTCGAGAAATTTTCTTCTTTCCTCGGACGAAAATCCTTTTCCCCCTACACAGTATGTCTACAGGTTACAAAAATCCCAAAAATGTCGTGAAATTGACCATATATGCCCCAAAAATATCGCAAAATTTGAACAAAGCCACAAATTTTTTATCAGAGACATTCCCTTCTTACATCTGAAAATTTGTTTCTCCACGATTGCATAAACGACGCTCGCATATGGCGATCCCCACAGTTTCTGAGGGGAGATGACCAATGAATACCTTTTTGCCATGTTTACAATATATTTGCATCGACTGATTTTTTTTATAATTATTTCGTTTAATATACAAAGAATGAAAACCAAACCATTTTTCTGCCGTATTATTAATAAAATGAAAGGTTATTTTGCAGCAGCATCACGAAAATCTGCATTTGTACGCAATCCCACCAAAAAATATTTCCCACTTTTCCAATCTGTTTGCATCGACTACAGTGTTTGTAATTGTTTTGCGTTTTATACAGAAAAATTATTTTGCAAACGTATTATTTATGAAATAAAGAGCTATTTTGAAAATAAAAAGAAAAATTCGACACTTTTCAAACAAAATGGCTAAAATCACATGATTGGCTTGAGATTGAACAAAAGGATGATGCAACCCTATGTTCTGCAAGTTTTGTAAAAAATGTAAAAAAGAGAATCCAACTTCAAACATCAAGTCAAAATTATTACCTAATTCTATTTGCCTAGTGAAATAGTTTTCGTCGATATTCGCCCTCGGCGATCAAAAATCGTTAAAATTTTTAATTGCTATTGCTGCATGAAAATTGATCATAAAATGATTTTGAAAATCAAAATATAAAGTAAATACAGTCGGCCCTCGACTTTTGCAATTTACAAACAAAAAAATCGTAAATTCGCATGTGAGTCATTTTACTTAAAATAACACATGTAGACGGGGGGGGGGGGGGGGGGGGGGGTATAAAATTACCAAAAATGTGCTTGCTTAATACTTAAACGACTCCTAATTATTTTTTAAAAAGAATATTAGTAAGAATGTTAAAAGAATGTTAGTTTTAAGAATTAAAAAATTTAAATGTCGAAGAATATGAGTTATAGTTAATGCTTTCTTTATTACTTTCTAAATTAACATGGTAAAATAAAAAATGAAATTTTAAGTTTCTCTCCTTATGACAGAAAATCTCTCCCAAAATTTTCTGGAAGGAGAGAAATTCTCCCCCTCTTTTCCTGACTTAGTGGGAACCCTGCAATTTACTCAAGTGAATTTTTGCTATCTTAGTCTCTTCTGTAATGTAACTGATAAATAATTTTATCAAAATTGAAACTGAGCAGTCAAATTCAAACATTGCCAAATCATTTTTTTTAAAGTGCAAAGGATACTTTGCCAGAATGTCTAGCCATTCTTTTTTAATATGTTGTCACACCTGGTCTTGCAAACTACAACAGAGTAGATACTGATAGATAACTAAAACAGTTACTGACAGGTGTTCCCCTTCCTGTGACAAAAGACTCAACAAAGTAATCTTCTCTTCAGAAATCATAAAATAAATTAGAAGAGTTGACTACAACGGGGTCTCACACACAGAGAAATTCTTTGGTTATCTTATTTGACACATTTTAATGGATACAAAGGAACACCTATGACACCCTCAGTATCTTCTCTATCTTTATCAAAATTAAAATACTGCAAAATTGAATATTCATCCAAGTGTTATTTTTTATATATTAATCACATTCACCTTTTTTTAATATTGGTGAAATGATAATTGATTTTTTTTTTTTAGCTGCATATTTTATAAAAAATTAACCATTATATTTTTGAATACGTAATATTATGAGTTTTATTTTCTGGTTACTGTTTCATATTTAAATGAGTTAGTAAGGTTAAGGTGTGATAAGATTTAAGAAAAATTGAAAAAACAACAAAATTTATTACCAGAGTGTTTTCTTTTACATTAAAATTATTTTAAATGCGATAATATTGGTAAATAACAATTTGAATTAATGTTGTACTGATACTATAACTTTTATTCATTGTATAAAAAAATGTGCTTTACCAATTGTAGAATATTTTAAATTTTTATTACTATTCGGTTCGGCCGAGTATTAAAGTATTTGGCCGAACTGAATATTCGGTTTGACTGCCGAATAGGCAGTATACCGAATACCAACCGAATATTCAGTGCAACCCTACCATAGAACCTAGAGTCGCAATCCACTTATAGTGGTAGAAACACAACATGTAAAGCACAGCTGCTGAAACGGTGTTGATGAATATTCTTCTAAAACAACAGTGTACAGTGTATTTCTGGAGCATGTGCTACTCGGTCTGTTGTACAGTGTTCCGCTCACCACACAATGTGACATGTGGTTTATGCATGATGAGGCCCCAGCACACTTTTCCACTGCCGTCTAACACTTTCTAACCACAACATGTCCCCAGTGGTGAATTGGACGTAGTGGACCTGTGGCTTGGACTCCATGCTCATTGAACCTAAATCCACTGGACTTCTGCTTCTGGGTAAACATGCAAGAGTTGGTGTACAAGACACCTGTGGACTGTGTCGAAGAGGGTTCGAGAATCTTTCTTTTGCTGGTGTCTGCTGTATAATGAAGCCCATACATGCCACTTTGAACAACTCCTTTAACTAATTCTCTGGTGCAAATGGCATTGAGTCATACATCTGTTACTTGAGTCTCTTTTTTTCCCTCCAGTAATGGATCAACATGGACGAGTTACCTTTCTTTTTTCTGCCATTATGAGTGGATTGCGACCTTAGGTTCTATGGCAAATATTTTTCATCGTGCTGTGTACTATCGCCCCTCTTTTTTTTGTTGCAAGAGTTCGCAGACACTCTGTATAAACTGTATACTTTGAATATATATTTTAACTAGCTGCTCCATAAATATAGCCAGAATCTCTAGTTATAGTGCCAGTACTGGATTTTATTTTCGATTATGGACCCTGTAGGGTCATTCCACGCTATTTCAACAAAGGGTTGTTGCTGCACCATTTTTAATATTTTTTATATTTTGCACATGTATTTATGTTTAGAGAGTTCAAAACCATTTTTAGAAAAGAAAAATTTCTTACCGCGTGGCAGAGAGGTCCCCAGATGGCGCTTTAAACATATACATTTTTGTGATTACAAGCATTTGCGCAAAATGGTATAACTTTCCTCCTAATTGAGCAAAGTAAAAGATTTAAAAAACCTTTTACTCAGAATAATAAAATGCTGATAATTTTGGTTCAACTTTGTTTCATCATTTGATATATTTTTCAAAATTTAATGGTAGTCAAAATTTACCATTGAAATTTGCATTTTCTCATTTTCCGAGCTGGTTTTTCGCTAGAAAGGGGACAATACACTCAAACCAAATTTATTTTGCAAGTACTATAGTAACAGTAGATTTTACTTGAGGGGAGAAAACTGGAGTGTTTTAAACCCTTCCAAAATTTTTTCAGTGGTGAAAGTGGGCGTTCTAAAAAAATTCAGATTTTTCAAAAGCTGTATCTCCAATGGGGTTCACAGTAAAAATCTGAAATTTATATTAGTGAGGCTTTTATTAGGTAGCAACACAATAAAATTTGATCACTATGTTTTGCATAGTAACAAAAATATTTGCTTTCAAAGTTGTGAATAAAATCAGTGTATTTCCATTTGCTTTGACGGTGATTTTTATGTATATATACAACAAGAAAATTATCATTATAGTTACATGAAATGCATTAAATGCTACTTGCTTACATGTTGTAAACAATTGAACAAACAAAAATTATATGTATATACACAAAAATTATCATTATAGTTATGAGAAATGCATGTTACTTGCTGCTTAGGCCTATATGTTGTAAACAATTGAACAAACAAACAAAAATTATATCACTTAGCAAGTTTTTTTAGCTTGTTTCTTTTTATCTTATGTTGTAAATGTTCCGTAAGCTCATTGAACAACCTGGGTTCAATATTCCATGTTCGTCCAGTAGCAGTTGACAACTCGGAGGGAGTAAGAGCATGCAAGACATTGTCATACGGCATTCAAACAGCATCTGCTTTAGATTTTTAAAATGATATTGATGGTCTCACTGAATGGAAGAAATGGACATTGCAGTCCTTCTCTGATTGTTACATCTCAATAACTTGTGCAAGCCACCAATGAGAATCATAAATGCCTGCAATGTAATCTCTTTAAGTTCAAGAGAAAGATCTGTTGAAACTTTGATGTTTATTTCTTCAAAATCTTGTGAATTGAATCTTTTTTGTTTTCCTTTTGGCCATCTGTATTCCTAATAGAAATACAGTCTTTTGCACCATGGTACATCCTACTGTTTTCATCACTTTCATAAAAATCTACAACTTTATCAATCACTTCCTCTGGGAAATTTCTGGACTTCCTTTGTTCTAGATTAGGAAGAATGCCATAGCTCTCAGCCTTTTGCTTACGGGTGGGACAGCGTCCATCCCACACGAAGAACCTCTCAAAAAGACAGGTATATGACATAACCTATCCCAAACAGTTCGATCCCCTTTGCAGATATTGGCATCCATGGACACCAATGTCTGCAAAGGGGATCAAACTGTTTGGGATAGGGTATGTCAAATACCTGTCTTTTTGGGAGGTTCTTCGCTTGGGATTGATACTGTCCCACCCGTAAGTAAAAGGTTAACTAATGCCTGTGTTGTGTCTCTTACTAAGTACTGACTTGCACCAAATTCATGACATGCTTTTACTACTGACGAGAACTCAGGCATTAAATATTTTTACTTTCTCTGAAACTGTCAAACTTCCTTTAAATTTTTCTTTTAGCTTATTTAAGAGAATAGTGTATTCTTCTTCCTTCAGATCAGCTTCATTATTTCCGAAAGACTCATTCAAACTTGCATCAAAACTTGCACTTAGTTTATTTTTTATTGCTGATGTAACTTTTTCTACTTTTTTTTTAAAGCATTTGGTCTTTGTTTAATGTTAAGCTTCTGAATTTTAACAGGTAAAACTCCCAGAGCCGCACATTCAACATTTATATGTTATCTAATGTCTAATACACTAGACTAAATGTCTCATCATTGGTTTCATCTTTGTTAAAATTATAAATTTTTTTCAAAAAAGAAATGCATAAACTTTTACCTGGAACTAACCCTGTTTGGATGGCTTTGAGCCACATGTAAAGATATTTCAGTAAAACCTTTTGTTATAACTTTTGTATAGATCAGAGCAGTTCCTTTCCATATAAGTGATTGTATTTAAAATATTTCTTCTCATGATACTGGCAAATATTTTCAAAGTCTCCTAATCTTAAGTCCAAAATAGTTTTTTCTTCATTGTTAAATTCACTAAAATCCTTTAGTGTTAGTGAAATCGGCCCATGAGTAGTCTTATGACAATCCTCGTCAACTTTAGTTCCAACAGAACACATCATCTTTGCCTTCACCTTATCATGCATGCACACTATACTAATCAAAAGCCAACTGACACACAATGCAAATGCAGAACTCACACTTGTGCCTGTGACAGCAAGCAAAGAAAATATATTCATTCTTCATTAGTTATAAAAAGGGTTATAATTGTCCTTCGAAAAAGAAAAAACAGCAGATTTTGTTCACAACTTTGAACTCAAATATTTTTGTTACTATGCAAAACAGAGTGATCAAATTTTATTATGGTATTGCTACCTAATAGAAGAGTCAGTAATATAAATTTCAGATTTTTACTGTGAACCCCACTGGAGATACAGCTTTTGAAAAATCTGAATTTTTTTAAAATGCCCACTTTCACCACTGAAAAAATTTTGGAAGGGTTCAAAACACTTCAGTTTTCTCCCCTCAGGTAAAATCTACTGTTACTGTAGTACTTTCAAAATAAATTTGGTTTGAGTGTATTGTCTGTCCCTTTACTAGTGAAAAACAGGTTCGAAAAATGAGAAAATGCAAATTTCAATGGTAAATTTTGACTACCATTAAATTTTGAAAAATATATCAAATGATGAAACAAAGTTGAACCAAAGTTATCAGCACTTTATTCTGAGTAAAAGGTTTTTAAATCTTTTAATTTACTCAATTAGGAGGAAAGTTATACCATTTTGCGCAAATGCTTGTAATCACAAAAATGTACATGTTTAAAGCGCCATCTGGGGACCTCTCTGCCACGCAGTAAGAAATTTTTCTTTTCTAAAAATGGTTTTGAACTCTCTAAATATGTATAAATACATGTGCAAAATATAAAAAATATTAAAAATGGTGCAGCAACCAATTTAAAAAAAAAATTGTTGAAATAGCATGAAATGACCCTATAGAAAACTAATAAATGTTGGGAGAAATGGGTCACAATATATCCCCCCCCACTCCACCCAAAATTTTCTGGCAGCACTACTGTAATGTATCAATACATCGTTCATATAAATTAAAATCTTGGATCTCATTTAATAGCTTTGATAACATTGCCAGAATTTAAATTTATAAATGTTAGTACAGTAAGATCTTTCAATTTTGATACCTCCATATCTTGGATATCCTAACTTGGACACATTACAGAAGAACAGAAAAGGATAATTTGAATTGCTTTAGTAGGAATAGGAACAATGTCCTCTAAAAGTTAGACTCATTTTAATCAGATATGTCCAATTTAGACGATTTTACTCTATGAATTTAAAAAATGTATAATGTATATTAAGTTATGCAACATAGAAGTTATTTGTGTTATTGATTCATAATTGGTAAACATGTTCTAGAAATGCTAGTGTTGATCTTTGGCCACAAAATTTTGCTTTTTTTTTTTCTGTTATAAAATTAGTGCCCTAGCCATCAACCCTCCTGGGAAACAGTGAGTCAGTATGGACTTTGATTAACTAGGTCAGGTGTCAAATGATGTAGTTTTATGTACAGATATTATAAAATTTTGTTTAAATATAGTTTAAATTTTATGTAAGACCTGACATCCCTAGTGTACTATTGACCAAAAAACTAGGTAGTTCCAATAGCCTTGATCTCTTGATCTTCCGTAGTGTGTTGCAGGATAGTAGAGATGTAGATCGGAAATAGAAAATGTTCTGCTTTTTTTATTTCTCTCTAATTCATTTGGAAATGAAATGTAGTACTCCATGCTGCTTTTTGAAAAGTAGGTAACTTTACAAGACGTCTTTGATTATTTAGTTTTCTAATTTTGAGGAAGAAAGGGAATAATGCTTTATTTTGAAAAAAAGGTGGGGGGGGGGGGGGGGGGGAGTGAATGGACAAGCACTAGAAGTGTACAAGTGACATTTTACTCATTCTGGCAGAACAACAGGTATCATTTTTAAAAACCTTTTCTTTCAGAAATTAATTCTGTAAAATTTATGAAAATATAATAAATATGAAATATTTTTGCAAGTGATTGGGCTGAAGGAAAAATACACTAAATATATACTTAATATCTACCAAACTGTCTCTTTTATCTCTTGGTACTCACCCATTTAATTATAAATTGGTATTTTTTTTTTAATTTTGATATTATATATATTGGATTTATTTTTTTTAAAGGGTTTAATTATAAGTTTTTTAATATTTTTATATATTTAATAAAATATTCCTTATACCTTTAATAAACTGAACAATTTATTTTTCATTTTATTATTTTTATTATTAATTATTAGTAGTAGTATAGTAGTAGTCATTCAAGAAAATGGTAGATTCAGGGCTCATGCTTGGCTAATTTATGTAGTATAGGGCATAAACAGGAGTCTTTCAGATTTCCCTTTCAGTTATCAGCACAAGGTTGGCTGATTAAAACCCCATTAGTCCAAAACCTGATTTTTTTTTTTTTTTTTTAACCAGGGATTTTGGTTATCCCTCACCCCCCCCCCCCTTTTTTTTTCCCCCAACCGTGGTCAGCAGGCATTTTTTTAAACATTGTTAATATAATATGTATTTAATACTTTATTTTTAAATTATAAGCAGTTTTTATTTTTCCTTGTAATATTTTTATATCACAATAAATAAAATTGCTGCTTGAGAAAATAAAATTTTCTAATCTTTCCTTAAAGAAAGCAAGCATATGAAAGTTATATATTTAATAATTTATTTCTTAACCTGCAATAAACAATAATTTATTTATGAGTCAGAAAGGGTTTAACAATTTTTATTTATTTTTAATTTACTATTTCTTTTGTGCATTGTTTTAAATTTATGATTTGTAAAAATATTTTTTTTATTGTTATAAATAAAATGCAATTATTTTATAACTTTTCTAAAGCACGGGTACCCAATGAAAATATTAAATTGCAGTTGCTGACTTCAATATATATGTAATTATTAGAAATTTTTGTGCATAGAATATTTTTATATATTTCTAAATTTAAACACTTTTTTTAAACATTTTATTTAATATATATATATATATATATATATATATATATATATATATATATATATATATATATATATATATATATATTATTCTGTGGGTGTTTTAGAAAGTTAGGTTTATCGTGGTGCAGCTTCTTACTTTTCGTTCATTGGATTATATATATATGTATATAATATATATATATATATATATACCGGGTGATTCAAAAGTTCGGAGCAAAAGTAAAACGAGATAAGAAAATATCTATGGGTCGGATAGGCATGCGGTTTGCAGATTAATATTTACAGTGGTGGGGGATTTTGTATGGCATGAAAAAAAAAATAGTTCAAAATCTCGACACTAGGGGGCACTGCTACAAAGGAAACAACGAGAGGTAATAATTGTGACATGAGATATTTTATTTCAGCATGATTTACAGCTGCAAGTGCTCAATGTGCCCACCACCACATTCCAATACTGAATGCAATCGCGGTATTATGCCTGATATAGTATTACGCTGTATTAGGCATAATAGCGTGACTGCACTCAGTATTGGAATGTGGTGGTGGACACATTGAACACTTACAGCTGTAAATCATGCTGAAATAAAATAACTACTATTTTTTTTTTTCATGCCATACAAAATCCCCCACTACTGTAAATATTAATCTGCAAACCGCATGTCTCTCCGACCCATAGATATTTTCTTATCGTGATTTATTTTTGCTCTGAACTTTTGAATCACCCGGTATATACACTGCTGGACAATTACTAAGGACGGATGACACTATCACCTATAGCAACCATAAAATTAAAGGAAGCAAAATGTGGAAAATTAGAATAAGTGGGGTATGCACAGGGGCGGCAAATAGGGGGCGCGGTCGCGCCCCCAAATATTTCCTCGTTATCTATCGGCTTCTCTCTTTTTTATCGACTATCCACTGGTCAGTTTTCTCACGCTATGGCGCTTCAAAAGAGTCAACCTTCACATTGAAGTTCCCACTTCCGGCTGGAACGAATCCTTTTCAACTTGAAAAATAGGGGTTATATTATCCTTTTTTTTTTAAAATTTCAAGTGTTCGATTAAATGTATATGTAGTTAGTGCATGCTCATCCATTCCTTCTGCTAGAAATGCATTTAAGCAGCTCAATGCGTTATAATTTTTTTATAGAAACATTATATAAAAGACATGCTATTTTCGAAAATAGTCACTCATCAACAAATACTTTTTCTGGAGGCTCTTCAACTCTACAATCACTAAGTGATACGAGGTGGTCTTCAAGAGTTAAAGCCATAAAAGCACTACTTGATAATTCTGGAGTGGTGACTTTAACACTGGAAGAATTATCTGAAAACGATTCTCTCAATGGTGGAAGAGCCGAAGTCCTTTTAACATGCATAACATCGTTCGAATTTTTGTTCACTTTGTTTGTATTGAACAGTGTTTTTGATCAATACAATACTCTATCAAAGCATCATCAGTCATCTGATTTTAATTTTCAGACTGTGCAAGCTTTGGCTAAAGCTCCTATTGAAACTTAGTTCCTTTCGCACTGATGCATATTTCAATCAAGTGTGGAGTTTTGTTACAGAACTTTGCGAAAAAAATTCTTATTCTGGACCAAAACTGAAAAGGCGTAAAAAAATTTCAAGCGAATTCATAGACGGTGAAAAAAACCCCCATGATGATGTTAAATCATATAACAGAATAAATATTCAATATGAAATTATAGATTCAGTATCTAATGAAATTGAGACAAGATTTAATGAGAACAATATATCTGTTTTGCTTGCCCTTAGTTCAGTATTATGCGGATCAGATGTCGAAAAAATCTGATGTGGGCAAGATATGACTTTCCTTATATAATGTAATGAATTTACTACTTTTACAGTAAAAAAATAGGTTTTTCCTATAGTAGATGCTAATATTCTTTTCAACATATTGAATTTTCGACAATTAGTCGTCATTTTCATTGATAAAGCATCATTTTTTTCCATTTGGCGAGATTTTCATTAATTTGGCAACATTTCAAAAAAGTCGCCAAGTTGGCGACATTCCGCCAAATTCGTCGCCAAAATCTCGCCAAGCGTTATGCACTAAGAAAAAAGTTATTCTTACAGCAGATAAATGACTATTGGCGTTCAAATACAAAAGTATTATTCAAAGTATATTTTTTAATGAATGGAACGAGCTAGATCCACGAGAATGATGTAGCTCAATTTATCGCATGGTATTACATATGAAAAGTGAATATGTTTCTCAATAGGAATTTTTTTCTATGTGACTTTTTCGTAATTTTTTTTAAAAATGTGCAATATCTCGAAAACGGTTCAAGTTAGCGTTCTAAAATTTATGCCAATCGTTTTCTAATAAAAAATTACATAAGAAATGTCTATTTGCGTAACTTTATTAGCGGTTTTGATTTTTTGACGATATTTTGGAAATTTCATTCAAAAATTTAGGGGAGTTCTGAACATTCGATTATGTATAAAAACAATAGGCTTCCAGAGTTTACGGATTGTGATTTTTGTACCGAATTTGGTTCCAATCGGTCCATTCGTTCGTCAGTTATCGTCTCCACAGACTCACTGACACACACACACACAGACATCACTTCAAAAATGTCTGATTCGTGATCAGGGATGCTTGAAACGTGCTCTCCCGTCGAAAACTCGAATTCGAATTTTCGACCCCGTCACAATACTTTCCTTATACATTATGTATATAAGGAAAGTAAAAGGAAAAGAAAATGTTTCAAACATATGCAAAGTATATGACTTCCAGAAAGAGGAATTACTGTGTGAATTGCGACTGTTTTATTCAAAGGTGAAAAATGAAAACATAGACCATCTCAGTTTTAAAAGTCGCCTGGATTATTTTAAAAAGCGGAATTTAAAAAGTGTCATGTTTCCTGTCATAACATTATTAGTTAAATCGTTTTTGACTGTGCCAATCAGCTCAGTTAGTTGTGAAAGGTCTTTTTAGTGTCTCAGGAGACTGAAAAATTATTTTCGCAGTACAATGGGACAAGAAAGACTTTCATTTTTAGCTGTTTTAGCTATAGAACAAGATATACCACTGGATTATGATGATATTGTAACAAAATTTTGTCTTCTTCCAGACTCTAAGAACTGGCATTTAAAACGTCAATATAAGGTAAATAAATATAGATATTTGTATTTAGAAAAATTATATTAACAACAATTATGTTAACACAATTATGTACAAAAATTATGTTAACAAAAATTATTTTTCTCAACATCAATTCAATTTTGTGATTCCCCCCCCCCCCCCCCCCCCCCCCACAGTTAACAAACATTTTATTTATTTCATACTGGGAATTTTCATACATACAAATCTCGCACCCCCAAATGGAATGCTGAAATGCCGCCCCTGGGTATGCAGTAAGAAGAGGTGTACATATGCAAATTTTTCATTTCCACGCCTGTTTGTCACGTGATAGCACTGATAAGATATTTAAAGGATTTGACACGTGTGGACAGTTGTTGTTCCAAGTGAAAGTTTTGCGGGAAAGATTTAATTGACGAAATTGAAATTTTTGGTATGTCTTCCCATTATCACTGAGATGATTTTACGTGTGTCTGTATTATTGGAAAGATTGAAGAAAGGCAAAAAATAACGTGGTGCCAGGGATTCAACATTGCCCATAACGTTGTTTCATGGCTGTGGCAAGCATTTATAACAACTGGAATGTGTAGCAAGCTTCACGTGGGAGGTCGTATTAGAAGTACGATGCCTACAGAAAACAGGTACATTGGCCTATCGGCAAAAAGGGACTGGCACACCACAGCTCAACAGGTGGCAAATCAGTTTTTTGCTACCACAGGACAGCGGATCTCCCGGAAAACTGTAGCCAGACGTTTGGAAGAAGGACTATACTCCCGCAGACATGTTGTGTGTGTCCCATTGTCCAGACTGCACTGTACCACTCATTTGCAATGGTGTCATGAGCATCGCAATTGGACCGAACAGAACTGGGCTTCTGTACTATTCTCAGATGAGAGTATGTTCAGCTTGTCATCGGATTGTAGACGCCAACTGATCTGGCATGAGAGTGGTACTGCTTATTGTCCAGAAAATATTCAGGAAAGGGACCGATATCCGACATGCAGTATCATGGTATGGGCCAACATCATGCTCAATGACCACAAGCCCCCTACATGTGGTTGCAACTGGGACTATGACCGGCCAACAATACATTGATGAAGTTCTACTAACTCATGTTCACCTTTTCCATTGTGCTGTCGGGGATAAATTTGTTTTCATGGACGACAATGCACCATGTTATCGAACACTCGCTGTTCAGGATTGTCTAGTTAACGAGGGTATTCAATGTCTCGTATGGCCAGCACGCTCTCTAGATTTAAACCCCATTGAAAATCTATGGGATGCTTTGGGGAGGCGACTTACTGGTCGAAAATATCTTCCAACAAACAAGAACACCCTCATCCGTGCACTGACAGAGGAGTGGGATAACTTGCCTCAACAGCTGCTGGATAATGGTGTGCAAAGCTTGACACGGTGTGTGGAATGCTGCATCATACTGCACGGTGGACATATCCCGTATTGACATTTTTCTCAAAGGTGCCTGCTGTTGTTCATATGCATTTTTCCATTTCTCCGTACATAGCATCAAATGAACACTTTTTTCCTTTCAGATGTTTCAAAACCTTCTGTATTTTCTAGAACAATAAATGATGTTTATTCTAATGTCCGAACAGTGTGACAACAGTATTTTATCCTGTTGGGCCTCCACCTCCGCTTAATGTTGTGCTGCATTGCAATTTGTGATCTGTCCTTAGCAATTGTCCAGCAGTGTGTGTATATATATATATATATATATATATATATATGACTGTAGCTCTAATGTAAGAACAAATACTTTTAAAAGTCAATGGATATATTATTCTAGTTTAAATGTAATATATAAGAATAAGTTCAAAATTTTCCAATGTGGAAAATTTTCCGGAAAATCCACATCTCTACAGGACAGAGATTATCTAGTTTAGAATTGTATAGATAATATGCATAATTGTTTCATTTAATCAATGGTGAATCACAGTAAAATATTAAATGAATTTCAGACTCTTACAGATACATATCAGAGAAGGCATGCAAAACAGTGGGTACAGACTGGAGGATATAACCAGATTCCATAATTTACAAGAAATCTGCTGTATTTAGAAGAATTAAAGAATCCAGAATTTACTTGGAAGCCAAAATTTTGAATGTATATAGTTTTTGCTCAAATAAAGTAAGTAAATATAAATTTATAATGCAATGTATACTGGACAATTTGAAAATTTATTCTGAAATATTTGTTTTTATTAATGATACTACTGTTACCACAAGCGCTTAAAATCTTTAATTCTATTAAACTAATAAATTAAATCCACTTTGTTTGCTAAACAACTGTTTTTCTGCCTCCACAACTATCTGCCATCATTTGCAGAATTTTTTTTTCTGAGGTGATTGAAAAATATACTCAATAAATAATTGAAAGATTGTAAAACATTTTCTCTCTCCTTGATACTCATGGAACACACTTTCTTAAGCCTATATATAGACATGTAACAGAATACAGCACGTACCATATACTATTTCAAAGAATACATTCAATTTCAAGCTAGGAATTGATTCATATGTTGCTGATCCTTTATTGGATAACATTGGTATATAACATTTTCCCCTGTGTTGGAACAAGTAAACACTTTGAATGTTGGGGACTGTGCTCTCATTGAATGGCTAGGTAAATGTCTCCTTGGTTCAGTTGGACAAGACTAACATTAAATGATTATATTGAAATTTTTGTGTTTGTGAAAACAGCTTTTTTTAGGAGTAACTTATACATTTCCTCATAAAGAAAACAAATATTGGGCACTAATAATTAGATGTAAATCAGAATTCCAAATAACCTTCACTTGTAACTATGAGTAATATATTACTTTCCTTATATACATGTATAATGTATAAGGACAGTATTGTGATGGAGTCGAAAATTTGAAATCAAGTTATCAACAGGAGAGCATGTTTTAAGTATCCCTGAACAAGAATCAAACATTTTTGAGGTAATGTCTGTGTGTGTGTCTGCACATCTGTTGGAGATGATATCTCGCGACACGAATGAAATTTAGTACAAAAATTACATTTTGCCTAACAATTCGCTAATAGTCATTTATCTACTGTAAGAATAACCTATTTCTCTGACTATAAGGCTTTAATATTTTAATGACTAATTTGGAAAAAATATAGCCAACTTTGGTTACTTTTTTTTTAATGTTGTCAAATTGATAAAAACAACGTTAAATCAATTATGTATGTTGCCAAACTGATAAAAATGATGCTAAATCAATGAAATAATGAATTTGGCAAGATGTTGCCAACTTGATGAGTTTTTAAAATGTTGCCAAATGACAAAAATGTCACAAAAGTGATAAAAATGACATTAATGGGAGGTAATATTTTGCAAATTTTGAGTTCTGTCATACAGCTGGCAATTGACATACCCTCTAGTATACAAGAAATGCTCTTCTCTCTGTTTGTCTTTAATTCTTGGTGATACATTTGACAAACTTGGCAAATAATTTAGTGAAATATCTGCAACTTTGCAATATTTTACCCCGGATTGACAAAAATTTTGTTAAAATTGCAAAAACAACACCAAGTTAAAGAAAATGATTCCAAATTGATGAATTATTAAAATATTTTAATATATGGACTATATTACTTATTGAGGATGCTATCAATGTACATAATTGTCAATTTAGAGTTGCAAGAAATAGAAGTTAATTGGGTACTTTGAAATATTTTCATATGTTGTTATCTGTAAAAGTGCCAAATGCACAATTCAACATTAAAGCACTGTTCCGTGGATTTTATATATCATTTTTTCACTGTGAAAGAAGTAAATTCATTGCATTATATTAGGAAAGTCATGTGCTGCCCATGTGACTTTCATTTACCTGCCATAGGGCATAAACAGGAGTCCTTCAAATTTTTCTTTCAATTATATTGGTAGAAGGGTTAGCTAGAAAAACTCCATTGGTATAAACCATGATTTTTTTTTTTAACCATGGTTTTTCCAACTCACTTTGTCTTCGTGAGTCGGGAGGCATAGTTTCCTACTCACTGGTGCTCGAGCCTGCATCGAAAACTCTTTGATACTGGCTGCTGTTATGAAAGATTGTTTACTGTATTACAAACATCTACAAAATTTTATAACTACGTTTTGTCGTTTATTCATAATACAGTGGAAAATATTGTGTTATGTTTTTAGTATATAGATACTTACAACAATAAGACATATAATTGTTGTGCAATATAACAATTTAATCATAATGTTTATGACAACAGTGGTCACAAAATGCTTTGTTTGTAAGAATAAACAATAAGGCATATGATTGTCAACATTCTACATTTCCCACACTTTACCATTGCCACTACATTTCCCAAGTGCACTAGCATTGTAGTCATGTTTAGAATTAAATATCTATGATTTTAATGTTTTTAATGCTTCAGTAATTCAGTCCACGGCCATCTTTGTGATGTTTCTGCCAGCAACCAGCCACAGAGAAGTTTCACATCGGCTCGACCAATTAAATCTTTGACTCTACAGAAGAAAAAGTTTCACTTCGGGAGTACATAAAACATTGAATAACTCTTAAATTAAATTGATATTTAAAAGAAAAGCCTTGTCTTGCAAAAACTCAACTATGTAGATACATGCCTACGAAAATTTGAGGTCTTGCTATTGCTAATCTGTCCAGGATGCGAACTCGCAGCTCAAATACTCTTCCTTTGACTATTTCCTAAACTAAATTTTAAATCAAAAACCGGTTTATTTCAATGCATTCCCCAAATATTTCCTTCTAAATGTACCAAATTTGTATACTATAGTTTTTGCGGTACATAACAGAGAAACTCAAGGAAAACGAAATTTGCCAAACAGTGACAGCTGCTTTTTTTAATATAGAGAAATAAGTAGATGTGTTTTTTTTTTATAATATTTTTATATATTTAATTAATTTAACTTCTATACCTATAATAAACAATAAAATAGGTTTAGCAATTTTAAATTAGTAAAATAGGTTTAGCAATGTCAGAAGTCATCCTCCCCATGGTCAAGAAAAAACAAAGTTAATAAAACAATGTTCAATCCACTCTCAAAATAATTCATAATATAATAATAAAACTTAGTACTTCAAACGCACATAAAAATTTTGTGTAATAGAAAACTATACATAATTACTTAATACACTATAATTGCATTTTACACATATACTGTTACTTAATTGCAGATGAGTAATGTAGGACGGTTGAAATTAATGTGCATTACAATGTCAATATTAATATGTAATCCATTAAAGTGCCTAGCGGGTACATTGAAACATTGCTTTCGCAATTTCATTAATTAAAAACATTAAACTGATGTTTTTAATTATTGAAATTGCGAACAAGCTGTTGGAAGTATAATAGTCTTTCTAGATTATTGACCACAAATATATAAGAACGTCATAGAAATAGTATTTCGCACAAAGTGGATTCTAACACTCTATTATACTATAAATATTAATTCAAATCGCAATTTCATTACATGTTCAAACATACAATAACAGTTCATCAATTTAATTCAAATTCAACTTTTAGTATAAAAGCAATCAACAAACTATACAAAAATCACATTGTTTTGTTACCTGATCTAGATATATATATATATATATATATATATATATATATATATATATATATGTGTGTGTGTGTGTTCATATGCACTCTATTATACTATAAATATTAATAACCAAAATGCTAGCTTTCATTGTATCATTATAATTTCTATTATATCTCATACTATAAAACAATATTGCACATTCATCACATTAACATATTATCAACTCATGGTTTGTTTACATCAGAGTTTAAATGTCTCCTCCTAGTTCAGAAAAACAAACACTTTCCTTGATGTGGCCAAATATTTTTATCACTCTCATGTCGATAATAATGAATGTCAAGAGTATGTGCATTACCCTTTTTGTCCATGATCCTGAAAACCAGTTATAGAGTAGAAAGTCAGTAGTTTCCTAACTCTGGACAGCTGTGTATGAGCTAGCTGCCTGCATAAAAATTATTCCTGCTTGAATGAAAAAAAGAGGGAGGCAGAGAGTGAAAAACCAACTTTTTTGCTTTGCCATTGTAAAGATGAAATAAACAAGATTATTATTCTATCCGTTTGTTCGGTATAAAGTTTCAAAATCACCTATTGCTCGTTTTGATTTCGAAATACAAAAGTTCCAAATGAATTTTGCATTTTAACTGTGTTCATGGTGAGAAAAATTGTGCTTCACTGGAAATTAAATACATAGTTCTTTTGCTTGTATTATTTAAAAGTTTGTTTTCTTTTAACATAAATGTAATTTATGCTAGCATGTATTACAAATAACTAAATACTTCCGTGTCCAGAATTCAATTGTACAGTATACTCTCTCTATTCTGAACACTCATGGGGAGCGACCAAAATGTTCAAATTATGGGGGGTGTTTGTTCATTATAGAGGGAGATTGGGAAATGCATGTACATAGTGAGTTTATAGACTGTATAGAATACTTAGCCTGGTTAACCATGCCAGTTATCGATATGGAGATGCTGAATTTAGATAGTTCAATGTCAAACTAAATTCAGTCGGACCTGTACTCTACCATCTCTTTTTTTTTTTATTATTAAAAATGTTTACAAGACATACAATAAAATTACAGTATACGCTTATTACAGTATATAATTAATTATTTCATGAAAAAGTGAGTAATTTTAGTCTGTTTTTGCATTGTGTATGCTCGTGCAACGTACATGTTATCTAGTTGTTTAAGAAGTGGAAAGGCTTCCGGGTAATGTTCAGCTGCATAGTTCATCAGGTCCTGAATCCCTTGGCCATATTGCTTGAATGTAATCGTACTTCTTGTTTCATCCGTCTCTTCTGGTTCTGCTTCTTCTTCACTATCCTCTTTCTCTGCAACGATGTTGTTGTCGTAAACTGGAAGGCTTCCGTCGGCTTCGAGATAAGCTCCAGGTTCAATTTTTGTATAAAGCTCCTGAAGAATTGACCCCAAGTCACTCACAGTTGTTGCTTCTTGGTCCTCTATTATTGATTCCTCCTTCTTACACAGGAATCCTGCTTTGTAGAAGCATCTTTGAATGGTGTAGGGGGTTACTTCATTCCAAGCCATTGATATCCAATGGACAGCATCCATGACGTTGACCTTCTTTGTTAGTTGAGTTGCCGAATTTGCCTCCTCCATCACCAGGGCCATTTTCTTCAGAAAATGAATTCGGTAGTGAGCTTTAAAGATCTTGATCACTCCTTGATCCAGTGGTTGGATTATAGAAGTACAGTTTAGTGGCAGGAACTTCAGGCTCACGTTGCTCAGCTGCATGATTCCATGTGATATGGCATTATCCACAAAAAGAATTTTTCTTCCTTCTCTCTTCATCATCTCGTTAATGCCCTCCAACCATTGTGAGAAAATTGTTAATGTCATCCAGGCTTTTTGATTTGATTGATAGAGCGCAGGCAATATGATGCGATCTTCACAATTTTAAAGCATCGTGGTTTTTTACTTTTTCAGATCACAAGTGGTTTGAACTTCTCACCCGTAAAACTGGCACAGAACATGACAGTAAGCCTTTCTTTTGACATTTTCCTGCCCACGCATTTCTCGCTTCTTTGTG
This sequence comes from Amaurobius ferox, assembly GCA_951213105.1. NCBI lineage: Eukaryota > Metazoa > Arthropoda > Arachnida > Araneae > Amaurobiidae > Amaurobius > Amaurobius ferox. The sequence goes on from OX578151.1 coordinate 31,167,268, forward strand.
CTGGGGTTTTATTTGGAAGAGCTCTAAAAAACAGGCCGGTTTCGTCAGCATTGAAAATGTCAGCGGCGTCGAAATCCTTCGTTAAATCCTGAAGTTTAGTTTTCCATTCCTCCACAGTCTCCATATTACTTCCCGGCCGTCCAAACGGTTACCTTACACCTTTCTGGTAGTCCTTTCTGGTGGTTCCTGGCCGTCCAATTAGGTACTCAAGTCCTCAGGATGAGTCGGACGGTCTGGGTCTTCTACACCTTTCTGGTAGGTCGAACAGTCTGGGTCTCAACAACAACAGTCTCCATATTTATGTCTGCAGCTTCACCATTGATTACTTTGAATTCGATGTTATGCCGACTTTTGAAGCGAGTCAACCATCCGTTCGATGCCTTGAATTCCATGATTTTCTCCTTTTCTGAAAAATCCAGAGCAATCTGCTTTAGCGGGAGTCCAGTGTGAGGAAGATGCTTCGTTCTTTCTCATTTGGCAAAAAAACTTCCACATGCGATTGTTTATGTTCTCATTTCCCGTTTCCTTTTCGAAAATTCTACACATTGAGGAAGGTTCATTTGCTTCAAAAGTGACTATAATTTCTTTCTCTTTCTTGCTGATGGCATTGACTTGGCTTACTCAAATTCCAAACTCAGATGCAATTTTCCTTTGACTTACTTTTGATTTTAATTTTCGAACAACTTCGTATTTTTCCTGAAGCTTCTGTTCTTTCTGTATTTTCGTTTTCCTACTTATTTCTGACATACTGTATCTGCGTAAGTATTGTGCTTCTTTCCCTGTAACAACAGTGAAATGGCGAAAAAAATTTTCCTTTGCCGAGCAAAAAGGAAGAAAAACAGAAGCGGCAATGCTGTCCAATCAGGTGTGTGGAAAAGAAAGCATAACCCTTTTTGGACCACTCCCTCTAACACGTGATGAACACCTGTTGTCACTTATCTGTGATTGGGGGTGGGGAGCGGGGCAGGCATTTCTCCGAATTTCTCCTCCGATTGCAAACACACGTTCAGTTTCCGTTCAGTTTACAGAGAGGTAAAGGGGAATGGGGATCAAAAGCAGTGTTTGTATTACTGGGGTGTTCAGAATACAGAGAGTTCATCTTATGTAAAGTCTATGGAGTTTCATTTGGACCGTCGTAATGTGTTCATAATACCGGGGTGTTCACATTACAGAGTGTTCAGATAGAGTATACTGTACTAACCATTGAGCTAAGGGAAAAAGGTTTGTTATTTAGCCCGACTAGATTTTAAGAGTCTTGCTTATTTTCTTGCTATTTCTTTACTTATTTATTAAAGGTTTTATTTATTAATACATTAATTTTAATTTCGGTTTCAAATAAATTTTAAAATTTTGTTGAAATATGAAAAGTTAAATTTGAGTAAAAGCATTCAAAAACAATGTCAGAAGTCATTGCCTTCTGACAGTAAATATAGTAAGTAATGTCCTTTTACCCTTACAATTGTTTGAAACTGTTTAATTTTATAAATGAAATTTAACAACTCTTTGAAGTACTTGTTTTTTATTTAGCCCTTAAAAACTTCATTTTTAAATAATAGATTAGGTATTAATAAATAAAGTAACATATAAAGAAATAATAGGAAATGGATGTAACTTGTGTTTTTTATTGTCTAGAAGAATATCCCCCCCCCCCCCCCCCCTCCTCATTATTTTCCCCAGTAACATGTAAAATACTTCAATACTTTGAGTCATTTAGTGAGCTTCAAGAAAAATGACAAAATGAGACTTTGTTTATTTACATTTTGATTTTATGTCTTCAAAATAAAGGTGTTTTGGGGTATTTGAACTTTAAAGGTAAGTTGTATAACTTTAAAAAAATATCATCTTAGAATTTTGTTTTCTTTTAGATCAAATTGTCATATTTTTTAGTCACACATTTTAATGCTTTTAAAGATTAGGAATATTACATATTCTTAAAATGTTGTGTAGTAAAACGTGTTTGTTAAATAAAACTTTTAGCTAGATATTAAAAGACAAAACCTTGTTACAATAAACCTTTCTAGACATAAATTAAACTTACAAATACTGAAATGAAAAAATTAATCTTAAATTATAAAGAAAAATTAAAAGAAAATGCTAGCTTGTGTTGCCTAAGTCCAATGCTCTAAACAAGTTAAGTATATATTAAAATGTCGCTAAATGTCCTCTGTGCCCAACAGTAATAAATCAATTAAAGCCATTTTTAACTAGACAGACACAGTCTTTCTAGATTATCGACCACAAATATATAAAAATGTCATAGAAATAGTAATCCGCACAAAGTGGATTCTAATATCGACACTAAAGGAAATATCTACCACAAATCAATTCAAATTCTTGCATATGCTCATGACTATTATAGCCAGAACCGCTAAAGATCTAAAAGAGTTCTTTGTTGCCTTGATAAAATGCATCTGAAAATTAACACATTCTAATATTAACACTAAAAAAAAAATATCTACTACAAATCTCTTCAAATTATTGCATATGCTGATGACATTGATATTATAATCAGAACCACTAAAAGATCTTAAGGAGGTCTTTCTTGCCTTGGAAATCGCTGCTGATAAAATGCATCTGAAAATTTACAAAGACAAAACTAAATACATGGCTCTTATTAGAAGTGAGTCTTTGCCCTTCATTTTTTAGGCTTGTTTATACAAATTTGAATCTATCGAGCATTTTCACTATCTAGGATCTTAAATAAACTGTTAAAATAATATTAATTTAGAAATCCAAAACCAAATTATAGCTGCAAATTGTAGTTTTCATGGATTAAGAATTTTTTTCAGATCACACCAGATTGGGAAAAGAATAAAATTACATCTAAACACTGTACTTACTTATAAGACCTAATTTAATTTATGCTTCAAAAACCTGGACTCTTGCAGGACATGATTAACATTCTCTTTGTGTCTTTGAGCGAAAAATTTTGCACAGTATTTTTGATGCAATTTAGGAAAATGATATTTGGAGAGAAAGATATAATTTTTAACTATACAAATTACACAAAGATTCTGATATAATTGAATGCATTACAATTAACAGAATGCAATGGACATTGGGCTAAGAATGGATAACAACAGAATCACAAAGAAAATTTTTATGTCCACACCGATCATGAAAAGACGAGGTGTTATTACATGGAGCAATTTCTTCCAGCAATTTTTCAGCTACACCATACATCTCAATAGGAAGAAATCTTGCTGCCGAATTGCCTCAATTTTTCCAAACTCGACAGTAAAAATTGCTCGATTTCTGAGCACGAACCAATCGGAGAACGATAAGATTGGATGTCACTGCTCTGCCTTTCTTCTCATTTGCATTAAAGATGGCAATGGTGACTTCAAGCAGTTCAACTACGTTGGAATCTGGAGATGGAAAAAATAATTGAGCTTCTGCCAAATTACTGTCACCTGTGGGGTATAAAGGATCCAAATTATACGAAAAGACACTAAAGAATGCTTTCTAGAATGGGGATGGGGCCTAAAGTATGATTGACTGGTGAAATTGCCACAATCTTGAGATAGAAAAATATTTCAGATACCAGTGGTATATGAAAGATCCAAATTATATGAAAAGACACTAAATAATGTTTCCTGAAATGAAATCGGCAGCATTAAAGAAGAGGGGCCTAAAGTATGATTAACAGGCGGAATTGCTGAAATTCGGCAATAAAAATTGCCCTGTGTAATAACACCATTAGAAGATGACCGAAGTTGATATGGATGGATTGTGTGGACAAGGATTTTGAGGGGTTAAATATTAAAAATTGGAAAAGTATTGCTCCAATGGAGACAGCTTGGAAGAATTTTTCGAGGAAGGCCAATGCTCACAGTGGGGTATTGAGCCATTAATAATGATGATAAATAATGTTCAAAGTTTCTTAAAGATTTAAATGTTCAACTGGTTTTTATATTTAGGTAAGTAATGAAATCCAGAAGTTAATCCTGTTTGTAGAGGAAAATTTACTTGTGTTGAATGAGTCAAATCTTATTTTTGCTCTAAAATCAGAATTTTGTGTTACATCTGGCATAGCTGTCAATCCTTCTAATTTACCTGAAAAGTTTCAGTGGCCATTTTTCCGATCAGAAACCAATTTTTTCCTAATTTTAGTTCACAAACCAAAAGTCCCTACTTCTTACTAATTCCACTACAGAAAATCCTGATTTTTTCACAGCGTGTCTACATGTCCAGAAAGTCATGAAAGCCCCCCCCCCCCCCCCCCCCCAATTATCATGAATTTTAAAATTTGTTTTCCCATTAATATAACTAAAATCCATTTCCCTGTGATTGCAAAATAGATGCTTGCAAGCAACTGTCAGGAAAGAGATGCCCATTTCTCCCCCCCCCCCCCACGCACACACACACACACACACACACGTTTACATTCTATTTGCATTGACTAAATGTTTGATAATTATCACATTATGTACTGAAAAACTATTTTCAGATGTATTATTAATGAAATGAAGAGCTATTTTGCAACAGTTCATGAAAAACTGCATTTGTACGTATTTCTCAGTATATTTCGTTTGAGTACGAAAGTATTTGCTGTTTGTATCGACTAAAATCTTTTAAAACTATTATACGGTGTATACAAGAAAATCTATTTTTCAAAGGTATTATTAATGAAATGAAAAGCTTTTTTTTGCAACATCTCAGCAACACCATATATCTCAATAAGAAGAAATCTTGAAGAAAACTCTGTATACTTTGTTTAAATGTGAAAATATTTTCCACTTATGCAATATATTTGTAAGTCGTAGACTAAAATTTTTATGATTATGTGGTGTATACAAAAAAAGTTATTTTTCAAACATATTGCTAATTTAATGAGTTATTTTGTAGCAGTATCATGAAAAACTGGATTTGAACACAATCCTCTGTATATATAAGTGAGGTCAGGAAAAAGTTTTAAAATAGCACTTTAAATATTGTGTAAACACCCCGATTTCATCCTTTGAAAATGATAAATTCCCTTCACTTCAAGCAGCCCAGCTAATAAATGAACTGAATAACAAAATTTAGTCAAGTGCTGAATGAATTAAACCAATTTTTTTTTTTTTTTTTTTTTTGCATTAATACTGCTCAATTCAGCTTGTATTCTCGTGCTTTGCAGAGAGTTCATTAGTGGCAAATTGGATTAACTGAATTAGCATGTTTTTATATTTTAGTTGATAAGAGTGATCTATTTTCACATAAATAGTGTTATTTCACAATTCGGTTTGTATTCTCATGCTTTATCGTGAGTTCATTTGTATCTTTTTCCATTCATCTCCATCCCTTAATTATTGCACATTAGATTGACTAAACTAGCTTATTTTTATATTTTAATTAATTAGTGATAATTTTGAGATTATTTTTACATAGATTGTGAGTTTGCACAATTCAGTTTATATTCTTGTGCTTTCCACTAGATATATTCTCAAATATATTTCCACGAGATGTAGTCTTGTGTTTTCCACTCTATATATTCTTGTGCTTTCCACTCGTGCTTTCTGTGAGAGTCCACTAGTACCTTTTTCTATCCATCGTCTAAATGTTGCATATTGGGTTAACTAAAACTAACATTTTCGTATTCTAATTATGAAGGTTAAATTTTTAATTATTTTCATATAAACAGTACGATTGATCAATTCAGTTTGTATTCCTGTGTAGTCCTGAGTGCCCACAAGTATAATTTTATGTATTAATGTCTTAAATGTTTTGTATAATTTACTAAATGTTATAAAAGTTACCTCTAAAGTTACGAAATGATTCTTATACTTGACAATTAGCATATCCTTCCTATACTCTAATAAAGGCATTTTTCTAAGTTTTAAGAAATTCTGGTTTTGAAATGACAAATTTGTTTTTATTATATTAAATTTATTATAAAATATATTTTTTATTGATAATGCATAAAACAATAAATAAAATAGTAATAATATTATATTAATAAACACTTTTTGTATGTCATAATGCTTATTTATTCTTACACAGAAAAGTAAATTATGCTTTGATATTCACTGTTATGGAAAGAATTTTGCATTTATTTGAATTTTGATTGAACTTCAACATAGAAATTTCACTGATAACATGTCGCCGGACCTGAAAAGCTCCGGCAATTTCATTCTGAAAAATGAATCTCAACCATGTAAATGTTTTGGAACTGTTTTTAATAAAAAAAATTAAAATTAAAAGCAATATTTTGTTCAACAGCATTTATAAAAAAGAGAGAAGAATGTCCATAAGGCAGAATTTGAATTTACATTGAATAAAATTTATTTTTCCTTATTTTAGTTTTTTTCCCCATTTTTATAAATATGGCATGAATTTATTTCATAATAATTATTCAGAACATTGCGAATTTTTTCCGCACATAAAAGTTTACAGATTTTCAGCTATTCAGAGTTGGCAGCTATATCTACAGTTTCAGCAGATGAGCTAGTTGTAGATATAGCAGGAATTTCATGTTCCTTCAACATGGTTGTTGAAGATTGTAGATGACCTTTTACAAGTAAAGGGTTCAAGCTGGATTGGAGTTGGCTGTGGATTAACTTGACACTAGGTCAAGTTGACTGCCACTCATCCTGTTGCTTGTACCCTAGGGTGAGTCAGGTGGCCTGTGTCTTCAACAGGTCAAGTTTGTTTGATTACTTACCCATCATTAAGGGAAATTAAATAGTATATACACATGTCCTAATCAATGACTTTGCCATATTTTCTCAGGGTTGAATGCATAATTCCTGAACTGCACTCGATCTCCAACTTTGTATGATTTGTCGAAATCTGGTTGTTTAGCCATATTCTTACAGATATCAGTTGATACAAATTTGATGAGATCTGACTTAGTTCTAAGATTCTGTCCAAACAATAACTGTGCAGGTGTCATCCCATTTAAAATTCAAGTGGCTCTATATCAAAATAACACTTCACAAAGAAAATGGCAGATTGAAATTATGTGCATATGAGTTTTGTCTTTAGAGTTTGGCAGTATTGTTTGACTTATCCATTCATTGATAGATACCCAAAAGTAAGAAATATTTCCTGAATGCCATTTTTGTGTTCAGATATGCACAAATTATTTTGATTTGAACATAGATGTGTTTCTCAAAAGGCTGAATATCTAATAATTGTCAATATTCAGGTTTTGAAATTATTTTTTTTTAACTTTATAGTTTCAGAAACTTTTGCTTGGAATAAATTCTTGAGAATGACTGTTGTGGCCTACGTACCAAAAGCACTTTTTCCTGCCCATGGGTTTTTGCATAACCAAATTTGCTCTAATTTGAATACCGAGGTGCACGCATTTCTACGAAGCTCGAAGTGCTTGTGGCAACGTAAGTATATTCGGAGGCTCGAGTAGAAGGTGCCAGAAGGGGGAACCAGAGAGGACGGATGACTGCAATGAAGTATTTTGTAGTTTGAACCGCAATTGGATGCATGTATCATGCCGCACTTGTAAGTTGGAAAGTCTTCAACAGACGTTTGTAATTAGTTTGGATGTCGAATAAATACAGTCCACATTTAGAATCATCATAGTTGTTTGTTAAAGTTGTTCTCATGGCAGTCAATGCTAAAATAATGACTTTTAAAATTTCTAATAAATGTTTAACATAAAGATGTGACACAGACATGTTTAACATAATTAATGGAATTTTAATGCATATTCATTGTGTTTACTTGTCAGAAATAACATACCGGTTTGTTTTTGTCCTGCATATTAATCAAAACAAAAGACCAAAAACCAAAGTATGATTAAAACTCAAAGTATGAACTATGCACAATTCTCTTTTATGCTGTAAAGCCATAGTGTTTTTAAAATTTGTATTAATAATAATAACTAAATACATGTTAGAAATGGTGGATAATAAATATACTCATCAAAAAGGAATAGTATAATAGTGTTGTCAAGTACTATTTAATAGTAAAGTTCCAAAATTTTAAACAAATGTGAACGAAGACCCTGGTGTTTGTTCTTTGACTAACTTAAAATTAAGGAGATTCCTTGTTCACTGGGGTTTGCCACATGGCCAATACACACAACTGCCTATGTGCTCCTGCTTACCGATGCTCACTAAACCCCTTGACTCTGAAGCTCTGCCGTCTGTTCACAGCCTCTCAATAACAGCTGTAGTTCTCCATAGGAAAGTACATGTTTTGGGGGGAAATTTAAGTGAGCAAAAAGCATATTTTAAAGAGCCACACAAACATTTATTTTAAAATGAATAAAAAAGAAAAAAAAAACATATTTTTGCTAATTTTGGTTTCTGATTTTGTCTCTTCAAATTATTTTATCATGCTTTGCCACTAATGGTTAAAAGTTAAAAATATCTTCATAAACAAAACATTTTATTTAGTACTGTAGAAATCAAATCATTATTGAAAGCTTGTATCTTAAAACTTAAAAGGAAGGTACTTTCAATGAAAGTGGCCTGGTCCAGCCGGTCGCAGTGCAGCAATGTGCCATTCAACAATTTTCGGCTTGGGGATCAGACCACCCCGAAAGTTGACCTATGGGGCCATTGAAAACCTTAGTGTTAGGTGCCCAGCCCAAATCTTCATTATTTAGCAATGTGCCAGTTGTGGAAACTTTTAATGTTTGATGGTCCGGACCATCCCTTTGATGTATCATACGGTTCCAGCCTCTATTCAGCCCATGGACTGGACCAATCAGAACCCATAGATGTATCCAAACCAGGATTGTGATTGGATTATTATATTCATTGGAATGTTCTCCATGGTAGTTGGAATGGTCTTGAATCAAAGTAGCCCTCAAATCCAGCATATCATTGGACATTGCCTGATCACCCAGTCCAACCCTGGACATGCTAAATTTGGCCTTTTTAGCTGTTCTGGCTATCGGGTTATTCCCAAAAAATGAGTGCTTTCTTGTGACAGGCCCAGGACGGGCTAGCCCACTAGAGTTCAAAATCAAAAAAATTAAAATGTACCACAAAAAACAACATACCAAATTTATGTTACTGTAATGAATAGGGCCTCAAAGATTTGAATCACACTGACAAACACCAAATCAAGTTAAATAAAAGGTATAAAACAATCAACAAGATATTCTTTCTTGGATATTTGAAATAAAAAAAAATTACCTATAAATATGAATTGATTTTACTCATTTTTAAAAAATGGGGAAATTGTCCATTGTTTATTGATGATCAAATTTGTGTGTTTATTACTATTGAGAGACAAAGTGGTGCATGTTTTTTGTTTTTTTAATCCCTTTACTTTCATTATTCTTAATATAAATTTTCAATTTTTTTATTTTTCCATTAATTTGAAAGTTGAGACGGAACAAATGAGACTTAAACTAATAAAGTGTTTAATTACTAAATATTTTTTAATATCCCTTTACATTCTTCCTCTTAATTTGAATTTTTGAAATATTAGACTTTTTCGTTGATCTGGAAGCCGAGACATGTCAAATGAGACCAAAACAAAGATTCTGGTTAGAGTGGTCACTCAATAATAGAGAAAAGTGGGTTTTAAGTATTTTTATTATTCCTTTGTGTAGTCTCCCTGCAAGGATCACATTGCCAAAGAGGGTGGTGCTTGGTGCTCCTTGGCAACCTTGCGAGTGAGTGGAGAGAAGCCCTTTCTGGACATAATGGAATTCTCGGAATGGAATACTATAAATGCTCCTTGTCCGTTAATAGAAGTATGAATAATATTAAAATTATAAATGAGAAAATAAAAAAAATATCATTTTGCTAAGTACAGCGATACATCGCCTATTAATGTAACCCTATGCTTCTTGACTAAAAGAGAGAGCTGAAACTCAGTTTCCATGCCTGCGCTGTTCAGTATAATGGCACAAGCATGTGTCATTTAGAAATATGTGGAATTCTGGAGTCTGATGTATGATGGGTTTTTGCTTGGGGAAAGATCGGTGAGGTTTGGAACATGTTGCACGCAGGTTTGAGTGTGGCTTCCAGCTTAGAAAGCATAGCACTGTGTGAAATAGAGGTGTTTCTACAGTGCAAGAGTGATTGTTTAATTTTAATAAAATATTCAAAACGAAACTTGTGCTTTTCATGACTCAAAACACCATTGCCGAAAGGTGGAGAAGTTTACTCTCCCCCTTATTTGAATTTTTAAAATATTAGATTTTTCCGTTGACCCTGAAGCCAACAAAGACGGATAGAATGAGATCAAAACCAAGATTTGGGTCGAAGTGGAAATGCTCTATAATTTTGAAATCTGATTTTTAATGTTTTAATTATCTCTTCACACTGTCATCCCTCCGGTCGTCCATTTTGATGCTCTAAGTCCTCTGGACGAGCCGGACGGCCTGGGGCTTTCACACTGTCATCCCTAATTCGAATTTTTTAGATTTTCGTCTTGGTCTCGAAGCTAATTCGGATGAAATGACATCAAAACAAATATTCTAGCTATAATGGAAGTACTCTATACTTTTCCTATGTCACTCATTCAGTCAGTCAATTGAGTACATATTATGATAAATAAAATATACTTTTAATCAACTTCATATACTGTCACTTAAAACTATTTTTATTTCAGATAAGTAAATAAATTTTAAAATAGTCCTAAATCGCCTTTAATGGAAATAAGAAATACCAAGAGGCAATCATTATTGAATCAACAACTTAAATACCATGGTTGCAACAAAAGAAATTAATTTTCCCTCTAATTTGAAATTCAAATTAATATTGGTTTTTATTTCTGTTATGTTTTATATATATATATATATATTACTTTTACAAGTATAATCAATTTTTCTTTTACCACATAAAATAAAAGGAATTACATGGTAGGATACTGAATTATCAAACGGTTTATAAGGAATAATAAAAAGTAACTGGTGGGAAGTGAAACCGAAACCTTTTGTGCAGTGGCGGTTATTAAGGGAGGGCGATGCAATCAATGTACGACCTCTTTGAGCAAGCACCTCAAATTACTTTTCTAGTTATATATGTTTATTACAATTCGTAATTAAAAAATCTAAATTTTTATTTCAACTGAATGGCGAATATATTGAAAGTAAGTAATAAAATTACCACTAGATGGCAGCACTAAAACTCGCTTGCACTGTATTAGGAATTTAAGTTTAAAAAAAAACATACCAATTTTGGAATGTAATATCCAGCATTATCGAGAAGGAATCTCCCAGAATACTATATAGTCTGTGAGGAATCTATTCCTTCTCGATGTCCAGCACTCCTTCATTCACGCTGTCGTCAAAGAGAAAAGGAGCAGGAGTGTATGAAGTGGGGCTGCTTAAATTGGCTAACTTTCGCTAATTTGGATTTTAATTTCTCTTCATACAGAATGATGTGTTTATGACTTTGTTTTAAATAATAAATTTGGATGTTTAAATAAATATTTGAAAACAAATCATTGTCTTTTGTAATTCTGATTTCCTTTATTAATTCCATTAACCTTATTCTTCCAGTTTGGGTTCATGATGAAATAATTCAGTATTAGATTTAGAAAATAAAAAACTAAAAAAATTTTGATACATATTTTTTTTTTTTTTAATGGTTCTTTCGTAGCTGCATGTAGATTTAGTTGGTTTTCCCTCTCTAATTCGTTTAGTGTTTTGGCTACAGGGATATGGAGCAGGTACAAAACTGCTGTTCATGGCGTGTATATTATGAGACGAATTATGGTAAGGTGACCAATCGTCCTCCTTTTGTAGGTTCTGTCCTTCCTCGAAAAGTGTCCTCCTACCTGTCCTCCTTTTCGATATTTTAAAACTAATCTGTTAATCTCTATTCAGAGATGCCGCGCCGAACTGTTACACGTCATGTGACGGTACAGCAAACGGGGAAAGGTTGGCTTAACAAGATTAGAAATTCTTACGGTTAGAAATTCTTTGGGTACAGTTCAGAAAGACGTGATTATGAAATGCATGCGTAGTGCATAGGAGAACTTCACGTGTCTTGCACTTGTCTCGCACCATTGCGCACTTTACTTTGTTTACTTTATCTCTATATTATACTTCGTGTAATCAAGATTGAATGTTGATACTCTAGCTGCAGCATTTACCGTAAAATTCAATATGAAGGATATTTCTTGCTCCGAAATTTCCAATATATTGTTACTGTTAGAAAATGATATATTGACAAAAAATATTCATTCAATGAAAAAATACTCGTTTAAGTAAATAATTAAAAGGGATGTAAGCATAATTAGTGTATTTTTGTTTGAATTAATAAAATGTTTCATTTATTTACGTTGTACTTTTTTCTTAAATTTTTTCGTCCTCCTTTTCATTGTAAAAAAATTGGTCACCTTAATTATGGGCATTTTGGGTGTAAAGACTTATAAAAAACATACGGCTGGGGGCATCTTATTTTTAAAATTCGAAGCAAATTTATTTATTAATTTATTTAAATTTGTTTTATCGTTGCAATGGACTACTATTTAATTTAAGGAAACTTGCTCAGCATATTTACGCACAAGTATAATAATTCGGCATTCATCTGTTTTGAGGATACGCGGGATCCCCTTAGTCAGTGCTAGACAACCAACGAACCCAAAGTTAAAAGACAAAATAGGCGCAAATATAAGGAACTGAGGGATATATATATATATATACACTCAAGTAATGGATATACGTCAACGATAGCATGTGTTGGATTTTAATATTTTTATCCATGTGGATTGCTGGTTTAAAAATATAATTAAAATATTTGATGGTTTAAAAGTAATGTTAGTCAATGATGGTAAGTATTTAACTTGCCATCATTGACTATTAATTAGTTGAGTTCTTTTAATGTAAATTAGTCCTATGTATTGTTTTGTAAGGAACATTTTGTTCTGTTATTGTATAATAAATTTATTCGGTTTTCGTATGTTAAATTCATTTGGAGTAGTGCGTTCACATGTGTCTAGAAATTTTATGAGCGCCAGTCTTACGAGCGAACACATAGGAAGTATGTATTTTTACTTATGTTAATACACCTGTCGCTATACACAAATACATGTATACACTACCCGACATAGAAAATGCAACACCATGAAGCTTTGGCCGTATAATTATGCAAATTGCGAGCGAGACAAACGCAGCTGGCCGATGTATGCAAATGATCTTAAATGCAAGTAGGTCACGTGATTAGAGCGCGATATAAAAAGGATGGAAACGGCGGGTGAGCCAGCCAACTGTTGTTACTGTCTGTCACCTAGGAAAACTCGTTTTTGGAGCTGTTTTTCATTTCAGAAGGCACGTGTTGTTGAAGAGATACTTGGCCGACGACTCCGAAGTCCGTTTCAGCATAAGTATGAGAGTACAATAATAAAAAGGTTAAGAAACAATTACCATTAGATTTTAGGAATATATGATTGTTAAATTAAATTGAGTTGAAGTTCAGATTTTTAGTAAACGAAATTAGGATTTTTATAGTTTGACAGTTTTACTTTGTGTTCAGTTTAGTTATTAATGATTAACTTCATGCTAAGAGTTTATTGAATTCTCGTCATAATTATATTGCAATTATATTACAATCAGCATGTGTGCTGAGGTTAGGCATCAATTGGTGAGACCGGGCCGGTATTAAATCGCGTAGATGCATCCACTGTGCAAAGGATTTGGAGAAGATGCATTGAAGAACGGCATATGAATCGTCGCAGTGGGACAAGCCCAGACGTACGCCAGCACGCGTTAATCGACGCTTTCGAAGGCATGCGGTGGCGGCCCCACAAACGACGACTGTCGACATTCTTCAGAATTTGCAGGGTACATTGGATGTTCCAATATCAGGGAGAACAGTTTCTCGACGATTAGTCAAAAGCCGCTTGCACTCAAGCTGTCCTTTACGAAGACTGCCATTGACGACAAGACACCGACTTGAGAGATTGCAATGGTGTCGGGCCCAAGCCTCGTGGACGACTGAATAGGACAGGGTATAGTGTTCAGCGACGAGTCTCTGTTCTGTTTGTCGAATAACAGTCGCCGTGTGAGAGTCTAGAGCAGGGGCGCCGCGGGGCCGCGCGGACCCCCTTGATCAAGCACTTCAAATTCCTTTAGTTATATAGGTTAATTACAATTTTTAAGGAAATTATCTGAAATTTCTTTCAACTAAAAGTCGAATTATTGGAAATAGAGCCGCGTCCCTTTAGCGACTCTCTGATGATAGAAAGAATGGTATGTGAATACAACGGCAATAGAAATTTCAGCTAAAAAAACAGACATTGCTATATTCCAATCTGATCTGAGCCGCGGCTCTCTTCTAAAGAAGCCAAGAAGACTCGAATACCGTGACCCAAGGTAAATGGAAGTAAGAGATAATAGACCTTTCAATAGACCTTGACCGTGAACGACTGACTCGAATTGGCTGAGTTTCGCTAATTTGGCCTCGAATTTTTCTTGATAAATGAGTGTTCTCGCTCTCGCTTCTTTTTAAAATAATAAATTTGGATGTTTAAATAAATATTTGAAAATAAATTACTGTATTTATCTAATTCTGATTTATTTTATTGATCCTATTGACCCCTAGCTTTTTCAGTTTTGGTTCATGAAGAAATAGTTTAGTAGTATTAGATATAGAAAATAGAAATTCAAAAAAGTTTCGATATATATTTTGTGCTTTTTACTTCATTGAATAAGTGAAGAATTAATAAGTGATGATCATTGAATAAGTATTGATGGTATTTTGGGGGTTCCGTTCTTCGTTTTTGGTAGAAAAATGCATTGTTTGGAGCACTCAGTTTAATTTCGCTGCGTAAGCGCCCGGACGGGGGGGCATTTCTGATGTAGGGTGGTTCTGTCTGTCCTTCGGAAAGGGGATTATTTCTGATTTGGGGTAGTTCCATGCTTTGTTTGTGATGAATTTCAATGCGTTTGACTTCTTAATTGCTTAAAAGTCACGAGAATTGTATTTGTGGCATGCCCGTGGATATTTTTAGTGACACTTTCAGAAATGCGTTGTCTGAGGGGGTGGGTCTCTTGATTTACTCAGCTGTCTTACTTTTTCAGCTATTTAACATTAAAGATTGAAAAAAAATATAAATATTTGTTAAAGAAGTTAAAAATTAATTTTCAACCTGATACTTGATTCTTTGATCTGACGTTGTTTTCCTTAAAATCTCCCCCCCCCCCCCCCCCTCTTCACCGGCAACTATTCAATCCCCCTGGTTTTGCTTCTAATTTCATTGAAGTCCAGTATTGATCCGATACTCCCTAGGCGTAAATTTCACTTGAGGTAGTCCTAAAATTTCTCATCTCGTTTCCTAATTAAGCGATTTTGAATCCACTGGCAGCTATAGTCTCTGCACTATCTATACGCGTATCGTCTGGACATGCATATTGTTTTATTCAAACCTCTCTGAGCGTCACTTTTAGTTTAACTAGCCCGCACGGTTTTACTTCTCGGTTCCTAAATTGAGCGATTTTGAATCTTCTGGTAGCTACAGTCTTTGTACCATTTGAATATACATATCTTTCATATCAATCCCCTGGGCGCAATTTTTACTTTAAGAAGTAGTCCTCTAATTTCACATCTCGGCTCCTAATTGAGCCATTTTGATTCCGTTGGTGGCTATAGTCCCGGCACCATTTGTACATGTGAACTGAATATACATATTTATTGTGTCAGTTCCCTGGGCACAACTTTCAGTTCGGTTAGACCCCCCCCCCGCCAAATTTCTTATTTCACCTTCTAATTGAACGATTTAGATTTTGCTGGTGGCAATCACTTAGATATACAACCTTATTATGTCAACCCTCTGGGCGTAACTTTTACTTTAAGTAGCCTCAATTTCATATTTCGGTTTTACAAAAATGCATCGCCTTGGTTCCTGAAATATCCGTGCACGATATTTCAAGACCGTATACATTTTCCGCTACAGACCTTACACACACACACGTCGACACACAAACATCGTCTGTTATTATGTAATATGAAACAACCGTGGTGGAAGAGGGGAGACCCTCCTCTTTTTTATATTTACATTTTTATCTATCTTAGTGACACTTGCTCCGATTTTGATGCAATTTTCACAATGTATTTTCTACTCTACAATGGACCCACTCGATCTGCTCACTCTAAACTTTGATCCACTTTTGTTGAACCCGTGCAGCGAGCTAACTGCTTATTGCTATAGAAACCGATTGCTATATATAGTGATCACTAGCAGGCAGAACTCTCTCATATCATTTTAAAGACGAATAGAGAAAACCATAATGCATAAGAACTTTCTGTAAATTCCAAATTCATTCTTAAACTTGTATGAAAATAGTTATTCCGTTTCTACATATAAACGGCCGTAGATTTAGTTGATTTTCGCTCTCTAATTATGTTACTGTTTGGGTTACAAGGATGATCAGGTACAAAACTATTAGCCATATTGTGTACCTGAGAGAAATTGTGTGCATTTTGGGTGTACAAACAATTGCGCTAATCATAAAAAAATACTGCACATGCATACGACAGAGAGTATTTAATTTTTACAAATTTGATATAAATTTATTTAGAAATACATTCAAATAATTTCCATGGTTACAATAGGCTCTTATTCATTTTAAGGAAACTTGCAAATGCATATCAGCGCAAGTAAAATAATAATTTGGTATAGTTATTTCGAGGTAACGCCGGAACTAATTTATCAGTGCCGGACAAACGACGAACTCGAAGTCTAAAAGACGTAGTTGTCACAAACTGAGGAGGGATACTATAATATACATAAATACATATTATAGTATGCCTCTATACTTAAATATCCCCATCTATACATAAATACATATATGAGCGCCTCCCTCTACACCTCGCTCACGAACCGCCACTGGTCTAGAGACGACGTGGAAACAGATCCAATCCTGCTGCGACTGTTGAACTCCATATTGCTCGACAACGCGATATCATGGTTTGGGGTGTCATCGGCTACGATAACCGGTCACCTCTGGTTCTTATCAGATTCACAATGACGACACGGCGATGTGTGGATGAGTTGCTGTGGCCGGTTGCCCTGCCCTATCAGCGGTTGCAAAATATTGTTTTTCAGCAAGATAATACGCGACTGCACACTACAACCATCAGCAGACAAGTCTTGCAACGTATCCAAGTACTTTCTTGGCTTCCGCTGTCTCCAGATCTCTCACTCATCAGGCAGGGACCTGATTGGCCGTCGTTTGATAGCCCTGCCTTAGAGAACGACCTGTGGATGATGGTTGAAAGCATATGGTCATTCATCCCTCAGGAACTATCCCTATCCGCATTCTCCTTCAATCTGTTCCTCGAAGAATTGCTACTTGTATCGCCGCAAGAGGTGGTCCTACTGATCGCCCTGTCTATGTCATTAATGGATTGCATTATCCTTTTGAAGTTAACATAACTCATTTATATATGCCATTTCTGTCTGTGTGTCCTTTAATATCACCACTCTATTCGCTCTTTCATGGTGTTGCATTTTCTCTGTCGGGTAGTGTATATAAACTCCTGTTTGTAAAAATTGTAACACCATGAAGGAATCATCAGAATTGAATTAAATTTATTCCACAAACGATCTGTATTGATACAAATAAACGTATAAATTTAAAGTAAAAAAGTAATGTTACATGTAGAAAATAAGTATTTGGTGAAGCCACCACGCGCTGCAATAAGTGCTTCTATACGACGTGGCATCGAATCAAACAGATTTTGAATTTGTACCTGAGGAAGAGCATTTCACATTGCTTCTATCCGAACCCAAAGCTCAGCTGTATTAGCTATGGGACGAACGTCACGAGCGAGAGGCCGACCGACGAAATCCCAGACATGCTCAGTAGGTGACATATCCTGTTTATGGGCAGGCCAAGGAAGAAGCTGTATCTGTTGTGCTGAAAAAAGTTTTGAACATTCCTAGCAACATGTGCACGGGCATTGTCCTGTTGAAATACAGCTCCAGGAATGCGTTAAAGGAAGGATGCTACTCCCGGCTCCAGAACTTCTCTGATGTACCGGTTGCTGTTGAGGTCGTCCAAGATATCCAATGGCGCCCTATACCATCATGCTTGGCGTTCGTCCAATACTTCGTTGGATAACGCAGTCAGGAAGGTGGCATTCACTGCTATAGTTTCTAACGTGGATGCGGCCATCATTGTACCCCAAATTAAAACGGGATTCATCGGAAAATACGACTTGTTGCCAATTGACACTCCAGTGCCTAAGTTGATGAGCCCATTGTAGTCACAGGCGTCGATGGTTTTGCGTCAGGGGAATCCTGTACAAAAGAATTCTTGCACACAGCAGACACCGACGAATTGTTAGAACAGACAATGACACACCTGTAGTCATCCGACCACTCAAACTGCTACTCATACCCTAGGGTGAGTCGAGTGGTCTGGGTTTTCGACACCTGTAGCAATGCTCCAACGTTCTGCCAACTGTCGAGATGAAGCTGTACGGTCTATCACTGCCATGCGGGTGAGGTGTCTATCATTCCGTGCTGACGTAACATTTCGTCGTCCACTGCCGGATTTGCGACTCGTTCGGATTTCTTCAAGTCCACTGCGTCCACACTCGTATCACTGTCGTGGCATTGCGCTCCATACGAGCTGCTGTTGCACAATAAGAATCTTCTTCTCAAAGACCGATCATTCGCCCCCATTCAAACTCCGTAACTTGCTTATATGGCGACCTCTGTCTTTGTAGAGGCACAGAGACATCTCATGAAGCTTTTACCGCTAACAGACAACTATAGACTATTTTCAACGTCTTGTCTATTTATACTGCTAAAACGGCAGTTCAGAGGGCGCTGCTCAGCGGTGACTCTAAAATTCTAATCATTTGCATAGCACACCCTAATTTGCATTTGCTGTAAGTTTCAGCTCAATCGCGTGATTCCTCCATGGTGTTGCAATTTTTACAAACATGAGTATATATATATATATACATACTGTATTGCAAAAACGTATATTCACCCATAAAATATTGAGCTACATCTGCGAAATGCGGTTTGCAAATGTCATTTTAAAGAATTATGCAAATGATCAAACTGTCAGCGCCAATGATGCTATGGAGCTCGGCTTATGCAACGCGCATGAGAGCGACGCATCGTGCAGCATTTAAAATAACCGGTGGTCTCCGTGATGGGCATTTGGAACTGGATTTTCTGCTTTGATACTGCAAGTTGTGTACATAGATACTTTTGAGACGTACTCGACGGCGCTATGAATAGTTGTCCAATTTAGAGAGAGGTCGCATTATAGACCTAAGGAAAGCTGGTTGGTCCAACAGACATATCAGTCGAAATCTTGGTCGGAGCGATATGATAGTTGCTCGGTGTTGGCAACAGTGGATCAGAGAAGGCACATGTAACCATAGCAGAGGCTCAAAATGCCCCCAGACACATAACTGCTCGAGAAGATCGTGCTGTCAGGAGAGGAGCCACGTCCATGCTTTTGACGTCGCTATCAGCCGTTCTAAGGCATTGCCCTCCTCCGTGCATCCTGTATCGAGTGATACTATTCGTTGACGACTGGCAGAAGGGATTAGGATGTCGACGTCCATTAAGGTACCTACCACTGACCCCCTCAACATAGGCATTTCCGTCTGGATTGGTGCCAGGTCGGTCAGCCTGGACAGAGTTCAATTGGAGGCATGTTTTGTCTTTAGCGACGAATCCCGCTCCTCTCTCAGTGCTGATGGCCACCATATGCGTGTGTGGAAGAAGACTGGCCAGCATTCCTTTCCCGCATTTGCTGGAAAGTGGCACGTGGCCATCACACGCGTGGTGTGGCAGTCTGGGGAGCCATCTCGTTGCACAACCAAACTCCTCTAGTTGTGCTGCAAACCAGTCTGACGACTCACTTGTACGCCGACGATATTCTGGAGTCGATATGCCTATACTATCAAGCCGTCCCTTTTCCATTTACCAACAAGACAACGTTCATCTTGCACGACCATCTCAACAATGTCTTCGAAGATTTCATACCCTCCCATGACCAGGGCGCGGTAGCCCATTGGTTAGCGCGCTGGAGTTGCACTCGGTAGGCCCGGGTTCGATTCCAGCCGCTGCCAAAACTGCCGCCGTGTTCATGCGGAGTACGATCACGTTAAACTTGTGGGTCCGAAAGTCCTTCCGAGAGGTTGGTGGTAGGGGAAGGAGGGTACGATCCCTGTGGATGCCTCCCCCACTGGGTTCCGGTCTAAATTGGGTGGCACTTCCCGACTGTCCAAACAGTTACCTTACACCTTTCTGGTAGGTCGGACGGTCTGGGTTTCATCAACAACAACCCTCCCATGACCATCCAGGTCCCCAGATTTATCACCAATAGAACACGTCTGGGACATACTGGGACGCAATTGCATCCTTTTTAGAATACCACTGAATTAGCTGACCAGTTGCGACATTTGTGGCAGAATCTACCGCAGAGGAACATAAGCAACTTAATTGATTTTATGTCGCACCGAGCATTGATTTATATAATAGCTGCCAGGGGAGGATTTACCACTTATTAAAATGTCCTTGTTGCCACCATTTCTTAATAAAACTTTTTTGCTTCCAAATTCTAATCATTTGCATATCTCCTCAAACGATACATACATGCTGAGTTTCGCGGCTGTAAGCTCAATTTCTTATGGGTGCATATATATTTTCGCCTCACCCCCGTAAGTTATTCTTTTCTCGTATTTTTTAATGTTTTGAATTCATGTCTTGCAAGTAGTGTGTATACATCATTTTTGACGGAAATATTAAGCATTTTATACACTTTTGAACGAAGGGCGCAGTATGATTGAATGATTTTCTAACTTATTTTTTATAGTACCTAATTTTAGATAGAAGATCGCCAACCAAATATGAATATATCAAAACTTGTACTGCAATATTTCACCTGGCCTGTTTAAATAACTTAAGTGGTCAGATGTTTTTATTGTTGTATCAGTTAAATTAAAGGAGAAACTTTGATTTATTTCCTTCTAGGCTAATTAAATTTATGTAGAAGACAGCAATATATTTTTTAATCTGATTCATAGTTACTTTGTTTATCACAGTAGTGTATTATAGTATAAGAGTGTAAAGATATTATACAAATTAATGAAATTACTAATAAAATTAATATATATGTATATACCAAGTTGTAATTTAAATAGCATATATATGAAGTTTGATTTCAATTGTATGGGTGTTGATTTTAAGATTTTATAGATATTAAGTAACATTCTGAAGAAAGCAAACACTAATAGCCATTATCTAATATTTATGAAATACTTTGAAGTTTGATCTGTACCCAGTAGTGAGTTGCCAAATTTTTAACAGCGAGTAAGCTATTATGCAAGATTATGGTTTCAAATGCTATCATTCTTCGCAGTTCACACTAACATAATATACATTTATTGTGCATTTAGAATTCATTTGGTGTTCGAGTTAAAATCATTTATATTTTAACGCTGTTGTTGTTTCTTATGACCTCCTGATTTCGATGGATATTTTAACTCTTAAACATATTTATTTCAAATTATGTTTAAAATAAATAAAATTGGCATCACGTCTGATTTCAACCAGCAGAAACAACAAGCACACAACTATAATAGAAGGTCTTTATTTCACTTCTTTAAGATGTACAAAACTTAAAAAGGTCAGAGCGCTTTCGAGCGTAAATACGCTCGTCATCACTGCTCTGAATTTGGTTTCAGACCTGCTCACTCTAATGTTTCTTCTTTATTTAACTGGATTCTGTCTGATAAGCTGGGTGATAAGGATGACTTTAAAAGCTTTGCTGGGGTATATGTGGTTCCCCTGTTGTCCATCGATGGTAACTTTAAATTTTATATTGGCAGTACAAAATATACTATTGATATCCGTTTGGCAGAACATGCTAGGGATGTCAAAGGTGGTAAACTTTCTACGGCCCTTGCTCATTTTGTTGTTAAAGAAAATTTCCGGCCCCTTTTTTGAAAGAACTTTCCTTCTTATGCGTTGTAATAACCCTCATAATATTCTCCTTTTTAAGTCCCTCTTTATTTATGTTTACCGCGAGTCGATTTGTAATTTTGACCCCGTTCAGATTTTAAATTATGCTTGGCGACTCAGTCTCGACTCCACGCAATTCAAGTCTCTTCATAGTTATCTTTGACGTCATCCTCTCGGGGATTGGGCTTGACTGCCCCCATTTTTTAAAATTTTTTGAATTTGAAAATTCTGCAATAAAATTGTAAATTTTTACTGTTCTTTTCGTGATTTATGCTCGATTTTTTTAATCTGTTCAAAATGTTTTGTATTTTTGGATTCTCCTTAGATAAACGTAAGTTTATTGATAATTGTATTTATGCAAATTTGCCACCTTTTCTGGTCTATATATGAACGATCATTCCTATTTCCATGCAGCCACTGATGGAGAGCGTGAACGCTCGAAAGCACTCTGGACTTTTTAAGTTTTGTACGTCTTAAAGAAGTGAAATAAAGACCTTCTATTATAGTTGTGTGCTTGTTGTTTATGCTTAAAATTTAACAACCAATATTTAAACTTTGGAAATGTTTAATAACAATTACATGTGTATTATCCTACACTTTGAATTTTGAATATACAAAATTTTGATATTCACATTTAAAAGGCATGTATTGATACATCATTCAAATTTTTCAGAACATTTTGAATTTAACTCAACGTTAATTCAGTTAAAAACCTCTTTACACTTGCTATTCTGTATAACACATCTAAAATATAAAACCTGAAGTTTTATTTTTCAATCTCTTGAATAATTTCAGTTTGAAACATTTAGTCAAAATACTATTAATTTCTAAACCCAAAATTATTTATTTGAAACAAATATTAATTTCAATATCTTTATTACTTCAACAACTATAATTCGATTTAGATAATATATTACTATCTAATGTTAACGAAATACTTTAGCATCGGTTGGACGCAGTGATAATTAGTGGTACATGTATTTTCAGCTTCATTATATCTCATTACATCAGGATAAATCAGATAACATCAGTATTAACTAGGTAAGTCATTTTGCATCTATTCATGCATCCTAAGACATCAAATCCATCTTCATATAAAATTAAATTAGTAACTTCTGTCTATTATTTTCAAAAACAGCATTCAGTAAGTTGATTTAAAATATCTGTTGGATAAACTCCTTCTTTTTATAAACATGTTATAAATTGAAATTAGGTAATTTCATGCAACATTTATTATGCAGTTAAAGTTGTTCAAACAGATTGTACTGTTAAATAGAAAATGCATATTTTTAACTATAGTAAAGCACTATCACTACTCTAGGGACCAGTGAAGTAAAGCGTATACCTGTGAAAATATATAACTGAAATTAATGTCACTGGATAGGAATGTTTGACGAGCTATGTAGAAATGCATATAAATGATGTATGTACTGTATTTCAAATATTTGAAATTTAATATTCACTGATTAGAATGGGAAATTAGACTATATAAGATTTAACAAAATATTTGAAACATTTTTATGTAAATAAAATTAAAATTTGCTTTGATTTGACAACAAATTATGAAATTTATACAAATATTGAAATTTAATATAACTATCCATATTTCATTACCTGAAGATACATTCAATTGAGTACGTAGAAAATTAGTACTAACTTTTGAATCATTTGTGAGATATCAGTGATTACAAACGTACACATGCTTATCTCAAAAGCATTCAATTCGAAAATAAGAATATTTAAAACAAAAACATGTAAATTCATTGATAGTTCAAATATTTGATCCTATTACAATATTTTCCTTTAACGTTAGTATTATGTGTGTAACAGTAGCGTAGCGTCCCCAGGCAATTCTTTTTTTGAGGAAGGGGAGGGGGGGGGGTGAATTGGTAACCAAACAGTTTGCTTCCCATTTCGCTAAATATCATTTCTCTGAACTTAAATGGGTTTCTAGGGAATATGATTTCCCTACTTGGTAATGCTATTGGTGTTTAGAGACAAAAAATATTTCTTAAATATATTTCTATAATTTTAAAGAATCAAGGGTACTTCCTTATTATAGTGGCCCCCGAGGATGAATCACCAAGCGTCCGAGATTTATGGCCAAAGTAGGTTGTAAAATCTCACCAAACATTTGCAGTCCTAAAGAAACAGCACGTGTTTATATTATTGTCATATTGCTTTTTCGTTAACGAAAACCTTGGCTCAATCGGATATGTGGGAGCCACTATAATAAGATAGTACTGAATCAAGCTATATATACAATTTCTTTCTAATAGTACAATGATTCTAGCTAAAATTAAATCTGCTTTTCAATTTCTTCGCCTACAGTTACAATTGCAATACATATAGATATTAGTTTATTAAATGGGATATTTTTATTTACTTTTGAAATTTATTTTTACCTTTACTCTAAGGCAGGAATTTACTTTTATGCATCAAAATTCTATTATTTGTACTACTGATTAAACTGCAGCGCTACAACTTTCTGTAGCGAAATTTTCAATTAAATTCTGTAGTGAAATTTCCAATTAAATTCTGTAGCGAAATTTCCAATTAAATTCTGTAGCGAAATTTCCAATTAAAGAATGGACCGGAATGCACACGGAATAAACCGCACTTGGACTATGTTCTTTAATGCGTGCTTGCAAACCTGAGTACTTTCTTGACATATTTGAAGCATTATCAAAAGATTGTCCTAATTTTGTTAAACTTTCCAAAATTTCTTGTTCCAAGTATGAAGAGTTGTGTTTATCTATGGGAAATTCTTCCTTTATATTACCAAAGGATGAAACATATCACAAAAGTAAGTTGGTCGACATATCGGGAGTGGAGTCAACAATTATACTATAATAAGTAGCACATTTCATTTCTTCAATTATTTCAGCTCTTACTTGATTGACAAAAAGGCCTACAAATTCTTCACAAATATTCTGAGATAAATAGTTCACATTTCCTCGTCCTTGGTTGGCATATTTTTGTAGATGGAATTTCAAGAACTCGTTGTATTCGCTTAGGTATTCCAAGCAGGTTAAGTAATTTCCTTTCCTATTGGAATTTTTGTGACCCCTAAATCCTAATCCTAAGCGACTCAATAATTTTATTGTTGATCCAATTCTTTTCAACACTTCTCTCCCGTAAAATTGCTCTTTTTCCTTTTCCTGTAATAGTTGAGTATCAATTCTATTGAATTGGGTTGATCTTTTGTACAAAGTACACATGGCTGACATGTGCTCTTTTGAAACTTCGTGGTTCGATAAAATAACAGTAATGGATCTCCAATTTTGAAAACCAGTTATTAATTTAGACTTTGATTTTTAAAAGAGTTTGCAAGGGTAGCAGTAAACACTTTTGCTTGTTTCTGAAAATATCAGCCAAGTTCTCTTTTCCATAATTCCATTTGATTTCTTTCTGTAAAAATGATCATAAGAAAGTCCTCTGTAATAAACTTCATCTCTGCCTTTATAAACTGATTTCAAATGCTCTATATTCCCGTTTATAGGTTTTAAATTTTTTGGTTATTGTTTTTTGGTTTGTGTTTAAGAATATCGTCAATAATAGCATCTGAAAAAATTGTTGACCATAAAGCAATATCATTTATGACTTTGATGTCCATATTCAAGAGTTTGTCTGAACTATATCTTCTGCGTCTTCACACTCCCTTTTATCAGTAGCATATTCAACCTCTTGATGTTCATGTATATATTAGTCTGTGCTCAACTTGTTCTTCTTTTTTCTCTTCTTCACTTACAGGCCTGTGTGTTTCAGAAGAAGTTTCTAACGCAGACAATTTATCTAAAGTAGATGTTGATGGCAACACTGTCTCTGAATTTACTGTTAAAAACTTATGCAATGCATTTCTTTGGCTGTCAACAATTTCCAGATTCTTCTTAATTTTCTTTTCGCTTTTCTGCCCCACTTTGATGTCTTTTCATTTTTTACCGTGAAGAAAAAAGTTGTTTTAATTTTTTGTAAATAAATTGAATACTGCGAAATTCGGCGCCCTATTGTATCCCGGGGGGCCCCACGCGGCCGCTTAGTCCGCTTACCGTTAAACCCGCCACTGTAGAAGACAAGGTGGGTGGGGGAACAGGCGAATATCCTTTACTGGGATGCAGAAGAGATTCAGTCAGGAATCAGCATGGGACGTCTAAATCGGGATTTAGGATAGCTCTGGGTCTTTTTGGAAATTCACGGAAGTCGTAGTCAGTCATATTATAGATCAGTTCCTTAAGGATCCTAGCGAGTTTATCATAGAAATTGTTACAGTGTTTTCGCATATCTTGCTTAATAGTTTTAATTTTGAAATCGCGATGTATTACAAAGTTTTTCAAGCATCTTGGAGATTTTCTGATAGAACGTAGGATTTTGTTCTGAATGATTTGGACTTTTTTTACATTAGATTTCGCAGCGTAGCCTCAAATTGGGGAGGCATAGAGAATGATGGGGCTGATAACTGATTTGTAAAGTTGGATTTTGTTTTCAATGCTAACATCTTTTGAATACAGGAGGGATCTCAGTTCTACTTTTACAAAGTTTATTTTATCTTTGAGTTTTGCAGTGTGGGGTTTCCATGTTAGTTCTCTGTCAAGAGTGATACCGAGATATTTACATGTCCTCTCAAAGCAAACTGGCTGATCGTTAATTATGATTGGTTGGGGCGGAAAACGTTGATGTGAGAAAAATACAGTTTGACATTTGTTAGGGTTTATTTTGTTGCGGTATTTCTCTAACCAGTGTTCGAGAGTGTCGATGTGATGTTGTAAGTATCGGTGTAGGTAGTTGTTGTTGTAGTGTGTGGCAAGAATGCCAGTGTCGTCCGCATACAAACAAATAGTGTTGTTGGTTTTAGTGATGTCGTTTATGTAAATGTTAAAAAGAATGGGACCAATGATTTATTGCACTGAAAGATCTACACAAAGTGAGCACGTCAGTATGGCATTAGTCCACTTCTGGCCTTGATACAAGCTGTTACCCGACGTGGCATTGATGCATAAAGTTGCCGGATGGTGTACTGAGGGATGTCGTTCCAAATGGCCTCCAATTGACGAGCTAATTCGTCTACATTCTGGGATGGTCGCAGACAACGCCCATCTCAGCCCAAATGTGCACAATAGGCGAGTGATCTGGAGATTTGGCTGACCAAGGAAGTGTGTTGTAAGCACGCAGACAATCAATAGAGAGACGTGCCGTGTGTGGCCTGGCATTATCTTGCTGAAAATTTAGCCCGGGGTGTCGCGAAAGGAATGACAATACAACGAGTCGTAGAATATCGGTAACATACCGCCGTGCTGTGATGATTCCACGAAAGACTATCAAAGGGGTCCGGCAATCAAACGAAATGGCGCTCTAGACCATAACTCCCTGTTGTCGAGCCGTGTGGCGTGTGACAGTAAGAGCAGGATCCTGATAATGTCCGGGCTGTCTCCAGACACGTCTGCGCTGATCGTTGGGACTCAGTTCGAAACGGAACTTATCACTGAAGACAATTTGTTCCCAATCCAAACAATTCCACATTGATCGGGCCCGGAGCCATTGCAATCGCTGTTGACGGTGCATACTGATCAGTGGTAGGCGGCGTAATGGGCGCCGCGAGTATAGATTCCGCTCCCATAGTCTTCTATTAATGGTCCGGGTGGTTACTTCCGTGTTTGTCACACGTTGGATGGTTGATAACGACGAATCTCGTGCTGTCATAGCTGCTATGACAATCGCTCTATCTTCCCATTCTGTCATCGCTCTATCTTCCTGTTCTATCATCGCTCTAGGCCGTCCGCTGCCCACTTGCCACTGAAATCTGCCATTCCGGATCCATTCCTGTCAACATCGTCTAATTGCTGCATCGCTCCTACCCAAATGCCGAGCGATTCGGTGGTGTGCTCATCCAACCTCATGCAGTCCGACCGCACGTCCTCTTTCAAACACCTTCATATGCTCGTAGTGGCCGCGATTTCGCCGGCGAGACATTGTTACAATCAAGGTACGTAAGCGCAATCGAAATCCACTGCACGTTTTGTTTCTGAAAGTGAGGTTCGTTCCTTATATACACCACCATGGTGCTCAGTTTCAATGCGCTATAGTTCCGACCATTCATTGGTTGCGAATTTTTTATCATTTGCATATTCGATCGACAGGTGTTTGTATGTACACTTTCATTACTATCGGATTATTTTGCGGGGTGCGTCGATTTTTTGTCGACATCCCCAGTGACGTTTTTCCCCAGTGACGTCGAGATATATATCACGACGTCACTGGGGAAAAACGATCTCAAGGATGAATCCCTCTTGAAGAAATTCTGGGTACGCCACTGATAGAGTGCACATATATATATATATATATATATATATATACAGATATGGTGTACAAAATAATACGAACATCTGTGAAAACGTATGCTACGTTTCACACCTAAAGTACAGTCGCGCCACCTGGAACGGAAGTCTGCCACCTAGTGGCCGTGAAAGGGAATGTATCATTATGTCAACAGCAGTCATAGGTATTGCACGTCTCTATCATACTCTCTGAGACACGTTGCAATGTGTGACCTGACAGAGTTCCAAAGAGGCATGATTGTTGGAGCGCATTTAGCTGGAGCCTCGGTGACGGAAACAGCAAACCTTTTGGGGCGAGCAAGAAACACTGTACCAGCCGTTATAACAGCGTACACGAAAGACGCTAAGGTGGCATCTTCAAAGCACAACAGTGGGCGAAAGATAAAGCTAGACGGGTAAGGATAGACGGGTAGACGGATGATAAGGATAGACGGGGGTTGAAGCGCAATGTGGCCCGAAAGCATAAGCAATCGTTATCAGAGATAACTTCCGAAATGAACAGTGATTTGCAGGACCCCAATTCAACCTAAACTGTCAAAAGGGAACTCCATGCTGCGAACATTTATGGCAGAGAGGCAATTCGCAAGCCGTTGGTGACATTACCTAATGCTCTCCAGCGACGCCAGTGGTGCAGAGTTCACAGAAGCTGGTCCGCACAGCAGTGGCAACAAGTCGTCTGATCTGTTGAATCAGCATCCATGCTATTTCAAATCTCCAGGCGTGTTTATGTCTGGAGAACGCCCAGAGAAGCATTTACTCCTGACAGCCTCTTGCCGGCTGTGAAGCACGGAGATGGTTCCTTTTAGTATGGGGTGCGATATTTTGACTCGGTCTTGGACTACTTGTTACTCTACATGGGAAGATCAAAGCTGATCACTATCGGAGCATTCTGGGGGATCATGTCCATCCTTTTGTCCAGACTTTATTCCCTGAAGAGCGACTAGTTTTTCAAGACGCCATACTGCGCGGCGTGTTCAAGCAT
Organism: Amaurobius ferox; assembly: GCA_951213105.1. Taxonomy (NCBI): domain Eukaryota; kingdom Metazoa; phylum Arthropoda; class Arachnida; order Araneae; family Amaurobiidae; genus Amaurobius; species Amaurobius ferox. The sequence continues at coordinate 31,196,431 of OX578151.1, forward strand.
GGTTCGAGGAGCATGATGATGAATTAGGACATATAGGCTGACCTCCTCAGTCTCCTTACTTGAACATTTGTGGGGATATTTAGAGTCCAAACTTCGTGCTCGAGTTCCGTTTCCAAACACACTTTCGGATTTAGAAACTGCTCTACAGGCTGAATGGCTTCATATTCCCTTAAATATTGTTGTTGTTGAAACCCAGACCGTCCGACCTACCAGAAAGGTGTTGAAGACCCAGACCGTCCGACTCGTCACCAAGGACTTGAGCATCTATTTGGACGGCCGGGAAAGGAGTTAGCGGAAGCCAACTTCAACTGGCCCTCGTCCGTCCGACGGTCCAAAGCAACGTTAATTAGAAAATCATAATAATATTTACAGGAGATTTACATATCTGATTCACAACATTGGAACTTCTGTGAAATTTTTTTTTTTTTTTTTTTTTTTTTTTTTTTAAAGTGAGCAGCACCATAAAAAGTAAAATAAATGTTGGTGACAAATGTTACATCTTTAGGTAAAAACTGTGGAGTAACAAGAACACTCCCGAAAACAAAACGAGGAGTAAACAACTAAAACAACCACCAAAAACATCACAAGACAAGTACAGCAGATACAAGACAACAAATACAGCGATACAGCAAAGGTAACACCTCCAGAAAAAACACAGGGAGACCGACCAAAGGGAAAAGAATAAAGGGACAAACTCACAAGCTGATCAGGTAATTTGGTTTGAGATGTCTCTAGCAATGAGAACACAGTTTTTTAATTTTTCAACGGAAGAATTATTAGAGCTGACTCTCGAGAACCAGACTGCACAATTTGCGGGAGAGGGTTTAATTAAATGAAATTTTTTAGTATGGGGGCAAGCAAAAACAAAGTGATCGGCGTCACCAAATGCGCCGCAAGTACAGCTAGATGTAGATTTTTGTTTGAAATAGAATAAGTAGTCCATGAATGGGCCATGGCCAGTTAGAAAATAAATAAGATATTTGTTTGTGATTTGAAGGGAAGGATTGACCCGGGGGAGAAAGGAGGAAATGCGGGCAGGATCATGCGTCCGGGGGGAAATATAAGAATTTAAAAAAGTTTGCCAATGAAGGGAGATGTTTTGTTTACAATAATTTTTTAGAAGGGAAAAAGGGAAGGGAAGGGAAAAGGGAGAGCCGGAAGAGGTAGCAATTTTAGCATACTTGTCAGCAGTCTCGTTCCCCGAGATGTCAGAGTGGGCCTTAACCCAACGGATATTAATGAGCTTTTTATTAGAAATTGCATTTAATTTAATTTTTGAGAGATAACTAGATTTATTTTTAATAGAGTTAAAAGCCGAAAGGGAAGAAAGACTATCAGTATAAATATTAATTTTTGTATTATTTGAAGAGGCCCAGTCAATAGCATAATCAATGGCAGAAATTTCTGCCTGAAAAACTGTGTTCCCATTGGCTAGTTTAAAGGTAAATGTGTCTTGAAGTGTTTCATTTTTGAATACACAGACAGCAAAACCAGTGTTTCCATCAATGGAAGAGCCATCTGTATAAACATTGAAATTAGAAAAAGAGGAGGGAGGAAGGGGGACAAGGTTAGCAATACGTTGAGAGGGAGGAATAGCAGAAATTGGGCGGTTAGAGTCAAACAAGGAAGGGGCAGGGACGGGCAGATTAGAAAAAAGATTAATACGATGTTTCCAAAACATATATTTTTTAAAATTTGTGTTTATTATGATATGAATAGGGGGGATACCAGTGATGGAGTATAGAGAAATGTTAGAAGTGGTACGAAAACCAGAAGAAATTTTTAATAGGAAAATCCTTTGAAGAGAGAGAAGCTTTTTGACCTGGTCCCCAGTTAATGCCCCGCCCCAAATTCCCGCACCATAAATTAAAGACTTTTCGATAACCGTTAAATACCAAATTTTTAAAAAGGATTTGTCTACCCCCCAGTTACTGCCAGACACCCGCCCAAAGGTGTTGGCAACCTTATAACATTTCTCCTTTAGGTTAAAAATGTGTGTACTCCATTTAAGGTTATCGTCTATAGTGATTCCTAAGTAGATAAGAGAGCGGGAGGTAGGTATTTTATAATTTAAGATTTTAAAGGAGGGCCTATTACGTATTTTGGTTCTATTCTTATTAAATATTATAGCTTTGCATTTCTCTGGTGAGACTGAGAGTTTAAGGTTAGAAAGGGTTGTGGAAATTAAATTTAATAAATTGTTTGTGTTTGAGCGAAGGGTAAAAAGATTAACACCGTAAGTAACCACCGCGAGATCATCCGCGAAGGCTTGAATGTGATAAAGATCATTATTAAGATTGAGAATAGCGTTAAAGTAGATGCTCCACAGGGTAGGGGATATAACCGAACCCTGTGGGGCGCCCATCGAAATTGTTTTATTAAGTTTGAGAGATTTATCAGAAAAGGAAATTTGTCTGTTTGTCAAATATGAAAATAAAAAAGATTGAAAATTCTGTGGAAGGTTTATATTATTAAAGGCTTGTGGTAGAATATTCCAATTCAGGCTATCAAAAGCCCCGCAGATGTCCACGGTGGTTAACGATACAAAATTTTTGGATTTGTGGACTTTTATTGATTCGATCAGCCTGTGAGCGGCATCTTCGCAACAGGTTAGCTCTCTGAACCCAAACTGCAGGGGATGAAGAGCTCCCTCAGTCGACAGCCAAAAGTTAAGTTTTGTTATAAAAAAATTTTCTAGTATTTTACCAAAAGTGGGAAGGAGGGAAATGGGACGAAAGGAGGAACAAAGGGAAGGATTTTTGCCCGGCTTGTTAAAAAATAAAATATTTGCGTTCCTGAGGCAGGAGGGAAAGTGACAAAGTTTAAAACAGAAGTTGATAGATTTAGATAAAAGGGAGGGAAAAAATTTATATAGCTGTTTCCAGATGGCAAAGTCCAGGAAATCCAGTCCTGGAGCTTTGCCCATTTTTAAATTGTTGAAGACTGAAAGGAGCTCCACATCAGAGACAACTCCCAAGCCTCCTTCTGGGACTGAGAAAGTTGGAAAACCTTGAAAATCTATATCCTCTTTAAAGTGGTGATCCAAAAGACGTAAAAGTTTATCATGGTGGCTGAGGGAGGGAGCATCCGGGAAGTGCAGATTTAAATTTGTAAATTTTTTAAATTTTTGAAAAGAAAATTTGAAATGAGAGCCAAAGGTTTGGGTGCAGCCAGAACAATATTTTTTCCAGGATTCTAGGCGCGATTTTTTAATTAATAGTTTATATTTTGCCCTATTGCGTTTATAAAGTAATTTAGCAGCATTAATTTCACCGGGGGAGGCAGAGTTCCTCTCGAGTGATTTAATTCTTTTAAAGAGAGCAGTTACAAAGTTACGAAATTTCGACAATTCCTGATTCCACCAGGAGAAATTAGTAATTTTAGATTTTTTCTTCCTTATGAAGGAAAGGGCGCAGTTTTGTGTCAGGTCTATGAAAGTTTTAAAGTAATTATCTAGAGAAGAACTATCGGTTATTTTATCTAAGAGGGAATATAAGAGTTGAAGGTGTGATTTAAAGTTATAAATGAATTTCCCAATTCCATATTGGGTTTTTAAAAAGAATGAATCGTTTAAAAGGGGGGAAATATTTAATATTATTTGAATGAATTTATGGTCACTGTGAGAATCACTCGAGAGGACTTCCCAACTCTGCAGAGAATCAAAGAGGGAGAAGTTTAATAATGTAAGATCGGGATAACCAATACCGGTGTGGGATTCGAATGTTGGACCACAACCGGGATCATTACACAAGAGGAGATTATTACTTATGCAAAAATCTATAAGATCAAGGCCCCTTTGGTCGGTAAAATTGTAACCCCACATCCGAGCTCGAGCATTAAAGTCGCCAAGGAGAAGGGTGTCATTGTTAAAGAAATCGTAAGGTGAAAGTTCTGCCAATAACAAGGTAAAATCATCATGAGGGGGGAAGTATAAGCTCCCAACAGAGAGAAATTTGCCTGAGGGGAGAAGAATTTCGATAAAAATTGAAGAAGAAGTTTTAAATTTGAAATTAACGGAGAGAGAAGTATTAAAAATTAATATTATGGCTTTTAATGAAAGGGAAGAGAATTGAAGGGTGCCAGGGGGGGGGAGATAAGATTTTTTCCTTATTCACATATGGCTCCTGAAGGCACAATATATCTATTTTGTTGTCTATTGCATATTTAATAGAATTGGAATGGGCCACCAACGAATGGTTGGTATTAATTTGGATGCATTTAATTGACATTAAAAAAGTAAGATAGTAAAATGCCAGAGCCCGGACAGGGGAAGGAGCGAGAACATTTGAGTTCTACGGCAAGGGAAAAAAGGGGGAAGGTACAGATTACATATATACATATATACAATTTTAGTTACACGTTTATACAACAATATGTACAAAATATATTGCAGAGTAGGTTTGATATGAAATCAACCTAAGATTCTTGTTGAAGTTTTTTAATTTTAGCTAATTCGACCTTGAAGGTACTGCAGTTTTTGCGATCATACGCAGAGTGGTCAATTTTGTAATTGAGTTCAGGGTGATCATTGTTCGCCGTAGTGCAATTCACACATACCGGGGATCTCGCCCTACACTCTTTATATGTGTGTCCCGAACGGGTGCAGATGCCACAATTACCGACGGGAAAATGGCAAAAGTTGGCCACATGGCCGTAGCCTTGGCAGTTGTAGCAAATCTTAAGAGAGATGAACTTTTTAACGTAGAAAAAGGAAAAATGATTGAAGACTTTTTTAGCTTCCAAAATTTTTGATGCTGAGACTAAATCCACAAGAAACACCCAGTTTGTGTTACCGCTTCTAGCTTTGAAATTCTTGAGGATCTTTATTTCTCCGGGTTTGATGTCCTGATGGTTGTTGCATATTAGAGCTTTTACATTCTCTTCATTGTACTCTGGAGGAATGTTGAACATTATGATTGCTCTCTTTTTATCCTCCTGTTTCTTGATGTTAAATTGATTACTAATAGTAGAATTCATGAAGAGGGGGACCAGTTTGTTAGGGTCTCCCTCTCTGCAAGTAACCTTAAGTGTTCCATTTGGAAGCGCCGTTACATTCTTAACGTTTACTCCCTTAGGTACAGGGAGGGAAAATAAAGTTTTCTTCAGTTCAGCATTTCCTAAGGAACGGTCCTTCCCCTGTAAAAGGACACTAGAGTAAGAGCGGGGAGCCAAATAAGAAGATGTGGTAGTAGTAGAGCGTGGACGAACAGAGGAGGAAGACGAAGCAGCAACACGGTTAGGAGGTCCTCTGGAAGATTGAGGAGGATCATGCACTAGGTTTGGAATGTCCCTCCGGATGGCAGAAGCGAAAGAGCGAAATTCAGAAAGCATCATTGATTTGAAATGTGCCAAGTCCTCGTTAATAGATTTAGTAAGAGTTGTAAAGGTTTCAGGATTTGGTATAGCAGGACGAGGACGAGGAGAGGAAGAAATATTACTTTCCAATGTATATCCGGCAATTCGGATATCTTTTATTTTATCATCTATGTAAGCTTTTTGCCCGGCAGACATCTTGACATTTCGGTGTAGGTAGTTGCTCAATTTAGTGACATTTGAGATAATTTTTAAGAGATGCTCATTATTAATGTTGATTAGATTGGATGAAGCATCGGTGATGCAGGACTCCGGGCTGGAAGAGGTTGATGGAACTTGAACAGGAACAGGAGAAGCAGTTTTTAAAGATGAACCTGGAGGAGAGATAACAGATTGGTGATGTGATGCTGCAGCATTAAAAGACACTGGAGGAGAAGCAGGCAAGGGAGCAGAAGACACCAGAGCAACCGGAGGAGTAGACACAGGAGGAGAGGGCAGCAGCCGCGGGGGAGAAACAGCCGAAGCAGGAGGAGGAGCCATTTTAGTCAAAGAAAGCCTGGATGAGGTAGCAAAAGTTTTAGGAGTTCTATTATCATCAGCTGGAGGTTGAGAAGAGGAAGTTGAAGTTGAGGAAGACAAAGGAGCCAGGGGGAAGACATTAGAAGTTGGCTGAGAGCCTCCGCTGTAGCGAGGAAGTCGAGGAGGTAATATTGAGTGTGAAAATGCAGGTGATTCATAAATTCTAGAGGTGCGAGAAGCACACTTAAAGTTTGTAAAACGTACTGCGTTTCCGGTAGTAGGAGTGTCCACGATGGGAGAGGCACTATTCGCCACCACACTAACTTCAGCAGAATTCACACAGTGGCCACCCGTGGGGACACTTTCACTAATTGTAGAAACACATTCACTGGTAGTAGGCACACTTTCACTGGTTGTACTAATGTTATTAGCAATTTGTACATTTTTTGTATTAAAGCTTTTAGAGTTGGGACTTAATATTAAGGGCGAGATCGTTACTGTAGGTTGTAGAGGAAGTGGTGGAAAGTTTGCAGTGGAAAGGAATTCCATGTTTAAGGACATAATTAATTTTTGATAGTTATAAATACAGAATAATACATAAAATGCAATACAATAATCAAATACTAACACTTAGACAATCAACTAAACAATCAATAACCTATCTGAGAAGTCAATTATACTCTCAGAAAACACTTGCTATAGGAGGTGTTACCAGAATTCAACAGTTTATCCATAGATTTATAAATTCTAAAGATGTAGTTTTTACCATATACATATTCCCAAAACTTTATAATATATTTTAATTGTCATTCTATGTAACATATAATCCCTATACATTTTGAGAATATCATTTGAAGAGGCGTGAATCAAAGCTGGAGTTATATATTGAAAGAGGATGTCGAATCAAAGAGCAAAATGTTGCGAATATCTTGAAAATGGGTATTATTTAAAAGCAAAGCTGCAAGGATAACAGAGCTGACAAAACCGTAACAGAAAAGACCAATGTTAAAAGGCCTAAGCCAAAAATTCGGTCGAAACCGGCCAGAAAAATTAATTTAAACAGAAAAGGATCCAGGATGAAGGAATGCTGGGACGGAGATTATAAAATTAAAAAAAAATATGGAATTTAAAAAAAAAAAAAAAAAAAAAAAAAAAAATTTAAGAATATTAAATTAAAAATTTTAAGAATAAATAATTTAAGAATATTTTCAAAATTCTTCAAAGGAAGAAGAGGAAGCCAGGGGAAGAAGAGGACAGGCGGGAAGAGGTGCGAGCAGCAGGGCGGATACACTACTAAAAAAGGGGACGGGAAAAGCAGAGTACAGGGCCAGGACAGAGTCCAACACAGAAAAAGGGGGGAAGCGGAGAACCGAAAGTGAAAAATGCGAAAACATGAAGTTTTAAAACAGTAATTTCATACATTACTCAGGGTCACAGTAAAAAATAAACTATCAATAGATTAAACATTGGAGAACATGAATATACACTTATATATACAAAAATAATAAGATAAAGATATGTAAACAGATGTAAGATTGGTCCAATTTGGACACAATCCGAAGAAATCCCAATACAATTGCTTTGTAGTTACATTGGAATAATTATAAATTAAAACTTAAGTTTTCTCACCAACCGTGAGTAGCAGCATAAAACCGAAGATATCTGCTTAAAGCTCTTGTGAGGGACGATATTAAGTATACAATTATTTTTCGTATAGACTAAAAATCGCGCATTCAAAGCATAAAATACCGGAAGGCGAAAAAGTGCGTCATCACACGTTGAACGATCGGAACGAAGGCCTACCAGAAAGGTGTAAGGTAACTGTTTGGACGGTCAGGAAGTGCCACCCAATTTAGACCGGAACCCAGTGGGGGAAGCATCCACAGGGACCGTACCCTCCTTCCCCTACCACCAACCTCTCGGAAGGACTTTCGGACCCACATGTTTAACGTGATCGTACTCCGCATGAACACGGCGGCAGTTTTGGCAGTGGCTGGAATCGAACCCGGGCCTACCGAGTGCAACTCCAGCGCGCTAACCAATGGGCTACCGCGACCCCCCTTAAATATTGTGGATGACCTCTATGCATCTATACCACGTTGCATACAATGTGTACCTCAGTCAAAGGGTAGTCCAATCCCCTATTACTAAAGATTTTCTCTTATTTCACAGATGTTCGTATTATTTTGTCTCCCATCTGTATATACGTTTAGAGCCCGATAGTGAGAAAACTGTTGAGCCAAACTCAACCAAATTTGCTGTAAATACTATTTAGACCATGGGGTTTTGATTTTTAAAAGGAAAAATTAGTTCGGATTTTTGCCACTGCGGGCTAATGTGGTAATGTAAGGTTCATTTTTGGAGTAAAATAGGCATAGGAAGTACAGATAGTTCTGTCAATGCTGAGAGGTATCAAACAATGCTGCTGAACCTTGTTATTTCGCAGCGTGAATGTCTTGAATCTACGATATTTATGCAGAATGAAGCACCCTCTCATATTGGATTGCGCGTACAGGACTTCCTGTACGCGCAATCAACAAACCGAATAATTAATACCAACCGAATAATTAATTTTATATAAATGTTACCAATAACCGAATAATTAATTAGTTGAATGTTTCCTATGAAGGGGCCAGCCCGTTCGCCTGATCTGACCCCTTGTGAATTTTGGCTGTGGGGTCATATAAAGCGCTTGGTATACCAAAGGAATGTGGATAATTTAGCCACTTTGAAGGACCGAATAACATTGCACGTCAAGAAAATCAATGGAGATCTACTGCATTCTACAGTAGAGAACACTGTTCAGAAAATGCGCTTTTTGGAACATATGCAAAGAAAACATATTGAATCACACATGTAAATAATGCCAATATAAAAATTAATGTCATACATATGTAAGTGTAAGATGCAAATGTAAATATAAAATGTACTAAATACGTATAAAATGCAAATGTGATGTCTTTTTCAAAATGCATGTAAAATGTTAATTTTCTGTACTTTCTATGCCTATTTTGCTCCAAAAATGGAACTTACAGTGCCACATTTGCCTTCGGGGGCAAAAATCCGAACTATTTTTTTCTTTTAAAAATCAAAACCCCATGGTCTAAATAGTATTTACTGAAATTTGGTTGAGTTTGGCTCAACAGTTTTCTCACTATCGAGCTCTAAACACCTTTACTTTAATTATGGCCACCCTGTATACACACACACACACACACAGATATATATATATATATATATATATATATCATGGTTTCAGAAATGCTTTTCATATTCATTTTATTCCTTTTATATTCACTTTATTCCATTTATTCATTTCCAAACATCTTGGGAGCTAGAAAAGGCCTAGCTCATCGCGATACAATATGTTTCTGTTTTGCAAATTTTCAGTTTTACCTTCAGTTTTTACAAGCAATTTCCTTAGGTATTACTCGGGTATATATATGTTACAAGTAACATTAAAAATCTTCAATTATATATATATATATATAATATTAAAACACCGTGAAATACTACATTACAAAATCATCTGAAATCACACTTAAAAGGCGCAAAGCTGCACTAAAAAGAGGATTAAAATATTGTCAAAAAGAAAAGAGGTATGGATGGAAACAATATACCAAAAGATGGCCGGGGGGAGTTGTGACCCCCTCACCCCGGTTAAGCATGCTTTACGTCGCGACAACACTCCCGGAGAGCCGGTACATTGCAAAAAGGAATACGAATGTATCAAATTGTAAGATGTAAATATACATCATACAGAAACAAATATAAGATATAATTGTCGAGATCCAGCCCTATCGAAATTCATCTACAGTAAATGTTTGAAATATGTTAAAAAGTGTGTGAATAATGTTTGAAACATGTTCACAAGTATAAATTAACAAAATTACAAAGCTTCCACTTAAAGAAGAATTTAAATATTGACACATAATAGAACAATAATAACAAAGTCTATTTCTAAAACCATATACCTGAATGACAAACAATAGCATATTACATGCAGATGTACATCCCATATTGTGTCATACAAGACCATGCAAATTTGCTATAACGTATTATACATTATACCCTATTCAAGAGGTCCCATATCAGTTATCACACGCTTTACCTGTGACAATCCAGTATGTATATTGCCAACAGTTTTATTTAAATATAAACGGTAACTTTCGGTTACAGTTATTTTATAAAACTTGTAGATAATGTTACCGTTTATATTTAAATAAAACTGTTGGCAATATACATACTGGATTGTCACAGGTAAAGTGTGTGATAACTGATATGGGACCTCTTGAATAGGGTATAATGTATAATACGTTATAGCAAATTTGCATGGTCTTGTATGACACAATATGGGATGTACATCTGCATGTAATATGCTATTGTTTGTCATTCAGGTATATGGTTTTAGAAATAGACTTTGTTATTATTGTTCTATTATGTGTCAATATTTAAATTCTTCTTTAAGTGGAAGCTTTGTAATTTTGTTAATTTATACTTGTGAACATGTTTCAAACATTATTCACACACTTTTTAACATATTTCAAACATTTACTGTAGATGAATTTCGATAGGGCTGGATCTCGACAATTATATCTTATATTTGTTTCTGTATGATGTATATTTACATCTTACAATTTGATACATTCGTATTCCTTTTTGCAATGTACCGGCTCTCCGGGAGTGTTGTCGCGACGTAAAGCATGCTTAACCGGGGTGAGGGGGTCACAACTCCCCCCGGCCATCTTTTGGTATATTGTTTCCATCCATACCTCTTTTCTTTTTGACAATATATATATATATATATATATATATATATATATATATAGTGTCAAAAATCGTGTACACAGCCCACAACTGACGAAATATTTTTCTGTTTTAGATCGGTTTCAGCCATTATACAATATGGCTGGAAAGAAAGAGATTAAGATTTGAAAAAAGGAAATTCATCCTAAAATGCTAGTGGATACAAATGGATTAGGTGATGAGGTAGCATTGAATACCTCCTAGTTCCCCAGACCTCCCGCCAATAGACTTTTTCTGGGGAACGATTGCTTACTGTATTACAAACAAAAGGCAAAATTTCATAACTATACGTTTTGCCGTTTGTTCGTAATACAGTTGCAAAATATCGTGCTACGTTTTCAGTATATAGAGAATTTCAATAACACATACAATTATTGTCGAAAGCCCAGACCATCCGTCTCGTCCGAGGACTTAGAGAAACCATTTGGATGGCCGGGCATACAATTATTGTGTAAGTGTAATATAGTAATTAAATTACACTATTCATGACAACAATATATAGTTGCGAAACGCCCTGATGATAGGCGTATGATTGTCAACATTTCATATTGTCTCAAGTACACTAACAAACTTTGTAGTCATATTTATGATTTAAATATCTATACTTTTAATGTTTCTATGCTTCAATAATTCAGTCCTCGGCCATTTTGTAACATTTCTACAAGAAACCAATCAGAGAGAAGCTCGCAATCGGCTCGACCAATTAAATATTCGACCGTAGAAAAGACAAATTTGTACTTCAAGTGCATAAAAAATTAAATAACTCATTAATTAATTCGAAATTAAAAAAAACCCCGATCCTTCAAAAATTAATCCATGTACGTACATGCGAACAAAAATTCAAGGTCTTGCTATTACTAGTCTGTCTAGGGCTCAAACTCGCAGAATACTCTTCCTGTAACTTTGACATATATTTCTTAAACTCAATTCGAGAAACGAATTATATTAGTATGTTCCCTTAATATTTCTCTATAAATGCACTAAATTTAATATTTTTTATGCTATAGATTTTGCGGTACGTGACAGATAAACTTGAGGGACACGAGATTTGTCAAACAACGGCAGCATCAGGTACTTTCTTTAATTTAGAGATATTTATATGTTTTTTCATTTAGAGTGTTATTTGTGTGTGGAACGTTTTAGGCAAAAATATCACATTTACTGTCCATTAATTTATTTGAAATTAATATTTCTCATTTTTACCCCATTTTAGTTCGACATCGGATAATGTAACAAATTTGGTAAACTCATTAGTTAGTTCCGAAGTGTAGAAAGTTTACTGTATATTTTATCTGTAAGCTAGTTAAAATATATAGCCTGAAACTTTATTTGCAAATTTTAGCCCTTGGTTTTCAATCTCCCCCAAATTATTTTATCATGCATCTTCACTGAGGGTATGTTTCGTTGGAAATGGAACTGAAAGAGCAGTCGAACGTCCCTTCTACCCTGGCAATAACAGTTATTTGATATATGTGACAATCTGTGCTGCAACAACGAGTAACTCAATTTCATTACACATATTTGTCGCGTATCAATTTTTTTTAATTAAATCGTATATTTAGGAGCCTTACTTGTACATAATAGATCTATAGAGCTTTCAAATATGACGTCTTACGTGCCCTATCACAGCTTCGGTTGGATTGTAAAACACCGGCCTTTCTTTGAATCCATGTAATTTCTTTGAATCCATGATTAATATTGAAATAAATAATTACTTGCAGTGCAAATATATACTATTAATACCATTTTTATCTTTAAAGTATCAATTATAATACAGGGTGATTATAATTAAAGTTCCCGGTTTGAAAATGGTCTCAAATAAAAAGCACTGGTCAGAATGATTTGAAATTTTGCGTGAACACTCGTGGAGCAATCGAATTTTGTTTAGTGAAGAAAAAACAGTAGTTCAAAAAGTCACCGCTAGGAGAATAATTGGTGCTTTACTAGACTAGAATGCAATACAAAAGTAATAAACGTTGACTTACTCATTGGCTAATGACGTAATAAATGTTCAATATGCTGTCCTTCGAATACTGAATTAAAAGTCAATCTTTCATCATCATATGCATGCAAGTAATGAAAAAAAAAATTCATCCATTGAAACAATGTTAAATTTTAAGCAAACGTAAGCCGTATCTTTTTTTACAAAAAGTGGATTTAACTTGTTTTGCATAATTGCTCTTCAAATGCTTCTGCAAATTTGCATAAGGCAGTGACGTTGCAATAAACGTTTCCTATAAAAAAGGAAGAGCGGAACCAAAGATGTAATTCCTAGAGACTCTATCACCTGGAAGATAGTAACCCATTTCATCTGTTATGACTACGTCATTGCCAGACTTGAAGAGGAACTAGAGGACGAAGACATTGAATGGAGCCAAACCATGATATTACAGAAAATCATCACAGGTAGTATTCTTGATGCTTCTGCGCTGCTGTAAGACCCTGACCCCCATACGTTAGTTAATCGCGATACGTTTAATTTCATAAACGATATGGTAAAAAACTGGAAAAAAACCACCGATGATGACTTGTATATAATTTTTAAAGACGAGATGTGCAAGAAAATTGAGGATTATGTTACCCCTAGTAATTGGAAGAAGACAAAACTTTCGGCCCAGCCTGAGCCAGAACCTGAGACTCAAAATAAATTTTCAGAACTTGAGAAGCCACTATGGCTATTGAGGCCCCCCCCCCTAAGGATAGAGTCTCCTCCTTCTATGTGGACTCCTCAAGTGATTGGGGAGCCCTCAGCATTTCCACTTCTTGGAGGATGCGCCAAATTGTAAAATGACAAGCATTCTATAATTGTAAGGAATTCTGCAGTAGTAGGATGATCATTACACCCTCCACACTGTCGTATTATGCTAAATAAATTTTCCAGTTTATCCTGTGATAAACGTGATGTCAGCAAATAATTAAAATTGTCTACTGATTTCAGGTACTGGATAAGAGATAAAGCACTGCTTATTGTGACTTTTAATCCAGTAGCTGTTGTTTTGCTCACGAAACCACTTATACCATGACAGTGATTCTCCCAGTCATCCATATACTGAAAAAATTTCTTTAAAACCTCACTTTCTACACTTAGAAACTTTAGACCTTTTGCTGGCAAAGGAGAGCACATTATTTGTATAAGTCCATCAATTTTTTTTAATGAACGTTTTTTGAAACACATTTTGGAACAAATAATAAATATAACATATGAACTACAATAACAAGACAATAAATTAATAGAGTATAATATATTGGATATAAGATTTTGACAGTAACAGACAAAAACAATTGAGAAAGTAAACAAATAACGGTACTAAAACGATTAATGAAAAATCAAATTACCATCTAGAAAAATTTAACTAATAGATAACTTCAACTGACGATAACAGATGGCGCTCTACTCTCTTGTACCTCATTTTACCCGATGTGTCCTGAATTCTTGGACAAGTTTTTCAGCACCTTTCTCCTACGAACGCGATACTAGGTATTCTAGGCATTGTAGTCATTTGTATACTTCCTTTCAGTATATGTCACTGAGCATTAGTGCGTTATTGGGATTTTCGCCCAGTACCGATGTCAGCGTCACCTGGCGGCCATCCTGGGTTCTGTACGCACCACCGATTCTGAATACGCGCTAAATACAATATCTCTGTGTCACTCTTGACAGCAGACTAACATGGAAACCCCACATTGCAAAACTCAAAGATAAAATAAACTTTGTAAAAGCAGAACTGAGCTCCCTCCTGTACTCGAATGATGTCAGCATTGAAAACAAAATCTTACTTTACAAATCAGTTATCCGCCCCATCATTCTCTATGCCTCCCCAATTTGGGGCTACGCTGCGAAATCTAATGTTGAAGACCCAGACCGTCCGACTCGTCCAGAGGACTAAGAGCAACTATTTGGACGGCCGGTAAAAAAAGTCCAAATCATTCAGAACAAAATCCTACGTTCTATCAGAAAAGCCCCAACATACTTGAAAAACTTTGTAATACATCGCGATTTCAAAATTAAAACTAATTGCCGTAATTGATTCCAATAGATGCCAAAATATGTGCTAATATAACTGGGCTTTTAATGTTTGTTCTACTATTTCGCCTTTACACAGTGAAATTGATTTCATCCTTAAACTTGGTCAGGATGCCGGTTACTCTTTTGAGTTTGTTTATGAAATCTTTTCAAATATTTGCCATAATTTTATTCAACCCAATTCTAAACTCATTCCCATTAATGAATGTTTGCCGTTTAAAGCTAGTTTTCCGTGCCACCAATAAATTTTTTATCCCCTTATCAAATTCAAATTTTGTATCGAGTTTAATTTTAGACCCACTCACTGATAAATTTTGGGATAACGAAAACTTTAAAAGCCATGCTGTGGTATATGTAGTATCCCTTCTTTTCCCAGATAATATTTATAAGTTTCATATTGGTAGCACTAAACACTAGGTTGGTATACAGTAGGCTGAATATAATAGGGATGTTAAGAAAGGTAGGTAATAGACAGCTCTTGCCCAATTAGTGATTAGTGATAACTTTCAATCCCTTTTCGAAAATTCTTTTCTTTTGATCAGCTGTAATAACTCCCAGTCTATTTTACTCTATGAATTCCTTTTTATTTATCTATATCACACCTCTATCTGCAATTTCGACCCTGTCAATGTTTTAAGTTATGCCTGGTGACTCGTTCTCGACTCCATGCAAGTCAAAACTTTACAAAGTTACCTGTAAAATATAAAATATTAAAAAAAAGAATAATAATTTTTGTTTTCTTACTTATGTATATTTGTGTTTAAACTGGATTATGACAATTTGTCTTTCTTGTATTTGTAATTTTGTAAAATTTAAATCTGTTTCTGGTGATTTTGTGTGGATGCATTAAACATGGTTAGTAGTGATGCCAATTTTGTAATATGTAAATTCAACTTGCCGGTAGTGGATGGATATAAGCATATTAGCATAATTTTTTATTTAATGCCACTGAGAAAGGGTATGATGATGAAAGCGCTCGGGCTTTTATATTATATGTACATCTGATGGATGTTTTAATAAAATGACGATTAAAATCTAATGATTTGTCATTCATTTATTATTTAAATCGATGACAATTAACACATGAATTTTAAAATTCATCGGCAAATAACTATATAACTAAATGAAAATGTTTTTAAACTTCAAATTGGATATAACAAATAAATATCTATTTTTGCATTTTGTATAAGGTGGAATGATATTCAGACTCATCTTAAAATAAATGGTATCCATTATTTTAAATCATTTGTAAAATACATTGCATACCAGATATATATATATTTGTTCCAGAAGTGAAAAATTTGGCATCAAGCAACGTAAACAGATAGGTATCAGTACAGATAATGAAGAAACAGAGCCTTTAGTGTCAAATTGCATATTATATTAAACAAGACTAATTGCTAATTGAATGTGGCAAAAGAGTCTGTATGACTCAATGTTGGTCAAATGTTCACATGCAGCTGATGATGGTGCAGGGGTACTTTGTTCAAAAAAGAAAACACTGAAAAATTTTAACGTCCAGAAAAAATGATAAAATTATTTAGAATAAACTGGTTCAGTTCGACAAATTTTTCTTCTATTACTGAAGGAATCCATATTTATAGAATTAATATTTCAAGAATATATTTTAATGCCACGTTTTATATAAGGCTATATAATTTATGGATACGATGATTAATGCTGGAATGTTAAATCCTCATGGACCATGGCAATGTAGTATTAAACTTTTCATATATTTGGTTTAATATAATAGTATAAAAATGCATTGAAACGCTTTCAAGGGCGATAGCAGGATTCTATAAAATGTGATGAACGTATTATTGACTGATGTTTGTTATGGACATTATATTATTCTACAAGGTTCAATCCTTGGCTAAGATAGTATTGGGAGACTGTGCATCTTGATTACTCTATAAAAAACGGTGCAATTTTCGATTATAGCCCTTGTTTTTCTCCCGTTGTTTAAATTTGAACTCTTTAATTAGTTGCTTCACTGTAAAATATTTAACCAATGTAGTCAAATAACTATAAATAAATTTTTCATTCTTAAATATTTTCAGATAAATAAGTAAGTGCAGCACCAGCTTGCACTTATATTTGTATCTTAGAATATTGGTGTTCATGAAGTACAATTTTGGGAACGCCGACTGCAAACTCTCCAATGTTTTCATGCAATATTACCTACTGTTAAAAAAAATGTGTATTGCACGTATTTATTACCATTTAACATAAGCTGTCTGCAAGTTACATTTTAATGCATTTACTGATAAGGTGCAAAGCTTAAGAGAAATTTTCTAACGTACAGCATCCAAAACTTACAGAAAAAAAAAATTCACTTTGTATTGCCCTTATTTGACTGCTGAAACCGAGTCCAATAAATAAGCAACAGCGTTATAAGAATTACAATCTTAAGCTTTATAGGAATAGTGGAGTTGTGCTAGAAATGTATCAAATATAATACTTACCCTTATTTACATTTTTTTTCTATATTTTTGAAGTAACAAAGAGTTTTTATTTACATTCACAGCTAGGGTTGCTGTGCTACTGATCTTACGCCAATATTGTCGGGCATTGGCTGCACAAATGGCCGAAAGTTCGCCAACCACTGCAAATCGCATTATCATATAAACGGGCAAATTACTGAACAAAATACAATAATATTGGATTTACATGATTAAGCTAAACCCCTATTTTCTCCTGTGGTCAGAAAATGTAAAATATTCGGTGTAGGAAATAAGAAAACGGCTTTTAAAGTACTCCGATCGCTGTGCGACGCCTCTATAGCGCCATCTATTTCACAGCTGTAAAACTAAAACTTTATAATTTTGTTTGAGTATTTTATTTATAGATAATTAATTAATTGATATTATACAAATTTTCTGACCACACAAGAAACTACATATATCATTCTATCACTCGTACAAATTCCAAAAGGATTTGCACAGCCGTTCTTTTGCGGTTATGATAATAGGAATGGCCTATACTTTAACATGGGTGGAAAACGACCGAAAACCGCCTTAAGCAAGAGATGCGAAAACTCTCTTACAATTTCTATGATAACCTCGCTAGGATCCCCAACGAACTGATCTATAATATGACCGACTACGACTTCCGTGAATTTCCAAAAAGACCCAGAGCTATCCTAAATCCCGATTTAGACGTTCCATGCTGATTCCTGACTGAATCTCTTCTGCATCCCAGTAGGGGATATTCGCCTGTTTCCCCACCCTCCTTATCTTCAAAACTCTACAATAAGATCACAGCATTCTTTGTTTACTACTTACTTGTTTCTTCATCATTATTGGCCCCTATTGAAGGACTAGGTTCAGTGGAATACTGTGACCCACATATACGTTACCTGACTAGGGATATGGAGCTCTGCTCCAGGCGCCCTGCTATCGACAAATTACTGGCTGGTAAGCGCTAAATTCACGTCATCGGAATACTGTAGCACGTGCTTTTGTTGTCACGTGCATTTGTTTCTTCCAGGCGCGTCGCTGGAGTTCTCAGTTGTACTTCTGGTAGCATAATATAAACTCTATGGTTCAATCTATATTTTGATATATATAATTATCTTAGTTTATAACTGAAGAAGAATAATATTTAAGATATTTTACATATAAAATTTAAAATTATTTGCCCGGAAACGTAATTTTTAAAAATCGTCTAGCTTGCTGGAAGTTGATGTGAAAAATGGCGGTCAACTCGACTCTTTGATCTCGACGTAGACTGTAAATTTGTTTGCAACTTTTGTGAATTGTGACAAGAAATTTGTTAATTTGACCTGGATTGAAATCTGATGTGAAAAACAATAACTCCCAGTGTAAGATTATTCGTGTCTTCAATGTCATCCGCCGTTTCGCTTGGCTACAATATAATATTGGATTAAAGAATGTAAGTTTTCATAAATTTGTTATTATGTACACCAGGGGTGCACAACGTTTTAGCACCTGCGGGCCAATTTCACATAGACTAAGCAACGGCGGGCCGCAAGGGGGGGGGGGGGGGCTTACCACCCAGCATTATATTTTTAGTAAGTACCGAAACAAAAAATTCGAAGTGAAAATTAAAAACAAATACAGAAATGAATAAAACAACTCACTTGCTTCAAACACGTACAGACATCGTCAAAACCCTTTTATTTTTTTGTAGAGCTAGTGGGAAATTTAACATTGTTTGATTTTCATTATCCTTTCAATGTCTGGGTCAATGTTGGATACAGCGATCCGTAGGTTTCCCTCCAAGTGTTCATCAGTTAGACGAGAACGACCTTTTGATTTCACTTGTTTCATTAATGAAAATGATTGTTCACATAAATAGGTGCTCCCGAATAATGTTATCGTATTTTGAGCGTAAATTTTCAATTTTTCCATTTCACAAGGCAAGTAATTTCTGTAAAAATCTAGTAAAGAAACTTTGTTACTCTGAATTTGTGCTGGAACATCGGTAAGCAATTCTGGAAGAACCTCCTGAAGAAAGATAAGATAATTGCGAGCGTCCAGTCGAGGTGATAAGATGTATAGGCCGACTGAACTGTCAGCCACGATACTCGCCCACACATTAACAGTGAAGAGGTGTTGTGCGGCACCTGGTCGGGTTCCGTGTGGGTTGCCTACGGCCCACGTGTGTGTTGTGAGTTTTGAACAACCCCTCACGTGAAAAGGATGCTTCATCACTGAACAAAACAGAACATGGGAATTGCAGGTCCACCACACTTTCTTGAAGAAACTACTGTGCAAACGCAACACGTCTTCCAGCTACAGTAATTGCACTCTTTGAAGATGAAAAGGATGTAAGGCCTCATTGTGCAGAATGCTCCATACAGTTGTTATGGATGAACGTGTTGCAGCGGCAAGTGCCTGTACACTGGTGCCAGGATTTCGGTCCACAGCATGCAACAAACCCTCTTCCAAATCGGTTGATCGTGGGCCCCCAGCATACTGCATCTGTACTGTGAAGGATTCATGTTCAGACAGGTTTTGATGCACATGAGCAAACATTTGATGATTTGGTAGGTGTCTCGTTGGAAATCTTTCCTGATACACCTGTACAGCAGTGCATCCATTTCTGTTAGCTAGGCCATACACGAAGTGAATATCGGCCAACTCAGCATTCGTGAAACGATTCATGTTGACCGCACTCAGTCTACGTCTACAATGAGGAACCCTCACGTGCTGACTTTGAGAGCTTGCGTACAGCACCACCTATCGATCCCCTTCCCAGCTTTCCTATGTGATTATGATTTCCTTTGATATTCTGTACCGCCCCTCCAAGTTTGTACGTGGAGTTCCGGAACACCCTGTATATATATACAGAGATGCATCTAGAGAAATGTGAGTGGTGGTTGATGTTCCAGAACAATTATAATTGAGAATATAAAATTTCGAAACGAGCTTCACGTTAAGTCGCACACATAAACAGTATTAGTATTGTATACTTTTATATTAAAGAAAAACATTTAATAAAATTGAATATAACTTTTTTTAAATGTAATTATAATATGTATATTTTCTTGGATGAGTGGTGGTTGGCAATTGAGTGGTGGTCGGAAATTCTGAGTGTGTGTGGTGAAAACCCCGACCACTGTAGATATATCCCTGTATATATATATATATATATAATAATAGAAGTTTGAAAATCCAATATATATTGTTTTCAATTTTAAAATTTTTACATATGATTATTTATATTGTTTATTTTTGCATATTTTAACATAAGGAGGTTTTGGACAGTACGGTAAATACCATGGATTTTACCATTGTGCCCCAAACTCTGCCAACCCTGCTTTTAATTTTTTTAATGCTTTAATAACTCAGTCCTTTGTCATTTTGTAAAGCTTCTGTCAGAAACCATCCATTCAGAGAGAATTTGGCAATCGTCTCGATCAATCAAATTTTCACCCAGTACGGAGGAAAAATTTCACATCAGATGTGCATAAAAAATTGAATAACTCATCAACTAAATTGAAATTTATAAAAAGGGCTCCATCCAGTAAAAATTCAAGGTTTTGCTATTTCTAGTCTGTCCAGGACTCTAATTCGCAGCTCTAATATTCATTTTTTGACTCATTTTTTGACAGAACAGATGTAGTATAATCCCTTTTCCATTCGTGGCAATTTTAGGTGAAATTCTGGCAACCCCTGCTATGATTTGGAGAACATTCCAGTCTGGCAACTCTTACCGCATCTTTTGTTGCCGAGGTAATAATCACAATATTTCATTTTGGCAACATTTTCTTCATTTTTTGTATTTTGTTGCGAATGCACCATTCGTGTAACAGTTGATCTGTAGTAATTTAAGCATGGGCCTATGCATGCTTCTCGGGTTTAACTCGCTATGCCTGCCCGCTAAAAAAACGTAACAAAATCCGAACCCGCTGGCTGTCGGAGATCGCACATAGCAATAGCTGTTTGTGCAGCAGGTGTTCTGTGGCTCAAAGAGAATGTTGCGATTTTTACTTTGGAGATAAAATATGCGAAAGGGTTGCCTGAATGGAATGTTCTCCAAGTTATAGCAGGGATTGCCAGAATCTCACCTAAAATCACCAATAATGAAAAAGGGATTATACTACATCACATCTGTACCACTTTGACATTAAATATTTCCCAAACTAAATTATAAATTGAAAAACAGTTTATATCAGTGTGTTCTAATATTTCTCTACAAATGTACCAAATTTCATATTTTTGTATGCTATACATTTTGCGGTGCGTGACAGATAAACTTTTAAGAAAGTGAAATTTGTCAAATATCATCAGCAGCGTCAGCTCTACTCTTTTACTATAGAGATATTCTTCAGCATGATTTTCGTCTGTAGTAGCAATATTATTCTTAATGCTTTTATGTTACTAATTTGTTTCAAGTTCAATCACCCATTCCTAAACAAAACATGGTCCTTTGCACATATCTATGTTGGCAGAGCCTGGTTTACAGTAGATGGGGCCTAGGGCCTAACTGCATCTGAGGCCTCCTACTAAACATTTAAATTTTTACTTATACCATTAAAAGTAAATAAATATTCAAGACAAATGGTATAATAGGAATCTGGATCGTACAACTTTAACTTTGCTGTAATATTGAAAAATTTTGCTAAAATTTTCTTGCATGTCACTAGCATTCTCATTTATATTAAAACTTTAGGAAGTTTTAGGCCATTAGGGCAAATGTGGAGACTATGGCTCTTGTGCATCATGCAAAATCTGCATATTTGTCCTTGGGTACAGATTTTTATTCTGTATTCTTAGAATGTTTTACACTTATTATTTCTTTTTATGACATTCAGCTCTGTCTTCTCCATGAAGGGTACAGCTCTCTACCCTTCATGCCATCTGTTACCTCATAAATTACATAGAATTGAAGAATTTGGTGTCGAGTGTAGAGAGTTCTTCTCTTTTGTCGAAGGGAGTTTCTATGTTGCGCTAGGCTCCTGCTAAAGGTGCTGCTATCCAGTTGAGTAGAAACCTTGTAAGTTCCAAGATCTAGGATGAGACATTTAAAATAGCACCGAGGGCAGTGAATTTTACATCCGCAACACTGCGCTTTCAAGACTCAGGCTGATCGTTAAAATTTTTCTGCAGCCTGTGCTGAATTTCGTGGGCTTTGTTAATGTTAACTGAATAATTTGGGGCTCAACATTCTAGGGGTCCTTTTTCCAATCACAATTTATTTATATATCTTTAACAAAATTACATGTGGTTAATAATGAGTCATTGTGGCCCTTTGACAAGATGACTGTCTTGGAGCTGCATTACCCATTGGGCCAAGGTGGCCTAGAGACTCTAAAATGACTGGGGGCCACAAGAAATTTAAATAAAAAGTGTTAGTTGTAAGAGGTGAAATACTATATCCAAATTTAAATTATTTTTTAAATGAGCCAAGAGCATGTAGATTACAAAATTGCTTAAATCTCTTAGTTACGTTTATTGAAATGGAACTAATGTAAATAAATTAATTTTGATCAGAGAAGAGATTTATTGCAGAGAACAGAAAAATATTTTTTTAATTATTAGTTCTTTAAATTTAATTAATTTTTACTATTTTCTAAGAAACCCTAGACAATGTATGAAATAATAGTTTTATTTTATTTTTCTGTCAACGATATTGTTTCTCTAGAATTTTTCATTCAGATGTACCTTGTACCTAAATCTGTTAATTTAAACTGCTGAATTACCGTAAACAAAAGTGGTACCAAAATATTGATAGCTCAAGGGCACCCAAATTTTTATCTGATACTGGACTATCCTGTAAGCTCGGTTTTCTATTTTTGTATTCTTAAAAATGGTTGAGATTGGAGCCCTCACTTAAGGAAACAGAACTATGATATATTTTGATCCCATTTTTACTTTCCTTTCAGATATATTTAAATCTGAAACCGTTTGCCATATTATTACTGCCATAGAAAAAGGACAGGAATCAACTGTTTTTAGCATTGAAATTTTGTACTCTGCTAAACTATAAATGACTTTGCTGATGGTTAGGAACACCCTGGTAGGGATGTGTACATGCTTGTGCTCTTATGTGTGATTTTGTAGGAGGGGAGTTATGATTCATTCGATTGTGAAAGTATTAACTGTTATAACAGTTCGAGAAACTACTGTTAAATCAATTGATAATTCTATTAGCATTATATTTTTAGATAGATTCTGCTATATATATATATATTTTCAAATTTGCCTATTAAAAATGTTTAATAAGAAAATAAATTTATTTATTTTTGTTTTATGTTTGCTTCAGTGCTGATTTTGGTTTGTTTTTATAGTTAGAAAAACATGTCTGATAGTGAAGCTAGCAATTATTCTGGAAGTGAACAGGAAGAAAGTGAGGTATAAAAATGAAACTTTTTAATTCTTTTTGTATATCTATTAAAGTTTCATTTTAAATATTTTTCTTTAATTATTTTGACCTTTGACATAACATATAAACTGTCAACTTAAATTGAACTCTTTAACTAACACTAGTTTGAAACAATTTTTTACTTTAAAAATTGATCAGAATTTCTCAGTTCTATACTAGAGTAGTAATGTACAATAATTATATATATTTTTCTTTTATGTTAATTTTTTTGTTAAATTCACTTTAATTGTTAGATTCAACAAAGATTTAAAATAAAAAATAAAAATTGCAACATGTGGTTATTTAGAATTATACTGGATACTTTAGAAATCGATCTTCATATGATAAACTTTTAATAAGAGCAGAACTGCTATTCGTTTTGACTTTCTTATATTGATTCCATTTTTTGTTTGCTCCAGGAATATAATTTTTAGAAAAAATAGTCTTGCATTTCAAATCTCCAAGAAATTTTTTAATCTCTTCATTTTTGCAGTTAATAGTTTAAAATCTGGTTACTAGGATGTTAGCTCAGTGAGGTGGCTGGTAGTAAAGATAGCATGGTGTTTTAACTTGGCTGATTTTATTACAGAAAAGAGAGATTTAAAAGTAGTAAGTTGTTCCAAAAACAGAGAGTAGTCGGAAGTCAGTTTTCTGAAGATTTGGATATTTTGCATCTGGGATTTGTTTCTAAAAGTCAGTTAGAGATGAGCATTTATGTGCTACTTTCAAACCTATACCCTCCTACAGCTCAATAAGCTCTGTTTCTATTAAAGTAATGTCCGAGACAAAAAGCGCAACAACAGGACATTCATTCTTGATGACATAAATTAAAGAAGAATTCACAAGAAATTCAAAGCATGGCTGTAGCATTTTTTATTTTCTCAAACCTTTCTAATATTTTAAAATGGCAATTTTTATGATATACTACTGAATTTTATATTGTCAGATCTACGAGAAGTCTCTCCTCAAATCTCAAAGGGTTTAGGAAAAGTTACTAAAATTTTAGGAAAAATGGCAAATGAAGCCCAATATTGTGTCAGAGCCACATGCGGCTTGAGCTACAGTTTGCCTAATTTTGCTACGGTGCAGATTTCTTAGAGAGGACATGAAGAAGTGTCAATCATTTCATTCACAGGCTTCAAATTTGATTCTCTAAAATTTTGTTACCAAATATCGAAAATGACATTTTAAAATTGATCCTTGGAATTAATGCAATTTATCTTATGCCCCCCCCCCCCCCTTCCCTTAAAAAAGAATTAATGACTATGAAATAGTTTTTAAAATCTTTTGATTTTCTTAAAATGCTGAATTCTGTATAAAAATATATTTTCCATTTTTGAAATCTGCTTGTAGTGTTCATTCTAGGCTTAAAAAGGGCAGCATGCTTTGTGCACTTTTAAGAAAAGACAGATATTTTATTAAGAAATAGTACCAGACTTATGAACCTTTAAAATCTAAAAAGCTAAAGATTTAAGGAGAGCGTAACATACTTAAGCACAAATTAATATATAATGCAAATGCAGCTGTTTCAGGAAAACATGGATCCTTTTCTTCAGTGCTAGGCAGACTGACAAAGACAAAATGGGTTAGTTTTGCCTTTTTGACTTAAGGTTAGCTGATTTGTTTAGCACTGAAAAAGTGGATCCAATGCATCTTCAAAACAGCTGTAAGGTTAGCTGATTTGTTTAGCACTGAAAAAGTGGATCCAATGCATCTTCAAAACATCTGTAAGGTTAGCTGGTTTGTTTAGCACTGAAAAAGTGGATCCAATGCATCTTCAAAACAGCTGTAGTATGCTGCATTTGAGGATGCGTTGAATTAATTTATATTTGATTTATACTTAATTATGTTACCTCACAAGTCTGGGACTGTAGTTTTGAAATATTTGTCCATCAAGAAAATGATGTCCTTCCATTTTATGACTCTTTTGGTGTCAAAGTTCAGACCATAGGATTAACTTTTTCCTGAGAGGTACTGTAAATAGGGATAGGGTAGTGTAAAAAGAGGCATGGTGCATTTTGCTCTGAAAGGAACAATGCGAGGCCCTACACCTTTCTAAAATGGCCTAGCTGGAACACTATGTTTGCATCGATTGATATGTTTATATTATTTTGCTTTTTATACAGAAAAATAATTTTTAAACATGCCAATAATGAAATATAGGGATCTCATTTTTTTTAATATATTAGCCCTTATTTGGAGATTTAGAAATACAGACATTTGGATCAACAAATAAAGATTTGATGTATTTGCATAAATGCAAATGCATGCATAAAATTTTTTATAAATTTACATATATTATGTATTTATAATTACATCTGTACAATGGTTTTATGCATAGAAGTTATCGTTAACACTTATAAAAATAATGACAGACAAATGAACAAAGTCATAAACATTTTACAACTATGTTGGAAAGTGTTAATAAAAGCAATCTCCCAAACAAAATAATTATTGCCTATTTCCAGGATTGCACTTAAAACAATTTAACTGGTTGCTGTAAAGCATTGATTATATATTGGTGCTAAATCAACATAATTTGTTCTATTTGCTGGCCATTTTGATTATGGATCAAAAATTCGGAAAATTCCAGAAAACCACCGGTCTGGATAATTGGTCTGTTACTGTATTAAATAATATTTTTTAATTGATTAACTTTTTGTTATTTTATTATTTTTATTTTAGCCAAAATAGTGTATTTTGTTAGTAAGTTTGAATGTTATCCAAATTCGAATATGCAAAGTCCGATGATTTCAGATTTTTAATGTTACACTGTATATAATATATAATGCTTCATAAAAATCAGTTTGTGCTTGATTCATATTATTTGTGCTTGCTGCATGTTATTTCATACGATTTTCATGTTTTTTCAACAAACACCCATGTTGGAAGAAGTTTGAATTTTGTTTAATCTGTTTTTGTCTTTCCAGGTAGAGCAGGAGGATGCCAAAAGTGAAGCTGGCTCTGATGTTGAAAGTGATGCTGGTAGTCCAGGAGCAGCTGAAGATGAAGCTGAAGAGGTGACTGAAGCCGAAGCATTAGCAGAGGAGCCTGAAGGAGAAGAAGAGCCTGAAGGTGAAGATCTTGATGAAGAGGACGAGGTATACCTATATCTTTCTTGTATAATTCTTCATTTATGTTTGTTAAAATTAAATACCTGAATCATTAGTAAATTTTTTTAAAATATGTCATACTCAATGAGCATGAATAAAAAAGAAAAGAGACATCACATATTTATGTAAAGCACTAACAGGCACATATAGGTTCTCCATAATTTTACTGACAGATAACATATCAAGATAATGTACGAAATACTAAATGACAATAGAGAAATACATTATAATTTGCTTTTATTTTATTACTGTCAATTTTGTCATAATTAAATGTTCACATTATTGCTTTTATAAATTAAACCGAATTATTTCTTTGTACCGAATAGTAATCCAGCTCTCGTAGATGTTAGTTGATAGATATCTCTTGTAAGTCCTCTGTTGCTCAGACAAAGACATAGATAGATTATTATGAAATTTGTCAAGGATGTCCAAATTGTCACGAAACAGGAAACAAAGTTATGACTTTTGAGATCATAATTATTCAACTTTATATTTGGAAATATTTTTTTTCATGATTGCTTAACCGACACTCTCAAACAGCGATTCCTTCCACATCATGAGGTAGATGATGTCAAATGATTATCATTCTTCCACTTTTGCAACCCATTTGCATCAACTAAATTTTATAATTATTTTGTGTTATATATAAAAACTATGTTTGAAACATATTAGAGAAAGGAAGGGTTATTTTACTGCAGTAATGTGAAAAATGGAATTTGTATATGTGGTACTCTATATAACTCATTTAATTGTGAAAATATTTTCCACTATTTGCATCATCTACAATCTTGCAACTCTGAATTGTATACAAAAAAGTTGTTTTTCAAGTATATTATTAATCAAATGAACTATTTTGCAGCAGTATTGCAAAACGTAGTATTTGTACATGATCCTTGGTGTATCTCGTTTAATTGTGAAAATATTTTTTACTTATACAATGCTGTTTCACTTACGCGATACTGTTTGCATCAACTAAAATTTTTTACAATTATTACAAGTTGTTATTCAAATTTATTATTAACCCTTTCACGACTGCGGCATTTCGAAACTGCCGTGGCCCAAAGGACGGAGCGCTTCGTTTCCGAACTGTTCCCAAAAGACTGCTATTTTTTTGCGCTAAACCTAACTCTCGAAAAAAATTCACTAAAAATCACCCATTCAACACAGCATTCTACTATTTTCAGGAATAAAGGAAATTCTTATTTTCTATTTGATGTATATTTTTCATACAAATTTTCTTTTATCAAAATATTAAAAATTTTAGTGTATTAAAAATGATTACTAACCTTGATTAAAATAGTTATCAGTTAATCAGAAAAAATATTGAAATGATTTTAATGAAATATTTATATAGCTAATAGAAATTATGTACATATATACACAAGAAAATAGCGTAGCTATTTTCATTAATTAATACACCTTTTGCGTATGGTATATTTCAAAGCAAGTACCCACGCACAGACCAACATTGCAATCTTTGCATTCATTATAAGTTGTTATGCGCTTTCTTTTGCCTTTTGTAGTTTGCGAGCAAGCTGTACATCTTTTTCAGAGGTCTTTTTTACCTGTATTAGAGCACAATTTTGGAAAATGTCTTCCAGTTAGACGGAGAGGGGAGGGGATGAGATAACTACTTCTACTGGACTGTTCAGGGGTAAAGAACATTTCAATAAGTTGCTCTATGAGATGAAGACGAAACTGCAAGATTGGGGATTTTTTTCCCTTTCTTATTGTCAAAAAGACTATGAGCATTCAATATTGCAATATCTAGAAAGCCAAAAAATAATTTTCTGTACCATTTGATAGTTTTTCTATAAGCTGGATAATGTGTTAGAGACGCATCTCCAATATCCACACCCCCATATATTTGTTATATTCCAAAATACAATTTGGTTTTAAAATGTCTTCGGATGTTTTCCGGTCTTTATTTCCAGAATATTGCATTTTGTCAGTATGAAGAGTTGTTAAAATTAAGACAACCTTCTTTTTATCTTTGAATAAAATGACATTCACACCATCCTTTTGCACTGCTGCAATTTCTCCTTTGCGTAGAGGTACAGATGGAAAATTCTTTGGCATGTCCTTCCGATTTTTTAAAACTGTACCACATATATGCGTATTGTTAGACAACAAATACTTTGCGAGTACAGGAGAGGTAAAAAATCTATCCAAATACAAAGTACATCCTTTTCCTAAAAGTTCACTTAGAACTGTTTTCACAACACGTTCTCCATACCCACCATCAGAACTTGATAATTCTGTGTCCTTTCCAGTATACACAAAGAAATTCCATATATATTCTGATTCCGATTCTGACAATTTATATATTTTTATTCCATATCTGGACCTTTTCGAGGGGATATATTGACGAAATCCAAGCCTTCCTTTCCATGAAAACAAAGATTCATCAATGCACATATTTCTTCTAGGAGTGTATACAGATTTAAATTTTGAAACTAATGCATCTAACACAGGTTTCAATTTATCTAATTTTGGGCATTACTATCAAGAGTAAAATGAAGGTAACGTAATATTCCTATAAATCGATCGCATCTCATAACTGAATTAAAAAAAGGAGTACTGATAATTGGATTCTTAGAAAAATAAATTTTAAGATTTGGTTTTTTGGCAATGCTCGTCAAAACTACTAGTGCGAGAATGCACGAAATTAGTTTCCCGTCACAGGTGTAAATACATTTGGAACAGGTGGAGTCTTCGATGTGGAGGGAGGGAGGGAGGAGATTTTTCTTTGCAAACTCATTAGTTGCTTTTACAATAAATTCTACTAGTTCATCATAAAAAAATATGCTAAAAAAATAAAGTTCCTTATCTAAATTAGGCGGCATGATATTGTGATTTATTCCAGGTATGTTAAAAAACTCCAAAGAATTCAGATCTTTCAAATCACATGTCCAAACATCATTCGAAAAAACAGCAACTGAAGCTGGCGGCGTTATAATAATAGTACGCTCAGAATCTGAAGAATCAATTGCATTTTCAGATTCATCATTAGAAATAATACTGTTCCACGAATCTTCGCTATATGCATCGCTTTCATTACTGTCTGGTTCGTTTACCATACACGTATATTCTTCCACAGAAAGGAAACGTCTCAAACCAGCCATACTTTTATCCAAAATCACCTAATCATTTCATTGCCGCACATTCCTTTACCCACCCCCCTCCCCAAAAAATACTCTCTTATATTCCTATAATTCACCAACGAAATCATTAAAAGCTAAAATCAAAAGGAGACCCGTAACTCAATTATAAAATTGTTGATGCTGTGAGAAGTGCTCTGTTTACTTTACTGAACCATGTTTCACCACTCCAAATGGAGAAATAATTCATTGGATTCTCCTTATGCCAAGGTCAAACATCTACAAAATACATTTAAGTTGCTTCCACGGGCATTTAAGGCCATCTAGTAGACAAATAAATTCAAATGAAAACGTTTCACATAGAAACACCGATATGTGCCACTCGCCGTTTAGGGTAAATTTCTCTCCATCACGAGTGCGTGCTGTCCATCCTTGAATGCAAGTTCGCAGCCGGCACTCGGGCATGCCAACCATCGCGAAAGGGTTAATGAATTTTGAAGCAGTTTCTTGAAAAAAGATATTTGTACATGATCTGCAATCATCATCATCATCATTCACTTCGTGCCTAAGTGGCACTTAAGGCCTTCAGCTTAGATTTCCAAACACGACAATCGCGTGCAGCAGCTCTCGCTTCAGTCCAGCTCACCCATCCTGCCTGTTTTCTCTCACTCTCCACCAACCGTCTCCAAGTTACATGATCTGCAGTATATCTCTTTTAATTGTGAAAATATTTTTCACTTATGCAATCTGTTTACGCAGACTAAAATTTTTATAATTATTACAAGTTGTATTAAAAAACGTTGTTTTTCAAACATATTATTAATGAAATGAAGAGCTATTTTGCAGCAGTATTGCAAAAAAATGGCATTTGTATGCAATCCTATGTGTTGTTTAATTGTAAAAATATTTTCTGCTTATACAATCTGTTTGCATCGACTAACGTTTTTTAAATTATTACGAGTTGAAAGCAAAAAAAAGTTGTTTTTTAAACATATTAGGGTCATTCTGTGTAAAATCAACAAATGGGGGTTGCATCATAGTAATGGATTTTGATCAAAAATTAAAATTAGTTTATATACCTGGGAAGAAGGTGAAAGCCAGAATTTAAAATTTAAAAAAAATGTAAAAAGGGAGATTTTGCCCTTTGAAACATCGTTCAAGGTCATATTTCTGTAAAAAGTGATGTTCATTCTTTCCAAAGTAAAACCACTTGTATTTGTCACAAACTAATATTTCAGGTGTCATTTTAAAGTTAAGACTCCAAGCTTTCATATGATATAAACTAATTGTAATATTTTTTTTAAAATGAAACCCTTTAGCACTTAAATTTGAAATTTTTGAACTTTTTTTCTTATGTTTAAGATTTTTTCAATTTAGCTGGTGAAATTAAAACAGGGATAAAATATAGCCAGTTTAAAGAGTTGAGAGTGTTTTATAAGCATAAAAAATTTGAAGTTTCTAATCCACTTTTTACTTGGATTTTAGGGTTGCCAAACTTCTGAAATTTCAAAAATGACCACTTTTAACACCCTCAAAACCCCATGTGGGGTATAATATAAAAATTTAGAAACTGGCTAAATAAAACAACAAATCTATGTAGATAATTAAGTGATTAGTACTTTTTTGTAAATTTTACCCTTTTTATTTTTAAAATGGAAAAAAAAGTGACATTTTCAGCATATGAAATTTTGGTACTTACGTATTATCGCAACCATGACAAAACGTAATTGATGTATCGTCCAATAAAGGTCCCGATCGATTCTAAGGACAACATGCAACAAAGTGATCTGTATGAGGACCCACGTTCGAGCGGGCTCGAACTGGTTGGGGGACGTACGCACCGCTGGGACTGTGTCGTCAGACAGGCCGGCTTCGCCGGACCAAGTCACAGAGCATACTAGACTCGCTTCTGGGACCGTCGCACGGTGCAAGGACCGTGACAACATGCAGCCAAGTGATCTGTATGAGGACCCACGTTCGAGCGGGCTCGAACTGGTTGAGAAAAACCCAGAAGCGAGTCTAATATGCTCTGTGACTTGGTCCGGCGAAGCCGGCCTGTCTGACGACACAGTCCCAGCGGTGTGTACGTCCCCCAACCAGTTCGAGCCCGCTCGAACGTGGGTCCTCATACAGATCACTTTGTTGCATGTTGTCCTTGGAATCGATCGGGACCTTTATTGGACGATACATCAATTACGTTTTGTCATGGTTGCGATAATACGTAAGTACCGAAATTTTTTTGCAACAGGAAGTTATTGTTTCGTATTTAAATGTCTACATAAAAATATGTTGTTTTGCTTTGTGCGTTTGTTTCTTTCATATTATTAACATTAATTTAAATATGATTTCATCAATTTTTATGCTTATAATTGGGCATGGGTTAAGGAAAAAGAGTTATTGTCTATTGTAAAAAATTATATCAAAATATTATTTGTACCATGTTGCTTGAAATGAAAAGTTCATTTAATGTTCGTTGCATTAGCTTCAACTGACGATATGAAAATAATTTGTCAGCAGTAATAAATAAAAATAAGCATTGCCAAACATCTTTAACACTCACAGTTCCTAATAAACATGTTCAATTAGGTGCTCAATATTATATACAATAATGTCAAATTTATGGATATATAAAATACCATTCTCATCAAATGCATTAAATTTTACAGTATCTGGCAAAAGGAAAAATAATTTACACAGAATTTTATTAAAATGTAGCCAAAGTAAATCACCAGTATATAGTATCATAATTTTTAGATATAACTTTGTAGCTGGTAGATAGATATAGTACATATTTGCAATTTTTTTCCAGTTGTTTAATCTTAAGGATTTGATTTACTGGAACTTGAGGCTTTAGATTTATCAAAAAGAAAATTAATATCATCTTGAAGTGCTTTTGGCAGTGTATACTGTCTGCCAGTTATTGTGCTTGGCATAACATTTATCATTAACTATTTTATCGAGTTCAACCCAACTGTTTTCAGTTGTCCAGTAAAACATGGAAGCTGGACCATGTGGCTTTAAAAACATGACTTGCACATTCTTATTTTCATGAGAAATGCCTATAACATATGTCAAGTACCACTTGTAATCATAAGAACATATAAGATATGAAGACTGCTTAATATCATCTAGCATAAACGTTGCATTTTCTGTATAGTTCTTTAAAACACATGCTTTAAAGTTTTTAGAGGATGAAGAAACCTGAACAATTTTTAATTTTCCTACTGCTATTGGAATAAACTTGTGATATTTTCGGGTTTGTTTTACAGCAATGGCATTTTGAAACCTGACTTTCAGTTGGTTTTTAGTAGTAGAAACAACATCTTCTGAAGGAAAAAAAAAGAATTTAATTTCTACAGTTGCAAATTTATATAATTGTTCAGGAGTTAAAATCTGATTATGTGTTGGACGCTGTAAACTAGCTTTGCCATTCTTTTAACAGTTCCACCTATACCATCGCATGGGCTTTTACCATGTAACAAAAAATGCCACTCTGCTTCAATACCGAAGTCTTGAAAGTGGCAAGACAAATTAGCAAAGTTTTTTCCAAAATAATTAGGAGAAAAAATAATTATTTTATTACATTTCACATTTTTTCAACATAATAAATGTTTTAAAATTATTTTCTAAATATATAATTTGATTGGAAATACAAAATTAATTTATTTATTCTTTTATTTTCTTAGATTTTTTTCCAAATATAAAAATATGATATAATTTAATAGAAATTAATTTAAATTATTGAACATATACTCTAAATTACAAGCAAAATGACATATTTTGTATAAACATTTAAATATGAATAACTAATTTCTTATCATTCAAAGTTTTAATATAGAAAATGCCACTTTACTTTTTAATTTTATAGGATTAAAAAGATGAAATATGCAAAAATTGTGATTTCATATGATCATTTATATGTATTTGTGGCTTTTCTAAACCAGTTTTTACATTTTAAACTTCTAAAATATATGGGTTTTCTTTTCGGGAGGGGGGGGGGGGGGAGTTCAAAGTGGTGATTTTCATTTTGGTTGAAGATAGTACAAAGTTATAACATTGAAAAAAATTTTGTTTCAGGCAACATGGTACAAATGAGATTCTGATATGTTTCTTCTCTCCCCCCCCCCCCCCACCCAAAGCAAAAAATAAATGAAATTGTATTTAAATTAATGTTAATGATAATAAAGAAACAAATACACAAGTAAAACACCATATTTTTGAATAGACATTCAAATATTAATAACAAACTTCCTGTTTGAAATTTTTTCATATGCTGAAAATGTCACTTTTCTTTTTAATTTTAAAAATAGTTCCTTTTTTGTATATTTTGTCCTTTCTATCACCTGATTATCTGTATGGATTAGTTGTTTTATTAAACCAGTTTTTAAATTTTTAAATTATGCCCCATATGGGGTTTTGGGGGTGTTAAAAGTGATCAGTTTTGAAATTTCAGAAGTTTGGCAACCCTAAAATCCAAGTAAAAAGTGGAATTGAAACTACATTTTTTCCAAGCTATGGGAGTAGGGTAAGATATGGTGCAAATTTGAAGATTCAGATTAATTTCTTTCATTTATTTTATGAGGCCTAAAAACTGCATTTTTAGTAAAATTGATGCTGAATTTCAGCCCCTCAAGTTGCAGTTAGCCAAAAATTATAATGACATGAAATATAGCCCACTTTAAGACCAGAAAAATAGTTTTTATTCCAAGTCTCTATCTTTTTGAGTGCCAAGATATTTAAGTTTACATGAGCACCAAAATTGGCCAAATTTTTAGTCAGCCATGTTGGAAAAATGGCCGTACCTGAAAAACAAATAATAAAAAGAAATTTTAAAAATTGTTTTTTATCTACTGGAATATATAGGAACATATGTGCAAAATATAAAAATTTATAAAAATGTTCATGCAACCAAATATT
The DNA here is from genome assembly GCA_951213105.1 of Amaurobius ferox. Taxonomy (NCBI): domain Eukaryota; kingdom Metazoa; phylum Arthropoda; class Arachnida; order Araneae; family Amaurobiidae; genus Amaurobius; species Amaurobius ferox. The sequence goes on from OX578151.1 coordinate 31,231,056, forward strand.
CTTTTTTTTTTTGTTGATTTCACACGGAATGATCCATTAATGAAATGAAGGGCTATTGTAGCATATAGTAGTATCACTGTGTAGAAGTATCAAATCAATTGTACTGAAAACTTAAGGTTTGTAACTTGTCTAGATATTAGTATTTATGTGGAATAATTGCTGAAGATGAGATATTTTAATTTTATAACATAGAAAAATTAAATTTTCTTTTCTGCATTTAAATTTTGATGCTTCCATTTTGACAGATTTAATTATTATATACACAATAGAGCTTATGCACTTTTAATTCCATTTTACAATTAACAAGATGAAGTAAACACATGTTCATTGTACACTTTTTACATGAATTCAAAATTTCTTCTTTTTTGATATTTCTGCTACCTGATCAAAGGAGATGATGACCTGAAAGGCTTCTGGCAAATCAAGTTGAACCTTGGTTCTGGGAAAGCTATTGAATGGCTGAGAACAACAGCTGGTTGCTGTGATTTTCTGTAACCGACAGCTAAGATGTTCTTTGCTTGTGAGAAAAATCTTAAGGTTAAGGGTAATTGAAACTGCTGAGATACATGAATGGGAAAGGTACAACTTGCCACCTAAATTATCTTTCTTATATTGTTTGAATGATGGGGTGAAATGAGAATTGCTTTCAAAGCCGAAAAGATAAAATTATTGACCACCTCAGTATGAGAGGTTAAAATTATAAAGTTGTAAAATTTGTTGCTTGATCAAAAAAGTTTCTAAGATTGAATGACTAAGATTGTTGAAAGGAATAGAATGGTTTGTTTCTCTTGGAGATGGTATGGGAAACACATCTGTATATTTTTCTGAATAGAAATTATAAAAAAAAATTGTGGAAATAAACTAATAACAATGATAAAAAATAATTGAATAAGTTATTTGAAACAAAGCAAAAAATTATTTAAAAAATTGTCAAGAATTTTATAGAAAAATTAAAAAAATATTATATTTGATAAAAATATTTCAAATTACCAAAAAATCACAGAAAATTAAGGGGAATAACAGATCTAAGAGAAAAAGGCATTTTATCAAAAATATCTAATGAAAACACTAAAAATCTCGGAATAGAACAGTAAAAAATTGATAAAATGAAAAAGGCAGATATTTATTGCAAAATACTGCTGGAAAATGCTAAAGCATTAAGTATGGTTTTATTAATTTTTCTAATAAAAGTTATTATTAAATTGACTAAGAATATTTTCGCACTAATATGTGTTGAACAGACATTTGTTCCAGTATTCACCAATCTGACCAAACTGCTTTCAAAATCGTTGACTCAGTAACCTTCAGTTTGAATAACTTTCACTAGAAATCCATATTCATCATGCAAAAATAAACTACAGTTACTGAATTTTTAGTTAGTGGACCTTGTATGAGAGACTGAATTCTATTGGCTAAGATGTGTCACTTGGTTTTTGTCCAAGCGAGTTTTCGCTTCACTTTTCTAGGCAAACTTTTACTCAAAATATCATCCAAACAAAAAATAAGTATAAATAGTCAGTAATAAAAATATCCAGTGGAAAATCTAGTTTCTAGATCAGTAATTTGTTTTTATAAAGCTTCTGTAGTTTATGAGCAATCATCTTGTTATATTGAAAAGGATTGAAAATTTCCGTTTTGAAAGTTTGTAATGCTTATATCTTGATAGAAACATTAAGGAAGTAATTTGTAGCCCTTTAAAAGCCCTACAAGGATATATAATTATATTTTGGATCAGGTTTCTATTTTTGAAATAAGCTTTAACAAGTTGTTAGACATTTTCTAAGCAGAAATTAAATGAAAAATTTCAGTTTAAAAATTAACATGTGCAATAAAAAATGTGAAAGTAGTTTTAAAATGTAACGTAAAAGCAACAAAGATTATTTAGAAGCAAGCTAAAAGTGAAAATTAATTTTAATGCAAACATTATCCTGGAAGGAGAGAGAAATTGTGCACCCTCCATAGATAGAGCTGCTTAGGTTTTGGGATAAGATGAAACTCAGCCAAAGGGTGTGACTGTATTGGTCATACCTGGTTTAAGAAATTGAAAAAGTTGAAATTTTATTTGTGACAAGAATTTGAAACAGAGGAAAATAAACTGCAACATTTATAAGGGGTCATAGATCATGCCTCACTGTCATTTTCTGTGCTCGCAAAAGTTGTATTCTGTGATAGGAAAGATAGCTTGGTTTTGACACAGGATTTTTATTAGAAACATTTTTTTATGTTTTTTAATGGTAGTTTTGATGATTTCCATTTTAAAGCCTTTTCAGATGACACTGTTTCATAGGAAACAAGGGGCCTTCCATGGCATTCTTAAAATTATATTTTGTTCAATCTGGATTTTTTCAGTACCAGTTTTGCACACAAAACTCCAAATAGGACAGGTATATAGAAAGATTGGTTGAATTCAAAATATAGTGGTTATGGAGGATTGCAGGATTGAATGCGGATTGAGCGGCTATGCAGGATTGAATACGACGAGGTATCCTGTCAATGAGTTGGTCAATGGTGTGCTGAGGGATGGCATTCCACACAGCATTCAATTGGGCTTGTAACCGAACATGGTTTGCTGGAATTCAGAGTTCTCTTAATTGGGGACCGATGATGTCCCAGATATGCTCAATTGGCGATAAATCTGGAGAATATGCTGTCCAAGGCTGGATATTAAAACCTTGTAGACTATTCATAGTTATCTGTGCAGTATGTGGCCTGGCATTATCCTGCTGAAAAAGCAGCCCCGGCCTGGTTCACAGATATGGCCTTACCACAGGTCTTACAATGCCAGAGACGTTATGCCGTGATACTGCCAGAAACATGGACCAAAGGTGTTCGTCCACTAAATGTTATACCACCCCAAACCATGGTATCACTTAGGGAGCTGTGTGGCGACGGATAGAAAAAGCTTCTTGGTGGTGTTGTTGAAAGTGCAGCCATACGAGAGTATGGCCATCTGGCATGCCAAAACAGAATCATGATTATCTGTGAACAAAATGTTTCCCACTCTGTCGACCAATTGCATCTCATTTGTTATCACTGGAGGTGATGTAACCAATGAAGACGTTGAAACGGAATGTGTTGAAAAGGTCATCTACATCGGAGTCCTGCATCATGCAAATGGTTTCGAATTGTTTGCATCAAAACCACGGTACCTGTAGTGTGGTATAAATGTTGTTGTAACACGGTTGCTGTGGTAAATGGCTCCCACACAACGCTTCTCAGAAGCATACAATCTTCACGTGGTGTGATACACCTGGAAGCTCTACTACCTGATCATCGTGTCGTTTCGTTGTCTCTCACGAACCGTAACACACACCAATGAACTGTGCTCACATCACGACCCAATAGTTCAGCAATCCTACGAAGGCTCATTCCACCCTTACGTATAACAATGATTTGTTGCCGTTCCGTTGACAACAACTGAATGTATGCGGTACGTCGACGTACTCTTGGCATACTGTGATGATTTTTACAACCTGAAACCAATGACGCTACAATTTAACTGTGATATCGCTCCTCCTTGATCTGATGCTTTTATGCTACTCGGCAAGGTGTTACATCACTATACATAACTATGATCATTTGCATATCTCACGCTGCTGGTTTCATTGCCTTATTGACATAAAGCTACATCTATAACTTTATGGTGTTGCGATTTCAATTGTGAGCAGTGTAGTATTATATACCTTATTAAAACAACTCGGAAGCTTTAATGTTAGTGTTGGATAGGCTTAATTGTATGCTTATGTAGAATCTTTGATGAATATATGGAACCAAAAGTTATAAAGACAAAAATATTGTGTATAAAATGTTATTATTGCAAATTACAAAATATTAACAGTGAGTAATGTAAACAAACCCAAATTGTCGAACATGTGCATATAGTTGTTGCCATTCAGCAAATGATAATAATGTGCATAAATTATTCATACTTGAAATTATGTTGTTTGATAATATGCATGTTGCCATCCGGTAAGCGATGATAATGTGTGTTAAGTAATAACACTCCAAATTATATTGTTTAATTAATCAGCTAAAAGTGTTTAATTAATCAGCTAAGACAAAAATATTGTATATAAAGTGTTATTATTACAAAAGGTTATTTTAAAATGACATAATTTCTTTATCAAAAGCGAATATTGTAAACATACTCAAATCGTTGAACATATGCATATGCTTGTTACTATTTAGCAAATGATAATGTGTGTAAATTTTTCACACTCAAAATTATGTTGTTTGATTGGCAGAAAACTATGTATTTAGATCAGGGTTTAAAATGAGAGCAAAATGCAGTCTAATCATTCTTCCACATTTGCTAAAACTACTTGAGTGCAATTTTAAATTTGTTTATTTTGTTTATGCTATACTGCTCACAAATAAAACTGCCTTTTTCCTAGCAGCCTTGCCTTTGACCCACTATGCATGCACATTCAATCCACAATGTGTGTTGATTAGATGATTATTAAAAGGAAAAATAAACAATTTATCAGTGAGAATTTGAATTATAAATGTGGAAAAGCTAGACGTTAAAAATAACTACTGGATCTAAAATCTCCGTTGCCAAAACAAAATTTATAAGTACAAAATACAACCGAAAGACAGCTGATTTCCAACCCTGATTTAGGCATATTTTGAGTTTTGAAATTGATTAATTAATTAAATACTATAATTTATTAAGTTTTTTTTATGTCAAATTATTGTGGAAAATACTACAGTAGAACCCCGCTTAACCAGTCCCCATTTAAATTGGCTTCAATTTCATCTGTAAAAGTTAAAAATTATTCCCCCTTTAAAAATCGCTCCATCCAATTTTGGGAGCTGTTTTATCACGTGATCTGCAGGTGTTTGTTGTTTCTCGTGAATCTATTTTTAGAAACTTTTCTGGGGTAGGAAACTTCACCCTTTCAGGGGGGAGGGGGGTACGGTGCTTTGCTTGTGATTGGATATTTTAAAATGGGAACACGTACGTGTTCCATAGTGTAGGCAGTTTAAGAGCAATATTTTTTTTTTAGTTTTTATTTCATCGCATCACTTAAGGCACGAAAAAATATTCACGTGTTATTTTAGTTACATTAGTTGTAGAGGTAACATTGTTGAAGAGGGAAAATGTCTAGTGTAGAAGGTAAGAGTTACCGGTTAGGTTACTGGAGAAGGTAAGAGTTACCATAAGTTACCGGTTATGCTTATAAGAAAGTCAAGGCTGCCAAGGGAATTTAAAAAGATTAATATGGCTTCCCTTCCAGTTCATTATTGAGCTCAAAAATCTGCTTGGATGAACACTTTCCTCTTTAAAGAATGGTTCAAATCAGAGTTTGTTTCTGCAGTTGTAAAACATTTCGAATCATAAAGGTTGCCTTTAAAGGCAATCTTGTTTCTAGATAATGCTCCGTCACATCCAAACAAAGAAGAACTTAAGGTGGGAAATATAAAAGCAGTTTTCTTCCCACCTAACGTTGCGTCACTTATTCAACCGATTGATCAAGGTGTAATTGAATCTCTTAAACGAAGATACCGTTGAAAGCTACTGGTAGCATTACAAAATGTAGATATTAATGTCAACCTTATTAACTCAATAAAGGCTATCAATATTAAAGATGTGGCGTACATAGTTGCCTCAGCATGGTCAGAAATGTCCGCTTCAACTGTAAAGAAAACGTGGCGGAAGCTAATGGGCTCCTATACAATACGAAACAAACGAAAAGGAATCATCTGAAGTGATTTACGAAATGCCATCAACAGAATTCTCCGCATTAAACTTCGCCAAAACTTTTGAAGCTGTTCAAGGCTGTAGTGATATTACAGAAGTAGATGTCGAAGAGTGGCTTAAAATTAATAACTACTTAGGCGTCGAAATGTTATCAGATGAAGATATCATCGAAATTATCATTAATGCACTTCAAGACACCAAGGAAGATTACGATGATGTAGATTCACCAACAGACTCACAAGTTTCCCATACCGATGGAATGAATGATTTAGAAGTGGCTCTTCGTTATGTTGAACAATAATCAACCTCCACACCAAAAATCGGTATTCAAGTTTAAAACAAAAAAAAGTAACTGATTTCTTTAAAGAATAGTAACGCAATTGTATGTACACTAGTACGGTATGAATTTTTAATTTTCTTGATGATTGAATATAATTTTTAATAGTAGTATAGTACGTACAGTAATTATTTTTGCTTTAATTTGTTTAAATACGTTTATAGAGCAGAACCTTATAACGTAGAGTATCTAACAGAGCTATAAGAGAAATGCCATGGATTTAACATTTTTTAAATCACTCCCGTTTAACCGGATTTTCTCTTAACCAGCTTATCCTTGGTCCCAATTAAGCCGGTTAAGCGGGGTTCTACTGTATATAAAAATCTAGTACTGTTTACAGCCAGAGTTGATTACTAAAGATTTGAATAAAATACAAGATATTTAAAGTGTTCTATTTTATAGGGAGGTGTCTGTAGTACCATTTTCTTTTTATTGGAAAATATGTTGAATCTGTTTTACAATATAAATTCTAGAAACTCATTTTCTGCAATTTTGTTTTGCAGGATGAAGAAGACGAGGATGAAGAAGAAGATGATGATGATCGTGGGAAGAGGAAAAAGAAAAAGCCTCGGTATGGAGGTTTTATTTTGGATGAAGCTGAGGTAGATGATGAGGTCGAGGAGGAAGAAGAATGGGAAGAAGGTGCAGAGGATATAATTGATCGAACTCGACCTACTGAAGAGAATACCTCCAGAGATATCGACAGCCATCGTCGATTGCAGATGATGTGGACGTGAGTGTTATGCTCTTTGATTTTTAAGTTTGTTTACTTGTTTCAGGTGAACCTTTATAAATTTTGCAGAAAACCTAAAGGTGTCTACAAACAATCAGTGAATGTTTGTCAAAGTGGCTTGATCACTGATTTTTGATCATCTGAACACATGTTTGTCAAAGTGTGAGGTCAAACATTCTTCTTGTGGAGCAGCGTCCTACTTTTTCATCAAACATTGAGGAGTCAGTATAATTGACATTTGTATTGACCAATCACGGGCCGATTACCGGTTTGTGAATTGAATATAGTTATTTTCTATTTTGACCATTTGTTTTTAATGTGTAATCTTTTGGGTTTTTTTTATTTAAATTTTTAGATTTATTCTTTTTATTAAAAATGAGTTGAACTCAAGATAAGACTGACCAAATTGTAAAAGCTTATATAGACAAGATTGTCGAGAGTATAAAATTTTTAGAAACCAGTTCTTATCAGAAATTGCGGAAATTGTTGATTTGTCTTCTGAGGAGGTCAAAAATATAAAAAAATACTATGATGACACAATTTAATTCTAAAAATAAAAAGTCACGGATTTGATGAAGAGTAGAAGCGGTAAGCTGGGCAAAAAATTTACCAATTTATTTAACAAATATAATTTAATATGCCATTTTATATTTAGTAATTAAAGCTTTTCTACTAGTACATGTAAATGTTCTGTAGGAAATTCAGGCAAGTATGAATACAGATATTTTGGTACCAGATTTTTTTTTTTTTTTTGTACATGTCTTAATATTTTAATTAATAAACTTTTTGCTTTTCTACTTCTAAAAAAATATCCATCTAAAAATATCTGATTCAAATTATTTATGTATGTTTATTATCAAAAGTGCATTCCCACATACGTTAAATAGAATGTTTTAAGAAATAAATATTAAAATAATTAATGCTTGTACCCAATGCTGCAACTATAAATTTAGTATATAGAGCTAAAAGAATTTTGGTGTCCTTTTTCAAATGTATTTATTTTATATATTATGGAAGAATAGTTTCTACTTTCAATTAATGTTTATTAAAATCCACTGTCACATTTAATTATATGAAAATAATTCAAATTATTAAATCTTTTAATTTTGATGTATGCATTTGAGTCTTATTATTATTTATTGTAACAATTTAGGATACTTCTGATTTCTTTTCAATTTCTTGATCTGAAAACATAAATATGACAAACAATATTTACAGTAAAATTAAGAAACAAGTGCAATGGCACTATCTACTAGAATCAAGGGAAACTATCTCATTATCATAAAGTGTCAGCTATGTTTGACCGTGTGGACAAAATACACTTCAAGCACAATTCTGAGAATCGACATCTTTGACAAACATTCACTGATCGTTTGTAGACACCTTTAGTACAGCTATGTTAATTATCTGAAATTGTATGAATGAGGATGTTGGTATTGTGGTTTTGTTTTTGAAGCTTAATTTATTGGGGTTATCTTTTTGTAAAATCTATAAATGTTATCTATTTTTGTTATGCATGACAATTAAAAATATCAAATTATTTATTCACATTTATCTCTTAACTCTTAGTAAAGTTACAGTAAATACTTAACACTGGAATAGGTTTATTGGAGAAAAAGAGTAACTGTTATTGCTTGATAATATATCCATAAAATTTAGTATATCCATATAATTTATTATATGGATATACTAAATATAATAATTTATTATATGGATATATAATTTAGTATATCCATTTAGTATATCCATTTAATATATCCATATAATTTAGCTGTGTGCTGTGTGTAGTAAGAGAGTCAGAGGATCTCTAACATGCACCCCCTAACATGGATCCAACAGTAAAATTTAAATACATAATTTGGACAACAAGGAACTTTTTCTTATTTTGGGGTTCTGCTATCAAATTAAATTTCAAAAGGGTTTTACTATCAAATAAGCTGGAAAGACACTTCTCTAAGCCACACAAAAAGTGTTTGCTCTTAAGAATTCATCTGTGGAGTCCTTGTCTTTCCAGCATATATTACAACAGTATTCAGAGAGCCTATGAAGTATCTCATCACAAACTATTTTTCTAGATGCCTATGAACATGGAATTTCTTACAAAAAAATAATTCCAACATTAGAAAAATAGGTTAGTTTATTTTCTTGCATAAAAATATACATAAAATGACTATTCACATGGCATATTTTAGAACATTCAAATTTTTTAATTTAGCTGTGTGCTGGTAAAAACAGCCATCATTTATGTGGTATAGCTAATACATTTCTGTGGAAGCATTCTAAAAAATGATCAACACTCTCTAAAATATACAATAAAATGTGTTTCCAAGAACCTGAGAGAAGTGCATATGTGAATACCTTTTGATCGCTGACAGTAAAGATGACAGTGTTTGGAGCACTTTCAAGCGATGTGCAGTCACACAAAGCAGTCTACAAATATTTAAAAACCAATAGCATAGTTTAAGAACTGCTATTTATATGGTCATAAACAATTGTTTACTTGATTTTTAATGTAAAATTATTATAAAATAGGTTAAATATTTGACTTTGCTTTGAAAGATATCATATCTTTTAATACTTTTTAGAAATTACTATAAACTTTAAATAATGAAAAATGGTTCATTTTAGCAGATTAAAAATAGTTTCATTGGCTTCCTTGTGTAAACATACATATAAAATGACTACTCACACAACCAAATTAAGCATTTTTAATTAAAAAAAAAATTAAATTGAAAATTTTAAAATGGTACCATTTCAGTGGTAGAACCCGTTTTTTTTGCTGGGCCTTAAAATTTTTTTCACATCGTAAAGTATAAAGAAATTTCTTCAAAGATTAGGGAAAGGTGTGTGTGTGCATGTGAAGTCCCTCCGGCTTTTGCAAAAGTGGGATGTATGTCTTGGTATAGTTTTATTTTAAAATATTTTTCTATTTTTCATATGGCCTCAATTGTTACAACATTTTTTAACATAGTTTAAATATTTTCTATGGAATTAATTTATAGTGGACACAGTTATTACTATAGAAATTAATTTTTTTTCTTCTAAATGTTAGAAGTGTCCTAAGATCCCCACTATGTGAAGTACCTTTGGTCAGAGAAAAGAGTTTATGAAATTTTCTGTCACCTTTTATGAAAGTTGATTCATATATTTTATAAAAATAGATTTCACTGTTTGTATAAATGCTAATAAGTATTATCTTATATCAAATACACAGAATTAAAATTAAATGTCTATTAAAGAATGAATATTTCAAGTAGAATATTTCAATTAGTGATGTATCAGTACTATACCTAACTAATAAGCAACAGAGTACCTAAGTTTAATCAAGTTTGTTTTAAACACTATTGTAAAGTTTTATTAAAATTTAAAACTAATCAATAAACCGAATTGTAAACTTTTAGTCAAGATTACCATAATCGATATTTAAAGTGAAGGAGAGGAGGTAGTAGAAAAATGTTCTTATGAGCCTTCAAATTTAGTTACTAGTGTCAAAATAATAGGCAATGACACTCGGCCCACATGACAAATATATAATGTGATAAACATCACTCATTCCTGTTTTATACAACTGGCCAAAGTGTACTAAACAAAATATTGTATAATTTGAAGTAAAAATCAAGGAAATTCTTTACGCTATCAAAATGATTAGTGCTTTTTACATTCTGTATATTTTTATATAGTTACTGTGCTGCTTTTTTTTTTTTTGAAAAGTGTGATGTTTGAGTATGGACTTTTTTTGTAACTTTTGCATAAATGCATTATTTCCCCCCTATTATAACCCATATTTTCATTACTCAGTAAAATTTGATATTACAGTTCATTGGATCCACACACACTAAAGGTGCCAGATCTAGAGGTTTACACAGTCTGAAATTTTAGAAGTTTACCAATCCTAAGCCTGAAGACATTTTCCATTTGCCTGACTCATTCTGATTTTTTTTTAAATCATGACCTTGCTCAAATTGTTATTTTTCAAATGTATATACAATAATAAATCTGAGCCATCTACATGTAAGCTTTTCTCTGCTCATTAATAAAATTAACACTAGTTTTTCACACATTTTGTGCTACTAGCCATTTATCCTAGTTCAGTTGCCTGAAAATATTGTAACCCTGTCAAATAGGCAACATAAAGTCCTTCCTTAAGCTCAATATTCCAAACATTTTACTAATAGTTAATTTTATATCTTTAGATCGCAGAAAGAAGATGAAATTGAAGATTACTACCGAAGAAAATACGCAGAGTCCTCTGCTGCTGAAAAAGGGTATGGAGATGGTGGAGATCATGAATTACCTGATGAAATTGCCCAGCAGACATTGTTGCCTGGTGTAAAGTAAGTTTGTTATGATATTCTATTTTTTTTTTTATTTTTTTTTTTTGCATTTCACAAGTTATTATCTCAATTTTATTAATAATTAAACGTGTAGTTTGTCCTGTATACAATTGCCCCCATACATGATTGAAGTGGATACATTTTTTGAAAGATGTTATCTCAAAAAATTGAAGCAAAAGTTAATAACAATTTTTTAAATGATAATTGACAAGTAATGATTATTTCCTATCATGCATACAACTAGTTTAATTACTTCACTGAATTTAAAAGTGCGTATTAATTTCTTTTTAGGGCATTACATTTTTTATCATTTATTTACTTTAAATTTTAATTCTAACCTAGATGGCAACATTTTTTTTTTATATATAATGCAAAATCTGGTTAACACAAAAAAAATGATAGATTAGAGATAAGTTGTAACTCATATAACCATAACTTAAAGTATAAGATAGCTACATATAAATATGTAAAAAAAAATAGATTCATCAATCAAGGGGAGAATAAAAATCAAATATTCAGTCATCAAGCTATATACAATCTACAATTATCAATGGTGATATTTCAAAATTGAAAAATAGAAAATGACCAAGCGTTAAAGGCAAACACGTGAAAAAGCACTAGGCTTAAAAATGAATTCATATGGAACAGATTCATTTTCAAAGCCTAGTATCTATTCAAAATGACAAAAAAAAGAGCTTGTTTCTGAAGATTGAGATAGATAATATCTATAAACTCAGTCTATTGCTACAAGCTTAAAGATCGAAAAATAAAATAGGAATCACAAAGATATTTTACCTGAGAAGCTGCATTTGCGCAATAAATTAAATGTATTTTGTTTCGTCTTACTTTATTACTTTATTACCTGTAGTTTATCTAACGTTTCATACTTGCTAAGTATAATTAACACTTTTAGTTTGCTTCGGTATTTATGAATATTTTAATATATATATATATATATATATAATTACATTATTTATTTTAAAAGTGATATTACTCAACACCCACAACATTGCCTCCACCCAACAATACTAGAAAGTCAAAGTTGCAAATTCTAAGTCTTATCAGTAACGCACAATACAATGGTTCCTAACAGTCTTTAGAAACTATCAGATATCTATTTTTGGTTTTTGAGGTTTTTAAATTGTATGTGTCTAAATTTCTTAATGTGATAATGCTAAACACAGTATAAAAATTTTGTTAGAAGAAAAAAAAAAATTGACCTTCTCACCTTGAGAACTTCTGTTATTTTGTTGAAATCTTATGATGTTTCAAGAACATCAGATGTACATAACTACTTAAATAATATCATTACATGAGGTTTAGTATAAGTTCATAATTTGCAAATGTAATGTACTTTTTTTGTATTAATTAATTTTTCTCTGTAGTCTTTTTAAAAGCTGATTTATTGAAGTGTTTAATTTATTAATTGAAAAATGGATAAGAAAACCCTGTGTAAAAATATGCAGTGCAAATCATTTATAATGAACTCGAAAATAGCAAATTTATTGAAATAATAATGAAAACATTTTATAATAAATTTATAACTTTAGCGAAATTTTTGAAAGGTCTTCATGATTTTGTTATAAGCAAGTTTGACAGTATATTGTAATTATAAGTGTTTTTACTAAAATTTAAGTTTAATTTAAAAATTACTTTTTTAAAAAGAGATCCTAATCTGTGGATGGTGAAATGCCGTATTGGGGAAGAAAAAGCTACTGTTTTGCACATGATGAGGAAATTTATTGCATATCAGTACACTGATGAGGTAAATATATTTTGAAATAGACATAGTATATAGTTTTTATTGATCTGCTATTTTAAGTAAAATTTGGTATGGAATATAGTATAGAAATGTTTTTGTGTATATGAATGTTCAAATTTGCTAGTACTATAATGGTTTTAAAATATTAAGGTGTACTTTTATCTAAATTTGTATTATAATATAAACTGCATAAGTATCTATCAGAAGTATTTTTCAATGAATGCAAATGACACAAAACTTACATCATGTCATTTGCATGTCATTCATTGGATATCTGCATTTTGCTTTTCTTACTGATGTACATGTAGAATCAGCGCTTAAAATTTACACTCACCCATGTGCTAATGGCGAGTTACTTTAAGTTCAGTAACCATACAGATGAAAGAAATTGTTCTTATCATTTTTAATTTCCCTACAATACATGGTAATGTATAGAAAAAGTTAAGCCTCCTAAATGTACAGGCTGATGCAACCACCATTTTGACTCCAACTGGTCTAGTCAGTTATCACCTTACTGTGCTATTAAATGACACGTGCATGTTACATGGCTGATATTTGAAATAAAATTTAGCTGCAAAATAGATGATTCTGCTTTAAAAAAATTTTACCAATCCGAACACAGTCTAGAATGTTTTGATTGAGATCCCGAGAAGAGGATAAGAAAATTCACCATGTACAGCCACCACTTCAACTGGGAGTCTAGATGGCTGCTGTTGCACCACCCTGTATATTTAGGAGCCTTAGGGAAATGGTAGTGAAATGGTGTCGAAAATTGGAATTAGAGTTTTCATCAGATTTACACATTTTTGGCATTCTAGAGCACACATTCACTTTTTTCAGCATGACTTTTGTAAATGTCTGTGCAATGTATATATCCACACTAGCTCAAAATCTTTCCAACAAAATTTCTTGAAATGGTAGTTAAGTTGCATACATTACTCTGGTACTGATTAAGATTTTGGCATAATTGAAAAAAAGTAGAACTGGCTTTTTCTTTTCTTTTTGTTAACTGACCTGCACAAATCTATAATACATGAAATTAAAGAATAAATTTATTTAAATGTATTAATTAAATACTTATTTTATACACAATGTTTTATGGTGAAATAAAGGTAAAAATTCATAGTAATCACCAGAGATGGCTGAACATGAAGATAGTGACCATTAAAATATAGCTGTCTATTGATCACTTATAATGCTATATTTGCTGTTAACTAGCTATTTTTTTTATAGACTTTCTGAAGTTTTTTAGCAATTGCATGCCGATATTAAAAAACATAATTAATCATCTTTATGGATGTAATATGCATACTTCTATAATAATGAAAGAACATGCCTTTTAGAGAATTCTTTGTGAATTCTGCTGTGATTGTAATCAAAGGTTTGCATCTTGAATTCTGGGCAACACCAAGTACATTTTCTAGAACTTTCCTGCATTTCCCAAGATTTAATATTCAAATCTCTGATAAATCTTGTATACAAAATGTAAGTTTTTCTGTGATTTTTCATGAGTACCCATTAGATTTGATATAAAAGTGGCCACTGACATAAATAAATTCGTCACTAAAGAAATGCAAATTATTGGCTAGTGGCCACTAACTAAATGTTGGTTTTTTTTTCCTTTATGCCAAAATAAATTAAACCAACTCCATTAACTTGAAACTTGATGTAATTTAAACTCGTTTGCGCATTGGTCACACTCATTTTACCCATAGGCACTTACTTTTAGGAGAAATTGAACTCTTTTGCAATAGTTGTCAAACCACAGCGAGTGTAAAACATATTTTAATTATTTGTACTAGATATAAACAGTTTCATTTTAAGCATTTAAGACTTACACTATAACTTTAACAGAATTGATTGGAGAAAATCCTCATTTGGGGATTTTTCCATTCTTATTGGACATTGGTTTTTGCCATCATATTTAGCTTCGCCTTTTATCACCTTTTAGCCATTTATCATCTTTTTCCATTGTTATACCTCTTCCATTGTCATGTTTCATTCACACATTATCACTCTTTTAGGTTATACACTGCTTTTATTCTATATCTAATATCTGTATTTTAATACCATATGTCTGGTGCAACATATCCTCCTCTTTGGATCTTGTGCCATAAAACCCTAATCAACCAACCATTTCTTTAGGATAAACCATTCTAGTAATAAATAGTTCAGTATTTCTGGAATTTTAATGATTTAGCTGCCATTTTAATATGCATTGAGTCGTAAAATAAAAATAATATCTTTGAAACTAGAAATTTGATGTTATTTTATATAATTATTCATTTTGTCAGCAGTTGCAATAAACCAAATGTATATATATATATATAAAAAGAAAAAATGAATTTGAGTATGTAAAAAAAGTATAAAACATGACTTTGCTTGATTGTGTATTGATAAACTAGCACCTTTGGCAACCAGCCTTGTTGCTTTTTAAAAAAACTCTTAAAACTTACAATAGCTTTCTTGCATCAGTTGTCGATCATGTATATTTAGATTGCTTTGAACATTCTCCTGGTCCTTTCAACTTCTAATAGAAAATGTTTGTTGGCAGAGAGGGAGGGGATCAGGATTGGTCTTTTCTGAACCAATCTATTTTGTGACATTGTAATTATGTCATTTCAAAAAATATTTTAGTAGTAATAAGTGCAAAATTTAAATTTTAATAGTAATTATGCCTCTAATGTTCAAAGGTTCAAATGTATAAAAATCTTAAGTGATTTAAACAATACAATTCAAGAACTATCAAAGCCAAATATATGGAATTTTGTCTCATGGAAATATATTTTGAATCTGTGAAAATTCGAAAATTTTTAAATGGACTTCATTATTTTTTGATTAAATGAAAAGCTAATGCTCTAAAAAATTATTTTGACTTGAATGGTTTTTCTTTAATCTGCCGAGACCTTGTATGTTGCATTAAATTTACATTAAATTTCAACTAATATAATTTGAAATATTTTTGCTTGTTTATATTGTGTATATTATAATATTGTTTTGCTTATGTGTTTTGTATATTATGTTATTGTTTTGCTTATTTGTTATGTATATTATGTTATAAGAGTTGCTCATAAAATGTCTGATATTTTACAGCCATTGCAAATTAAAAGTGTTGTGGCCCCTGAAGGTGTAAAAGGCTACATTTACATTGAGGCTTATAAGCAAACTCATGTGAAACAAGCAATTAATGGCGTTGGAAACTTAAGGATGGGCCAGTATCAGCAGACGGTATGGCAAATTATTTTATTTTAGAAATAGTTTTAAAATTTCAATTATGATATTTATAATTGAAATTACGTTGTTGCACAATCATATAAATGCTGTAATGTTCTCTAAAATGAATCTTGTGTGAAGTGCATGCTTTATTAAGTATTAGTAGTTGCCAGATGCACATAAAATTTTATATACCTGTTTAATTTGAATATAAAAATTCAATGATATTATATTAAACTAATGAGAAGCATAAAATTTGATGGATATTTGTTATCAAATTCACGAGTTTTCAAAGCATTCGATAGAAATTGAATTTTAGCATTTGCTATATTGTGAAATTTGTTTATAACAGAATCAGAAGGGACCTAAAATATTATATGAATTACATTATAGATTATTCGATTTTCAGAATTAATTTTCTGTTAATACACTAGTAGAATTCTGCCTTAAGTAGATTGTGCTTTACAGATATTTTACTGTGTTACGTTAACATAGCTGCTAATCTTACTGGATTTTGTGGGATATCATTGTATTTGATTTCTCCTGGTTTTCTGATTTTAAATGAACATTTCATGTTAATTTTCTGTTTCTAGAGATTCTCAAAGTTAAGAGATTTTTCAATAAAGAAATTTACTTTTACAAATTATTTTTACTGAAACATGTTGCTGCCATTTTGTTTCCATTGTGCAGAGACTTTCCCTAAGTTATGCCTTTTAAATGCTTTTACATAATGTTATAAATCTTTCAGTTTTATCCAAATTTATGCTAATTTCATAGCTGCCAACTCTACTGGTTTTTCCTGGAAAGTCCCAGTTTTTGATGATTTTCCCCGATTTTCAATGAGAATTTCCTGGTTTTTGCCAAATTTCTTAGAATTTCCTAATGTTAGGGATTTTCTTATAAAGTTCTTTGTCAGAGGGAATTTTAATTGAATTAGGTGCCCCCATGTTGTTTCTTCCATGTATGAATTTAATAGCAACACAAGTTGCAATATTTTCACTTTATTGATACATACTATTTCAAATAAGTCTGATACCCATGTAATGTTTAAACATTCTTTCCATCCATGTTGCATAGCTGCCAACTCTCCCGGTTTTACTTGGAGACTTCTGGTAAATCACGCAATCTCCCTGTTTTTTGTTGCTTTTATGTACCTTCTTTCAAAGCCAAGATAGTCTCAAAGTACCCTTTTGCATCTATTTTTGTCTTTTAATTATTCCACTTTAGAGTAACAAAACTCTTATTTTTATAATTAAGTTTGTATACTTGTTCATTGCTGGGAGTCCACAAGCAATCTTTTCCCATCCAGTATCTCAAAAATGTGAAGATTATTGAACTTTTAAAAAATCTTTTATATTTAAAAGAAATCTAAACTGAACTGAAATTTTGTTACTTATAAATTTTTTTTTCTGTATCTTACTATTAAACTGTTTTAAATTCTGTGAGTGTTAGCTATAGTTACATTATATTTTGTTTATGATATTAAATTAAGACTAATATGGCATGTGCAAGGAGGTATCAGTAATATAATAGCCTGCTCCGTGGCACAGACTTTTTTTAAAGATCATTATGTTTGTAAGAGTAACTTTGATTCAGTTAGGTCAGATATAGAACTTCAGCTCCTTCCTAAGTAAGTGAACCCCCTCCAAGATTTATATCTGTTTATGCCACTGATACAATGTAAAAATATTTTTCTCATGCAGTAGGCATGTTATAGAGCGTTATTACTATTATTATTATTTTTTTTTTGTGTGTGTGTGTGTGGGGGGGGGGGGGGGGGACCATGGATTTTTTTATATGATGTAAAAAAAAGAAACTGTATTTTTCCCTAAGTGATATTGAACAGGTTATTCTCTGACTTGTATACCATAGTAAAAAATGCTCACCAATCTATCTATTGGATTTTTCTTTTTTAATGTTGGCAAGTATGTAATGTAATTTTAAACTGCAGGTAAAAAATCACAAATATGATGCAATAATTTCTAAATCATTCAAAAGGTCACTGAAATTGAAATTTTTTTTTGTAATTTTTATAAGATTTACATTATTGTCAATTAAAATAATTGCCTTTTCTTGCTAAACAGTTATTCAGCAATAATTGGATGTTTTAGATTTTTGATATTAATAAAAAAATATCCATTTTCATCCATATTTATTTTTAAATTATTTCAATTGAAAGCTGCACAGCGTTTAGTTTTGTAGTATGTTTCAGTATTAATAAATATTGCAATAAAATATGCATTAATTTTTTAAAGTAGGATTTTTACATATATTGGTTACATTTCTGTGTAATGCTACTAATTCTGAATCATCTTTTTCCATCTATCTTTATTTAGAGAATCCTAAATTATTGAAACAGAAATATCATAGTTTTATACATTATCTAATGCTGAATGATTATTTTTGTTGAAATATTGTTAAAATGCTCGATTAGACATCTCAATTTTTATTGAATAATGAGTCAAAAAGCATCTTTCCCCCCTTCATCTTCTGATTATTCTGAATTAAGGAATTTAACTATCTTATTTTCGTATCTTGTTTTGTTATTATATGTTTCAGTGACAGCTCAAAATTGTATCTTAAAAATATTATTGTAGTTTTATTTATTTAAACTTTCAATAATGCTTTCTACATCTTTGAATTCAAAACTGAGCCAAACTGTTACAACAAATATTTTTTTGTATGTTAGTATCAAAACTTCTTTAGGTGTTATCTGCCGTTGCATTACACTTTGTTTAGGATATGATATTGTATAAACAATATTTTTCTTATATTAGGTAAAATGAATTTTCAGTGTTATATTAATTAGCATGTATTTAAATAAAATCATATATTTTCTGTGTGAAAAATCCTAATTTTCTCCTAAGTTATAATGAATTGTTTAAACAAACTTTTTGAGTTTCTCAAAAGACTTACCATATTATCTAATGGATTTCTTTATGTAATGTTGGTAGGTATATATATTAAATTAATGTATGCAGTAATTGTTTTGTTTTACTGACACAGATGGTTCCTATCAAAGAAGTAACTGATGTTTTGAGGGTAACCAAGGAGCAAGCTCAGTTGAAACCTAAACAGTGGGTTAGATTAAAGCGTGGTCTGTATAAAGATGATTTAGCTCAAGTAAGTACTCTTGACATTTTTGCATTGATATTGTGATGATCTATAAAGTTTTTCTTTTATATGTGGGGTATTTCAAAATCTTTGTTATTAAATTCTTAATGTAGTGTGTTTCTCAACTGAAGGACTAAATTTAGAAGTCTGGAAACTAGACATGTTTTGAGCTAGGTAAGCTAGAGGCTTGTGTTGTTGTTGTTGAGACCCAGACCGTCCGACCTACCAGAAAGGACTAGAGGCTTGTGTGGACTAGTCATGCATGCTTAGGCCCAGTCCAAACTACAAATCAGGTAGGGCCAGATTTCTCTTCAGGCCAGACTGAATGTAGTCAGTATTTAAAAAAGAAAAATATAAATGACGCTTTCAAGAAAGCATATGAGTTTGTTTTGTTGATTTAAACTATAATAATAAATTTTTTAAAAAACCTTCAAGTTAACTTAATTCTGTGTAAAAAAAGCAGAACAATTTCAATTTTTTGACAGATTTTTCGGATAGGACCAGGCTGAGAGTCAAGGATCAATGGGCTGGGTCATGCTCATGTTCTACATTTGAAAATGTATTTGGTCACTTGAACCAATCAGATATTGTTGAGTTTGGTAAGAGTTTTAAATTTTGACACATGCAGACTTCTACGATAAGCAGCAGGTTATTAGGGGAATACCATGAAATTTCCTGAAACAAATACTTCTCAAAAGGGGACATTTAATGAACATTTGTGGATTCCCTGAAGTGTATATGTAGAATCTTAAAGGTATTTTTCTCCCTAATAATACAGATTCCTTATGGTGGACATGGACATCTTAACTCTTCAGTGTATAGTCATAAAAATGTTTCGATTGTAAATTTACTTTTTTGCTTTTGAAAGAATTATTCGATTTAGAAATTGATTTTTGGTTCTTTTAGAACCCAAAGTTTAAATTGTTCATTTTCCCTCTCATGAATGCATGCTCTCATCTTGGACTGATCCTATTAATGTTATATATCAGTTGTTAGCAATTAGTTTGTTTCATGGGCAGAATTATCACTTGTAAATAGCTTGGTGAGCCAGAGCAGTGGCATCGCTAAGGGGATGTGGTCACAACTGTCATTATTTGAACAGTTTCATTCTCTTCCCATTGGCTAAACAATATCTATAGTATCAACTTCTTTTCCAGGATACTAACGATGTTTATAGGAGGACATAGTGATATTTATATCAACAATTTATTATTTGTATGACAAAGAATATACACATTTTTATAAAATACTAAATGCTTAAAAAAGCTTGAAACCTAAGTTTATTGATTGTTTGTCTTCTGCCTCATATTTACAAAATATTTTGTCTATGGTGAGTTTCACAATTTTTTCTGCTCTGAAAAAGGCTAGCTTAAAGTAACAAATATAACAAGGTAAATAGACATGTAGAAATTAATTAGAAGATACCTGTTAGTTTTTGTGTGGTTAAAAATCTCTTAAATATTTTAATTTATTTCACAACTTATAAATATTTACATGGACTTACTAGTTAGTTTTGATCTAGTGACAATAATGTTACTGGACTTGAAAACAAATCCCTCAGTAGCAATGTAAAACAATTAATTTTAAATTAAAACTTTCTTTTCAGCAAATAACATACCTTAGGTTGCATTTGTTTTCCAATTTCCACCAAACTGATGGTGAACCACAATTGGAGGCTTTATAAGCCAAATTTTGCCCACTTGCTGCCAGTTGCGTATAGTAAATTATGTATAACATAACAGCATGTAATGAAATAAATATTTATATTTAATATTAACATGCTACAACTTTTGTATTCATATTTTAGTTTTTATTGTGTTTTATGTGTGTTAATGTTATTTATTTATTTAGGTTGATTTTATAAACGTGGCTCAAAACTATGTTCATCTGAGGCTTATTCCAAGAGTTGACTATACTAGAAAACGTGGTGCCCTACGGTCAAGTGTAAGTTTTCACTTTCAAATTCATTTCTCATATTTTTCATTCATTTAGAGTTCTTGCATATTTGTTTCAAATATTTTTTCACTTGCAGTAGCTAGAGATACTAACATTGTGATAACTATCTGAATGAAATAGTGAAGCAATTTTTTTTTTGCAAATTGGATATTTTAATTGTACATGAATATATGCTACATGTTGCACCTATTTAGAAAATACCATCAATACTAGGGTGCGCTAAATTACTTTATCAGAAATGAATAATTGGGAAAATACTAATTAAACTTCTGTTTAGAAGTTTGGAGTGTTTGCAGTTATTTAACCCTGCTTGCATTGCCGAAACTGTTGGTATAGTGCATATCTAATATTTGCTAGTTACAAAAGATATAAAATTATTAACTATTTTCTTTTTCATATTGTTATTATCCTTCTTTGTTCAAGTTTTTATTTTTGATTTGTTATAGGAACAAGAGAAACGTAAAAAAGGAAGAAAACCTCCTCCTAAATTGTTTGATGTGGATGCTATACGGTAAATATATTTTGTATCATGGTATATTTGTGCATTTGTTTCAATATTAGTCAATAAGGTTTTAAATTAATATATATTTTATTTCTTTTCATTCTGATTTTCAGTGTTGTTGACGAAATAAAAGTCTTAATAAAAATATTTAATAAATTTTTGTAAAAAATAACATGCTAGTAACTTGCTAGTTTGACCAATATTAGGTCTATATTCATTCTGTGGGCTTTCCTATGGGCAGATAATGATTTGATAATTTGATGTGAAGGTGTTTGGCTTAAGTTGCAGTAATGAAGGAGAAGCTGAGAGTGTTTGTATTGCTTCAGAATCCTCTTAAAGCTAGAATGTCTACCATATTATGACGAATAGTAAAATTCTGTTGTATGAGTGGTCAGTGGTTTTTATCACATTAGGTATGGAATAGATTAATCCTTATATCATGTAATGCCATAAAACATTCTTGCATAGCTGTCAACTTATCTAATTTTAGTGGACACTCTTGTTTTTTGAGTTCATTCCCAGCGCGCAAAGATCAAAATCTTTTCCAAACATTTTTCATGGAAACTAGTTGCTATTGGTAACTAGCTGTTTCGCCTTTTATAAAAGCTCTTGCTTCTGAAATGTCTTCTATAATTTGTGGGCATGTAGGCCACCAAGCTTTGGTACATGCCCACCTACTGATATTTGTTTTCCTGAAAAGAGAAATTCATTGCTTGTCAAATGAAATTTTGGGTTCTTAGATGGTATGTTACTTGGTGTGAGAAATAACCAGTTGTGAGAAGGTGGAAATAAAGTTTCACAGATTGTTTAGTCCTGTGATTGTCAAGTTCGGTGCATTAAATTTAAGATATCTTTAAAAATTGAGAAATCATATCAGAGTCAAACTAATAATTTTTTTAATAGAGGACGAAATCATGCAGGTTCATCCTTGTCAAATTTCATAATCAAATATACTTTAGTCTTTATTGATTTTGCAATATAGATATTAATTTTGCTTATTTTGAAAAAAAATTCCTCATGGTTAAAAATAAAAATCCAAAATTCAGGAATTGTTTTACGGATACTAATCAAAGTGTATTAAAAATATTTCTGTAGATTTTATGTTGATATTATGATTGAAACTGTGTACAATATTTTTCCGATCACTAAAAAGCATTGCTGCATACCTCGCTAAAAATTTCTCTTAAATAGTAAGTAAATTAAACTCTATAATTAAATTTAAAAATAACATGAAAAAATTAAAAAAAAATTATATGGGATTGTGCATAATGTTAAAATTTGAAGCATCTATTTTTTACTTTTCAAATGTATTATGTGCAATCTTATATATGTACTTACCCATAACCCAAAATGCTACTTTACGCCGCTGAAAGTTTGCCGTATAAACAACACCACATACATACATGGCCAGATACATTTTAATAGTACATACGCCATAATAGAGATTTTTACATGAACTTTTAAGTAAAACAAAATAAAACATATAACTTGCCTACGATTTCATGTGCTTTGCTGAGAAATATCCTTATTTGTAACTTTTAGAATGTTTTATTAATTTTTATAAAGAAATATAATTTTATGTGACTTTAGTTTCATTTTCCTAGATTTTTTTTTTAAGCAATAAAATGTCCCTGTAGCAGGATTGGCTGGTTTAAACCATGGTTTCAGCCTTGGCCAAAAATGGTTTAATTCTTGATTTTGCTTTTTTTCAATCCTGCGTTATAGGACACTTATATTTAAATTTTTCTATATTTATGAAAGATTTAATCTGCTGTAACTTTTTTAACTGATTTATATTAAAAATAGACAGCTGGCTCTTTTTCTTATCTGTATAATAAAATCTATGTAGGGGAGTTCTTAATGCATATCCAATGCAAATTTTTTTGTAAATAGTCATGACCAGTTATAAAAATATCTATCAGTAGACTGCCAGAAAATGGTGTGTTATTTCTTTATCGAAAAACGGTTAACCACAAAGAAGTGATTAACATTTCTCCTTACAAGACAGGGTTCCCACAGTCCTTAGAAAGTCTTTATTTTTTATTTTTAAATACTTATATTTAAGTACTTTAAATATTCTGTATTTTTTTCCCATGGGAAAAAAAAATGATTTTAACAAAAATTTGCATTTTTCTCCTATTTAAAAATAACAATTATAAAAATTCAGCTATTTAAAATGAGTGCAATTAGTAAAAAGAGTGAATTACTGGTTTGTCACATTCATATTGCTGTAATGCAACCAAATCTTTCTCTTTTGCCCATAGTTCCAGCTTTTTTTATGTTAATGACTACATTTTTACTATGTTAAACATTTTTATAAAAAATAGTATGAAAATTTCTTAGATTGCATACTTTTTATTATTTTTTTGTATAAAATCTTGTTTGAATCCTGTTAAAGTATATCCTGTTAAAATATGTCCTTAAAAGGTCTTAATCTTTGTTACTTGTAAAAAGTGGGAATCCTTCAAGAAAAATGTCATTAACAGCACAATTGCTGATACATTGTTTCATGTGTTAAATTGTTGTATTTTTATTACAAAATTAATTAGCTATCTTTATAAACGATATAGTCTGTTGTAAATTTCTTTGCCAGTGCTTGAATATTTTACTGGTCCTCTGTTTTTGTGTTTTTAATTGTAAATTTTGTATTTCATAATGTTTGTAAGTATAACACAAATTTTCTTCTGTAGAGCTTTAGGTGGGGAGGTTTCAACAGATGGTGACTACCTCATATTTGAAGGCAACCGTTACAGCCGTAAAGGTTTTCTTTATAAGAGCTTTGCTAAGTCTGCATTGGTAGGTCTAATTAGAAAATGCATTTTTAAACAAGTATATGCTAAATTTTTTACTTCAGATTTTAGTTTTAATTAATTTTTTTATAGATTATCGATGGGGTGAAACCAACATTATCAGAACTGGAAAAATTTGCCGAGAAAAATGATACAATGAAAATGGAAATTGAATGTATGCTTTTTAAATCAATTTATTCCATGTTTTTTCTTGCTTCCAATGTTTCGTTGAAAAAATACTCTACAATCAATTTTCATTATTATGCCTATTTAAACCATTATTCTATTTTATTTTCTGTTTTTGAATAGTCTCTTTTGAATTCAATACTAATCTGTACTAAAACACTCCTATTTTACGACAGGCCATACATTTTTAACTCTGGTTAATTTATCACCATTTTATAGTTTTTTTTTCTTCTTCCTTTTTATGGATACAAGATCTGCATTTTAATTTTTGAATAAATTAATCAAATTCAATTTTTATTTCCCAAACTGCAATTTTCGATTGAAAAAAGTTAATTTCTTCAATATGGATATGTGTAAAATTAGAGAAATGTCACATTTTTTTAATATCAAGATATTTTTTTTTGTAACTCAAATTTTCTATAACTCTAAGTGTTTTAATATTTCTTTAGAAATTTAAGTTCTGAAAATTTTATTATATAACTTTATTGGTTTACTAGATATATTTTCTATAAACATATCAGTATTTGCATATTTTAATAGCCAGTAGCATGTTAATAGTACTATTAAAAGGAGTATTTTGTATAAAAAGATGCCGGTATTTATAAATTTATATTATTTATTTATTTAATATTTTAATAGCCAATAACTTGTTAATGATATTACTAAAAGAGAAAGATAAAATAAAAAATAATCAGCCATCTAAAATAAGTTTCATTTGTGACCAGCTAGATAATTTTATGTAGCTCATCTGATGTTGCAGAATATTAATATGAACTGCAGTACAAAAATGAACATGCATGTTTTTAAACAAGAAATTATGATATTTTTTACACTTACCATAAGAAACTTTTCTTCAGTGTAATAAGAAATATCTGTTTTAAAATAATACTAGAAATTTAAAGTATATAAATGGAATGACCCTGTAATAATGTATGGATCATAGCTCATTGATAACAATTTGAAACTTAACTCATTGAGGATGGCAGATGCGCTAACTGTGAAACTGCATTAAAAGGCGATATTCACGTCGAGGAGGTATTTATCCAAAAGGGGCAATCGACACAAATTCACGTTTTCATATGGAGTGTTTTTATTTGAACGCTAGATGACGCTTAATGTCCATTCTAACATCTCCAATGTATTTTGCCAATACTTGATCTTGGTATAGGGCAATGCATCATCATTTCATCTACAGCAGCCTTGTAATGCAATCCCCTCCAAAAGATAAGCACATAATGCAAATTATCAGATCACGAGCGAACAAGTGAATTTTATTGGACGGAACTTGCTGTATACTTTGAGTACAATATGCAAATATAGAAACATATACATAATAGTAAATGGTTGATCACGAGCGAACAAATGAATTTTATTGGACGGAACTTGCTTTATATTTTGAGTACAATATGCAAATATAGAAACACACACATAATAGTAAATGGCTCCAGATACTTAAATCAGCATCTTGGTAAAAGCAGGTGTTTCTTTCTGTGTGTCCTTACTTCTACTAAGGACGTTAGGGTGAAAATCCGAAATAGCCATTTCATTCAATATGTCCCGAAGGTGTTTAGATGATGGTCAGTAATGGCGAGCTGTGGGCAGGTTAGAATCCGGCCAATCTATTGAAGAAGTTGCTGAATTCTTTAGAGTCCACTATTCTGCGATTTCAATGCTTATAGATCCAATTCCAAAACTGCGGAACAATAAGCAGAAGGCCAGACTCGGGTCGCTATCGAGCATTTGTACACAATCTTGGCTTTATTTCATATTATTGTGAAAATATTTTTTAATTTTTGCAGTCTGTTTGAATCCACTTAAATTTCTATATATTTTTTATTTTGAACATATCATTAATAAATGAAGAGATATTTTCATAACAATATTATTAAAATGATCATTGTAGACACTTAAATTATTTTATCATACCACAAACCAGGGTTCCCACTAAGTCAGGAAAAGAGGGGGAGAATTTCTCTCCTTCCAGAAAATTTTGGGAGAGATTTTCTGTCATAAGGAGAGAAACTTAAAATTTCATTTTTTTTTTTACCATGCTAATTTCGAAAGTAATAAAAAAGGAAGTATTAACTATAGCTTATATTCTTCGACATTTAAATTTTTTAATTCTTAAAACTAACATTCTTTTAACATTCTTACTAACATTCTTTTTAAAAATTAATTAGGAGTCTTTTAAGTATTAAGTAAGCACATTTTTGGTAATTTTATACCTCCCCCACCACTTGTTAGCAAAAATACTAAAATTCCTGACTTCCCCCATGCTTACGTTATGATTTTATTTGCTGATATAAAAATGTCTACATGGGTTATTTTATGTAAAATGACTCACATGCGAATTTACGATTTTTTTGTCTGTACAATGAAAACGTCGAGGGCCGACTGTATTTACTTTATATTTTGATTTTTAAAATCCTTTTAAGATCAATTTTCATGCAGCAATAGCAATTAAAAACTTTAACGATTTTTGATTTCCGAAGGCGAATATCGACGAAAACTATTTCACTAGGCAAATATAATTAGGTTATAATTTTAACTTGATGTTTGAAAATGGATTCTTTTTTTGTATTTTTTATATAACTTGCAGAATATAAGGGTTGCATCGTCCTTTTGTTGAATCTCAAGCCAGTCATGTGATTTTAGTCATTTTGTTCAAAAAGTGTCGACTTTTTTCTTTTTGTTTTCAAAATAGCCCTTTATTTCATAAATAATACGTTTGTAAAATAATTTTTCTGTATAAAACGCGAAACAATTACAAACACTGTAGTCGATGCAAACAGATTGGAAAAGTGAGAAATATTTTTCAAATTAAACGAGGTATGCCGAGGATCGCGTACAAATGCAGATTTTCGTGATGCTGCCGCAAGATAACCCTTCATTTTATTAATAATACGGTAGAAAAATGGTTTGGTTTTTATTTTTGTAAATGAAATAATTATAAAAAAATTTTATTAAACGAAATAATTATAAAAAAATTCAGTCGATGCAAATATATTGTAAAAATAACAAAAAGATATTCATTGGTCATTTCTCCTCAGAAACTGTGGGAATCGCCATATGCGAACGCCGTTTTTGCAATCGCGGAGAAACAGATTTTCAGATGTAAGAAAGGAATGTGTCTGACAAAAAATTCGTTGCTTTGTTCAAATTTTGCGACATGTTTGGGGCATATATGGCCAATTTCACGACATTTTTGGGATTTTTGTAACCTGTGGACAAACTGTGTATGGGGGAAAGGATTTTTGTCCGCGGAAAGAAGAAAATTTCTCGAGCAAAACATGAAAAATGCGGGAAGTACTCGGAAAGAGAATAATTCAAATCCTTGAAAGAATCCTATAAAAAAAAAAGGGAAAATTTTATTTGATCGAATTTGAGACCCGCGCAAGCGGGGGAGACACTTACAGTTTTTTATAAAATATCTCGTTAATTAGAAGCACGTAGTACTTTTAGTGTGTCCAAATCGCGATTGACTGCGATTCACACGTAGCTACGGAATCGCGGTCCGCGACCGCGCGGCAATCGGCCCGCAATTCGCAAATACGAGGTGACTGATCGCGATTTGCAGTCGAGAAGCAATCGGCCCAATCTAGGCCGCGGACGCCGTGGTACTGAAAGGATTCTGAAGAAATTCCGATCGCCAGAAATGGCGACTTACTGTAATAATTTTAGTCGTCAATGGCGACCTGACCACCGCGAATCTGCATCTCTAGTCATCGGGCATCGAATTTCTCGGTATCCAATTTGAAGGAAAAAATAATTTTAGGCCGGAACTGGAGAGAGAGAAATTCTTGCGCAGTCTAAATTTTTACGCGAGATTTTTTATGGATTTCGCGAGAATCTCGCTGAAATGGGAACCCTGCCACAAACTGATGTAAAGAAAAACTTGCTGAATTTTTATATAATCTTCTAGATATTTTAAACGAAATCATATGTTTTTTTTTTTTAATTTAGTTGGCAGGTATAACCTTGGACTGTTTCACTTTTTTGATTGGCCAAAAGGCTGAAAAAAAAATTACCTACCTCTGTGTTGGAGGGTTAATAACTTACATTTTTCATTCTTATGATTATTATTTTGTTTTCACTTAACCCTGTTTAAGGTGGCACTCAGGATGATGCAAGTCATAGTTTCTCACCTGGTGACAATGTTGAAGTATGTGAAGGTGAGTTGATTCATCTTCAAGGTAGAATTATCACTGTGGACGGGAATAAAATTACTATGCTGCCATCTCATGAAGATTTGAAGGTAATAAATCCTTTTTGGATATAAAATTTAGTGAAATATGTCTAAAAGAATCACACAAAAATTTCAGCCTTAAACAATGTTCTATTTTATGTTAAGGTTCCATTCTACAGAATTTTTTTTATAGCATAATTTGGAAAGTTATTGTATTGAACATTAGCATTTAGTGATTAAACTGTTTTATTGAAATTATAAAAGTAATATTGTAGATTTCTTAATTATATGTAAAAATATTTTTTATTTTAGAAGTATTTTACATTTATAGTCTGTTTTTTGATAAAAATACTATCTTAAAATAGTAAACTGTACTATATAAAAATATAAACTTTTCAACTTTATAGCATCGTTTTACACTAATACTAAAAATGAAAACATTTATTTTTGTGTTGCTTACAAATTAAATATCGGATATAACTGAGAATTTGCATTATAGAAGAAATAAAAGACAAATGATAAACTGGAGTACTGTGTAATGTAATATAAAATAAAAATAAAATAACATAACAAACTATTTTCCTTGGATCAAAATTATAGTCTTACATGACTTTTCATTGTTATATACATTTAAATGATTTGTATAGCCACCCCCATTTTCAAGTCAATGAGCCATTATGTTGTCAACAAGTTTAAACAAGTCATCAGGAATGGTTTTGTCCTAAGCTTTATGAATTGCATTTATTAACTCATTAAGAGTAGAAAACTGCTCGAATCATTCATCATTTTCTAGTTTAACCTGCTTCAGCAAGCTGTTGAAGTGTTAGTAGCTGTATAAATGTTGCACAACACATGCTGCGGAAAAATAAAATTGTCTCTTGGCCACTCATGTGCTAAAAGTTATAAATTAGATTTCATATTTAATGGAATTTGCACTAAATCAGTTTTACAGTTTGCTGAAACCATATCATCTAATACAGGCTTTATCTGCTTCATCTAATACAGGCAGTGCAGAAATATTTGCACGATTTTATAAGTGAACTTTGAAAATACATGCTGCCCAGAGAATGTTGTAATGTGAATTTTTTATTGCCATTTTGAAACTGTAATCTTGAGCACTGACTGGTTTCCAATAATAACTTTAAAAGCTGTCACGTTGCGGTGTTACTTTCCCTAGAATACCTAGATTATCATGAACTCAATTAATGGGGTTCTTGAATTACCACAGTTTATAAATTGTTATCAAATAATTCAAAAGCATGTTTTAAAATTCAGTTATCACAGTATTTTAAACATTACATGATTAAAATGCCCTACAACTGTGCTGTCCCTGCATTGCAGCTCAGTATATTTGGTAGGACATGCATGCAGTTGCATTACTCCTGTAATTGCAATTTTAATTTATTCATATTTATAATATTTTATTATTGATTATGAATAGTTCAGATTACTCCATGGCACGAAATTTCACAGTGCTTTTTGCACATTTTAGCATTTTTTTGTGAAATTTCATGAATATCAAATATATTAAGTCTTTGGACATTATAAATAATGAAGATTTGATTTTTTATTGCTACATTCCTATGTTCAAAAATGAGAATCAACTAAAATGGGAATTTTGTTTATATAAATTAAGTGTAAAAGAATTTTGTGTCATTGAAGGTTTGATGGATTTCTGGAATATGAAAGAAGTTTATATTCCTAATAAACTTGTTTACATGGTGTAGCCTTACAAAGTGTCCCAAAATTTTCATATTTAGTACAAATTTTAGCTCTCAGTATAAAAATACAAATCTTATCGTTAACATTACGAATTTCTAAGATTTCAGTAGTTTCCCTATTTTTCCCTTTATTTGTGAAATTTTTCTTCCGCCCTCTGCCCCCCTCACAAAAAATCTCTGATCCTTTTATATGGTAAATTTTTTATATATACTTTGAATTTAGTACACTTATTTTTTTCCTAAATTTTGAAAATTTTCTATTTTAAATAATAAAAAAAAAATTATAATACTGGGCAATGCGTAATTACTTAAAAAAAAACCCTTTAAAAGCATTTGATTTTTAAATTCCGTTTTTTAAGGAAATAATCCCCAAGGCATTTTAGGTGAAGCATGGCTCAACGATCTTTTTCTAAATTTAAATACCTGTTACAGGACAACAGACACTGCATTAAAGAACGAAATCTGTGTATGTACATTATAGTGTATCAGAAAGTTGTCCACTTAAATAAAAATCCAGATTTCATGTAACGGTGCCAGAATTTAAATGGTTTATAAATGTAAATAATATAAATTTGAAAGAATTATAATATAATTCTTATTGAGTTATTTAGTAGTTATTTGTATCACTGCTTCGTAATTGGTAGACATTTTTTGTGACAAGTAAAAGTGAAAGGTCATTGTTATTAGATAAAAAAATTGATGTGATAAAAAGATACAAATGTAGTAAAAGTAAAGCAAAAATCAGCAGTTACTTCAATATCAACAAATCAATGGTAGAAAGTATGTTAAGTAAGGAGGTGAATTATGATAAGAAAAAAAAAACCCTGAGCAAAAAGACAACTACATTGTTTAACTTTTTTTCCCAAGCAACATTTCTATATTTTTATGAAAAACATATTAAAAACAATATTTATTATTGTAAATACTGTGTTTTCATTATTTATTACTTACAATTATAGGTTGTTAAAATGTGATAAAATCACATATAATTAATGTTAAAAATTAAAATGTGTTGTAATTTCTAGTAGTGTTTATTTGTTTTGTCTGGTAAATCAGCTACAGTGAAGTAATAATTTATATGTATTTTTCATACCAGGCGTATTTTCTACTACATATTATTTTATTAAGATAGTTTATGTAAATTCTTGTATTTAGATAAAATGTATAGGCCTCTGGAGTTCATGCAATACAATTTAATTTCACTCGAATCTTGTTTATATCTTTGCATGATGTAGTTTAAGAACTTAGTAGTGTGCTGGTTAGGTTGGGTTTTTCTTCTAGTATATAACATGACACAAGTTCTTATGTTTCAAAGTTTAAATAAAGCTTTTTCTTAATTATTCTGGACTATTGCTTTCGAAGCTTTTTGGTATTGTTGTTACAGTTAAAATATGGATGAGCATTTTGGAAGTAATTTTTAATAAATTACTATGTTCAGTTAGGGCAGTTCTTATTATTAAAATCATTGATTAATTAACTGTGATAATTGATTACTGTAAATGTTTTGTCTACTGATCCCTTGAAAAACATAAATTGCTTTGCTGTACAAACAGAATAAAATGCATCTCTTTATTTTGTGACTTCTATGGTAGAAAGTATTTACTATATGTGTATTTATTTTTTTTTATAATTTTCAGGATCCATTGGAGTTTCCCGCTCATGAGTTGAGAAAATTCTTTAAAATGGGAGATCACGTTAAAGTGATTTCTGGCTCATATGAAGGTGATACTGGACTTATTGTTCGAGTGGAAGATAACATTGTTCTTTTGTTTTCCGATTTGACGATGCATGAGGTTTGTTGATTTATTAGTACATTGTTCTTTTGGTACATAATTTTGTTAATTACTTTACAGGATCTATATATTACTTTGAAATTCTTTTTGTCTGGAATGGAATGATACAATGTTTCTGCATGCATCAGTGATAAGTTCTCAATGTGTCAATGTGAAAAGTAACAAAATAAATTTTTTATGTAAGGTATTTAATACCGTGATCATGAATATCTGTACTCGTTAAAGTTTGTGAATATGGACCTTACCTTTATTACCTTTTGCTTACGGGTGAGACAGCATCAATCCCAAACGAAGAACCTCCCAAAAAGACTATTTGACATACCCTATCTCAAATATCCACCGATCCCCCTTTGCAGACATTGGTGTTCATGGACACCAATGTTTGCAATCCATTTTGTATTATTTAATGAGCTTACATCATATAATTCTAAAATATTCTCAATTTCATTTAGTGATTGGACATATTTTTAAAAGTTTTATGCCCTTTTAATTCTGTATTTTTTAGTGTTTATAACCATTTCATTCTTTACCATGTAACCAACTTACATTTGAAATATGTTGAAATTTAGTTTTTTTCAGTCAGAAATTAGGATATATGCATATCCACTTTATGTGTTTCATTAAGAAGTTCCGCTTGTCCCAAAAATTTCTTCAGTGGTTCATCCAGAACCGCTGCAAATCATCATTTCATTCAAATTCACTATTATATGTACTGTATTTTTACTTGATGACGCCATTTTTATATAGTTCAAACACTAAGAAACTATGCTATTTTTTTCTGATCAACATGTGCTGACCTCTAAGGACACAGAGGAAAGTTACATAATTAAGATTTTTGAATAATGTGGGATTTAGTTTTTTTTTTTTAAACTATGCTTTTAAATTATTCCGTGAGTCTTAATATTTTTATTCATTATTTTTTAATCTTTTCCTATTAAAATTTTACTAACACAAAGGAAAAGTTACACATTGAGTTTTTTTTTAAATTTTTGATTGTTGCAAAAACTCAACACCAGAAGGGTTAAATTTGTACCGAAGTACTTAATTTTTTTTTTCTGATATCTCACTTTTGAAATTACAATAAATATTGGAAAATTATCTCTCCACTTAAAAGTGATCATCAGATTGTAAATTGCGGAATTTTTCCAATCCCCATATGGAAAAGTGGTCAAGGTGTTTCATATTTTCTTGTTCCTGTTTTGTCCACTGTTCTGCTAGAAACCCAGCCCTGATTCCCTGAGGCTATAATAGATTACTACAGTACCCATAGTCAGGATTGGTCATTTTATGTTACATTTATTTCATTTTAGTGTGCAGCAATATCCATAATTGCCCTACCTTCCAATTAGAAAAACTTAAAAATATTTTATTTATTGCGCAAAACATATTAATATACTGTTAAAATAACTTCAAACATTTTATTTTATTTTTCAGATTATTGCAGGGAAAGTATCAGTTTTTTTTTTATAAAGAAAAGAAATAGATATAGAAAAAATTATAAAAATGAAATCTGTGGATACAAATTTTGAAAAGTGGCTATTAAAAAAATAAAATTGGCTAATTTGTAGTTAAAGAAAGAAAAATCCCAGATCATGGCATGGATTAAATTGTAAAAGTTTTTAACATACTCATGAAAAGTGAAGCTCACCTTTCCTTATTTGTGCTTGTGATCATTTACATAAAATATTGTCAAAAGTCTATCGTGTGAACTTACCTTGTGCTGCAATTCTTACAATTTTACTTTCTATCTAAATGATATGAAAACCATTCCATAGTTTTACAGTATTGTATATCTACCACTATATGACATTTGGTCAATCCAGTTAAAAAAATCTGATATAAGCGGCACATTGCATTCCTTATGGCATGGATTAAATTGTAAAAGCTTTTAATATACTCGTGAAAAGTTAAGCTCACCTTTCCTTATTTGTGCTTGTGATCATTTGCATAAAATATTGTCAAAAGTCTGTCGTGTGAACTTGCCTTGTGCTACAATTCTTACAATTTTATTCTCTATCTAAATGATATGAAAACCATCCCATAGCTTTACAGTATTGTATATCTACCATTATATGACATTTGGTCAATCCAGTTAAAAAAATCTGATGTAAGCAGCACATTGAATTCCTTACAGACTCAAATTCACTCTCTTTTTTTATCATAATTCATTAAATTGAGTTTAAGTGCACAAAATACCATAGATAATTATTTGAAATTACATTCAATTTGCAGTTTAATTTCAATTTTTGTTCTCATTTGGCGACTGGACATATTTTCAAAGGCAACATTGCAAAAAATGTAAAGAAAAAAAAAATCCCTGAAATATCTTGAGAACATTTAGTTTTAGAGTAATGGGGTTGATCTTATTCTCTTTGTTGTCAATAATTACATATAAAATAAGCATTTAATTGACACATTTAAGCATATGTAGTCTGTTATTTCAGATTTTTGCAGGCCATTTTACAAAAGAAAGCAGGTTCTTTTTTCCGAACCATACCAAAATCAAATCAGAATCTAATCAGTACCAGGGTAACCCCACAAGAGACTTGCCAAATTTTATGAAAATGTTACACTGAAAATAGTTTTTCCAGGTTCTAGAGTGCTTAAAATATGTAGATCCATTGAAAACATTGAGTTGCGATTTTCAACATGATTCCAATACTTTCCCTATACATTACTATTGTATTGTAGGGAAAGTAAAAAATTGGTAGGCAATGAATATCAAGTTATAAAAATTTACATTTGTGGGTTTATATTCAGGGATTCCCCAAACCTGTAATCATCTAAACCCTAAAGTTCCTTAAACCACTTTTCTTTTTCATATATTATGTGTTGTAGGGGAAATAATAATTGTTTTCAAAGAGTCTGTATTTCAAATATTGTATTTTTGTTAATTTTAATGTAATGAATATTTTCTTTCATGCTTGAAACACAAATAATTTAAATGTATATTTTATATGTTTTTAGCTGAAAGTAAGGCCTCAAGATCTTCAGTTGTGTACTGATATGGCTACAGGTGTTGATTCACTTGGACAGTTCCAGTGGGGTGACTTAGTACTATTGGAGTATGTGTTATTTCTGATGCTATTTCTTTATTAACAAAATATATTAATGGATGTAAAAATATTTATTTAGAATTCTTTTAATAATAAAAAAAAAAAACTGCAAGTAATTTTTATTGGGCATATCTTATCACATTTGTGTTAAAATATTGTGGGTATATATTATTACTAAAGTTATGTAGTGTCGAGCAAAGATTAGAAGCAAACAAGCTTAAATAAAATTAAACTTACATGTGTGGAATCTTTATATATTAATACTCTCAGAATTCATGAATAGGGGGTGGGATGT
Source organism: Amaurobius ferox (assembly GCA_951213105.1). Lineage (NCBI taxonomy): Eukaryota > Metazoa > Arthropoda > Arachnida > Araneae > Amaurobiidae > Amaurobius > Amaurobius ferox. The sequence goes on from OX578151.1 coordinate 31,266,737, forward strand.
TCTCAAAGCTAGGCGCATATTTTTCTTACAGATAACAGAATCCACGAACCAGTTTCACACTTTTTATACATTCGCCAGCATGCAATAGCCAATAGATTCAATAGCAGGTTTTTTATTATCTTGCTTAATAGTAGATAACTGAATTCACATTTATTCTTCTGCCTTCCATCTGTTACTATATTATGCCTAGGTTGAAGCATACAAAGAATATCCATTCTCATAAAGATGTAAAAAAAAAAAGAATAGGAATTTTAAGAGCTTTTTCCAATACTTGTAGACAGGGGTTGAAAAATTGTCAACAAACCTAGTAGCCAGCCAGTCTTGGCACACAAATGTGAGAATGTCAATATTTAATATAAAATATCACTATTATTTTTTTTAATAATTATGTTTTTAAAATATTTTAATAAAAATTAGCATAATATCTAACAATATTAATTTTTTAAATTATTAGATTAATCTTTTTAATAATAAAACATTCTTTTTTAATTTTGTGTTACCAAATTACAGATCTTGCCCTAATAATTACTGATCCTCAGACAATCGTCAGAATAGACTATATTTGCACCTTGCCAAACTAATGTTATTCAAAATATTTTGAACTAAAAATAATTTTTTGAGTACTTTTAGTAAAATTAAGATTAGAAGGATGTTCATTTTTAATTGAAATTAGATTCAACTTTGGGTGCAAATATATCAAATTCTAATTTATGCTCTTCAAATGTATTTCTAATGAGCCTTATAATACTAAATGCCTAAATAAATAAAAATGTTTTAATTTCATTATGTTAAACATGTATCTCAATTTCATTTACAAGATAATATTCCAGCATAAAAAGCACAATAAATGTAAAAATATTAGTGGATGCAAACAGATTGAAAAAATGGAAAATATTTAAAAATATAACGAAATATACCGGTGATCATGTTTAAATAAAAAATGTCTGCGATATTACTAAACTGTCTTATAAATTACTAACTAATAAATGAAACACGTAAACCCATGAATATGTTGTGATGGATTTTTTTGCTAGGCTCATTTTTGGTCTGAAATAGTCATTTTTATCCCAAGGATTTCATTGAAAAATGTCTTTGGAATTCCATCAAAGTCCTTTAAAAAATTTGTATATTTATTGGGAGATGAAAAAATCTGGTTTTCCGAGAAAATAACAAGTTTATTGTTTAGGTTAAGTATTTAAAGAGGTCAATCAAAAGGTATAAAATGACGTTTTGCCTGTTATAATAATTTACTTCGCATTTCTGCAAAAGTTAGCTCGTATTAATTTCGCGAATTGTTAAAAAAACGTACTTTCTATATTTGATAACAAAATTTTAGAGGTTCATATTTTAATCTCGCAAATGTTTTTTTTTTTTTATCTTTTCCAATAAATGTTTACAAAAGCCTGAATCGTGTGTTAAACATCACACTTGAAGGGCATGGCCAAAGCAGTTAAGATTTCTTTGGAGATATTGTAATATTTTTAGTGAAAAAGTTGGAATATCTTTTACCATAAATCAAAGTCCCGGAACAATGCGCAGAAACAAAACCCGTAACAAATTCAGGAAAATCCGAACGTTTGTACCTAGTGTGCTCGGCTCTATACATTCAGGAAAAATGAAACATCATTAAAATGCACCTAGCCACGACTTGTCCGGACAATGAAATGACGCATCTCACCCGTTCTGGATGCAGCCCCTTAGAAATTTCCGGGAGAAATGGTGCAACTTAGAAATTTCCCGGAAAAGAGGAGTTGCTAGAGTAGCTTTCGGGAGATGCAGAACTTCCCGGTTAAAAACACAGTGGATCCGCAAAACATTTTCATCCTTGCTTTTCATTCGCTCTCTCTCGCATTCATTCTTGAAATTTAACGAGGATCGCAAGGTGGACGGTTGCAACAAGCGCCAACGATTTCCTATGGTGCAATTTTTTATGTGCGGGAGAAATGAAAAAAAAAAGTCACTCGCTTTTGCTTTTCAGTTCACCAGAGTAAAAAAGTTGGTTGCCAGTGGCGATTGGATGACCGTATTTTTCGAGCCCTGCTTGTAGATATTCTTTTATACCACACTAAATTCTAATAGTGGTAGTTCATTATTATGACTTCTAAGAAAACAAATAGCAGTTTGTCACAGTAATAACATGGGAAAAGGGGAAAGCTACTGCTATTATAAATGAGTGTTAAATTCAGAGAAACTTAATGTTACAGAAAACTGCATTAGCAACACCTACAATGAACTGGCCTGACCGACACTGCTTTCATAAAAAGAAAAAGGTATTCAATGGTTTTCAAATTGTGTTTTAAGCACTTGTGGAGTTATCTTAAGTCAAATAACTGTTTAAACTTAGAGGTTTTTAAACCTTGTGATAGCTAATTTAACTATTACATTATAAGAAATGATAAGTGAATTATTGAATATGAAAGCAACATCTGTCATGTAGATCTGTAATTTTTTGTTAAAAAGATCAATTCTGCTTTAAGCAAAAAGGGTAATTAAGTAGTACTAATAATAGTTATACTACAGGGAACATAAAAATCCTAAAATTTCGCATAAATTTTTGCAGAAATATCCTTAATTTCTTAATATTTTTAGAAAACATGATATGATCACTGTTGGTGTATTCTAAATAAAATGTTTCATAAGACATTTTCTAATTGAAATTGTTAATACTTAACCATAATAAATTACGAAATCCTAATTAATATGACATTTGACAATAATTAAAAAATCCTTTTGCATTCATATTTCCTGTAACTGGTATAATTTTTAGAGAAAAAGTGACCTCCTAAATAATTTTGGAAGAAAATTTGGTCCAATGGAAATATAGAAGTTGAGCATAGTTGAACTAGGCTACAATTATTGTTGAGATTTCAATTCACAATAAATATGCTTGGTTTCTTTAGTAACTGAACTTGATTTCACTAAGTTTAATATTGATCCATATATATTCATTAATTTTAATAGTTTTGATATTTATATTCAAAATAATAGCTTTCCAAATTTACTTACCATTTTTATCTGCGTCTCAAATACACAGTGTACGTAAAGAGATTCAAAGAAAAATGAGTTTATAAACTGGAAATAACCATGCGAAGTGAAAGTCGATGTGAACGACAGCATCATGTTGTTTGTGTCTATAACTGCAAAGCAAGTATCTCATGTTGGAGTATGGTAGTAATTGAAAATTGCCGAAGTGCAAAGTATCATAAGTTGAAACACTACAACTTGGTGTATACTTGTATATGATATAAAAACTCAACTGGTATATATATTTACATGATATTTAAGTGTATATACTATATGTGTTATAATTGATATAAATCTTTGAATTTCTTTTTATTCAGTGCCCAGACTGTTGGAGTGATTGTGAGACTTGAAAAAGAAAACTTTCACATACTTAATATGCATGGAAATGTAAGTGTTTCTTTATAAATTTATTTGTACAGTATTAAAGACAGTTTATCATAGAAAAATGCATTTAATTAAAATCACTTACAGGTTGTTAAAGTCAAGCACCAGGGTGTAACAAAACGTAAAGACACAAGACGGGCTGTTTCTTTGGATTCTGAGCAAAATCAGATTCAAGTTCGAGACGTTGTGAAAGTTATTGATGGACCCCATTCAGTAAGTCAAAGTTTTTTCATGCTTGAAATTTCTGCCGATCCAGGGCAAATATGTATATATGTTTTTTTCCTTCCGGACAAGCTATTTCATGCATAGCCACCATAATCTCATAGCTCTCGCATAAGTCCCCATCATGATTAAACTACCCCCTATGTCAGTATTCTCAACCTTTTTGGTCCTGCAACTCCCTAACAAGTAAAAAAAAGAGAAATGAGTACTTCGTGACTCCCCCTGCCTGAAACTGTTTAGAAAACAAAAAAACTTATTGCTATTTAGTGAACTTATTGCTATTCAGTTTGATGAATCAACAGATGTGTCAAACATGGCTCAGTTTTTATGTTTTGTCAGGTATGAATGCGATGGGTCAATTGAAGAAAATATGCTGTTCTGCAAACCGATACCTGGTCATGCAACAGGACAAGGACTTTTTAACGTTTTTGATGAGGATACAAAAAACACTAATATGGACTCGATAAAATGTATTGCAATATGTAGTAATGGTGAAAAGGCGATAACAGGAAAGACCAGTGGATTGTTAGCAAAATTAATGGATACTATACCAAAGACTGAATGGACGCATTGCTTTTTTCACAGACATACGCTTGCCACAAAGAAAATGCCTGACAATCTGAAAAATTTTTGCAGCAAAGCTATAAAAATTAACTATAAAGGTTGACTGTTGCAGACTAGGCTGTTTGCTACACTGTGTGATGAAATGGGTGCAGAAAATAAAGGGCTCCTTTTCTACACTGAAGTGAGGTGGCTATCATGAGGAAAAGTGTTAACAAGGCTTTATGAATTACGAGATGAATTAGCTGATATATTTTCACATTTAAATGACCTGAATTTGCAATTACAAGGGTGTGACAAAAACATTTTGCTAATGAGAGACAGAGTTAACGCTTTTATAAAGAAGCTTGGTGTTTGGATTAGCCCCCTTGAAAAAAGAAATTTCGATGCATTTACACTTGTTTCAGATTATAGAGAAAAATATTAACCAAGAGAACGTTATTATTGATCCCTTATTGGAGAGCATGAAAATGCATTTACATGGCCTTAAAAATCAGTATCAGAATATTTCCCGGATAACGACGATCAGTCGAAGAGATGGGTACTCAATCCATTTAATGACAATGTTGTTGCAGTTGCAAACTTACCCATTGATACCCACAACCAATTCATCCAATTATCAGCTGATAGAACATTGCAGCTAGAATTTACATTATTTAAACAAGTTTTGGCTTTCCCTTTGAAGTGAATACAGAGGTTTAGTCCACAGAAGCCTTAAAAATATTAATTCCTTTCGCGACATCTTACTTTTGTGAAAAGGGCTTTTCATCTATGGTAGTATTGAAAACTAATTGCAGGAATTGTCTGTTATCGCTTGAAAACAATTTGCTTTTATGTGTTTCTAGCGTGGAGCCACGTATGGACAAACTTGTAATGGGAAAACAAACTCAACCATCCCATTAATTAGATAACAAGGCAACAATGTAATCAGTAATACAACAATAACTGTAATTTCTTAAAACTGTAATTTCTTAAAATATATGTGTTTGATTTGAGTCTGTGAAAATGTATTTTTTTTTATTATTATTATTTATATGTATGTTACTTTTAATTTCACGACCCTCTTGATTTGTCACCACGACCCCCAGGTTGAGAAACAATGCCCTATGTCATTCATCAAAGATTCATATCATGCCATTCACTGCCCCACCCTCTTACTCCTTTCCCCCATAAACAACCAGTGAAATAAACTATATGTTGTTAGCATGCTGCATTGAAAACATTCCACTCAAATTATTTACATCTATTTCCCAATCAAAATAAAAGTAAAACATGAAGAGCTTGGAATGCAGATTATCTTACTATTAACATGTGAAAACCCATGTTTATATGAAGGAGGGATTTTTTGTATACCTTTATAGATCCTTCACAACATTTAAAAAAAAAATGAATGAACTTAAGAATAGATTTTCATTTAGAAAATAATTCACGAAATATGAAACTGAAACATCCTATCAATGAAAAATCATTATACGATGTTAAAGTAGGGAATTTATTAGATGTTTTCTGTGCACTCTCTTGAGTTTTTAATAAAACAGTTTTGATTTTTACAAAATGCAATTTATTTTCACAGAAAAATAAATCTGAACTCATGTCTGCTTTTATTGTTATTAACTTTCTAGAATGTTAATAACATGTTAATATTCTAGAATGTAGCAATTTAGTGCAGCGTTTTGCAAAGTTTTTTGGTTGTAGAGCTTTTTTGAAATTCAATTCGATGGCTGAACCCCAAAAGAAGAAAATGTCTAAGGCAGAATTTCTTAATTTATTTATTGAAGCAAAATAAGTTTTGAATGTAGTAGCATCCTTAACACTGACTCAAATCTGATTGTGTGCGAAAGTTTTGTTGACATTGTAAAACTCAACTAATTCAAATAAAATTTTGTACAAAACTTGAACGTACCATGTTTTGGGTCATGACAAAGCCCATATTTTGAATTTCTATATACTAAGATATCTGATGTCAATTGTCAGATAATGCTACGTCTGTGGAGAGAATTTAATTTAAAAAAATTCACTATAATTTGTATAATTCATGTATAATTTGTATAATTGTACAAGTTACTAGGTCTATTTTGTGCATTAATTATTTAAAATTTAATATTATGGATTATCCATTAAATATTTTGGGTCTATTACTACATTTATAAAATAAATATCTCATTTGAAACATATAGCTAAATACCCTGCTTCGTATCGGGTTGCAATAGACAAACTTGTTTATTTTGCAAGTAATTTTTAAGTTTGTTACAAAAGGTACTAATTTACATTATTTTAATATTAAAATTGGGGCTTGTTAGGATCAAGTTAAGCATTCAAAATGTTATGTATATATTTTTTAATTTGTAAGAACATTTCCGCAAAACTATCACATTCCAGAACCCTTGGAGCAGTGTCGTGGAATCCCAGGGTTTCCACGACTAGTGTATCCCTGGTGTATTAGGATGCAACATGTTTATGTTTGTAATCATATTTTACTATTCTCTATTGTTTTTAATGTTCCTATCTTTTATTTATGATTAAATGGAAGTTTGTATACTGTATTACAGGGGCGCCAAGGTGAAATTAAACATCTCTACCGCAGTTTCGCATTCCTACATTCTCGAATGATGACAGAAAATGGAGGTGTCTTTGTTTGCAAGACAAGACATTTAGTATTGGCTGGTGCTGGTAGTGGAGGACATAATAGGGTATGTATCATTTATATAATTTTTTTTAATTCTTGTAAGCCATTTACTTTAATTTGAAGGTTTAAAATGTCATAAAATTAGTACATATTTAAAATGCTGTTTTACAAATATTTTATTAACAGTTACATAGTTGCTAAAATATTTTGTATACTAATTCTTTAAGGATGATTATCATTAAATATTTTAGATAATTGCTATAGCAAGTCTGTCATTTTTTCTTAAATATTGTAAGTTGCATAATCAAGGATTGCACGGTTCCTTCTATTTCCTAGTTTTTAAAAATGATTCTTACATTCCTTTTATTTCCTTCTTTTTCCTACTTTTCTACAGTTGGAAGCTCTTCTTTTGCTTGTGTGACCAATCGTGAGCATATCAGGAAAAATATTCGAAGAGCTAATGATATGATGTACGAAACAAAGTGAAGAAAATCGGTCGGATGAAGTCTGTTTTTATAAAATAGTGCTAAAATTTGAAATTTTTATGCAAGAGCAGAAAAATTTGTGATTTTTAAGAAAGAGCATTAAAATTCATAATTTTTATTTACTCATATCTATATAATATAGTATAGAGAAAGTATTGTTTTCACAAAAATTTCCGCATTAGAGATTTTGATGCCAATATATGTTTTAGGACCTCCTGAACACAATTTGACTATTTTTGGACTATTATCAATTTAATGTGTACACGATGGCTGTCACAAATATTAGTGGATTTTTACGAAACTTTATATCCGGCTTTGCTATCAAAAAATCTAGAACTAGATAGAATTTTTTAAAATTTGAGTGAAGACTTGGAAATTTATTCGAAATTTAAATTTATTTTAACATTGCAGCATATAACAAAATTTGACATAATCATGCATTAAAAGAGTTTATTTATGACTCAATGATCTCGAGACTTTATAGTTTCAATCATTGTTGTAAAAAATAGCCCTGATGCAATTTTTGTATTCATGACATCACTAGCCCCCTGAGGGAGCCAAATCCATCCCTGGTACATTTACAAGTATGGTATTAATTAGAAGAGTTTTTCAAGTTCTTTAAAGGGAAGGGTAACACACTATAATTGTAATCATTTGGACAAACGATACCTATTTTTTTAATATTTTCTTGTAAAATTTGAAAAAAAAGAAAAAAATCCACGAAGTACATAACAAGAAAGAACAATCATGCATAAAGCATTGATTATGAAACACTTTCCAACTTCAATGCAATTTCATTTAAACATCTCTAAAATGCGATACATTCCTGCGAAATTTATTCAAATGACGTCATCGAAATATAATAAGCCTGGCTGTATAAAAGCAGAATTTCATTCATTTCATTCATCACAATACTATAATAATTTATTTTATTTAAAAACATAAGACCATGGAGATACAAGTAATTAAACTCTATGCTTAAAACTTCATCCAAAAAATCGTCCATCTCTCTGTAAAGTCAATTGATATTTCATTCATATTAGCTATATTGCAGACTCCATGAGCTAAATAATTTTGCGTTAAGGAACTGCAGCTATTCTTGTACAACTCATTCAACATCTTTTGGTATTTACATTTTCCATAAGTGAAAAATAGGCTTCATTGTAGAAATAATCAAAGTTGGATGAAAATTTAAACTCAAATATATTGTAATTGCGTTATTTCAGTATGTAGATGTACAGAATTTAAGCAAAAATCAGATAAGATGGATACAACACTAAATATGAATTAGAAAGAACTTTAAAAATCACGATTTTGACACAAGATGGATACCATATTTTATTTTGAAGTAGGTCATGTGATCTTTTCATATAGGGGTCATGTGATCGCTTCATATAGAAGGTGTAATTATTATTTTAATTTTTATTTAAAAACTACTGAATATATTTTGCTGAAATTTTTTTTATATATTTTTTGGGATAATTTGAATATTTCCTAAAATTTTCGAAGTAATTTGTCAATTTTAAATCCGCTTAAAAAATGTTTGAAAAATTAGGCTCCATAGGGTTCAGTGTATTTCTTTTTTTCAATCTGGGTTCAATCCAAAACTAATTGGGTGATATTATTCATTTATATTCCCATAGGTCCCACAGATCGTCTGAACAACATATTAAAATTTCATTTTGGTAAAGTCATTTTTACGGCAGTTATCGTGCTAATGGACAGACAGACAGAATGAACAGAGTCATAAACACTTTTCAATTTTGTTGTAAAGTGTTAAAAAAATTGTGCTTTTTAGCATTCTTTCTCCAAATCATGAATTTATCGTGTTTTTTTAACATTCTTTCTCAAAAATCGCAAATTTTAGTGTTATATAAAAGAAATTGCATTTTTTAGTGTTCTAAAAAAAAAAAAAATGTAGACTTTTGAGAAAAATGTAGAAATTTTGAGTTTTATCACGCTGTCTGAAAAAAAAACTCAAATTTCTGTGCTCTTTTATAAAATTTCAAATTTTAGCATTTTTCCATAAAATCCATATTTTTCGGCTCCAAATTCCATATTTTATTGCTAACTCCCACAAAATTGGATTTTTGCTGCTTCAAAAACACTGTATGTTTGTGTTATGTATATTTTAGCGCTGCATTTATGGGGGAGGTTGATGTTAAAAAGGTGAGAATTAAAATTCGTACTTTCCCTACTTTTTTATGTCAAAATTTCTGTCTTTTGGTAAAAGTTTAGTGCAATCCCTGCATAATTTAAAATAGCTACTTGATGGGACCAGAAGTGTCTTATTTTAGCACTGCTTATGATAGATGCTTCTATTGCTGAGTTTAGACTTTTAGAAAGGAAAATACAAACTTCTTTTCCTTGTTTTTGTGATCCATAACAAAAGGAAAATAAAATAACTTTAGTGAAAATATTCTTTTTGTTTGGTTATTTTCAACTTTTCCCTGTAGAAAGTAATTGAGATTCTAATATCAACACTAATAGGAACATCTATCACAAATATATTCAGATTCCTGCACGTGCTGATGACATTGATATTATATCCAGACTCATTTAAAGAGCTAAAGAAGGCTTTCTTGCTGTGGCATAGCTACCAACTCTATTGGTTTTTCCGGGAAACTTCCGGTTTATGACGATTTCTCCCAATTTCCTGATTTTTAACGAGAATCTTCCAGTTTTTGTCAATTTTTTTAGAATTATCTAAAGTTTTTAATAAATTTTAAAAGACTTTTTTAGGTAAAATTTCTCTATTAAAGGGAATTTTGATCAAACTTTCGGCTGCCATTTTGTTTCTTTCATGCATGAACCTAGTACCAGTACTAAGTTGCATCATTTTCCCTTTATTTATGGATACTGTTTCCAATAAGTGCAATTTCGCATATATAGATTATATTTCCATATAATATTGAAACATCTTTCTTCATGCATGTTTAGTTTCAAATTATATATATAAATGAAAAATATTCCACATTAATTTCTTTGTAGTAGGTTTCATTATTAATTAATATTTTCATAAAATATTGATTATTTTCTTAAGTGTGATTTCACGGGTATAGATTACATTCCCCTGTAATGTTGAAACATCCTTTCCCATCTATGTTTATTTTCAAATTATATTAATTACATATATACATATTAACATTAATTTATAACATTAATTTCTTTGTGCCATGTCTCATTACCAATTAATATTTTTGTAAAATATTTATTATTTTTTAAATGCGATTTCACGTGTATTGATTAAATTCTCATGTAATGTTAATTAACATCCTTTTCCATCCATCTTATTTTTGATAAAATCTTAAATTAGTTAAACAGTACTTTCACATTTTTGCAGTTTACATAAAAATGAAGGATTATTTTCTTTCAAATATACTCAAAATGAGTGATTGCACAATGGAATTTTTATTCCTTATTTTCTAGGCAGTAGAGTTCCAAAAGCATTTTTCTACCCACATTCATATAATTAACTAAATTATAATTAGAGAACTGAACATCTTTCGCTTCAGTAAGCCCATCTAAAATTTCTCTATTTATGCCACTGATACTTTTTTTATACACTGACTATGTAAAAACCTTATTCTTATGATCATTTCTATGTTATAGTCAGTTATCATTTTTTGAAAAAGAAAAAACCCATACATTTACCATACATTACACAGACCCCCCCCCCCCCCCCCTCACTATTTTTCCTTAAGTGACATTGAACAGGTTATACACTGACTTATAAAGCACAAAAAAAAAAAAAAAAACCTCGCTGGCTCACTGCGTTATTTACTGAATTCTCTACTGTTGGCAGGCAGTCTTTGGAAAGTGCTACTGATAAAATACATCTGAAAATTAACCAAGGAAAAATTAAATGCATGACTTTTACCTGAAGTGCATCCCCCCCCCCTCCATATTTGAGGCTGGTTTGTATAACTTTGAACCTGTCAAGTATTTACATAAAATTCACAAAGCCCACTTGGCTGTCGAGCCAGTGATGATGATGATGAAAATAATTTTTCCTTCACAATGCAATAAACTGCCTGTGTAGTTTTCCAAAATAAGCCACTGGGCCATGCTATGCTGGTAGATCACTGCTAAAAATATATGCCATAATTGCCCATATTGGGGCAGTACAATCAACTTCATCTCAGAGGCCACTGTGCTTGAGAACAAAATTATTTAATTAACTGCCAATTTATTAATTTACTTTTTGAAAAAAAATCTTACATAGCCAGAAATGAAGAGATGGAAAATGTATTTCCTTTCAACACTTTTTATAAGTTGAATTAAATAATAAAAAAAAATATTCAATATTGGCCATTTTTTGTATCAGAATCATAATTTTTTTTGACACATGATTAATAATATTAAAATATAATTATATTTTGAATTTCAATCATATAAGTAAAAACTAATTTAAAACATAAGTATTGAGAAATTTAGAAATTTTTAAATGTTTGAAGCAAAGGTGCAAGTTTAGTTGGAGAAGTGTTGTCAATTAATTTCAAATAATTAAAAATCTGTCTGTAAAAATTTTCAAAAGCTATATGCACGCCTCAATATCTGTACTACCATTTAAAACAAACCACAACATGTTTTTATGCCAAGAATTCACATTTTAAATTTCTGGAGCATATATACTTACATATGTACATGGTTGGACATTTTTTTAGTAATGTAGAAAACTAGTTGATTTTGATACTATCATGTTATATTCTAATTTAGAAAGTAACATTTTGATTTAAATGTTCTGAGTAAATTGGAACTTTTTGTTAAGATTTTTCATATTGCTAATTATTTTCTGAGAGCTAATCTGCCCAGATTTGTTACTTCATTATGGCATTGTTTTATCAGTATGGTTATATTTTTCTAATAAATCACCCTTTCTACAATTTTATCTTTTTAATTCCAAGTATGCCATTGCATTTTATTAACTTATTCCAATGACAGAAAGTTCACTATTTGTATTAGATTTCATCCTTAATATTCTCCTGAATAAAGAAGTATAAATTATACAAATGTTTAGAAAAAAAAAATTATACCTCTGACGATAATGTTTGTTATCTTTTCTATGTGTTAGCCTTTGTCTGAGATCAATGCTCGATCGCCATTCCATGCATCATCTCCCCGAATTAATAGCCCCATGCATCCTTCCGGAGGTAGCAGGACTGGAAGTGGATTCATCAGTGGTGGTGGTGCTGGTGGTGCAAGCCCTGGTGGTATGGGTAGAGGTAGAGGCAGACGAGATAGTGATTTAATTGGACAGACCATCAAAATTACTCAAGGACCATATAAAGGTCTGTATAGTTTTATTTCTGGTAAAATATTGATTTCCTTTAGTTTTAAGAAATTTTATTATTAAAATGTAGCTTTTATGTTTAACAAATTCTTTTTTATGAAAGATATACTTATAGGGGACAATTGTTAAGATTGTGCTCTCATTTTAGATAACCGCTTCCGTAAACGGAAATAAATTTTTAAAACTGTTGTAAAAGTAGCTAATAAAATTAATAGCTAATAAAATAAAACCTTCATTAAAAACACAGCATATAACAAATTAGTAACAATAATATATTAATACTATGTCAACAAAGATGAGGAGCCCTCCCAAACCAGCTGATTCTATTACTTATTTGCCTTATACTGTGTTTTTCACAAAACTTTTTACTTTTTATCCACAGAGTGGTTCTGTGCTTTAGATGTTAAATAAAAGATGTTGTACACATGAAATGTTTTCTTAAATATAGAGGGAACAGATATTTAGTGTGATATATGTATTCAAAATTATAGAAAAGAAATTGAGGGAAGAACAGATGATTGATTGTGATGATTGAATGTTTGTTGAATGTGTTTATAGTATAAACTGTTGGGAAAACATAAATAAATAATAGCGATTCATGATTCCTTTGGACAAAGTTCCAAATTATAAATTCAATTGAATGACACACTTTGTTCTCGGGAGTGGTTCACAGCATTCTTCCAACATGTTTATTATGCAAATAGGGTGCTCAATGCATATACAGGAAATTTGCATATTCTAGGAATTTCTGGTAATTTGCATGTTCTGGGAAGGTCCCATCTTTGGATATAAAAGAACTCAACTTGATATAGGAAATAAAACACTTTAGTACAGGAAAGGATGTACTACAATGCACGAAAGAGATTTTTCTCAGACAATTCTGTATCAGAGTCTAATGAATTGACGTAAAACATTGTGTTTCAGTATATCGTCCTATTACTTCAGGTGATAAGAAGTATATTCGAGATGTTTTACAGTGAATAATATAAGGTCTTAGCGTTAGCATAATGATGTACTTCAGTACGAGATCAGTTTTTTTTTCACACTATCGTCAAGGTTTAAATATCTCCATTCCATGACATGTCACCAAAGGATGGTGGAAGTGTTATGCTGAAGAATATGTCAACTTCCAGGTATGCTAAATTATGCATAAGTTTTAACATCATCAAAACTTTCTTGAACACTAAAAGCTCAATTCTACATTTGTAAATTTCCCTGCTGTTTGACAACATTCATCCATATCATCATTGGTATAAACTTTATATTAAAAATTAAATGCAGTTTACAGTGAATTGACTTCTGCTCTTTAACAGGGTATTGCTAGGTATTGCTTCATCTGCTAATTTGAAGGCTGTATTATGCATTTAAACAGTAATATGTATTTATTTGGCAAAGATTCTACTAATAAAAACCAGTCTCTGCATTTGATACATCACCAAATGGATTCTTTATTAATGCTGTGTTTTCACTCTGCAATTATTCCATTTATCAAAGTTCCAGAACATTTAACACTCAGGTAAATTCTCAAAGACAGCATCTGACACTAATTTGTGTAATAAATTTCCCTGCTGTTTGACAACATTCATCCATATCATCATTGGTATAAACTTTATATTAAAAATTAAATGCAGTTTACAGTGAATTGACTTCTGCTCTTTAACAGGGTATTGCTAGGGTTTGAAATTAGCAGTCATTTGTTGTATTTTGTACGTATAACTTTCGTTTTGCCGATAGACATTTTAGATTCAGTCATCTTTTCTTTTCATGTATAATGCAAATTCCGACTGATCAACCTTACTTATTCTTCTTTCTAACAGTCTAACCAATGCACATTGTAGATTGTTTGTGCCTCTGCACAGTGGGCCAAAGATGGGGCTAAGTATAGATTGCAATCTATTTTGTGAGCTGCATAACGTAAGCAAAATAAATGAAATTGTATGGAAAATATGTCAATTCAGAAAAACTTTAAAAATAAAGACAACCAAAGTTGGCTAATTAAAATGTCTTTAAAGAAACTCCATCAATGACGTACATAAAAAATTACATAACCAGAGCACTTTCGGACATTATTATGTTCTTTATCAGTGGCAAAGTAAAAAGTAGGTGGCCAACATGAGCTTTAATATACAGACAACAACGGTAAGCCAAGATTTGCATATTAATCATTTTAAAATCTATACATTTAAAAACATAATTTAATTACAAAATACATAAATGATAAAAGATCATAAAATACAGGGTAACAAATAGATATGTAGAAGTAAAAGAACAAAGTACTAATTATCCAGAAAATTATATAATGGTTTAACATGCAGTGAGTCGAGAACGAGATGCCAAACATAATTGATGGTCTGAATGGGATCAAATTTGCAAATATATTCATGGTAAATATAAATGAAAACATTGATATTTCAATGAATACTTTAGGATTACAATGAAGTACTGATTGGGTTGCACTTTTTGTTTTAAAAACTGCACAGTGCTAATGAATGGCAATGATTGTAAAATCATGATCTACAGGAGTTGATGAAGGATAATTTTCTTGCATCGATTTGTATAAAATAATTGTAAGGAATCAATTTGTATGAATATTGGTTAAAATCATTGTGAATTGGACTAAAATGTAAAACAATTAAAAAACAAATACAAAATTTAAAAAAATAAAATAGAGGTGTATCTATTCTGATTCTGAAGTACCTGTGTATTAAATTTCGTGGTTATATGAAGCTTAGATTTCCTGCTACATACTGCACATACACACACACAGACATCTTCATTTATTAAGTAAGACAACCGCCTTGAAATAGCTGTTTTTTTCGTTTTGGGCATAAAGTATATTTTGTACCCCCTCCCCTAAAAAAAAAACTTCCTTTTTGTAAAAGAATTAAAGTTACTTAGTGTAAAATGTTTTGAACTGTTTATAGTGAGTGATTTTATAGATATTGAGATAAATATATTGAACTTATCATTCTGTATTCTCTGTACTAAACTTGTATATTCTTTATCAGGTCATATTGGAATTGTGAAAGATGCTACAGAAGCTACTGCTAGAGTAGAGCTTCACTCTAAATGCCAGACTATTTCTGTAGACAGGACTCGAATGGCTGTTGTTGGGTACGTAGAATTTAAAAAAATTATTCTTAGTTTTAAAATGATAGCAACAATTCACAAAAAAATCAGTTTTGCTATTTTCAAAATTTTACTCATCTTCTTTTCTCATTTCTGATTAAGCAATTTTTGCTAAAAGCGTTCTATATAATTATTATGGACTGATTTAAGTTCATTTTAATGGTTTATTTAAAATAGTTTGAATTGCGAAAATTTTATATTCAAAATATATTTTTGTATTTTAAATGGAATCGAATCCATATTGAGCATATTTTGATTTTTATAAAATGTACAAAGTTCTGATCCCAGTTATATTTGACATAATAGTTTCTGTCAATTGATGTTTGAAATTGAAAGCTTCTATCTAATTCATTAATTTGAAGTCTTGCCATATTTTTGAAATGTTTTTAATGTGCATTGAAATAATGAAATTTAATCGAATTTTGTTTGGCTTCAATCTATTTGAAAACATTTGAATAACACATTGCACAATTTTTTATTGCCTGCAATCCTTGAGTATTTCATGTTGTCATATTTTTTGTTTATTTTTATTAATTTAAATTTAAAATTTTTATTCTAAATTCATACATTTGTAGTTTAATGAACTATAAAAACAATACAGATTGCTTCCGATTTAGTTAAATGAATAGGAACAACCAATTTAATGCATTGATTTGCGCATTCATTGCATTTCTTAATTATCATTCAATATACATGAAAGATGTATGTGTGTTTATTTCATTCAAAGCAAAATTAAAATATCTATTGAAATTTATATATGGATTAATCTACATTCAAACTATAAATAAAGACATGTCAGATAAAGTGAAAATGGAGGGAAAGAAATTGCTAAATTGGGATAGGATTGGCTATTAAAATTGATCACAATCTTTCATGTATTTCTTAAAATTATTTTGTTACAATGTGCTTTTTATTTAAATGTTCCTAATATAATAAATAAAGGTTAATATCCATGCATATTTTGATTATTATGCTTAAAAAGCAAATTTGGCCGATCAAAAGTTCTGCCTGTATCGGCCATTAAATTGTTGGCTATTTATGTATTTTAACATGTATCAAAAGATCTTCTTGTCTTAACCATTTAATTGTTGGTCATTTATGTATTTTAGTGTGAATCAGAAGGCCTGTATGTATCAGCCATTTAATTTTTAGCCATTTGTGCATTTTAATGTGATTTATTAACAATATGTGCAGGAGTTTTTAATAAAATATCAACTTTTTAACAAAGATTTCATGCATTTTTTAGTATACTTGGGGGTTCTGCTGCTTGCTCGCTATGCTTCGCCAACCCCCATAACTTGCTTCGTGAGACTGAAGGCTTTGCCTCCTACTCACTTCGTGAGCTATTTCAAGCCAAACTAAAGTTCATACCAGTAAACAGTTTATTTCATTGTGTTACTCTATTATTTCTTTATAAATGTACCAAATTTCATATTTTTGTATGCTATAGTTTTTTCGATACAAGACAGAGAAAAATCAGTGGACATGCCGATACAAAAAATCATTTTTCACTTTAGAAATGCATAAAAAGTAAAATATCTTGAAAACTATCTCGAAATTAAAGAAAGGGGCTCTGTTCTGCAAAAATTCAACTATGTAGGTACCTGCCTACAAAAATTCATGGTCTTGCTATTGTTAATCTAGCCAGGATGCGAACTTGTAGCCCAAATATTTTGTCTTTGACTTTGACATTAAATATTTCTTGAACTACAATATATACCGAATGTTTATTTCAGTGTGTTCCCCAAACCTTTCTCTACAAGTGTATCAAATTTTATATTTTTGTATGGTATAGTGTTTGCATTATAAAGCTGAGAAACTTTAAAGCTGAGGATGGAGAAATTTGTCAAGTGGCGGTGGTGTCAGCTACTTTTTTCAAATGTAGAGAGATATCACTAGTGATATATCTTGCATCCACAGGGTGAATGTAACCCTCATAATGTTTTATGTTGTACAATTTACACATCCAGTCATTTTATGTAAAGTTTGACTTTATGGCTAGCTAACTGAGAGTCCTTACATTTAGAGGAAAAGTTAAAAAAAAATTTGTTGCATAAAGCAGTATATGTATGCGCTGTAAAATAACTTAAAACCCTAAATTTAGGTTAAAAAATTATGCACCCTAAAAAGTGCTTAATTTAGTCTCATTTTACTCTTGAGCACTAAGTTTTTCTTATAGAATCTGGTAATATGAATTTTAAAATGTGCATGTCTTCAACCACCTTGGAATTGTATTTTTTGTATGCAATTTATATAGGAATACATTTTGTATTCATTTAAAAATATTAGCATATTGCAATTATGTGAAATGTGGGAATATTTTTCTAAGCCTAGTTAAATATAGTAGGAAAATTAATTTGTGTTTTGCATAGAAACTTTGTTGAATGCACATTTTTGTTTCTAATTTAGGTAGTATTTTATATTAATAATAATAATAATAAAAAAAAAATGAATATGAGGTAGGAAACAGAATGTAGTTTGTTTTAAAATTTTCTCAAAGTGCTGCCTCCAATCCTTTGTACACCTTAACATGTCTGGGTTGTTTTTATAGAGATTTTAGTGTAGAGTAGTATTAATTTGAAAAGCTAAAAATTTCATATAACTTTATGACACTAATAAATTTTTCAATAATGTATTTTCTGTGTGTTTTTCTAGTGGTCCAACAAAAGGCAATGTTTCCAGCTACAGTCGCACACCTATATATGGCAGCCAGACTCCAATGTATGGTGCTGGATCTCGTACACCTATATATGGATCTCAGACTCCACAGTATGAAGGTAATTATAAAAGAACCCTTTTCAACTGTTTCCTGTTAGTTTAACCCGAATTGTGTTTTGTTTGCTTTATAGATCAAATAGTTTCTCTAAGGGAGTTTCAGGGGTCAAATAGTTTTCTCTCTATTACAGGGTTATCATCTAAAATTTGTTGACATTAAGCTAATTTATAAGAATAGAACATATTGGTATTTTCAATTTGTGCTAAAATTATTTGTAGAGTTCCCCTCTTTTTTAAAACTAAAAGAAATTATTTTGAATAGTCAGTCGGACAGAATAAATGATTTAAAACATTTTTTAATTAAGGCAAAAAGAAAATGCATTCAGTTGTTAAACATTTAATTCAATTGTTCCTTACAGTATTGTGCTTAAGGGTTCAACACGCCCTTATACACAATTGCTGTGCCTTTTTCGACATCAGCATATTGTGAAAATTAAGAATACAAACTTTAAGGATTAATAAAAGTTAGGCCGTGATCGTTAAGCTGAAAAACTAAAAATTAAGTCATTAAAAATCAACCACTTCACAAATAAAGAGAAAATTTTGAAATGTAAAAAGAGATATTTATTAAACTTAACAAAAAAAAAAAAAAAGGAGAAACAGTTACAGGCGATTACACCCAGGTTACAAAAATGTTGGAGAACTAAGTTTGGCAACAGTAGAATGATAATACACATCGTTGACAACAAGAATGTATAAAAGTGTTAAGATAAAGCTAATAAAAATCAAGCTCACCTTTAGGAGGTGCGGCATACCAAAAGTCCTCCTTTAAGCGGTGAGACACAATATAAAAGGTATACCAAAAAAAACGACATTCTAGTGAACTAGATGAAATTACATCCAAAAAGGTGTGTAAAGAAAAATGTAGAGTGTATATAAAAAAGGTAATAAAAATAAAGAAAACTAATTTAAAACAGCCCTTGAGGCAGCAAACTAGACATAAGAAAAATATCAGTTTCTCTTAGAAACAATCCTCATTACAGTTTGGTTTCCCCTTTTAAGAGGTGAAGAAAAAGGAAAAACATTTTGTTTACTAGGCGTTATTGGCTTGAATTCACAACTTTAATTTAAGATTTCTCCGTTTAGGAGGCGAGAAGAGTTAGTTAAAGTCAATTTTTATTGATTAGACCAGAAGTTTTGAAGATTTCTGAAGGTGCTCCGGATGGATCTTCCTGAGTAAACTTTAAATGGAGAGGACTTACCCCCATGCAGAGTTCGAGAGTGGCTTGTTGCCTACCAGAGAGGAGCTTTCATGGCCAATTTACAGTGGTCTGGTTGCCTCGTCCCGGTCATCAGTGGCTGGTAAGGAGGTGGTCCGCTGTCCTGGGGCCGGCATTCGGTGGAAAGGCTGGACGCGTTGGGCCCGGTCTCCCGGAAAATCCAGGGAGCCTTTAGCTTCGTAACATAGAGTTGGGCGATGAGGGCCAAAAATAAAGGCAGGAGCAGGGAGAGCTTTCAGCTCAAAAATGTGAAAAATTAAGACATCGTATTTCCGGCAATTAGCTTACGGTGCAGGTGGTAAATTAATTCTCTCCGAAGGAAGAGAAAAACCAATCTCTTCCTCTCATAATGGTGACGGTGTGAGATTTCGCTCGAAGAATATGTAGCCTCATCTTACGATCCTAGTGGGATCTCCCCACAAAAGTTGAAAAGTTTCTCCAAGAAAAAAACGCCTGTCAGCTATCACAGCATCGTTCCTGAGTGAGGAGCGCTCTCTCGCTTGGCACGAAGTTCCGAACCAGCAACCCCCTTTTGGCGGCGCCAATCCGAATCTAAGGCGCCAAGAGTCCGCAAGCGTCTGACGAAACGTCCACACGCTAGGCCTAAAATAATCCTCTTATAAAGCTAAGCGCGCCAAAAGTATCTACCATACGCCACATGTGTAAAAGTGATCAGTAACTTAATATGCTTGTTTACAATGCCGGGACGCTTAAAATTAGTAGCGTCAGGGCAGCCATTTTGAAAAAACGTGAAAATCTATAAAAAGGAACTTTGCCAAAATTATAAAAACCTTCCTAGAAGGCCTAAAAATATGTTTTGTGAATGAAAAAAATGATGTTTATGATTTGTTATCAACATATACACTTAATATTTCATCATATACAGTTATAACATAAAAACAAATAATTCTCCTTAATCCTGGGTGCAATAAAGCAATACATAGTCTGTGATGTTCTCTTTACATGGAATTGTTTACAGATGACTTCGTAGTTACATTCAATTGCTTTCAGAGCAATTTGCACATTTGGGAGGGGGAAAATTCCAGTCTGCCCAAGTATATAAATTCAGAAAAGGTGCATTTAAGATTATTTTAAAGTCCTGTTATGCAGGTAAAGAATTATTTAAATTAAAGTTAGTTTATTCTCACCTTTTCAAGCTAGAATGACATTATTGATCTGAGCAATTTACTAGAAACAAAATTTATGACTATTTACTTATTAATTTGATTGCTCAGCTTCAATTTCTTTTAAAGTAAACACAAGATTAAGTTAAAGTTCTTATTAAATAAAAAGTGATTAAGATTAAAAGTCCTTAAGATAAAGATCATTAACATATATATGTGAATAGCATTTTACTTTTGAATTCAATTTTCCTTAAATTAATGCTCACTTAAAATTATAGTACCAATAGTACATGTATTAGGTTTGAAGTATTACTAAGTTAAGAGTTTAAATAGGATTAAATTAATTTATTAGCAGCAAAGCAAATTATTTCTGCTTTTTCTTAAAAATCCAGCACAACACAATGGATGTATTGTGACAGTGGCTCCCAAACTTTTAAACTCGAAGAAATATAAAGAGTTGTAGACCCCTTGTCATGGTAAAATGAAATGTGTAACATACAAAACCAAGAACAAAACGTTTTTAAAAAATGAAAGGTCTTTTATTTAACATCCTAAAAGATGTACAAAAATTGTTAAAAAACAGCCAACCACTTTCGGACGTATATACGCCCTTCATCAGTGGCTACATGAGAGTAAAAGCATGGAAGTTTATATATATATATAGAGACCATTTTAAAAACAAATTTGCATAAAATATAAAATGATAAATGAATTTTCTAAAATAATACAAGAAATATATACTGAAATTACACAATAAGTTTAAACGCTTATGAATTTTAAATATTACAAGAAAAGAACTAATATAAATTTTAGAAAAACGTAATATTACCACTTTAATTAATCGTATTCAATCCGATAAACTTGGAAATTTTGATGACTTTAAAAGCTTTGCTGGGGTGTATGTCGTTCCCCTGTTATCCCCTGCTGGTGATTATAAATTTTACATTGGTAGTGCAAAACATACTGTTGGCATCCGTTTAGCAGAACATGCTCGCGATGTCAAATCTGGTGAACTTTCTACGGCTCTTTCTCAATATGTGGCTAATGATAAATTTCTTCCCGTTTTTGAAAAAACTTTCCTTTTGGTTCGTTGTAACAATCCACGTAGTATTCTTCTTTATGAATCCCTGTGTATTCATATTTACCGTGAATCAATTTGTAATTTTGATCCTGTTCAAATTTTAAGTTATGCTTGGTGACTCATTCTCGACTCTATGCAATTCAAATCTCTTAAAAGTGTTTTGTGACGTCATTCTCAGGGATATCATGCTTGACATTTTTCTAAAATTTGTATTAGTTCTTTTCTTGTAATATTTAAAATTTGTAAGCGTTTAAACTTATTGTGTAATTTCAGTGTATATTTCTTGTATTATTTTAGTAAGTTCATTTATCATTTTATATTTTATGCAAATTTGTTTTTAAAATGGTCTCTATATATATAAACTTCCATGCTTTTACTCTCATGTAGCCACTGATGAAGGGCGTATATACGTCCGAAAGCGCTCTGGCTATTTTAAACAATTTTTGTACGTCTTTTAGGATGTTAAATAAAAGACCTTTCGTTTTTTAAAAACATTTTGTTCTTGGTTTTGTCTATCGTGTGCAGACGTGGTGCCAATCTTGATTATTACGTAACATACACACACACATTTCATTTTACCATGACAAGGGGTCTGCAACTCTTTATATTTCTTCAAGTTTGAAAGTTTGGGAGCCACTGTCACAATACATCCATTGTGTATGAGGGCATGTGGAACCCTTAAGCACACACACACACACACAGCTTCCTCACACATGAGTTCTCTACAAAAGGAGTCTAAATAGAGTATGTGTATAAGGACTTCTGGTGCAAAATTATGTATTATTTAGTATATTTTAAATGAAGGTTTGTTAGCCAGGTTTGCTATTACTGGTTTCTATTGTATATTTTAATTTATGATCTCTCTTTATCAGTTGTACAAATATGTAAAATAGTTTTACTTTTAACTTTATATTTGACTGAATCTCAAAATAAGCGTCTGATTATTCATTTTCATCACAAATCCCTTGTTGTTTTCAGCTGGTAGTCGAACACCTCATTATGGAAGCCAAACACCATTGCATGAAGGAAGTCGTACTCCTAGTCATGGAGGTGCATGGGATCCAACAAATGCCAATACCCCTGCTCGGTATGTTTTTTAAATTAATTTCTTTAAAATGAGCATTTAGATTTGAAACCACAGAGGAAATTACTGTTTAGTTAAAGGCAACTGTTTTGAAGATATTTTAATATTCAATATATGCATAATAACATAGAGGGGGCATGTTTCTCATGGCTGGATTTGCATAGACATTGTTTTTAAAAATTCGAGTAAAGCTGGGCCTGTTGTATTTAATGATTAAAATGTTTTAAATGACATTTAAAAGAGTATGTAATTTTTTCTGTTGATTTCAAATACATAAAAATTGTTTTTAAAGTTCCTTAATTCTGAGCACAATAATTTAAAAAAAAGTCATGTTTCTAAATAAACAAGTATCAAACTGTACCAGGGCGGACTGAAAGGTCTTCAGGCCAGCTCAGATTCTATGTTTGAAAATGTCTGTGGTCTGCTTTCAGGCACTGGTATTGGGATAGGTAAAATGTTGAAATTCTGACTTATGCAGACCTTTAACATCAATTTGTACAAATAACCAGTAAGTATAAAATTATTTTAAACCTGCTTCAAAATATACGAAATTTCCTCTTCTAAAGATAAAATTTTATGTTCTGTATGCAAGTTATTTTTCGAAAACAGAGCATTTTTTTATTTATTGATTTTGAGATGACCTTTATTAAATGAATAAACATAGGATTTTACCCCTACTCATTAGGTAATTTGTAAATTCAATCTTTTTAGTTGAGCTGATTAACTATTGTAACTAGCTATATTATGCAGAGAAATTTCTTTTAACACCATTTGAAAACTAAATTAAACAAATTGATGGGTCTCATTTTTGTAATATATATTATTTTAATTGAGTTTCTCAAATTAACAAATTTCACACAAATGCATGAAGGGAGAATTTCATATTCTGCTTATGTTAAAAACATTCTAATTTAAAGAATGTCTCAGAATAACAGACAAAATATGTTGAAGTGAGATTTTATTATATAAGGGTTTTAGAATGAAATCATATGAAATTCTCTAAAACAGTTTTGCAGTTTTAAAACATATTTCACTTTTGCATCTATAATATAAAGTACAGTTAAAAATGTTCAAATTCAAGAAAATGAAGGAGAAGCAAGTTTGGTCCTTAGAAAGTTCATTTTTATTTTTCGTTTTTCATTTTTAAGGGCCCTTTAAAGTATTTATCTTATATGCAAGGTTGCCCGATACCTATATGCTCTTGGTTTCAGTTCTTGTTAGCATTGATCAATTACATAATGCATAATTAGTGAAGGTTTTCACATTGGAGATTATAATTGTTGCATTCAATATACACCATTAATCCTGTTGTCAGTGCTGTATACTTAGATAAGTTTTCAAATTTAATTGCATTTTCTTCTATGATTGTTTTTCAATCATTAGGTACTATGTTAAACATTTTAATAAAAATAGCTAAGAAAATTTTGTAGATTTCATATTTTTTATATAAAATATTGCTTGAACCGTGTTAAAATATGGATGTGTAAATGTATTTTAGGTCCATTAAATGTCCTTATTTTTTGTTACTTGTAAAGAAGGGCAACTCTGATCACATTTGGAAAAATGCCCATGTGATTTTTGAATGATTGTACATATCCATGTGAAATTTTATATGTAAGCTTCCAATTGTTACACTCTTTAACTTGATAATTTATTTCTGTATTAGGGGCAGTGGAGATTTTGAAGAATATCCTTTTGACGAGCCATCTCCATCACCTAATTACAATCCAGGTACGCCTGGTTACCCGCCGGAAACCCCTCAGGGTCCATACACACCACAGACTCCCGGAGGGGCTAACATGTATAATTCAGACCACAACTATTCTCCTTATCAACAGACGCCATCTCCTGCAGATTATCCTGGTAAGTGTCTGTTATGCTGTAAGTGACATCTGTGGCATTTCTACTAAATCCTTATATTTAGGGAATTATTTCCATGAAAAGTAATATTTTATATTATCCTGATGATCATATATATTATCCTAAGGGGAATGTCTTGTGATCATTCAGTGCATCATATTAGTAGGGGAGCCAGAGGGGATCCATGTGTACCCCCCCCCCCCCCCCCTCCCATCCTATGAGACAATTTTTTTTTAATGTACCTTAGAGATGCAAAACATTTTTAAGGATGACCTCAATGAAAAATACTGGCTATGGCAAATTGGTGGCCATTTTTAAATTAAAAAAAAATGCTTAATTTGTTCATGTGAATAGACATTTTATATGTTTATTTATATAAGAAAGCCAATGAAATCATTTTTAAACTATTAAAGCAAACCACTTTTTAATTATTTGCAGTTTTCAGTCATTTTTAAAAATTATTATAGATGGGGCTTCTTTTAAAACAAATCTTCAAACCGTTTTATAGTAATTTTACATTAGTAATGAAGTAAATGATTGTTTGGAATCATATAAAAGCAGTTTCTCAGATATTCCATTGTTTCTTAAATATGTGTAGAGTATTTTATATGGTCCCACATAATTTGAAAGCGCTCCTGGTATTACTGTCTTCGATTAGTACCGTTGTCTTCGATTAGTACGGCTGTCTTTGAATGTCAGCGATAAAGAGGTATCCACATATGCCCTTCTCTCAGCTTTATGGGTATATATTCTATTGTATCAGAGCATGCTCTTCATTTGTAAAATTGCAAGTCAAATTGACTCTTACTACTAAAAAATTTGAGTCAAATTTTTGAATTTGCAAGTCATTTTTTACTACTTTTTAACATTTGTAATTTTAATTTAAAAATGGTAAAAAAGCTTGTTCATATATATATATACCATGCACATTTATACTGAAAACAAGAGCAATGAATTTAAATTTTTGAATAAATGAACAATTTTAACTTCTATTAAAATTTGTACTATGACTCTTACCCTTTTTAAACATAGGTATAAAATAGCCAGACATCAAAAACTCAGTGAAAAAGAAGAAAAAACAAATAACATGAGTGAATTTTGTGAGTCATAATTCACTCGCAGTTTCTAAAATAGTGAGTCAATTTAGTTTATAAAATACTGGGTGACTTGGCAATTGCAAGTAAACACAAGCTTTGTTGTATGTCTTAGAGAGTGTTATAAATATGCCAAGTAAATAGTCACTTTATGCATATTTTTATGAAAGAAAATAAATTGTCCAGGTTTTAGAATGCTAGAACTATCTGTTTTTAAAGACAAGATCATTTATAGACATTTAGAGAAACAGTAAATGTGATGGGATCCTTTAAAAGCCCTCTGAATATTGTCATAATATATGCCAGAAAGATGGAGGTCACACACACGTCTTTCTTTCAGATTTTTAGGAATGCATTCTATTGCAGAGTGCATCCCATCATTCTATTGCAGAGTGCCCAGTGCATTGCAGTCCTTTAAGATGTTCCCAGAAAATAAAATCGGCTATGCTACAAAAATAGCACACATTTTCACAGGCCCATGGCAAAATTAGAAAATTTAATTATTCTTAAATATGTTAACATCAATACAGGGTTTCCAAGGGCCTTGAGAAACCTGAAAGGACTGATTTTTCATTTTGTTTTTAAGGGCCCTATTAGGCTTTAGGCTATAAGGCTTTATTTTTTGTTGAAAGACCTTAAAAAGGCCCTATTTTTAAATTTATCTATTTCTTTTGTCCATCTTGAATATCTGTGCAAATAATTGTGGTCTGTGTGACAAACCCATGACTCATCTTTCAGTAAGTGGCTGAGTCTCCATGCTACGCCATTCCTTCGCCGATCGGCCAAAGAAATGAAAATTGAGCTAGGGGACATAAATAATAAAGGAGAAAGTTAAAGGAGAAGTGTTAGTTATTTCTGTTTAAACTTTAAAATAAAAAACAACCAAAAAGCTATATATACTAATTGCCAAGTGTCCGTTTGTCTGTCATGTCTTTTTTAGGCACTTTCCGAATAGATAGAGACTTGCAATTTGGTACATGGGTCGATTGTTCGATAAAATCCCCTGGAAAAATCAAATTTTTCGAAAATGCTCTCTAGAGGGGGTGCTCCACCCTAAAACGTTCGAAAAGTGAAATGATAAGAAAGCATACTTTGTCATAAGATAGAGACTTCAAATTTGGTGTATAGGTAAATCGTTCGAAAAGAAGAAAGTGTGCAATTTCAGATTTCCAATATTTTCTACTTAAGGGGGTGCCGCACACCAAAATGTTTGATTTACCGAATAAATGAGAAATGGCTCCTTTAAAATTTGATATATGGACTAATCATTTGATGAAAACACCCAAGACTAATATAGTTTTTCAAAAATGTTCGTTTAAGGGGAGGGGGGGGGGGGGGGGTGCTCTAGAGGAAAACGTTCGAAAGGTGAATTGATAAGAAAACATACTTCAGGATGAGATAGAGATTTGATAGAGTTCTGCACACTAAAACATTCGATTTGCCAAATAAATGTGAAACACGAATTATTAAAAAAATGACAATATTCAGGGGGTGCTTAATGCGAGACCGTTGCTTTTCAATGGGTATTCAGCTAGTAGGTTTAAAAGTCCTTTAATAAAATCTCCACGATGCTGATAAAGGGCGGCATCGTGATGCCTGAAAGTGCTTTGGCCGTGCAATTTTGTACGTCAAGGAAAGGAAATTTTATTAAAGGACTTTTAAATCTATTTTTGGTTGTCTTTGATTTTAAAGTTTGATTAGTTGATGTGTATCCATACTATTTATTTCTGTTTGATATAGAAAAATATATTTAAAAGGGTGTTTATAGAAGAATATATTTAATATTCTTTAAAAATACTTATTTAATAATACTTGCATTTTTTCTCTCTCTGTATATTTGCTTAATTTTTCTTTTATTGCATTGCTAAGTTCTAAGTAGCCTTATATAAAAAAATGAAATTGCCTTGAAAAGTCCTTATTTTTTTTTCTGCTTGAAGTGTGGGGAACCCTGTAATAGGTATTTTTGTGCAATAAAATAAATTAGCCGATTTGAAAAATGCTAGAATTATCTTTTTTTAAGAAATTCCAGATTTATAGACTTTTTGCAATATAGTTTGTCTAATGGTATCATTCAAAGCCCTCGAATATCATTACAATATAAGTCTGAAAAGCAGAAGCCCTACATATGTGTCCTTTACTTTGATCCTTGGAAATACGTTTTCTGCGCACCTTAGAAAAGGCTGACAATATGTTCTCAGAGAAAACACTTAATCTATAAAATGGTGGTCCTTTTAACTGGTTTGACTCAAAATTAGAATGTGGAGTTAGAACCAATAAATTTTTTGTAATTATTACATATTAAAGCTATTTTTTAAAGCAGACTAAAATTCTTATAATAAACCGGTTTTTGAAGCTAATCTCAAAATATTGATTACTGATCCTGGTAACACAACATTATCTTTCTTTGAAACTAACGACAGAATTGCTAGAGTATCTTAAAAATGCTATTAGTTCTGAGGAAAAAGAACTCTATAATTTGGTTAAATATTATGTTGATTTTAAGAAGATATTTGTACTTAGTGGTTTGAGAATCATTACAATATAAGTCTGAAAAGCAGAAGCCCTACATATGTGTCCTTTACTTTGATCCTTGGAAATACGTTTTCTGCACACCTTAGAAAAGGCTGACAATATTTTAGTATGTTCTCAGAGAAAACACTTAATCTATAAAATGGTGGTCCTTTTGACTGGTTTGATTCAAAATTAGAATGTGGAGTTGGAACTAATAAATTTTTTGTAATTATTACATATTAAAGCTATTTTTTAAAGCAGACTAAAATTCTTATAATAAACCGGTTTTTGAAGCTAATCTCAAAATATTGATTACTGATCTTGGTAACATAACATTATCTTTCTTTGAAACTAACGACAGAATTGCTAAGAGTATCTTAAAAATGCTATTAGTTCTGAGGAAAAAGAACTTTATAATTTGGTTAAATATTATGTTGATTTTAAGAAGATATTTGTAACTTAGTGGTTTGAGAATCAGCAGTTCTATGATGTATCTTCTCCTTTCAATGATGACACTAGCCCTCTAAAGTGGAATCGCGTTTTAGTGTAGAAATTATGTTATTTCCATTGAGAGCTAGCTGCAGGATGAATGTAAAAAAAAATTAAAAAATTGACATTATTGAATCAATGAAATATGAGCTGTCAGTGGAAAACAAATCTTCAATTGCTCTTTTTAGTAAGAAGGACTTCCTAAAAAGTCTTGTGGATTGAAAATTATACAAAAATATGAGAATTGTTTGTAAAAGTTATTCGAAAAGAAGCTGCAAAATAGGATAACTAAAGAGCAGTAAAGGCTGTAGCCCAGTGAAGGAAAAGAGAAAATTTTCATGTAAAGTTGCAGTAAAAAAGTCTGTGTGCTAAGACAGCAAAAAATCAGAGGAAGAAAATAAGCGCCAAAAATGTTCTCACAAAGATGCTTCAGAAAAAGAACTCATTGCTAAGCCAGAAGAAGTTATAGAAGCTAAAGCAGAAGCTTGTGACACTGTTGAAAGTTGAGGCTTCAGGTTTTGCAAAATAGAGACCTCAAGCATAAAGCAGAAGACCAATACTGCCAGTAAACATCCTGCAACTATTAATGTACTTTAACTATTAAACACATGTTTGCTATACTAGATGTAGTACAAGTAAAGGTGGCTGTAAATAGTTTGGGAATATCAAAATAAACAAGATTAACAAGAGTAGATATTAATATCAAGTATTTCAGCTTTGTGTTATAAGTGCCTGGAAAATTTTAATTTAACGTTTTATATAAAGTCTTGAGGTCTGTAACTTGTCTAGATCTTATTTTTAAGGAAGAATTGCTGAAGGTGAGGTATTTTTGTTTGGTATCATAAAATAATTAATATTTCATAAAATATGCATTTAAATTGGAATGTTTTCATTTTGATAGATTTAATTATATGTTATGTACAATAGAGCTGATACATTTTAAATTTCAAATTTATTGTTTACAATTAACAAGATTAATGGTGTTCATCATGCATTTTTTTACGTAAATTCAAATTTCCTCTTTTTTGATCTTTCTGTAATCTCATGCCTGAAAAAAAGGAAGATTTGCGCAATTCTATAGTTTGGCAGAAAGTTGTTTGTATGCCTTTACATTCTAACAATAAAAAATTCTGTTTGTGAAAGGTTGACTTTCCCTGTAGCCAGCGTACTTTTTTGTGCATGTTTGTTTGCCTTGGAACTCACTGTGAGTTTTAAGACACATTTTGCATTTTATGTATTTATTTTTGCTTTCCACAGTTGCGGAGTGCAGAAATGGGGACAGTTTGAAGAGCTAATTCTATAAATGTATTATTTAGGTAGCAGATGCTTATTTAGGACCATGACAATGCCTGTTAATTTGATCTACTGCAAAATGTCAAAAAGATAATGGTGGGGAATCATTGTGTTAAAACATACTATAAGCTTTCCAAGTAAAGTTAAAGTTTTAATCTGCAAAGTTGTTAGACATGTTTTGTTTGCATTATATATAAATTTATTTTTTATTTTTTGCAGCTGGTACACCAAGCCCCTCCGCATATGCTGCAACTCCAAGTCCATCTGGTGGTTATGCAGGTACTCCTTCTCCAAGCGGTTATGGATACAGTCCAATGACTCCTGGAGCACCTTCTACCCCAGGCTCTGGTAAGGAAATGTGATAAGTATTGCATAGAAATGTATTGAAATGGGTTCGGAAACTGTAATGTAATTTTTTTTTAAGTTCCTCAGAGAAATTCTGTTTTGTTTATCTCTAGACAAATGCACTATATCACACTTGTTCAAACATACTTTTATTTATAAGCAAGAAAATCTGTAACTGTTGCTTCATTGTAATCCTGAGTCTTAGAATTTTGTTAAATAGTGGGTAGGGCTAAAATAATGTGTTGCATTGTTACTGGTTCAAATTAAATACTACTTTCAGAAAAATTCTAAAATCCTCATTGTGAGGCAGTGGTTCTTAAATTTTTTGCGGTTAACACCTCCTTTGGGAAAGATTTTACAATATGACCCATGCCTCCCATGATTCTGGCTTAAACTAAATAAATACATAAAAATCATACCCGTTGAACTGAACACAAATATAAGCAATAAGCTGTTTTGTAAAAATAAAACCTGTACTTAAAAATAATATTTCTAATAGTTCAGTAGTCAGCATACAGACTTAAAAAAGGAAAACTTAAAAATTATAACAATGGGACAGATGTTACTTTTGTAGTCAGTAAGACTAGTTACTTGAGAGACAATTTTTGACAATTATAAGCACATATCATGTCTGGCATTCAACCAATGTTTAGCTTTGGTTAATAATGGCTAATGTTTAGCAGACAAGTGTTGAAAATACAGATTCCCAAAGGTAATTCAAGCTAAAGAGATGGTGTCACCAAAACAGGATATTGCAGCCATTTGAAAGCTAAGCATGAGATTAAATTTCAAAATTTTAATTTTTACTTAGTAACAAGTGGGCTAGTTGGCACTTTTAGTTTAGTGGCCACCCTATCATGGATTTTTTGTAAAATCAATAATAAGCATAGTTATACGAGGCATGTTTTTTAAGTAAGTACCGTTTTGGAATTAAAAAAAGACATGCAAAGATATCGCAATAATTTTATTTCTACATGAAAGCCTGTACCTTAATCTACTTTTCTACATAATTTCCGTGAATATTGAGGCACTTGTCATAACGTGGCACCAGTTTTTGAATACCCTCCTCATAAAATTCTGCCGCCTGACTTGTTAACCACTGTATCACAACTGTTTTGACTTCGTTATCGTCTTGAAGACGCTGACCACCCAGGTGTTTCTTCAAGTGCAGGAACAAATGGTAGTCGCTGGGCGCCAGATCAGGGCTGTATGGAGGATGATCTAGAGTTTCCCATTTAAAAGATTTGATGAGATCTTTGGTCCGATTAGCCACATGTGGACGGGCATTGTCATGCAGCAAAACGATACCCTTACTCAACTTGCCACGTCTTTTGTTCTGGATTGCACGACGCAGATTGTTCAATGTCTCACAATAAGACGCTGCATTGATTGTCTCATTACGAGGCAGAAACTCCACTAGCAATACTTCTTTTTTGTCCCAAAAAACTGTGCACATGATTTTCCGGGCAGAAATTGTTTGCTTAAACTTCACTCTTTTGGGTGATGATGAATGTCGCCATTCCATGGATTGTTGTTTTGATTCTGGTGTGACGTAGGCCACCCATGTTTCGTCACCAGTAACAATTTGGTCTAAAAAATCTTCACCTTCATTGTGGTACCGCTCAAGGAAAGTCAATGCACTGCCTAAACGTTGGGTTTTGTGCAAATCCGTCAACATTTTTGGAACCCAACGTGAACACAATTTCCGGTAATTCAAGTTCTCGGTCACAATGCGATACAAAACACTACGAGAATATTGAGGAAACCAGTCGCACATTGATGAAATTGCAAAGCGTCTGTTTTCTCTCACCTTTTCTTCCACTTTCTGCACCAAATCTTCATTAAAGACCGAAGGACGCCCACTCCGTTCTTCATCATGCACATTTGTGCGGCCATCTTTAAATGCTCTCACCCATTTCCTTACCATTCCATCACTCATAATGTTTTGTCCGTAAACTTCACAGATCTCACGATGAATATCGATCGGTTTTACGCCTTTAGCACTAAGAAATCGTATAACAGCCCGTACTTCACAATCGGCGGGACTCACGATTGTCGGAGGCATCTTAAACACTCAGTAAACAACGTATACAATGAAGAATCAGACTGTAATGGCGTCAGTGCGTAGACAAGAGATCTAGGTAACCAGCGCGCATGCGCGGAACGCCGACCGTAGCGCTGCGGCGGCGGAATCACAAAACGGTACTTACATAAAAAACATGCCTCGTATATATATATATAAACATATGAGAATTGGAGAGGGAAGAAACACAGAGTTAGTAAATTTCTGTGCAAGTTTTTTGATTTAAAACGGAATGGGAGGGATGGGTGGTGGCCCGTTAGTTTTTTCATTTAATCACCAAACTGCATTGTTTACTTACTCAACCTGTGGTAAGCGCCTATTTTCAGGTATATATATAAGACTTTTCCGTAGATCCATGATTTTCTGCTTTTTTTGTTTTTTACAAGAATTTTTAAATTTATTTTTGTAGTTTTCAGATAAACATATGTATTTCTTTTCATGTAGGTGTTTAAAAAAAAATTCAAAGACACTTAGCTAAAATGGTACAAAAAGTTTAAAAAAAAGCCAAAATAATTTTTGATTATTTTAGCTAAAATGATATTTTTGTATGTTAGTTTAAATCCTAGTAGTATCTGTTGGTTCATTAATGAGCAATTAAATCTATGATTTAAGTTCATGGGACAGTTACTGAAACAGAAAGGAAAGCTAAATAGATATAAAACAGAATCTTTCATTTAGAGACAAAATAGAAATATTTTTAATGCTAAGATGCACTTCTGTATTCTCCCTCTAGCTGTTTATTTCATTCGTTTATTTCATTCGTTGTTGAATTAGAGGAATATAAGAGAGTATTTTTTTTTTGAGTGGGTGGGGGAGGGGTAAAGGAATGTGCGGCAATGAAATGATTAGGTTATTTATGTTCTCATGGAAAGGAAGGCTGGGATTTCGTTAATATATCCCATCGAAAAGGTCTAGATATGGAATAAAAATATATAAATCGTCAGAATCGGAATGAGGCTATAAATGGAATTTCCTTGTGTATACTGGAAAGGACACGGGATTATCAAGCTCTGATGGTGGGTATGGAGAACGCGTTGTGAAAACATTTCTAAGTGAACCTTTAGGAAAAGGATATACTTTGTATTTGGATAAATTTTTTACCTCTCCTGTACTTGCAAAGTATTTGTTGTCTAAGAATACGCATGTATGTGGTACAGTTTTTAAAAATCGGAAGGACATGCCAAAGAATTATCAATCTGTACCTAAAACATATATACACTAAAATTTTTAATATTTTGATAAAAGAAAATTTGTATAAAAAATATACATCAAATAGAAAATAAGTATTTCCTTTCTTCCTGAAAAAAGTAGAATTCTGTGTTGAACGGGTGATTTTTAGTGAATTTTTTTCGAGAGTTAGGCTTAGCGCAAAAAAATAGCTGTCTTTTGGGCACATTTCGGAAACGAAGTGCTTCGTCCTTTGGGCCACGGTAGTTTCGGAATGCCGCCGTCCCGAAAGGGTTAAATATGTTATGTTACATATTAATTTAGCTGCAATTAAAAATAATTAATCTTTACTAATCTAAATTAACTGGAGTGTGGCTCAGCTCGCCTTCATACCAGAATCTAGTTTTAGGTAGCTTATGATTTTATTTATTTATGTATTTATTGTTTTGCAAATTTTGCAAGAAAAAATTTGAAAAATCTGTATTGTTGGTCCAAATGTTCGCAATTATAACATGCTGCCCTTCATTTTAAAGGGCTTGAAAAAAATCTTTCGATTGAGACGATGAATTTGACAGTGTAACCCCCCCCCCCCCAAGGGGGTTAATGATGTTACAAATGAAAAAATTGTACCACGGCTATTTGTCAATATTAAAACTGTTAAGTTTCATGATCACTGAGTCATAAATTACCCCTTTTATACATAATTATGTCAAATTTTGTCATATGCTGCCTTGTTAAGGAAATATAAAAGTTAGAATACATTTCAAAGTTTTCACTTGAATTTCAAGAAATCTATCTAGTTCTAGATTTTTCATTAACAAAGCCTGATAAATGTTTCATTAAAATACATTAATATTTGTGGCATCTATCATGTACACAAGAAAGAAACCACAGGCAGACATCACTCTAGAAATAGTTAAAATGTGTTCTGGAGGTTCTAAACATATGAAAATCTCAAAATCAAAAATTTTCATGAAAACAGTACTTTTCTATGCTGTATTCTATAGTATAATAAAGTAAAAATAATGCCCTAATCTGAATAGCATATTGTGGGGGCAGCATATGGATGTTTTATTGAAATTTGAAGAGAATTAAATGGGATATAAATATTACTAGTAATCACTTTAGTAGTGTAGCTATGGGAGTTTTTTGGGGGGCCATTTTGGCTCACCAAACTCATTGATTAGTAAGTAACCCATTGTTTAAACAATATATATGATCACCAGTCATCTTCATTTTGATGTTCATAAATCATTTTAGTTTTTAAAATTAACAAATTTAACCAAAAGTTTATTATTTTATATAAATATTTTAAAAATGATTTTGTTTTTATTTCTAAATATGATAGCTTTCTTGGATAGTTTTGAATTAATTTTGTGTAATTTCAGCCTTGGATCATTCTTCTGTTGAGTGGCAGACGACGGACATAGAAGTAATTATAAGAGATACTCATGAAGATGATGGACTGAGTGGACAAACTGGTCTCATTCGGGGAATATCTGTAAGCTTTTATTAATAGATAAAAATTAAATTTAGGATTAAAGTGAAATATTGTGCAATTTATTGTTATTAAAATGTTTAAATCATGTTGGAAGATATATATATGTATACTAGAAAGAATTACCTGGTGTTGGCTGGGTCCTAAATAAGCTCCTACTACTTAAATACAGATAACGCCACTCAATTCCCAAATTACTTGTTTTGAACCGAAATAATTTCTGTACTCTACTTTTTTTTCATATGCACCATGTGGCTTCCTTTTGTATTGCTGGGCATTTTTGAGAGTCCACAACCATCTTTTTCCATCTATCTCCATCCTTCAATTATTGCACAATAGACAGACTATACTTTATTGTTTTCATGTTTTGGTTAATTTAAACGAAATACTTTATAAAATTAACGCTATGAGAGTTAATTATGATAAAAGAATATGATGTTTCTTAAAGTTAATATCTGTCAGTTCCACTGTGACTGATGTAACAATCAATACAAGATTTATGACTTCTTTATACCAGGAAACATTTACTTAAAATGACAAAATAAAACTTTATGCTTTAAAATATTTATTACCTATAGCTATCATATAGCAACTTTAAAAGAAAAATTCTTGCTATGAATACACCTCTATAATTTAATTTTAAAATTGTGTAACTGGTGTAACCTAATTGGACAAGATGTAATTGCTGATTCAGTAAAAAGTTAAATACTATCAAAATTTGAAAGCTGGAATGATGTTTTTTGCTTAGAAACAATACTAAATATCGAATAGACTCAATGCATACCTATTTATATTTTATTTATCAACCATAATTTAAAAAATTACAATATCTTTTGTAACTGATGTAACACGCCTCTGTAATTGATGTAACATTATCAATGTATTATGATATCAGTTGTATTTGTAGTACATTTTTATTCCTCGATATTGTTATATGAAATCTAAAGTTTTTTTACTAATACACATGAACAATCTAAAAATTCTAAATCCTCTGAAAATAGGCAATAATCTGAATATTTATTGCAAAAATTAGACTTCTATGTGGAATTGACTTATCCTCATTTAGTGCTTTAAACCTAAAGGCTTTTTTTATTATTTCATACTTTCAAATCATAAGTTTATATTATTATGTTGAAATTTATTCTAAATATATTTTCTAAATTGATAATATATTAAACAATAAATAAATTTAAAAATTTTGTGAGCATTTACTTATTTTGGTTGCAGAAAAAGTCAAATTATATTTTGATAAATGCAGTTAGAAAAAATGAAATTTTTTTTTTCTTTTAAGCTTCAAAGTTCCTAATTTTATTTTACCTCTTAAAAATAATGTCATAAAATCTACAGTTCTAAGATTAGTATGTTTGGGGACTTAGTTTTTACTTTAGGAACCCAGTTTTAAGTTCCTGGAATCCTGAATTTTCTATACCCAGTGTCTGCCCTGATGTATGCATCATAGAATATATTTCATTTGCCATTAGCAAGTTATTGCCAAATAGCAAGTATTTTATCAAAAATAACTGATACATTTATTATACTTTCTAGTATTCAAGTATTTGCAGATGGTTTTCACCCATCTCTAATAAATATGTATGAATAATCTTACCATAAATGTGTCTATTTAATACTTTCATTTTTTAAGTCTGATGAATGTATTTGTAATTTTTTATTCTGCGATTCTGTAAGTTTGATTATCTTTAATACATGCATTTGTTTATTTTAATCTAGGCTGGCATGTGTTCGGTGTTTTTACCTAAAGAAGACAGAGTCGTAAATATCTTGGGTGAACATTTAGAGCCTGTCGTTCCTGAACCAGGAGATATGGTATACTTGCATTTTTTTTTGCTGCAAAATCATATGAAATCTATTTTAATGAAACATAATTTACAGTTTTGCCTTTCTAATACCTGCATGAGATTCTTTCACGGATCCACAAATTTCTTTTCTTTATTACTTTCTTTCATGGATCCACAAATTTCTGCTTTTCTTTATTAGTTTCTTTTTTTTTCTGAATAATTTTATTTTTTGTCTGAGGAATTTTCTTCTTTCCGCAGCTGAAAATATTTTGAAATCAAATCGTTTACCGTTCTGCCACTTTTGCAATCTATTTGCATCGACTAAAATTATTACATGCTCTATACAGAAAAGCTATGTTTCAAACATATTAATAATGAATTAAAGAGCTATTTTGCAGCAGTATCATGGAAAACTGCATTTGCACGTGATTCTGGGTATATTTAATTTAATTGTGAAAATATTTTTTATTTTTGAAATCTGTTTGCATTGACTAAAGTTTTTGTAATTGTTTCATGTTTTATGTATAAAAATTATTTTCTAAGCATATAATTAATAAAATGAAGGCCTATTTTGTAGCAACATCGCAAAAAACTATTTGTGTGCCTCTGTATATTTTATTTGTTAAAGTATTTTTTGCTTTGCATATGAGGCTCCAGGTTCTGTAAAATACTTTTACAGAACGTGGAGCCTTATATGCAAAATGGAAAATACATTACTGCATCCCATGTATGAGAAAATGAAGAGCTGTATAAAATCCACTATTGAACCAAACTGAGTCTTTTTGACGGATGGTTGGAAGAAGGAATCATCAAACACAAAGAATATAGCTGCAATGCTCCATACTGCAGAATTGTTCTTCAGATTCGCATGCACAGATAATATTGTATATCAAGAACAAAGATACTTATACCTTTTTATTTAAAATAATGTTTTTTTTTTTTTAAAGTAACAAATGCTAGAATGCGCACATGTTTTAAATCACAAACAATGACGTGTATATCTGCTAGTTTGTTATATTTGTAAAGAACCTGATTACTATATTTGTAACATGATTATAATTTGATGTACAGAACTTAATAATAATAATTAATTTTCATCTCTTTTAGGTGAAAGTAATTCTTGGTGATGAGAGGGAAGCTTCTGGAAAACTTCTCAGTATTGACCACAATGAAGGGGTTGTGAAAGTTGGAAGTGATTTCAGAATGATTCAATTGTCATTTCTTTGTAAGATGAAGGCATCTAATTAAAGACTATTTATTGAAGATGATTGTTGAAAACATTTTATAAAGAGACTTCATTTTATTGCACAATACATTAAACTTGTAAATAGAAAACTAATAAAAAATCATTCATGTCTGTATTGTTTGTGTTTGGTTATGTATGGGTTTTTATTGTACAATAAATAACATTAATGGGTTATGAAAGTTGGAAGTGATTTTAAAATGATTCAGTTGTCATTTCTTTGTAAGATGAAGTCATCTAATTAAAGACTATTTATATAATTGTTGAGTACATTTTATAAAGAGCATTTTATTGCACAATAATACATTAAACTTGCTAATAGAAAACTAATAAAGAATCATTCATATCTCTGTATTGCTTTTGTTTCCTAATGTATGGGTTTTTATTGTACAATAAATAATATTAAACCTGTAAATAGAAAACTAATAAATACACCATTATTCATGTCTCTGTATTATTTTTGTTTGGTAATTTATGGGTTTTTGCCAGGTTTAGGATCATACTTCCAGAGATTTAACATTGCTGGACCAGTTGAATTTTTATTAAAGTTCACTAACAGTGAAAAGAATGTTATGAATATCGCAAATTTGTCAACTTAAACAGTAAAAAATTGCTTAATGCTTTTGCAACAAATGTAAATTTTTATGATACAAAAGTCTCTTCATGACACAAAAGCCAATTATATCTGCTATGAAAGTGATACAAAAGTCTTAAGGTGCCTTCCCACTCACCGCAACGCAACAGTAGACAGTTCACAGCAACGCTCGAGGTACA
The DNA here is from genome assembly GCA_951213105.1 of Amaurobius ferox. Classification (NCBI taxonomy): domain Eukaryota; kingdom Metazoa; phylum Arthropoda; class Arachnida; order Araneae; family Amaurobiidae; genus Amaurobius; species Amaurobius ferox. The sequence goes on from OX578151.1 coordinate 31,305,898, forward strand.
CACAAGTCTTTGCGGTGAAGTAAACCCCTTCACACTATCGGTCGACGGTGAAGAAATGTAGACAATCAGATGCAAGCGCAGAAATTTCTTCTAGTTCAGCGGCCATGTTTACAAACCATGTCTTCCAAAGCGATTTTATATACATGAAATATTATATAATAAAAATTAAGACATTATTACTAATAATTTATTACTTTAATCTCTGGTCTCTTCTGATTCAAATTTATATTTACCAGCGGCTTGCTAGTTTACAGTATTGACGCATTTCAGAAAATCCGCCTTTCTGTGAATTTAAATAAGAGCGTATGTGAGTTTGCTTTGGCGATATATACATATTTCATCAGTTTTCTAAAATAAGCTAACTAAAGTGATTCCATCACAAAACACAAAGGATCCTAATTTAAATTGTTTTAGAATATTTACTACACTATGGCAATTTCCTCGTTTTACCAAATACAATTATGTTCTCTTTCTCGAATCGTTAAAAAAAAACATCCGACAGAATTTAGAAAATGAATTTTGATGTATGTTCTCCATAGACCTTTTTTTTTGTTCCTCTATTGCAATCCTAAAACAACTTGAAAACATATTCTGTTTACTCCTTAGTGCTATTTTAGAATATTATTTTAAATGCTTTGCATGATATAATTTGTTAGTACATTTCAGGTGTGAAGTTTTGGCTTGGGTGGTAGAGAATCAGCTCCGCAAACGAGTGGGTGCTGGTTCGAATCCAAGCAAATCTTAAATTTTACAAGTGCTGCCATCTGTTGCTAAAATATTCAAATACAGTTTTTCTTTAATAATCTGCAGAATTTTTTTGTTTTAAATTATTTTAAGTTCTATATACAAAATAACCTTATATCAGTAAATTATTTTTAAGTTTGAATGCTTATAAACATTTATTTTGAAGTTACTTTGAAAAATATCTTGAAGTATACTTTATAACAGCTATAGATGGAATGTACTCTTCTTAATTAAAAAAGTGTTTGTTGAAATAGCAAATATAAAATGTGCATATAAAATTAGACAGAAATCATCGAACATCATTATACGAGTAATAGTTATCTTTCGACATGTAATTTTGAACATTTTAGATTGGAATAGAAACAAAAATCAAACTACTTTGAAATTTTAAAGAGGTTATATTTTAATAATTTGGTGCTAACATTTGAAGAATTTTTCTATTATTTTAAATGCACGTAAACAATTAGAAATTTACAATATATTTGAAAGTCATTTATTTTTAATAAAATAAATAAGTTTACATGTAAATATGAAAAGTTTACTCTTTTAAGTTTGAATGCTTATAAAAATTTATTTCGAAGTTACTTTGAAAAACATCTTGAAGTATACTTTATACCAGCTATAGATGGAATATACTTTTAAATCTATTTTAAAACATAATTACTCAATAAATATAAATGTAGATAAAATAATTTTTAAATTTAAAAGTTTACTTTAATGAGAAATATTTTAAACATTACAAATGAGCAAAGAACATATTCGGATATTTAATATAGATACGTATTTGAAAACCTTTGAAATCAAGTATAAAATGGTAATGAACTTAAATTTGTTTAAGACATAATATTTTAATAACGGCATTCTTGAATTTAAATACTTTTTATGTTTTTTTTCTTTGTTTGTTTCATTTCAGGCAATATCGCTTTTTAAATTAATTTTGTATCTTAAAATAGAGTGAATATTTTTCAACAAATATTTATTTGCTTTTTTATATGGATGTGTGACAATTTCAAATATTTTTTAATGTTCATTCATCTGTTTAAGCTTCTGATATCTAAAGTAATCCATATGAAAAAGATCAAATCAAAAATTACTATACGAAATATTGATTTAGCAGTAAAAACATGATCTACGATGCTATTGTCTGTTGCATTGCCGTCAACCGTGCGGTACGCATTGAATTCAGTTTCATTTCGAATTTAGCGTTGCGGCCTGATTTCATCGCGGAAGAGAACTTTTCTCCACTTTTTCATCGTGCAGCGCTTGCGTGAACTCGACCGTTCGTTGCGGTGAGTGGGAAGGCACCTTTATTTTTACTTTCCCTGCGATGATACATGGTAATCGTATAGGGAAAGTATTGGAATCATGTATAAAATCACATATGGAGTTATTTACGGCTCTACACGTTTTGGTACCACTAGAACATGAAAAAACTTTTTAGCGTAACGTCTGTCTGTGTGTGTATGTCTATACAATGTATGTATCCACTCTAACTAAAAAACTAATGGACCAAATTTCATAAAATTTTATAGGTGAGTCACTTGTGGGTGACCCTGGTGTTGATTAGATTTTGGTATGATTCGGGATAAAGGGACCTTTTTTTGTGTGTGTGTGTGAAATGACCTTCAAAAATTGTATGTATCCACTCTAGCTGATAAACTAATTGAACAAATTGCATTAAAATTGATAGATAAGTTGCTTGTGGGATACAGTAGTGCTGGTTAGACTTTACACTTTGGAAAAAGGAGAATCTGCTTTTTTTTTTGTGAAATGGCCAGCAAATCTAAAATATCCTATCTAAAATAAGAGACTACATATGCTGAAATGTATCTATTAAATGCTTGTTTTTTATGTACTTTTTTATGACAAAAAGAATAAAATCAACCACATTACTCTAAGATGAACCATTCTTGAGATTAAATTTAAAATTTTTAATTTTGAGGAACTGAAGACTATTTTCACTGTAGTTAAAAAATTATTTTATGAAATTTCTTAATACTTAGTAGTTAAGTCCCTTGACCGTTTTTCTGAAGCCGATTAGATTTTGATACAATTCAGAAAAATATAGTCTATTTATTTTTGCGAAATCTCCCGCCAAGATATAGTTTTTTTTTTTTATAAGTGAAAATCTGAAATAAATGATTAAAATTGTTGAAATACGATTAATAAAGTACTTGTTCTTCAGGTAAGTTTTAGCAACAAAGCGAATATGACTGAATACCTAATGATATTTATGATCTGAATATCTATGAATATTTAATTTAAGTTTACTGAAAAGCAAACTGAAAAGTACAATGATTCAGATACATACACCTCCAAAGCATGATGTTTCTCTTCGTAGAGCAGTACTCTCAGCAAATGTTGATATTGTTATGGATATGTAAAAGCGTTTCACAATGATTTGCCTATTTCAAAGATAAAATAACCTTTATGTGCAACCATTATGCCATTACATGAAAGTAGGGTTGCCATACTTTTCGTGTTGATGCCAAATTTGGAGAAATGTCCCCAATTTGGTGACTGTTGGCCAGATTTGAAATCAGCTGGAAGTCATATAGAAATACCTACGGAATCATATAGAAATACCTACGAGTTTCTGAGATATGATCATTTTATCTAGAAATTTCTGTAGAGAGTATACAAGAGAGTCATCGCTCAGTTGGAGACAGTTAATGTGGTACAAGCTTTTTTGAATTATGAGATATATCAGTGTTTTGAGAACAGTATCTGCTATTTTGTGAATTAGTTGTGCATTTAATTGCTGTTTTATTGCGTCTGACCTTTACTTAGTGATATTGTAAGATAGCTATTGATCTATTTACTGTATATTGTTCTTGCTTGCGTTTATTAGTGCTTTGAAATAAAAGTGTTTGTTCTTCAGAAATTTGGAGACATTTTTGTACCCTGAGAGTACAGTACACCCACGATTCAAGAAGATATTTCGCAACGAATTGACGTCAGCAGTGGGATATCTGGAAACTTGACAAGTGTATATGGTGGTGACTAGGAGAGCCATAGAGGGACAAATGAAAGAGATGTTGACTTTGATTAAAGCTGTATTGCCAGAAAATTAAAAGTATTTACTCTAATTTAGAGCAGTGATAACTAAAGAGATTAGCAAGTTAGGCAGCTTTCTCAGGTAGCTTATGTGTAAGTGCATTATGAATATCCAGTGGAAGACAGGTTAAGAACTCACACAGGGATAAAAGCTGTGGTAAAAGGTGAAAAGGGGAATATACAAAGGACGATAGGGAGTGACTAATAAGTTTTTAGTAAAAAGTGAGCCTGCTCATGTACTTTATTTAGATTTGTTTAAGCTGCAGCGTTTTGGTATGGAAAAAACGGACCCTGAGTGTGGACCTGATCTGGGAGAAGGAAAGTGCTCCGGATGTGTCAATGGAAACCGAACAAGACCTCATCAGCAAGGCTATAGAAATAAAGAGCCCTGCAGGTACTGTACCTTATAAACAATATGAGATTTGCACAGTCGGTCCAAATTTTAAAGGTTTTTTTAAAAGTTGTCCCACCATGTGGTCCAACCAATTCTGACATTATGGCATTACATATCTCTTGATGAACAGTAACAATTTAACTAATGTTATTGGAATAATATGATATTGGAAGAAATTGTAATGCTTAACTGTTTAGCGTAACATAATGATATTATTCATAAATGTGCTTAAAATGAAAATGTTTCTTAAATATAGTTTTTTGAATACATTTTAGCAGTTACTGAGGTGCAATTGGCATTCAAACCAATATAGCATTTGATTCCGATGTGCAAATAATAGGTGGATATTGCGACTACCTTTAGTAATGTACTAACCATGGAGTTAGAAAGGAGGAGATAAAACTCCTATGGATGAAACTCTTGAAAATGCCATAATGCTTTGAGAATTATATCTAGGTGTCGCTAGTGTTAGTAAAGTAGTTGCTATTGTTAGTTGACACTATAGAAAGGCGTAGTATTTAGTATATGTATTTTTAATTATTTTTAAATTAAAGGCTGCCTTATTATGAGTATAATTAACCAGTATTTTTGCATAGTTGTAGGAAAGAGTACAGAATATAGGGAGATAAAAATTAATTAAAAGGTAAAATTATTTTGAATACTACTTGGGAATATTCTTTATTGCTTCAGGTCTACTTTTCATTGCACTAATAATTTATTTTTACAAAATGGGCAGTTTAAATAAATATTTTAGGTCTTTCGCCATAGAAATGCATACAATACAGGACTACTTATCTGATCCCAGCGCCACCTGAATGATTGTCTCAAACAATATGGACGTTTTCTTAATAGGAAGATTTAACTCCTTACTTTTACCTCCATGGTACTAACAATTAAATAACAACAATTCAATGATTACACAAACATATACTATACAAAAAAATAGCTGCATAATAAATCGGTACAACAGCCATGAAAGACGGATAAGGTCAGATAAAAGCTGGACAAGAAGCGATGACTGAAAAGATTAAATTCGGAAAAGATGAGAATAAAGAAGCGACTTTGGCCCCCATATTGAGCTTCGTGAATGGCACATATCATTTCCTATGCGTAGCAAGCGCTTCAAAATTCTAATCACCGTTTTCGGCAAAAGCTCCCCCCCCCCCCCCCCCCCCCCTAAAATTCGAGCCTCGAAATAATTACAGTCCTAGCTATAACTTTCATCAGATCATGTAAAATCTAGTACACGAGGTCAAATGTGTACGGACTTGATATTCGCTCATAACTTGGAGAGATTAAGTTATTTCAATTATGTATCTAACTTTAGCTTACATAAGCCCCTATTATGTGTTGTAAGCGAAACAAATATACTAAAAACAGCGGATAAACTAATTGAACTTTATTGGAGTTTTATTCGTTATTCATGCAAAACCAGTTCGGTTCCATCGGACTGGAGCCACTGCCGATTTTTTTTACAATGCTTCAACATTAAACTAAGAAGGAAAAAAAAAAAATCTGTAATACATGATAAAATGTTTCTGTTCGGAGTCGATGAATTCAAGCAGGTAGAATATATTTAAAAATAATTTCGGTAGACATTAAGACAATCGCCCCATTGACGAACAAGGTTGAAGATGCCGTTGTGGTAGAAGTCTTGTTTGTTGCGTTCAAAAATGCAATACAGCCTGCTTCACGTCATCGTCCGACTGGAACGGATTTCCTTTCAGTGTCTCTTTCAACGGGCCGAAGAAGTGAAAATCACGAAAGAAGAGATCAGGATTCAAGGACTGGGATTTAGAGAGAAGTGCTCAGGCACGGATAAAAGATTACTTCGCTTTTAAACTTTTAATGAAGAGAGGAAAAAAAAATGTGGGCAACACATGACTTTCCCTACAGACTCAAGTTCCCAATCCGTTAAATTGAGTTTAATTGCTCGGCAGTTTTAATACGTCTTCTTTTTCATTATGCAATTTAAGAGGGGCCCGGAGATCAAAAATTAGATTTTCAGTTTTGTAGTGATTTGGAAAGTATCAATTTTTAAGTCGATGTATCACACGAACAGTAACGACCCCTAGAAATTTTTATTACCTTTTACAAAAAGTGTTGTAACCGGAAAAGCTTCTAATGACCGGTTTATTATGACAGCACTTAATTTGAATTATTGCGTGTTAGAAAGACTTTCTATTTATTTTATTAATATTAAAAAAGAAATTAACTGAAGTGTGGTTTCATTCGACTTTCTCATATCAAAATCCATATTTAAGTACTTGTGTTTTATTTCGTTTCGTTTTTATTCCAAATTTTACAAGAAAAATTTTGAAAAATCGATATCATTGGTCCAAATGATTGCAACTACAGCGCGTTAACCATCACTTCGAAGGGCTTGAAAAAAATCTTTCAATTGATACCATACCTGACAATGTACCTCCCTGTGGGAGGGGGACCAATGACGTCACGAACACAAAAATCGTATGGCGGCTATTTTTCACAATGATTGAAACTATTAAATCTCGTGATCGTCGATCCCTCTTAAATGACCCCTTTTATGCATGATTATGTCAAATGTTGTCCTATGCTGCCATGTTAAGAAAATATAAAATTTCAAAACATCATATCTAGTTCTAGATTTTTCGATAACAAAGTCAGATATAAATTTTCGTGAAAATCCATTAATATTTGTGGTAGCTATTGTGTACGCAAGAAGTCGACCACAGACAGAAGGACATCATTCCAAATATAATCATAAAGTGTTCAGGAGGTCCTAAAATATATATTGGCATCAAAATCTCGAATTTTGAAATTGGAGCCACATTTCTGTTAATTACCTACAGGAAAATTTTAACCATAGTTGGAGTAAATATAATTGCAATAAATGGCGTAAGCTTGGTGATTGCTCACCGGGTTTTCTTTTACCATGAGCAAATTAGGTAAATGCTAAAGCCCAAGAAAAATACCCATTTCTCTTAACCCACTAATATTTCGGATAACGTTTAAAATATCTTTCAAAAGTTCCATGACATAGGGTGGTGTGGCTGGGTTACAAACCAATTTCGTATGCAAAATCTTCAAATTTTCAGAGGGAGGGACATGTTTAATTAGGGGGGGGGAGGGTATTATAGGTGTTTTACGGTTGTCATTGATTTTGTGATAGAAAACATTACGTAATGCCAAAGATATGTACAATGTTCCTTTGAGCTAGATAAAGTAAAATATAACTATTTTTATTCAAATAATGGAAATTTATGTTTCAATCTTGCAACATAACATCTTTGAAACCGTTATTCACTGTGATACCCTAATAAAGGAGAATGAAATAAAAAAATATAAATAAATTTAGTGTTGTTTATTAAGGGTTCCATAGTTAAAGTAATGTTTCAATTCCTTTCTTCAATTCATTTTCTTATCACACTCACGGACAATGAAAGTTGCACACCAAGAAGGAAGCATAGGATGGACCTGAAATTTTATTGAATGGAAGGATACAGATGAATGACATACATGATCACAAAAACAGCGCAACAGAACACGTACAGAGGGAGCTGTGGTACACAGTCCGGTCATCCTCAACAGCGCGTCGCACCGCCTCGTGCTGCGATACAAGCAGAAATACGGCCCGGCCCGGCATGGTGTCGAACAGACGCCTGATGTTGTCCTGCGGCAGACGAGTCCACATCTGTTGGACGTTACGTTCCAGAACTAATTGACCGAATTTCATAAAATTTGGTAGGTAGTCACTTTATGCGAATCTGGTGCTGATTAGTTTTGGGTACAATTCGGGAGAAAAGAACCTGCCTTTTTTAGCGAAATGGCCCGCGAAAGCCTGTATCCACTCTAGCTGAAAAACTAATAGACTGAATTTCACAAAATTCAGTAGATAAGTCGCTTGTGGGTCACCCTGGTGTTGATTAGATTTTGGTATGATTCGGAAAAAAATAATTTGCCTTTTTTGCAAAATGGTCCGCAAAAATCGACAAAATCTAAAATGAAAAACTACGTATGCTCAAATATATCCATTAAATGCTTGTTTTATACGTAATTCTTAACGATGAAAAGAATAAAACCAACCCTATTACACTAGGGCCAGCCGTTCTCGAGATATTTTAGTTTTTTCGTATTTTTTCTACGCCATCTTTGAAAATAAGTCCAGTTGCCAAATGAGAACGAAAATTGAATTAAAAGTGAATTAAATTTAATTAAAATAAAAAGAAAGTGGATATAAGTCTGCAGGGAAAGTCATGTGATGCCCACATAAGATTTTTACTTTCCCTGCAATACATGGTAATGTATAGGGAAAGTATTGGAATCATGTAGAAAATCGCAACACGAGTTCTCGACGGATCTACACGTTTCAAGACCTCTAGAATACGAAAACATCTGATGTGGGCAGCACATGACTTTCTCTGCAGACTCAAATTCATATTTTCTTTAGATTGAGTTTAATTGCACCAAATAACACTAAATTTGCATTTTTAATTCAATTTTCGCTTTTATTTGGTATTTGGACATTTTCACGAAATCGGCGTAACAAAAATGCAAGAAATCTCAAATATCTTGAGAATGGTTAGTCCTAAAGCATAATGGAGTGTGTTATATTCTTTTTCTCATCAAAAATTGCGTATAAAACACGAATTTAATTGCTATATTTGAGCATACATAGTCTTTTTTTTTTCAGATTTTGGCGATTTTTGCGGGCCATTTCATGAAAAAAGGCAGGTTGTTCTTCTCCGAATTGTACCAAAATCTAATCAGCACCAGAGTATCCCACAAGTAACTTATCTACCAGATTTTTTGAAATTTTATCAATTAATATTTCAGCTAGTATGGACACATAAAATTTTTGCGGGCCATTTCCTAAAAAAGGCAGGTGTTCTTTTCCGAATCATACCAAAATCTAGTCAGCACCAGGGTCGACTACAAGTGACATATCTGCCAAATTTTATGAAATTTAGACGATTAGTTGGGTTAGAGTGGAAATATACAGTTTTTGCGGTCATTTTGTAAAAAAAGGCAGGTTGTTCTTTTTCGAATCGTACCAAAATTTAATCAGCACCAGAGTCGACCGCAAGTGGCTTATCTACCAAATTTTATAAAATTTAGTCGATTAGTTGAATTAAAGGGGAAATATACAATTTTTGCGGGTCATTTTGAAAAAAAAAGGCAGGTTGTTCTCTTCCGAATCGTATCAAAATCTAATCAGCACCAGAGTGACTTACAAGTGATTTATGTACCAAATTTTGTAAAATTTGATCAATAAGTTTTTGAGTTACAGTAGATACAGGCAATTTTTGAGGGCCATTTCGCAAAAAAAGGCGGGTTGTTTTATTCCGAATAGTACTAAAAACTAATCAGCACCAGGGTCACATCCAAGTGACTTACCTACCAAATTTTATGAAATTCGGTCCATTACTTTTTGAGTGAGAGTGGATACATACATTGCACAGATACAAACACAGACAGACAGACACACAGACAGACATATAGACAGACACACATACAGACGTCACGCTAAAAATAGTGTTTTAGTATTCTAAAGGTATCGAAACGTGTAGATCCGTCGGAAACTCGAGTTGCGATTTTCGACATGATTCCAATACTTTCCCTATACATTACCATGTATTGTAGGGAAAGTAAAATCTATTTTTAGCGTGACGTCTGTGTGTCTGTGCAATGTATGTATCCACTCTAACTCAAAAACCAATGGAACGAATTTCATAAAATTTGGTAGGTAAGTCACTCGGATGTCACCTTGGTGCTGATTAGTTTTTGGTATGATTCGTAAAAACAAAACCCCGCCTTTTTTTTGCGAAATGGCCCGTAAAAATTTCATTTATCCGCTCTAGATAAAATACTAATTGACCAAATTTCACAAAATTTGGCAGATAAGTTACTTGTTGGAAACTCTGGTGCTGATTTGAATTTGGTACGATTCGGAAAAGAAGAACCTGCCTGTTTTTACGAAATGATCCGCAAAAATTTCATTCATCCACTCTAGCTAAAATATTAATTGACCAAATTTCACAAAATTTGGCAGATAAGTTACCTGTGGGATACTCTGGTGCTAATTAGATTTTAGTACGATTCGGAAAAGAACAACCTGCCTTTTTTTACGAAATGACCCGCCAAAATCTAAAAAAAAAGAGTAAATAGTGTATGCAAAAATGTATCAATTAAATTCTTGTTTTATACGCAATTTTTAAGAGGAAAATAATGTAACACACTCCATTATACTTTAGAACTAACCGTTCTCAAGATATTTGAGATTTCTTGCACTTTTGTTACGTCAATTTCGAAAAAATGTCCAATCACCAAATAAAAACAAAAATTGAATTAAAAATGCAAATTTTGTGTTATCTGACTCAATTAAACTCAATCTAATGAATTATTAAAGAAATAAAGAAAATATGAATTTGAGTCTGCAAGGAACGTTATGTGCTGCCCACATCAGATTTTTACTTTCCCTGCAATACATGGTAATGTATAGGGAAAGTATTGGAATCATGCCGAAAATCGCAACTCGAGTTTTCGACGGATCTACACGTTTCGAGACCTCTAGAATACGAAAAAACCCTTTTTAGCGTGACGTCTGTGTGTGTGTCTGTCTGTGTGTCTGTCTGTGTGTCTGTGTGTCTGTCTGTGCAGATATTGTATCCACTCTAACTAAAAAACTAATGGACCGAATTTAACAAAATTTGGTAGGTAAGTTACTTGTGAGCGAGTCTGGTGCTGATTAGTTTTGGGTAAGATTCGGGATAAAAGAACCCGCCTATTTTTGCGAAATGGCCCGCAAAAGCTTGTATCCACACTAACTGAAAAACTAATGGACCGAATTTCACAAAATTCGGTAGATGAGTCACTTCTGGGTTAATCTGGTGCTGATTAGATTTTGGCACGATTCGGAAAAAAATAACCTGCCTTTTTTTGCAAAATGGCCCGCAAAAATTGTCAAAATCTAAATTAAAGAACTAGGTATACTCAAATATATCCAATGAATGCTCGTTTAATACGTATTTTTTAACAACGAAAAGAATAAGACCAACCCCATTACACAAGGACTAGTCGTTCTCGAGATATTTTAGTTTTTCGTACTTTCCCTACGCCACCTTTGAAAATAAGTCCGGTTACCGAATGAGAACGAAAATTGAATTAAAAGTGAAATAATTTTAATTAAAATAAAGAGAGCGTGAATATAAGTCTGCAGGGAAAGTCATGTGCTGCCCACATCAGATTTTTACTTTCCCTGCAATACATGGTAATGTATAGGGAAAGTATTGGAATCATGTCAAAAATCGCAACTCGAGTTTTCGACGGATTCACACGTTTCAAGACCTCTAGAATACGAAAAAACCATTTTAGCGTGACGTCTGTGTGTGTGTCTGTGTGTCTGTCTGTCTGTGTGTCTATGTGTCTGTCTGCGTGTCTGTCTGTGCAGATTTTGTATCCACTCTAACTAAAAAACTAATGGACCGAATTTCATAAAATTTGGTAGGCTAGTCACTTGTAGGGGAGTCTGATGCTGATTAGTTTTGGGTACGATTCGGGATAAAAGAAACCGCCTATTTTTGTGAAATGGCCCGCAAAAGCTTATATCTACTCTAACTGAAAAACTAATGGACCGAATTTCACAAAATTCGGCAGATGAGTCATTTGTGGGTCACCCTGGTGCTGATTAGATTTTGGTATCATTCGGAAAAAAATAACCTGCCTTTTTTTGCAAAATGGCCAGCAAAAATCGTCAAAATCTAAACTAAAGAACTACGTATGCTCAAATATATCCCTTAAATGCTTGTTTAATACGTAATTTTTAGCGAAGAAAAGAATAAGACCAACCCCATTACACTAGGACAAACCGTTCTCGGGATATTTTAGTTTCTTTATCTTCTCTACGCCACCTATGAAAATAAGTCCAGTTATCGAATGAGAACGAAAATTGAATTAAAACTGAATTAAATGTAATTAAAATAAAGAGAACGTGGATATAAGTCTGCAGGGAAAGTCATGTGTTGCCCACATCAGATTTTTACTTTCTCTGCAATACATGGTAATGTATAGGGGAAAGTATTGGGATCATGCCGAAAATCGCAACTCGAGTTTTCGACGGATCTACATGTTTCGAGACCTGTAGAGTACGAAAAAACGATTTTTACCGTGACGTCTGTGTGTGTCTATGTGTCTGTGTGTGTGTCTATGTGTCTGTGTGTCTGTCTGTCTGTGCAGATTTTGTATCCAGTCTAACTCAAAAACTAATGGACCGAATTTCATAAAATTTGGTAGGCTAGTCACTTGTAGGGGAGCCTGATGCTGATTAGTTTTGGGTACGATTTGGGATAAAAGAACCCGCCTTTTTTTGCGAAATGGCCGTCAAGAGCTTGTACCCACTCTAGCTGAAAAACTAATAGACCGAATTTCACAAAATTCGGTAGATAAGTCACTCGTGGGACACTCTGGTGCTGATTAGATTTTGGTACGATTCGGAGAAGAACAATCTGCCTTTTTTACGAAATAGCCCGCCAAAATCGCCAAAATCTAAAAAAAAAGAGTAAGTAGTGTATGCTCAAATGTATCATTTAAATTCTTGTTTTATACGCATATATCTTGTTATATACGCTTGTATAACACACTCCATTATACTTTAGGACTAACCGTTCTCAATATATTTCTTGCAATAATATATTTCTTTAATTGTTTCTTTAATAATATAATGTTTAATAATATATTTCTTTATTGAGATTTCTTGCATTTTTGTTACGCCGCTATCGGAAAAATGTCCAATTACCAAATAAAAACAAAGATTGAATTAAAAATGCAAATTTAGTATTATATGGTGTAATTAAACTCAATCTAATGAATTATTAAAGAAATAAAGAATATCTGAATTTGAGTCTGCAGGGAAAGTCATGTGCTGCCCACATCAGATTTTTACTTTCCCTCAATACATGGTAATGTATAGGGAAAGTATTGGAATTATGCCGAAAATCGCAACTCGAGTTTTTGACGGATCTACACGTTTCGAGACCTCTAGAATACGAAAAAACTCTTTTTACCGTGACGTCTGTCTGTCTGGGCAATGTATGTATCCACTCTAACTCAAAAACTAATAGACCGAATTTAATAAAATTTGGTAGGTAAGTCACTTGGGTGTAACTCTGCTGATTAGTTTTTGGTACGATTCGTAAAAACAGAACTTGCCATTTTTTGCGAAATTGAAAGTAAAAATTTCATTTATTCACTTTAGCTAAAATACTAAAATCTACCAAATTTCCAAAAATTTGGTAGTTAAGTTACTTGTAGGATACTCTGGTTCTGATTAGATTTTGGTACGATTCGGAAAAGAACAACTTGCCTTTATTTTACGAAATGGCCTACAAAAATTTTATGCATCCAGGCTAGATAAAATACTAATTGACTAAATTTCACAAAATTTGGTAAATAAGTTACGTGTGGGATATTCTGCGGCTGATTAGATTTTAGTACGATTCGGAAAAGAACAACCTGCCTTTTTTACGAAAAGTCACGCAAAAATCGCCAAAATTAAAAAAAAAAGACTACGATATGATCAAATGTATCAATTAAATTACTGTTTTTGATACATTTGATCATATCGTAGTCTATACGCAATTTTTGACAGGGAAAAGAATATAACACACTCCATTATACTTTAGGACTAACCGTTCTCAAGATATTTGAGATTTCTTGCATTTTTGTTACGCCACTTTCGGAAAAATATCAAATTATAAAATAAACATGAAAATTGAATTAAAAATGCAAATTTAGTGTGTTTTTGTGCAATTAAACTTTGTCTAATGAATTATTAAAGAAAGAAAGATAAAAAAATATGAATTTGAGTCTGCAGTGAAAGTTATGTGCCGCCCACATCAGTTACTTTCCCTGCAATACATGGTAATGTATAGGGAAAGTATTGGAATCATGCCGAAAATCGCAACTCGAGTTTTCGATGGATCTACACGTTTCGAGACCTCTAGAATACGAAAAAACTATTTTTAAGGTGACGTCTGTGTGTGTATCTGTATCTGTGTCGGTCTGTGTGCCTGTCTGTCTGTCTGTGCAATGTATGTGACCACTCTAACTAAAAAACTAATGGACCGAATTTCATAAAATTTGGTAGGTCAGTCACTTGGGTGAGATCCTGGTGCTGATCAGTTTTTGGTAAATATCGTAGAAACAGAAGCCGTCTTTTTTTGCGAAATGGCTCGTAAAAACTTTATGCAACCACTCTAGCTAAAATACTAATTGAACAAATTTCACAAAATTTGGTAGATAAGTTACTTGTAGGATACTCTGGTGCTGATTTCATTTTTGTACGATTCGGAAAAGAACAACCTGCTTTTTTTTTGCAAAATGGCCAGCAAAAATCGTCAAAATCTAAAATAAAAACTACGTATGCTCAAATATATCCATTAAATGCTTGTTTTATACGCAATTTTTAATGAAGAAAAGAATAAGATCAACTTCATTACACTAGGACTAGCCGTTCTTGAGATATTTTAGCTTTTTCTTTTTTTTTCTACTCCACCTTTGGAAATGAGTCCAGTTACCAAATGAGAACGAAAATTGAATTAAAAGTGAATTAAATTTAATTAAAATAAAGAGAACGTGGATATAAGTCTGCAAGGAAGGTCATGTGCTGCCCACATCAGATTTTTACTTTCTTTGCAATACATGGTAATGCATAGGGAAAGTATCGGAATCATGCCGAAAATCGCAGCTCGAGTTTTCGACTGATCTACACGTTTCGAGACCTCTAGAATATGAAAAACTATTTTTAGCGTGACGTCTGTGTGTGTGTCTGTGTCTCAGTCTGTCTGTGCAAATTTTGTATCCACTCTTAACTAAAAAACTAATGGACAAAATTTCATAAAATTTGGTAGGTAAGTCACTTGTGGGAGAATCTGGTGCTGATTAGGTTTGGGAGCGATTCGGGATAAAAGAATCCGCCTTTTTTTTTGCGAAATGGCTTGCAAAAGCCTGTATCCACTCTAGCTGAAAAACTAATGGACCGAATTTCACAAAATGCGGTTTTCCTGCCATTTTTTGTAAATTGGCCCGCAAAAATCGTCAAAATCTAAAATAAAAAACTACGTATGCTCAAATATATCCATTAAAAGCTTGTTTTATACATAATTTTTAATGAAGAAAAGAATAAGATCAACCCCATTGCACTAGGATTAGCCGTTCCCGAGATATTTTAGTGTTTTCGGATTTTCTTTACGCCACCTTTAAAAATAAGTCCAGTTACCAAATGAGAACGAAAATTGAATTAAAAGTGTATTAAATTTAATTAATATAAAGGGAACATGGATATAAGTCTGCAGGGAAATTCATGTGCTGCCCACATCAGATTTTTTACTTTCCCTGCAATACATAGTAATGTATAGGGAAAGTATTTGAATCATGCCGAAAATCGCAACTCGAGTTTTCGACGGATCTACACGTTTAGAGATCTCTAGAATACGAAATACTGTTTTTAGCGTGACGTCTGTGTGTGTGTCTGTCTGTGTGTGTGTCAGTCTGTGTGTCTGTCTGTGCAATGTATGTATCCACTCTAACTCAAAAATTAATGGACCGAATTTTATAAAATTTAGTAGGTAAGTCACTTTGGTGTGACCCTGGTGCTGATTAGTTTTTAGTACGATTCGGGATAAAAGAACCCAACTTTTTTTCGAAATGGCCTGCAAAAATTATCTGTATCCACTCTAGCTGAAAAACTAATGGACCGAATATCACAAAATTTGGTAAATAGTAGCTTGTGGATTACTCTGGTGCTGATTAGATTTTGATACGTTTCGGAAAAAAATAACTTTCCTCTTTTTACAAAATGGCCCGCAAAAATCGCCAAAATCTAAATTAAAATATTACGTATGCCCAAATATATCCCTTAAATGCTTGTTTTATACTTAATTTTTAACGAAGAAAGGAATAAAACCAACCTTATTACACCAGGACTAGCTGTTCTCGAGATATTTTACTTTTTTCGTATTTTCTCTACGCCACCTTTGAAAATAAGTCCAGTTACTAAATGAGAACGAAAATTGAATTAAAAGTGAATTAAATTTAATTAAAATAAAGAGAACATGGATATAAGTCCGCAGGAAAAGTCATGTGCTGCCCACATCAGATTTTTTTTACTGTAATAGTAGTAAATTCATTGCATTATATAAGGAAAGTCATGTGCTGCCCACATCAGATTTTTTTTTTAACTGGTTGTCTGTATTAAAATTCCTAAACAATAGTCTATTTTATTATTTAATCTCTGGTAGTCCATGTTTACTTTTGCAATTAGTTCTAACATAAATATTAACTGTCATGCCACCTTTTTTTCATTAACAGTTTACTATTTAAAATAAAATTAAAAATATGGGGAATACAAATTTGGTTTGAAACAACCAAAATATTTCCTTTTTTGCCTGTACGGGCAATATATTATTTAAAACTTAACTATTTAACAAATAACTTAAATTTAAGAAAAGTGTACATCGGAGATGTAATTTCGGGACACTTTTAAATTTTTGGCGGTAAGCTCGTGCTTACAGTGCCTTATCATTAATCAGGCGCCGTGAGTACAGACTGCCAATGAAAACGGATGAACTGCTGGAAAATTGAACCTTGGACGGTATCTCAACAGACGTGTTGTTGAAACCAGACCGTCCGACCTACCAGAAAGGTGTAAGGTAACTGTTTGGACGGTCGGATCTCTCAACAGACGTGTTGTTGTTGTTGAGACCCAGACCGTCCGACCTACCAGAAAGGTGTAAGGTAACTGTATGGACGGCCGGGAAGTGCCACCCAATTTAGACCGGAACCCAGTGGGGGAGGCATCCACAGGGACCGTACCCTCCTTCCCCTACCACCAACCTCTCGGAAGGACTTACGGACCCACATGTTTAACGTGATCGTACTCCGCATGAACACGGCGGCATTTTGTGGTAGCGTGCAAATCTAGCGCGCAAACCACGGGGATACCGCACCCGAGATGGCCAACAGCACGCGGTGTTCCGAGGTGGTCACCCACCAAGTACTAACCGCGCCCGATGCTGCTTGACTTCGGTGATCTAACGAGAACCGGTGTTTTCAGTACGGTACGGCCGTTGGCCCTCTTAACAGACGTGTGTCAAAACTCCAAATATTTACAGTCAAACCAAACAATCCTTTGAGCAAGTACTCCAAATATTTACAGTCAAACCAAACAATCCTTTGAGCAAGTACTCCAAATATTTACAGTCAAACCAAACAATCCTTTGAGCAAGTACTCCAAATATTTACAGTCAAACCAAACAATCCTTTGAGCAAGTACTCCAAATATTTACAGTCAAACCAAACAATCCTTTGAGCAAGTACTCCAAATATTTACAGTCAAACCAAACAATCCTTTGAGCAAGTACTCCAAATATTTACAGTCAAACCAAACAATCCTTTGAGCAAGTACTCCAAATATTTACAGTCAAACCAAACAATCCTTTGAGCAAGTACTCCAAATATTTACAGTCAAACCAAACAATCCTTTGAGTAAGTACTCCAAATATTTACAGTCAAACCAAACAATCCTTTGAGCAAGTACTCCAAATATTTACAGTCAAACCAAACAATCCTTTGAGCAAGTACTCCAAATATTTACAGTCAAACCAAACAATCCTTTGAGTAAGTACTCCAAATATTTACAGTCAAACCAAACAATCCTTTGAGCAAGTACTCCAAATATTTACAGTCAAACCAAACAATCCTTTGAGCAAGTACTCCAAATATTTACAGTCAAACCAAACAATCCTTTGAGCAAGTACTCCAAAACTTCTGAAAAGCCGTAAAACAACTATAAAACTGCTGTAAATAAAAATATTGTTTGCCTTTCATTTATGTATCAACAGAGCCCGCTAACACCAAATGGTGACTGGCGGACATATATTCATTAACGACAAAGGTGTGTTTCAGTGTTCCCTACCTTCCATGAAAGTTTGTACCCTATATGTACACTGTGTTCAGTATTTTAGCATTTTACACTAGCTGTTCTTGAGATATTAGAACTTTATTCTCCGAGCGCTCGATACAATCTTCGAAATAATCAAGTAAACTACAAGAAATTTGGTATTCTTATTAATAGTTATCATCAAAAAGACTTTGAGTTAGATTATAAGACCTAACTTGCTTCATTGTTGTCTTACAATATCGAGTTTCGTCAGTCTGTATAGGATAAGTACTGTGTTTTAGACAGATCAGATTTTCTTTTAGTGCCTATTAAAAAAACAATGCCAACTGTTGTTTTTGTCAAAACAAATTTCGCAAGAATTTTCGGTAGGTAACGAACAACCACCCCCTTCCAGGGTAAAAAAAAAAAATCGAGGAGAAAATCGTTCTGCTCCAGAGATTATTTGATACGCAGAAAGTTTTGTCGGTTGAACGTTAAATAAGGCATAGAATGAGAGGTAATTGGATTTACATCAATAACAATTTGAAAACATGACCTGTAAAACACAGAAAAACGCAAGTCAAAAGCGCAAAACATGATTTGGAATTTCCATCATCTTTTTTCTCTCTGAGAGATAATACTTTCATTTCACTCATGCGCGTATAGCAACTATATTGTCTTGAAATTTTTCTAGATGGCATAGAAAATCTGATGTGGGCAGCATATGACTTTCCCTCCGATTCAATTTCATTTTCTCTCTTTACTTTCCTAGCATACATAGTATGATGTATAGGGAAAGTATTGTGACGAGATCCCGAATGCGAATTTTAAGCACGTTTTAAGCATCCCTGAACTCGAATCGAACGTTTTTGAAGTTATATCTCTCTCTCTCCGTGTGTGCGTGAGTGTATAGATGCGATATCTCACAAACGAATGAAGCGTTTCGAGAATAATTTGATATGATTATTACAATTAGTAAATACTGGGATCTTATTGATTTTAAACGTGATCGAATGTCCAAAAGAACCCCTCATCATATTACTGAATGAATTAAAAAAAAAGTCAGGATATTTAATAATAATAAATAAATAATCATTTCAGACGTAATTTTTCCTTAGAAAACGAATGATGCAATATTAAAATGCTAACAAGAGCCGTTTTCGTGATATTGCACGATTTACGAGTGAATTCTTGAAAAACTCATTTGAAAATCAGGATATATAATAATTATATTCAATAATTATAAATATTATAAACAAGAAAGATCAATCATGCATAAGCATTGATTATGAAACACTTTCCAACTGAAATGCAATTTCATTTAAAATTTCTCAAAAATGTGATACATTCTGTGGTGATATCTTTTATATTATCACAGTACTACAGTAATTTATTATACTTAAATATTTAAAACTCTATCGCAATATAAATCATCTGATTCTCTATGCAAAATCAATGAATATTTCATTCATATAACTTGTATTCCAGACTCCAGAGCTAAATAACTTTGAAAAAAATTTAGCAATTTTTATATAACTCACCTTACAATTGCTTGAGATATTTGCATTCTGCATAAGTTAAAATTAGGCTTCGTTGAAGAAATAATAAAAGTTTAGGGATAATTTAAAATCACAACTATTGTAATTGCGTAGGCACGGAATTTAGATACACAGATAATACACAGATACACAGATAATATATGTGTGTGTGTGTATGTATTCAAAGTATTGGAATCGTGCCGAAGATCGGAACTCGAATTTTCGAAGGATCTACACGTTTTGGGACTTCTAGAACACAAAAAAAAACTATTTTTAGGAAGACGTCTGTGTGTGTAACGGTGTATCTGTGTGTTTTTCTGTGTGTCTGTGAGGATATTGCATCCACTCTAACTGAAAAACTAATGAACCGATTTTAATAAAATTTGGTAGGTAAGTTTTTTGTGGGAAACCCTGATGTTCATTAGATTATAGTACGATTCGTAATAAAAGAATCTGCTTTCTTTGCGAAATGGCCGGCAGAAATTGTCTTTATCCACTCTAGCTAAAAACTAATGGACCAAATTTAACAAAATTTAGTGTATAATATTTCAATAACCTACAAGTGATTTATATACCAAATTTAATAAAATTTGGTTTATAAATCACTTGTAGGTTATTCTAGTACGATTCGGGAAAAAGGACCGGGCTTTTTTTGCGAAATGGCCCGCAAAAATCGTTAAATATAAAATTAAAAGACTACGTGTGCTCAATTATATCAATTAAATTCCTATTTTATATACGTGATTTTTGACAACAAAAAGAATAAGACTAACCCCATTACTCTAGGACTAGCCGTTCTTGAAATATTTTAGTTTTTTCGCGTTTTCGCTACGCCACCTTTGACAATAAGTCCAGCTATCAAATGAGAACCAAATTTAAGTTTAACGTGCAAATTCAATGTCATTTAAAATACTTATGGTTGTTATTGTGTGCAGATAAACTGAAATTATTATTGAAGAAATAAAGAGAACGTGAATATGAGTCTGTAGGGAAAGACATGTGCTGCCCACATCAGAATTTTTAACAACATTGCAACAATGATTTATAGAAGTGAATTTCGAAAAAAATGTAGTATCTATATTTAAAGATACACCAAATTTTTGTAGAATAAAATGTTCTACAAATTTAAGCTGCGTACCAAATTTTAACTCTGTAGGACGTAGGAAAGTGCATTAAAATTGCCATCAAATAAGTATATCATGAAGAGTTATATAAAATTTTAAAAAAATTGAAAAATTGTTATCTACCAAATTTATTTTAAAATATGAAGTGTCTCTCATACACAAAATAGTTAAACTCTTGGAAAGATATTTCTTATATAATATATCTCTTTTTTCTTTCTGGAGGATATCCCAAAAGTCAGAATTTAATTGAATTTGTTTTTCTCCCTTTATTATATAATTTTTAATTAAAAAACTACCTAACATATTTTACTGAATTTTTTTTATATATTTTAGGGGACAATGTGAATATTTCCTAAAAATTTCGAAGCAATTTGTGAATTTTAAATTTGCTTAAAAAATGTTTGAAAAATTAGGTCCCATAGGGTTCAATGTATTTCATTTTTTCAACCCGGGTTCAATAAAAAACTAATTATTTGATATTATTTATTTATATTCCCATAGGTTCTACAGACCGTCTGAAAAACATACTAAAATTTCATTTTGATAAAGTCATTTTTACGGCAGTTACCGTGCTAACGGACAGACAGACAGACAGACAGAATGAACAAAATCATAAACGCTTTTCAATTATGCTGTAAAGTGTTAATAAAAAATTATTTCATACAATTATTTCATAGGTAACGAATAATATAAATATTAGAAAGCTAACATGAATCGTGCTCGAGATATTGTACAGTTTTCAAATACATTTATCAATTTACTTCATAAAATAAAAAAATACTTATCATCAAATAGATTCGCTTTCTATAAGCAGTATTATTCGATAAATCAATTAACATCATTCTTTAGGATCTAGTTAGTTCCGTTCTCAAAAGAGGATATTTTCTTCTTCGGCCCAGACCTACCCGTAGATGTAAGGTATCTGTTTGGACAGTTGGGAAGTACCATTCAATTTAGACCGGAACTCAGTGATGGGCGGCATCCACAGGGACCGTACTCTCCTTCCCCTACCACCAACTTCTTTCCCCTATTCTTGGAAGGACTTTCGGACCCACATATTTAACATGTTCGTAATCCGCGTGAACACGGAGCCAATTTGTACAGAGCCGGAAATATACTTTGGTAATAGTTTTATAACCTCTCGGAAAAACTTTCGGATCCACATATTTAACGTGCCCGTACTCTCTGCGTTAACACAGTTATACTTCGGTAACAGCAGTTTATCTCAACCGCGTTGGGTAAAAAGTTTTGTATTTTGACACCAAATACTTCGGTAACAGCAGTTTATCTCAACCGCGTTGGGTAAAAAGTTTTGTATTTTGACACTAAATACTTCGACAATAGGCCGTAATGTGAAGTAAATGGCTATTGTCGAAGTATTTAGCGTCAAGATACAAAACTTTTCACCCCACGTGGTTGAAGTAAAATATTTATTTCACTCACGTAGAGTATTCTCAAGGTTAATAGAATATTAGGTATTCTATGGACCTTGGAGTATTCTATTCACGTAGCGGACAGACGCTAGGTATGTACTGGAGCGCAACGCCGTCAGTGGCCTACGTGTCTGCTAAATCGGATTAAGTGACAACTAGGTAATAAAACTTGACCACCATCTGCAAAGTTGGATGCGTATGATCTTGACATGCATGTTTTTTTTTATTGAGGTATACTGAAAAAAAAAATGAAAAAAAAAAAACATCATAAACAAAAGAGTTTCTTATAAGAATTGGATCAAGCTGTTGTTTAAATAAATTTGTAATAAAACTAATGCGTTATTAACAGCATAAAAAGTGGATTAAAAGTATGAGTGGCGGGACTTTAAAGATTGGGCCTTTACGTGAAATTGTATCTTGGCTGAGCTCTCTACTAAAAATAATTTCCTCAATACTTATTTCACAACTTTCTCTAGAGCCCACTATTGCAGAGTTTCGTGGTATGATAGTTTCGCCCCTGAAAAACATAAATGGGTTATGGATGCAAAAAACAGCTTACTTCTTCAAGATAGAGAGACAGAGCAACCTCTCTAGGGGGAAAAAATTAGACAGAATTGTTTTTGCTTTTACTGGTGTGGCTGCTCTGGTTAATCTGAAGAAATGAGCCGTTTTTGCCTCCAAGATCTGTTGATATTTTTTATTAATATTTTATGCTGTCGTTAACAAAGTATTTGTGTTGCAAAAAATAGTTCAATTTTTTTTTTTAGAACGTTTATAAATTATGATACACAAATATTCTGATTACAAAATAATTTATGTTTTGGTGCTGGGCACCAATTTTGTCATAACCAAATTGTTCTGCTAAAAAATCCAACGGGGTAACCTTAGAGTTAATAAAATGTTGTTTTTGATTTACGCATCAAACGGCAGCCTTTCGTGAGTTAAACCTTTGAAACAAATGTTACGTTCAGAATAGGCATATCACCCATTGGAACGAACCTATCTGTTTGTGAAAAGTAGCCAAGTAAGCGGAACAAAAAATACCTATTTTTGTTGAAAGCATCATAAATTTTGTTGACTGTGTTCAGGTCAGAGCTTTATTTGATGTTATTGTGTTGTAAGACAGTCGATTTTCTCTTCTGACCGGTTTGCAGATACGAGTAGGATATACTTTTGATTTTTCCAGTGCAGTTTGGCGAAATTGTGTAAGAGTAAATATAAAAGAAAAAAAAACGCAATTGGCAGTTTTTTGTCGAAAGTAATGTGTTTTTAAATTTTCTGACAGCCGGCATTGCTTAATGTGTTTTCATGAAGCCTACATTAAGTTATTTATAATGATTTTGTGTATGTTTATTACAAACTTTAACACAAATGTTTATTACAAACTTTTTTTTAACACAGTCTATTAATTCAAATTAACCCAAAGCAAGCGCAGCAGCCAGAAACGAAATCCAAGAAGGAATGGGGGAAGATTCAAGAGGGGGCTCAACGGTTCTGAAAATGGGGCTTGTAATAAAAACTTTTTTGAGAGAATACAGTAAAATATTAAGTTGTAAATAGTTTTTAGATATTTGCATGGTAATAATAAAAAAGTATATTTTAATTAATTATAACTAAGTATGGAACTTTTTATTATTGGGAACACTATTATTATGTGTTATTGTGCATGAGCGCCCATAGAGGAGAGCTGGCGAACTACTGCTGACAGTGGGGCAAAGTCAAGAATAGGACGTACAATACAGACTAGCTTGATGTTCATCTTTGTGGCTTTGAACGTCCAGGGGAAAGACGACAATATTGGGGTTCAGAGCCAAAATATAAAATATTTTGTATTCCTTTTCCCTTCCTTACGGGCGCCCATGTTATTGAGTGAAAGTTTATGTACTACGAGTACAATGTCTATTAGTATATCTTCCCTATAAATCATTTTAGCATATCCTTCCTTTGTGGAATGCCAAAGTGCAGTTAGAAATATGCTGTATAATTTTCAAAGAGCGTGAAGTGTAGTCAGTGGCGAAGCATCAGGGGAGACAAGGTGTGGACAGTATCTACAAAAATAATTTGCGATCAAGTAACTTTTATTTTAATTATACAATGCATATAATTTATTATTACTTTCCTTATATACAATAATGTATAAGGAAAGTATTGTGACGGGGGTCGAAAATTCGAATTCGAGTTTTCGACGGGAGAGCACGTTTCAAGCATCCCTGATCACGAATCGAACATTTTTGAAGTGATGTCTGTGTGTTTGTGAAAGTATGTGTGTGTATGTGTGTGAAAGTATGTGTGTGTATGTGTGTGTGTGTGTGTGTGTGTGAAAGTATGTGTGTGTGTGAAAGTATGTGTGTGTGTGTGTGTGTGAAAGTATGTATGTGTGTGTGTGAAAGTATGTGTGTGTGTGTGTGTGTGTGTATGTGTGTGTCAGAGAGCCTTTGGAGACGATAACTGATGAAGGAATGGACCGATTCGAATGAAATTTGGTATAAAAATTACAATCCGTAAACACTGGAAGTCTATTGTTTTTATACACAATCGAATGTTCAGAACCCCCCTAAATTTTCGAGTGAAATTTTGAAAAAATTGTCAAAAAATCAAAACCTCTAATAAAGTTACACAAATAGACATTTCTTATGTAATTTTTCATTAGAAAACGATTGACATAAATTTTAGAACGCTAGCATAAACTGTTCTCGAGATATTGCACATTTTTCAAAACAATTATCAAAAAATCACATAAAATAAAAAAAAATAGTTCCTATTGAGAAACATGTTCACTTTTCATATGTAATACCATGTGATAATTGGGTGACATCATTCTCGTGGATCTAGCTCGTTCCATTCATGAAAAAAGATACTTTGAGTAATACTTTTGTAATTGAACGCCAATAGTCATTTATCTGTCTGCTGTAAGAATAACTTATTTCTTCGTCCATAACGCTTGGCGAGATTTTGGCGACAAATTTGGTGGAATGTCGCCAACTTGGCGATTTTATTTTAAATGTTGTTAAATTAACGAAAAACTCGCCAAATGGATAAAAATGACACTAAATCAATGATGACTCACTGATAATGACGACATGGAAAATGACGACTCATTAACGAAAATTCAATATCTTGTAAAGAATATAAATAACTACTATAAAAATAATCTTTTTTTTTTTACTCTAAAAGTATTAAATTCATTGCATTATATAAGGAAAGTCATGTGCTGCCCACATCAGATTTTTTTTATAATATATTATGTATACAATGTATATAATATATTATTATATTATATTATATTATATTTTATAATATATTATGTATACAATGTATATAATATATTATTTTAATTATACACTGTACATAATGTATATATTATCCAAGATAAATGTATAAAATATTTCTTGTGTAAATAAACGAAGGATTTTTGCTCCGTCTGGCGTCGAGCTCAATGCCGACGCAATTCTTGTTTCAGGCGGAATTTTCACGAAAAACTAATCTTTCTGCGTCTACCTATGTCAGAAGAAATTTTATTGCAAATGGAACCGAAAGAAAATGTGCGCTCAAATTCTACTCGGGCTATGTCAGTTCTTTGATACAACTAAGCTACAACGGAGGAGCTGTTTTTTAATTTTTTCATTTATTATTTGTTTCAATTTTGTTTTAACCTTTTGCTTACGGGTGGGATAGCGTCCATCCCAAACGAAGCACCTCTCAAAAAGACAGGTGTTTGACATACCCTATCCCAAACAGTTCGATTTCCCTTTGCAGGCATTGGCGTCCATGGACGCCAATCGCTTTCTCTAAAATAAACTCTCTCGCTCTCTCTTCGTTTCGCTTTCTCTAAAATAAACTACATAAAACGGAAACCTTTACAAGATGGAATATTATTCCGGTCCTCTGAAATTCCGTTTAAAGCAGGTTCGATTGTATAGTATTTAACCAATATGCACATTGCCTGTGAATGTCGTTTTTCCTTGAGGAGAGGCAGTATGGTGTGAAGACACTCTTTTTCGTCCTACTGTAGTGAGAACGAAGAATGATTTCCTAGTTGGTCCGCTTTATGTTCGCTACTTCACGTTTACACTTACGCTTTTTTGCAGAAGAAAAGGAACTAGATGCAGAAACGTATTCAGACTTATACGAGTATCAGTCGTCCTTCGCGGATCACATGAACATCGTTTTGAGGAATGATTTCAAAAGATTCGAAATTATTACTCTAAAGCTTGTTGAATGCTATGCTACCTGAGATGCAGTATATAAAGAGAACCAGTTCTACAGAAGAATTAAAGAAGAATATCTGTATGGAAACAAGTAATTTCTTTATAATTTTAACTCTGTAAAATGCTTATTCATTCTCAATAATTTTTACATCGCATAATTTTTTTTTTTACTTGGTAACTCATGTAAAATAACTGTTAAATGTAGTTGCCATTCATAACATAAATGCTATAAAAACAAGAAAGATAAATCATGCTTAAAGCATTGATTATGAAACACTTTCCAACTTCAATGCAATTTTATTTAAACAAGTCTAAAATGCAATACATTCCTCGGTAATATTTTAAAACTTATCACAATACTACATTAATTTATTATATTTGAAAACTTAAACCTTCATCGAAAAAAATGAACTTCATTCAAATGACGGCATTGAAATATAAATTGCCTGGTTTAAACATCTCTAAAATGCGATACATTTCTCGGTAATATTTTTAAAACTATCATAATACTACAATAATTTATTATATTTGAAAACTTCATCGAAAACAACTGAAATTCATTCAAATGACGTCATAGAAAAAATAACACGCCTGGAGCTCTCTATAAAAACAGCATTTCATTCATAACATTTTCCCATTCATTTCATTCATCACAATACTATAATAATTTATTTTATTTAAAAATTAAGACCATGGAGCTACAAGTAATTAAACTCTATGCTTAAAACTTCATCGAAAAAATTGTCCTTCTCTTTGTAAAACCAATGAATATTTCATTCATATCAGCTATGCAGACTCCATGGGCTAAATAATTTTGTGTTAAAGAAATACAGCAATTCTAATACAACTCATTCTACATATTTTGCTGTTTACATTTTACATAAGTGAAAAATAGGCTTCGTTGCAGAAATAATCAAATTTGGATGATCATTTAAACTCAAATATATTGTAATTGCGCTGTTCCAGTATGTAGATGCACAGAATTTAAGCAAAAATAAAGTGGTTTTAGGACGGATACAACACTCAATATGAATTAAAAAGAACTTAAAAAATCACGAGTTTGAGACAAGATGGATGCCATATATCATTTTGAAGTGGGTCATGTGATCTTTTCATATCATGGTCACGTGATCGCTTCATATAGGAGGTGTAATTATTATTTTCATTTTTATTTAAAAAAACTACTGAATATATTTCGCTGAATTTTTTTTTTTACATATTTTATGGAACAATTTGAATATTACCTAAAATTTTCGAAGCAATTTGTGAATTTTAAATCCGCTTAAAAAATGTTTGAAAAATTAGGTCCCATAGGGCTCAATGTATTTCATTTTTTCACCCCGGGTTCAATCCAAAACTAATTGGGTGATATTATTCATTCATATTCCCATAGGTTCTATAAACCGTCTGAACAACAGACTGAAATTTCATTTTGATTAAGTCATTTTTACGGCAGTTATCGTGCTAACGGACAGACAGACAAACAGACAGAATGAACAAAGTCATAAACACTTTTCAACTTTGTTGTAAAGTGTTAAAAAATCACCCTTTTTTATCTGAAGAGAGAAAAAATGGCAATGACCTTGGCCATGAGGAAAATCTTGCACGAAATAAGCATTTGACGATCCGGAAGGAAATAAAACACCGTTTAATAGGCTCTTATACTTAATGTAGGGAATTGACCTATTTCTCACACGGTTCAATTCAGTTAAAAAGTGATGAAGCTGCCACTGTCGTAAAGGTATTTTTTTGTGATAGTAACTAGAACCGGCTGGGCTGACTATACGCGGGGTGCAACACATGACTTTCCCTACATAAGGGAGTGACTTCATTTCTTTCAAAGCAAAATGATAGTTTACAAGATCTACCGCACAGAGTTTTGGGGATTGAAATAACATCATGTTAATTGAAATTCGGCCCTGTTCGTAACATATATATCCAAATAGGAGAACCTGTTCATAACATGCAAAACCCTCATAAAAAGTCAATTAATATGGAATTAATATCACTTGGAATGACTGATGATTGTTAAATATTTAGACGCCAAATTACAAAACTATTATGAAAAGTAGCTTCCATGGGGAGTGGAACAAACTAGATTGATGAGAATGATGTTAACAGATTGGTTGCACAATATTGCATATATTGCACATGTATAATATTATTGCATATATTGCACATGTTGCATAATATTGCACATGTAAATTGCAGGTACTTGGATGATACTTAACTATTTTCTTAATTTTATGTAATTTTTCTGATAAATTTATTTGTAAAACGTGCAATATCTCAAGATGCTAACATTCTAAAGTTTGCCATTCATTTTCCTATTGAAAATTACATATGAAATGATTATTTATTTAATAGAAATGAAGTTTATGGACATTTTAATGAAAATTATTCGAACATTGTGCAATATCTCAAGAACAATTTATGTTTTAGTGAAAACTCGAATTCGCATGTTCGACCTCGACACAATGCTTTTCCTATGCATGTAGGGAAAGAGAGTAAAAACATTTCACAGAAATTTGCATCACGTTGTTCTGATGTCAATTATTTCAAATTATCATTTAAATTCTTGCGTGATCCATTCCATTTTAATATTACTAATTTAAGCACTTAAATTTCCACCCTCCTGTCTTTGGATAAGCGCGTGTTTGAAGATGATTTTTTTTCTCTTCACGGTCTGAAGTACTTGAAAAGTTACCGGAATTCTTTAGTCACAGATATGTTGATATCTTTTCTGACAACAAAATCCCAACTTTGAAATAGGGCATTTCGAAATTATTGTCACTGTATGGATCGATGTGGGTGTGTCAATTAATTTTCTACCTTTCAAAATTATTTTTAGCGTGACGTCTGTCTGTGTGTGCGTATGTATCTATCCACTATATCTGAAAAATTAATGGAATAAATTTCACAAAATTTGTTAGACAAGTCACCTGTGGATGACACAGGTGCTGATAAGATTTTGGTACGATTCGGAAGCAAAAAACCTTCCTTTTTACTTTCCTTATATGTATACATATAATGTATAAGGAAAGTATTGTAGTAGGGTCGAAAATTCGAATTCGAGTTTTCGACGGGGGAGCACGTTTCAACAATCCCTGAACACGAATCAAACGTTTTTCAAACGATGTCGCTCTCTCTCTCTCTCTCTCTCTGTGTGTGTGTGTGTGTGTGGAGACGATATCTCACGAAAGAATGGAGCGATTCGAACGAAATTTGGTACAAAAATTACAATCCGTGAATACTGGAAACCTATTGTTTTTATACGCAATCGAATGCTCAGAACCCCCCCCCCCCCCTAAATTTTCGAGTGAAATTTTGAAAAATCAAAAAATCAAAACCTTTAATAAAGTTATGTAAATAGACATGTCTTATGTAATTTTTCATTAGAAAATGATTGACATAAATTTTAAAAAGCCAGTATGAACCGTTCTCGAGATATTATGCATTAAAAAAAGTATCAAAAAATTATTTAAAAAAAAAATTAACTATTGTGAAATATGTTTATTTTTCATAAGTAATATCATGCGATAAATTTGGTTACATCATTTTCGTGGATCTAGATCGTTCCATTCATAAAAAAAGATACTTTGTGTAATACTTTTGTATTTGGACGCCAATACTCATTTATCTGCTATAATAATAACTTATTTTTCCGCCCTTAACGCTTGGCGAGATTTTGGCGAAATGTCGACAACTTGGCGACTTATTAAATGGTGCCAAAGTGACAAAAATTTCGCCAAATTGATAAAAATGTTGCCATATGGGAAGTAATATTTCGCAAGTTCTGATTTCCGACATATGACGGGCTTCTAGTATATAAAAAATGTTTTTCTCTCCATTTGTCTGTAACACTTGGTGATACATTTAGCGAACTTGGTGATATTTCGCCCCCAGATTGACAAAAGTATTGTCCTTCAAAATTTCAAAAATGAATCCAAATTAAGGACAATGATGCCGAATTGATGAATTAATTATTAAAATGTTTTAATATATGGACTATATCGTTTATTGAGGATGCTATCCATATTGATAATTGTTTATTTGGAGTTACGCAAAATATGAGTTAATTGGGTGTTTTGAAATAGTTTTACATGTTGTCATCCGGAAAATCGTCAAATGTACAATTCAAGGATAAAAAAACAGTACCGTGGATCTTAAACATTATTTTTACTTTCCTTATATACATAATGTATAAGGAAAGTAGTGTGACGGGGTCGAAAATTCGAATTCGAGTTTTCGACGGAAGAGCATGTTTCAAGCATCCCTGTTCACGAATCAAACATTTTTGAAGTGATGTGTGTGTGTGTGTGTGTGAGTCAGTGAGTCTGTGGAGACAATAACTGACGAACGAATGGACTGATTCGAACAAAATTTGGTACAAAAATCACAATCCGTAAACATTGGAAGCCTATTGTTTTTATACGCAATCGAATGCTCAGAACCCCCCTAAATTTTCGAGTGAAATTTTGAAAAAATCATCAAAAAATCAAAATCGCTAATAAAGTTGCGAAACTAGACATTTCTTATGTTATTTTTCATTAGAAAACGATTGACATAAATTTTAGAACGCTAACATGAGCTGTTCTCGAGATATTGCACATTTTTCAAAAAAATTATCAAAAAGTCATATAAAATAAAAAAAAATTCCAATTGAGAAACACGTTCACTTTTCATATGTAATACCATGCGATAAATTGGATGACATCATTCTCGTGGATCTAGCTCGTTCCATTCATGAAGAAAGATTCTTTGAGTAATACTTTTGTATTTGAACGCTAATAGTCATTTATCTGCTGTAAGAATAACTTATTTCTTCGTCCATAACGCTTGGCGAAATTTTGGTGACGAATTTGGCGGAATGTCGCCAATTTGGCGAATTTTTGAAATGGAGCCAAATTAACGAAAATCTCGCCAAATGGATAAAAATGACGCTAAATCAATGAAAATGACGACCAATTGTCGAAAATTTAATATATTGGAAAGAATATATGTATCTACTATAAGAAAAACCTATTTTTTTTTTCTGTAAAAGTAGTAATTTCATTACATTATATAAGGAAAGTCATGTGTTGCCCACATCAGATTTTTTTTACTGTAAAAGTAGTAAGTTTATTGCATTATATAAGGAAAGTCATGTGTTGCCCTCATCAGATTTTTTTTATTTCTTTATTTCTTTCTTTATTTATTTATTTTTTTTTTTTTGCGAAATGGGCCCCAAAATGTATGTATCTACTCTAGCTGAAAGACTAATTGACAAAATTTGATAAATAAATCACCTGTAGGATATTTTGGCGCTGATTGGAATTTGGTATGATTCGGGAAGAAAAAACATGCATTTTCTTGCGAAATGGCCTGCAAAAATTGCCAAAATCTAAAATAAAAGACTGCGTGCGCTCAAATGTATCTATTATAAATGCTTGTTGTATACGTAAGTCTGGACAATGAAAAGAATAAGATCAACCCCGTAACTCTAGAACTAACCGTTCTCGAGATATTTTAGTTTTTTCGTATTTTTTCCACGTCGCCTTTGAAAATACCCCCAGTTGCCAAATGAGAATGAAAATTGAAATAAAAGTGCAAATTCAGTGTAATTTAAATTAATTATCTGTGTTATTTTGTTCTATTAAACTCAATTTAATGAATTATAATAGAAGGAAA
The DNA here is from genome assembly GCA_951213105.1 of Amaurobius ferox. Classification (NCBI taxonomy): domain Eukaryota; kingdom Metazoa; phylum Arthropoda; class Arachnida; order Araneae; family Amaurobiidae; genus Amaurobius; species Amaurobius ferox. Next base: position 31,337,981 of record OX578151.1, read on the forward strand.
TAGAAAATAAATTTGAGTCTGTAGGGAAATTCCTGTAGTCTGTAGGGAAATTCCTGTAGTCTGTAGGGAAATTCCTGTAGTCTGTAGGGAAAACGGCATACATCAGACTTTTATATTGTTACGAATATTTCAAATACTTTCACAGCATATGGTGTCTTTCCTCGAGGAAAAATTGACATTTACGGCAACCATTGTTATTATTTGAAGGTTCAGAACGCTTGATAATGACGGCAAATTTGGCGAAGTATCCCCAACTCGGCATCTTTTGGTAAGTACTAGCATTTTGTAGGTTGAGTAAGAATTTCTCAAGTTATGCCGCTTTTTCTACGAATTTCCAAAGAAGATATGTAATCCGGTCATCGTTGAGGTAGAATGGGTAGACGTGATACAATAAAAGTACACTATGAAATAATCAGTGTTTTATAAACATAATCGTCTGGTTTGTGTATGAGTTTAATTGCTGTTTTAACGTACCTGATAGTTGTTTTGTGTCCTTGTAAGATAGCTAGATTTATCAGCTGTATATTGTTCTTGTTTACTGTTATTAGTGCTTTAAATAAAAGCATTAGTTATCCAGAAATACGGATTTACCCTTGTATCCTGCGAATACATCCACGATTCCAGACGATATACGCTATAACAATATCTAATATACCAATTATTCATTTTTTTCTTTTCATGCCCTGAAATGGATAAAGAAATGCTCTGAAAAGGAAACATGATTGGAGATCCTGCGGTTATAGCAATGTTCATTGGATGCAGACTTGAACTGGTCGAAATTGATAACATAAACATCTTGATTTATCTGTCTATCATGGGTAACGCTGCTACATAAGGGTGCCAAACGCATTTCAATCACGGATAAACATTTCAATTTTTATGATATAACCATGCAGCTTTGCGTAGTGTATGACAGCATATATTGAAAATGAGGCTATGATATGGGTGACCTGTTTCCTACTTAATGCAGTGACTATTCTTCTTTCACAGCAAAATTATGATGTAATCATGAGCTTTGCTTAGTGTATGACATCAGATACTGAAAGTTAGTCATGATATGGGTAGCCCGTTCCCTACATAGTGCGATGACTATACTTCTTTCACAGCGAAATTATGATGTAACCATGGAGCTTTGCGTAGTGTATGACATCAAATACTGAAAGTGAATCATGATATGGGCAGCCCGTTCTCTACATAGTATAACTATACTTCTTTCACAGCGAAATTATGATGTAACCATGGAGCTTTACGTAGTGTATGACATCCGATACTGAAAGTGAGCCATGATATGGGCAGCCCGTTCCCTACATAATGCGATGACTATACTTCTTTCACAGCGAAATTATGATGTAACCATGAAGCTTTACGTAGCGTATGACTTCAGATACTGAAAGTGAGATCCTGCTGTTATTTTATTTCTTATCATTTTATATATTTTTATTTGAGCCATGAAACTTTACGTAGCGTATGACTTCAGATACTGAAAGTGAGATCCTGCTGTTATTTTATTTCTTATCATTTTATATATTTTTATTTGAGCCATGAAACTTTACGTAGCGTATGACTTCAGATACTGAAAGTGAGATCCTGCTGTTATTTTATTTCTTATCATTTTATATATTTTTATTTGAGCCATGAAACTTTACGTAGCGTATGACTTCAGATACTGAAAGTGAGATCCTGCTGTTATTTTATTTCTTATCATTTTATATATTTTTATTTGAGCCATGAAACTTTACGTAGCGTATGACTTCAGATACTGAAAGTGAGATCCTGCTGTTATTTTATTTCTTATCATTTTATATATTTTTATTTGAGCCATGAAACTTTACGTAGCGTATGACTTCAGATACTGAAAGTGAGATCCTGCTGTTATTTTATTTCTTATCATTTTATATATTTTTATTTGAGCCATGAAACTTTACGTAGCGTATGACTTCAGATACTGAAAGTGAGATCCTGCTGTTATTTTATTTCTTATCATTTTATATATTTTTATTTGAGCCATGAAGCTTTACGTAGCGTATGACTTCAGATACTGAAAGTGAGATCCTGCTGTTATTTTATTTCTTATCATTTTATATATTTTTATTTGAGATACCACGCAACTCAGAGTGTCATTCTCATTTCTTGAACAAGTTTAACCAAGGCTTAACTGTATCCCGCGTCCCACGCTCGCTTATCAACGGAACGCGGGATACAGTTAAGCCTTGGTTTAAGATTCAAAATAGTTCAAGCTTCTTCCAATAAAAGTAGGAAATATTAGTCTTGCGTGTTTTTAGTTTATTACTTTTACAGAAGAATGCCCGTGGGTGTGACTAGACAAAAATTGACAAAAATGTCGCCGAATGGATAAAAATGCCACAATATTGATAGATATGACGCTAAAACAATACAAATGACGACAAATTGATGAAAATTCAATATCTTGGAAATAATATAAGAATCTACTATAAGAATAACCTATTTCTCTGGCTGCAACGCTTGGTAAAACTCTGGCGATTGATTTTGGCGGCATATTGAACAAATTTTGGCTGCATTTCGCCAACTTGGCGAGTTTTTTAAATGCTGCCAAATTTATAAAAATGACAATAAATCAATGGAAATGACGACTAATTTATGAAAATTCAATATATTGGAAAGAACATAGTAAACGACCATAAGAATAACACATTTTTCCATTCGTATGTATTGCTTGGCGAAAAATTTGGCGGGATGTTGCAAACTTGGTGATTTTTTTAATTATCACCAGATTGACGAAGATGTCGCCAAATTGATAAAAATATCATCAAATTAATAAAATTGGGGCTAAATAGGAGAGAGACAATGCTTAGCAAATATTTAATTCTGTCATATGACCGGCATACCTTCTATTTGATAATGTATGGAAAAGCTATTTTTTATTGTGAAACAACTTCGAGATCGGAGTACGGAGTAAATCATGAAAGAAATGTGACGGATGAAACGGAACATATTTTTAAGAATACCTAACAGGAAATGATTGTTATGGATAGTGTCGCGAGACCTTGGTGACAAATTCGATAATCTTGGTGAAAAATTTGGCGAAACATCGCCACCTTGGCGATTTTTAGACTTCTCGAATTTCGTAGATTGACTAAGAATTTCACGAGTTAAGTGCGTTATCCAAACTTTTCCAAAAAGGGTTTATAAGCTTACCATCTTTCAGTTGGTTAGTTGGGGGGTGATGCGAGCAAAAGTATTTACCGAACTCAATACAGAGCCCAATATGTAATTTTTCTTCTGATTATATATATCTTTTAGGCTGTGATATAGAATAAGATTTGTAGAAAAGTGTAAAAATTTTACTTTTAGATTTCCGACATCTGTGCTACACACTCATGTCCAAATGTTAAGTATAGTTGCTGTTTATTTGAAAATTTCAGGAAATTTACATCGGAATGGTAGGAAACGTGGTATGCGGGTGTAATAGGATTATAGAAGAAGAAAACAATGTAAAACAATGGTAATAACGACTTTTATTATCCAAAGAAATGAGTTGAAAGAAAAGGGGTCACAACACGAGTGTCAACCTCAGTGAAACAGAATGATTAAAACAATGTGATGCTGCAGTTTAATACGGTGTGTAGGAACCTCGGGTAGCCACGCATGCTGCACAACGATTTCCCATACTTTCGATGAGGGTTTGGATGAGTTGTGTGCTCAAGAGTTCCAAGCCTTACGGAGAGCAGTTTTCAATCCCGGAACGGAGCTTGGTGGGTAGTGGAGGGCTGCAAAATGTCTCCCGAACATATTCCACACATGTTCCATTGGATTCAGATCAGGAGAGTTGACAGGTCACTGCATGTGCTGGATATCTTCAGTTTGAAGGAAGTGTTCCACCAAGGCCGCACGATCAGGAGGAGCGTTATCATCCATGAATATGAAATCAGGACCAACAGCACCTCGAAACAATCAAACGGTAGGCTCAAGGACTTCGTCTCTCTATCTTTGACCGGTAACCGACCCCGTGTCAAAGATGTGAAGGTCTGTGCGGCCGTCCATCATGATATCTGCCCAGATCATGACTCACCTCAACGGAAAACGATGTCTTACCGTGACGTTTTCCAGGTGAAAACTCATTCCAAGTTCTCTCCAGATCGTGGTACGACGAGAATCAGTTTGCAGGCTAAACCTAAACTCGTCACTGAACATGACATTGCCCCATTATTGTCCACTCCACTGCCGATGTTCCAAATTCCACTGTAAACGCGCGCGTTTCTGTGCAGACGTCAGGGGGATGCAAACTGCTGGCCGTCTGGCATAGAGACCAACGTGTCTGAGTCTCCTGTAAACAGTTTGTCTCGAAACAGTGACTTCTGTGGCGGCTGTCAGGGCTGAACCCAGTTGTCTGGCAGAACGGTTCCTCTGACATCGCGCTGTTATCACCAAATATCGGTCTTCCCGAGCGGTTGTTACCCTTGGCCGACCTGGTACTGGTCGTCGGGTGACATCTCCAGTGGTTTGGAACTTCTGCCACAGTCTGGAGATCACACACTGAGGCACGTTCCGAATTCGAGACGCTTCGGTTTGGAATCGACCGGATTCCAGCATTCCAATAATTCGCCCCTTCAAAAACATGTCCAGTTGGCATCTTTGTGACATCCTTCGTCCTTTTTGATTGCTAACAAAGCTCCGTACCATAGCAATTGCGAAATTCTGCCTCAACAGGCCATGCCGCTTGAGGCCGTTTTATACTCGTTCCGACGTGCGCCGGTGCTTTGCGCATGTCGACGTCGACTGAACTATTTTGCATATGCACAATGATTTACTTTCGTCCCACGATTCTCCACAATTGATTGTATCCATATTAACTCCGGATTTTTCGCATTTTACGAATTATGCTTAACTTTTGGACATGAGTGTACGTAAGTATGTGCTTATCGCTTGGGCCGACCGCACGCTCACCCGGTGGAGTGACTGCAAACTTTATGATGTAAACAACGTTAATGAAGTCGTGGTTTATGGTCCAATTAGGACTAAATAAACTACATTCTATTAATCTATCTCAACTGTGATGTCTATATAACCTTTGGATAAGATTTCACTCGGTTTACGTTATGAGTTATGATTTACTTTGAACTAACAACTTCTTACTCGTTCGGTCATGTAGACCCATTCTGGTCCGGCTAACAAGTCTCTGCGATCCTGCAGTAGAACAGGATAAAGTTTCGGTTCGTGAGTAGAAAGCGAGTTAGTGTGTGCGTATTTGTTTGGAGATTCCCACGTTCGCCGGAGCTCTAAGGGGAGCGAGCATTGCTTTAATCCACGGTCTGGCGTGTGACCGATCATATAGCGATGAGTGGACTGGCCGAGGTGTGTAATTACTCGTGGTCTAAGAGTATCTGGACTACGAGTGTGCCTTTCTGACGTCCTCTGGTGAATTTGGGTAAGAACCCGCTGTCCGTATTGTCTTCCCCCCCGGGGCGGCGCTATCTTAGATGTGGTGTACGGATCTTAGCTCTGTAGCTCTAGACCTCCGTATCTGAGAGGCATAAAAATCCGGGAAACCGACTGTCGAGGAACCGGCCGTCGTACCGGTGAAGCAGTTAGGCCTCAGACTCTTCCAAGTGGCTGTGATCTCACGTGCTGTGTCTATTCATGACCTGAGCCTGGATCTAGCCGGGGATCGGGCTTGGCGGGTGTTCTTCGGACCCTACCCGGTGAATGATCCCGTCGAGAACGTGATCCCCGGCTGCGACTCTGCTGGATGGGAGATTGAAAACCTGGCCATGGAGAGTTAATAGGCATAAACCCTCACGGTTGTCTTCTCCATTGGTCTTATCTCTTATATCTGTCCGAATTATCTTTCTTCCCACAGGGAGCCCGTAGCAAGATGGCGGTGTATGGAACTTAGCTTCCTTCATAGCTCTAAACCTCTTTTTACCTGTGGAGTAAATCAATCTGTGGATAGGCCGGGGGCTAACGTGCTTAGGTTTTGAAGCAGGCGCTTCCACGTGGCGGGGAGAAACAGGCCTTTCTGACCTGTTTTCAGACCCGTCGACGACTGGGGTCGAGTCTCGGTGGGTTGCCATGCTCGGTGAAAGATTTCGCAAACTCTTGCTCTCCTGGCCGTGGCCTCGCTGGATGGCGGGCAACACCCCTTTTCTTTCCTCTCTTAAAAGTCGGCATAAACCCGCAGGTTGCCGCGGAGGGTGGGGGTAATCTGTCCGTATTGTCTTACGATGAGTATTCTAATTACTTTCCTTATATACATAATGTATAAGGAAAGTATTGTGACGGGGTCGAAATTCGAATTCGAGTTTTCGACGGGAGAGCACGTTTCAAGCATCCCTGATCACGAATTAGACATTTTTGAAGTGATGTCTGTGTGTGTGTGTGTGAAAGTATGTGTGTGTGTGTGTGTCAGTGGGTCTGTGGAGATGATAACTGACGAACGAATGGACCGATTCGAACGAAATTTGGTACAAAAATCACAATCCATAAGCACTGGAAGCCTATTGTTTTTAAATGGAATCGAATGTTCAGAGCCCCCCTAAATTTTCGAGTGAAATTTTGAAAAAATCGTCAAAAAATCAAAACCACTAGTACAGTTACGCAAATAGACATTTCTTATGTAATTTTTATTAGAAAACGATTAACATAAAATTTAGAACGCTAACATGAACCGTTCTCGAGATATTTCACATTTTTCAAAAAAATTATCAAAAAGTCATATAAAATAAAAAAAAATATATTTTCTATTGAGAAACATGTTTACTTTTCATATGTTATACTATGCGATAAATTGGGTGACATCATTCTCGTGGATCTAACTCGTTCCATTCATGAGAAAAGATACTTCGAGTAATACTTTTGTATTTGAACGCCAATAGTCATTTATCTGCTATAAGAATAACTTATTTCTCCGTCAGTAAAGCTTGGCGAGATTTTGGTCACGAATTTGGCGACTTTTTGAAGTGTTGTCAAATTAACGAAAATCTCGCTAAATGGATTAAAATGACGCTAAATCAATGAAAATGACGACTGATTGTCGAAAATTCAATATCTTGGAAAGAATATAAGTATCTACTATAAGAAAAACCTATTTAGTTTTTACTGTAAAAGTAGTAAATTCATTGCATTATATAAGGAAAGTCATGTGTTGCCCACATCAGATTTTTTCCCATTGCATCATCAAGTCCCGGGCTATCTACTGCTTAAGTTTTCAGAGAACGAGCTTTTGTATACACGCCTTTTCATTTCCACACCCATTCGCTGCATAATTTGTGTGTGATTGCTATACAGTTCAGATTGAAATTAACAGTTTATGTGCCCTCGCCTTGACCGTCAGGCTACTTTCAGTTAATAGCGAAAGCCGTAGTTGTGTCACTTTTTCATTTCAAGTATCTTAACGAGTCACGCACTTTACACAGTTGCATAAATAATAATAATAGTTATAATAATAATATTAATAATAAAATTAAAAATAAAAGAATTTCAAAAAACAAAAACTATTGAAATCTTTTTTAGGTATCTATACGAGGTACGTTTTCCATAATACATAACAACCTTTTTCCATTCGAAATATACGAAAAGAGTATTGTTTCACATCAAGCTATAGTGAGTAACAGAGTTACTCCCTATTATTTTTAACAGTTTTAGTACAATTATTTTTTTTTCGATTTTTGGAAAAAAAAATGTTTAAAAACTGCTTTTGGAAAGTAAAATACACTTTGTGAGAAGGATAAGGAAAACTTGAGCAACGTAAATAAGCACAAATAGCACATTAATGCAGCATACAGCTGTTTCGAGGATACGATGGATCCCCTCCGTCAAGAGAATCAACTTGCCTCCTTGCTTCTATAATCTGCTATAATTCCCCCCTGCTTCTTCCTTTCGTACCCATTTCTCTTTTGGACTTCGGGTTTGTTGTTATCTTGCACTGACGAAGGAGATCCAGCGTATCCTCGAAACAGCTGTATGCTGCATTATTGTGTTATTTGTGTTTACTTACGTTGCTCTAGCTTTCTTTAATGAATTCTTTGTCTAGTCTGAGCATAGCGAACATAAATTGGTCTCTTAATATTTATCGATTGAAATAATCACTCTGTATCGTGGGAAGGAAAGTAAAAGCTTAATTCTCCTTTCTTCAAAAATATTTTCAAATGTTCTAAATTTGACAGGACTTTTTTCCAGTTCGGGATGAAGCTTCTCGAATTCGCTAACGACATCGTCAACACAGTCAGACCTCTTCAACCGACAAGGTAATGTGATAATACATCATCCGTGTAAATACAATTTGATATCGTCTGTTCTACAATCAAGTGAGCTACATAACCTGGACGACCAAGTGGGATCGCTGAACGAAAGCTTACTCCATGGCATGGGTAAGCTTAACCTAGACGCGGATGTAATCTCCGATCGAGAAGCCATTATGTTTGACGGTGGTACACGAAAACTCTGCAAGAATTCCACAAATAACTCCCGCAGGCGACTTCCTCCGAGAGTGTCGAGAACCCACAACGTGCCTCATCGTGGACTGAAGATAACGGTTCAGGTCACATCACTTCTTCCTGACTGTCTCAATAACCCACTGCATGCCTCAAGCCAATGATGGAAAAGTTTGCGGTCAAGGTAGTTCGAAATTATGCCGCTAGGGTCTAATCGCTGATGTTAGTTTTTTATCTTGACAAAATTTTCCTCGATCGTTTGCGCGTTGAATTTTTTTTTTCTTTTTTATGTATCTTTAAATTGAAACAAAGAATTGTTTCACCTCCTGATCTAGTTTAGCGATGGAAAAGAAGGAAAAAAGGAGGTTTTCGGAAGCAGTGTTTTTCCAGGTGAAAAGAAGAGAGTGTTTCATCCGGTCAGGTTAAGGTGAAGAGCAACGAAAATTAACCGGCTGGGTGGCCGTGTTTGGGATAATTTTTTTTTTTTTTTTTAGAACTGGTTATAGTGATAAGTTGTTGGAACATGGTTCGAGTATGCAGTAAAATTCGGAATGAGTTATAACTATGTATAAGTAGAATATTAATTTTGAAACTATTTATATAAAACAGAAAACCAGACGTCTCACATGTGTTATACTTACTTCCTACTTCCTAAAGGAGATGCGCATATTTGACCTTGAGCAGAGGTTCTGTTCTTAAACTAATTCGTAGCGGAACAATTTTCAAATTTATGAATTTATACAGAACACTTAGTATTTATTTATTTATTTTTAACTCATTTGTATTTCGAAAATTTTTGTCCTTCCAAACCCTCCAGAAGTTCCCAAATGACCTAGAAGACTGAATCGTTGCATACTTATGGTATCGACTGCGGTACAGAACCCAACAGAGACAAATTGTTGATTTATCCCTCGAGGGTGGAGAAAATGAGGGGTTTTAAAAAGTCCTTTCAGACTCTCCTGAAACCCTCTGGTGACCAAAAAGGCTGAATCTTACATTTATAGTATGGACAGACACTGGTCAGAAACTAACGCATCCTGATTTTCGATTACTCGCCTAGGGGACATGACAAAATGGAGAATTCGAAAAGTCTTTCCACACTTTTTAGAAGCCTTTTAATGATCTAGAAAGCTGATGAACACTTTCCGTATCAACCCCGGACAGAATCTAACTCAGCCAATTTTTGATTAAGATAACTGATTTCGAAGTTAGGCGTGTATTGTTAAACAAAATAAAATTTATTAAAATTGCCATTAAATTTTTAGAGTGTTAGTTTACCTGTTCGACAGAAAATCCCAAATTTTATATGTGGTTGTCTTTTGCGGTATATTTGAATTTTTGGATTTTGCCCCTTAACGGCGCAGTTTGTTTTGGGTCCGCCATAGGAATTTACTCGGTTTTGGGGAATAATTCAAGAAACGGGGTAACTATAGAAATTCCGAATTTAGCATGTTTTTGTATTTTTCGTTATGTTTTAAAAGTCTTTAAATTTTTAGTTTTATCGGACTAGCCAGTTTTGGGTCCGCCATAGAAATATATTTGTTTTTAGGGAATAACTTGAGAACCGGAATAGTTAGTTAGAAATCGTAAATTTTGTATGGAACCATATGGGATTGGCCTGTCTTGGGTCCGCCATAGAAATATACTTGTTTTTGGAGAATAGCTCGAGAACCGGAGTAGCTAGAAATCCCAAATTTTGTATGTTGTTGTTTTTCGTAGTATCTGGTATATAGTCTTTGTTAGTCCTTGGGTTTAGATCTTTGATTTTGAACCATATCGGATTGGCATGTTTTGGGCCCGCCATAGAAATATACTCGTTTTTGGGGAATAACTCGAGAACCAGAGTAGCTAGAAATCTCAAATTTTGTATGTTTTGTTTTCGTGGTATCTAGTATATAGTCTTTGTTAGTCTTTGGTTTTAGGTCTTTGATTTTGAACCATATCGGATTGGCTTGTCTTGGGCCCGCCATAAAAATATACTCGTTTTTGGGGATTAACTCGAGAACCGGAGAAGCTAGAAATCTCAAATTTTGTATGTTGTTGTTTTTCGTGGTATCTGGTATATAGTCTTTGGTTTTAGGTTTTTGATTTTGAACAATATCGGATTGGCCTGTCTTGGGCCCGCCATAGAAATACACTCGTTTTTTGGGGAATAACTCGAGAACCGGAGTAGCTAGAAATCCCAAATTTTGTATGTTGTTGTTTTTCGTGGTATCTGGTATATAATCTTTGTTAGTCTTTGGTTTTAAGCCTTTGATTTTGAACCATATCGCATTGGCCTATCTTGGGTCCGCCATAGAAATATATTCGTGCGTGTTTGGGGAATAACCCGAGAACAGGAGTAGCTTGAAATCCCAAATTTTGCATGCTTTTTTTTTTTTTTTTTGGTGGTATCTTGTATATAGTCTCTGTTAGTCTTTGGTTTTAGGTCTTTGATTTTGAACCATATCGGATTGGCATATTTTGGGCTCGCCATGGAAATATACTTGTCTTTGGGGAATAACTCGAGAACAGAAGTAGCTAGAAATCCCAAATTTTGTATGCTGTTGTTTTTCGTGGTATTTGGTATATAGTTTTTGTTAGAAATTCCAAAGAAATTCCAAAGAAAAAAATTCAATAGAAATTCCAAATTTTGTATGTTGTGTTTCGTGGTATCTAGTATATAGTCTTTGGTCTTAAGTCTTTGATTTTGAACCATATCGCATTGGCCTATCTTGGGTCCGCCATAGAAATATACTCGTGTTTGGGGAATAACCCGAGAACAGGAGTAGCTTGAAATCCCAATATTTTTTTTTTTTAGTGGTATCTTGTATATAGTCTCTGTTAGTCTTTAGTTTTAGGTCTTTGATTTTGAACCATATCGGATTGGCATATTTTGGGCTCGCCATGGAAATATACTTGTCTTTGGGGAATAACTCGAGAACAGAAGTAGCTAGAAATCCCAAATTTTGTATGTTGTTGTTTTTCGTGGTATTTGGTATATAGTTTTTGTTAGAAATTCCAAAGAAAAAAATTCAATAGAAATTCCAAATTTTGTATGTTGTGTGTCGTGGTATCTAGTATATAGTCTTTGGTTTTAGGCCTTTGGTTTTGAACCATATCGGATTGGCTTGTCTTGTGTCCGCCATAGAAATATACTCGTTTTTGAGGAACAACTCGAGAACCGGAGTAGCTAGGAATCCCAAATTTTGTGTGTTGTTTTTCGTGGTATCTGGTATATAGTCTTTGGTTTTAGGTTTTTGATTTTGAACCATATCGGATTGGCATGTTTTGGGCCCGCCATAGAAATATACTCGTTTTTGGGGAATAACTCGAGAACCGGAGTAGCTAGAAATCCCAAATTTTGTATGTTTTGTTTTCGTGGTATCTAGTATATAGTCTTTGTTAGTCTTTGGTTTTAGGTCTTTGATTTTGAACCATATCGGATTGGTTTGTCTTGGGCCCGCCAAAAAAATATACTCGTTTTTGGGGAATAACTCGAGAACCGGAGAAGTTAGAAATCTCAAATTTTGTATGTTGTTGTTTTTCGTGGTATCTGGTATATAGTCTTTGGTTTTAGGTTTTTGATTTTGAACAATATCGAATTGGTCTCTCTTGGGCCCGCCATAGTAATACACTCGTTTTTTGGGGAATAACTCGAGAACCGGAGTAGCTAGAAATCCCAAATTTTGTATGTTGTTGTTTTTCGTGGTATCTGGTATATAATCTTTGTTAGTCTTTGGTCTTAAGTCTTTGATTTTGAACCATATCGCATTGGCCTATCTTGGGTCCGCCATAGAAATATACTCGTGTTTGGGGAATAACCCGAGAACAGGAGTAGCTTGAAATCCCAATATTTTTTTTTTTTTAGTGGTATCTTGTATATAGTCTCTGTTAGTCTTTAGTTTTAGGTCTTTGATTTTGAACCATATCGGATTGGCATATTTTGGGCTCGCCATGGAAATATACTTGTCTTTGGGGAATAACTCGAGAACAGAAGTAGCTAGAAATCCCAAATTTTGTATGTTGTTGTTTTTCGTGGTATTTGGTATATAGTTTTTGTTAGAAATTCCAAAGAAAAAAATTCAATAGAAATTCCAAATTTTGCATGTTGTGTTTCGTGGTATCTAGTATATAGTCTTTGGTTTTAGGCCTTTGATTTTGAACCATATCGGATTGGCTTGTCTTGTGTCCGCCATAGAAATATACTCGTTTTTGAGGAACAACTCGAGAACCGGAGTAGCTAGGAATCCCAAATTTTGTGTGTTGTTTTTCGTGGTATCTGGTATATAGTCTTTGGTTTTAGGTTTTTGATTTTGAACCATATCGGATTGGCATGTTTTGGGCCCGCCATAGAAATATACTCGTTTTTGGGGAATAACTCGAGAACCGGAGTAGCTAGAAATCCCAAATTTTGTATGTTTTGTTTTCGTGGTATCTAGTATATAGTCTTTGTTAGTTTTTGGTTTTAGGTCTTTGATTTTGAACCATATCGGATTGGCTTGTCTTGGGCCCGCCAAAAAAATATACTCGTTTATGGGGAATAACTCGAGAACCGGAGAAGTTAGAAATCTCAAATTTTGTATGTTGTTGTTTTTCGTGGTATCTGGTATATATTCTTTGGTTTTAGGTTTTTGATTTTGAACAATATCGAATTGGCCTCTCTTGGGCCCGCCATAGTAATACACTCGTTTTTTGGGGAATAACTCGAGAACCGGAGTAGCTAGAAATCCCAAATTTTGTATGTTGTTGTTTTTCGTGGTATCTGGTATATAATCTTTGTTAGTCTTTGGTTTTAAATCTTTGATTTTGAACCATATCGCATTGGCCTATCTTGGGTCCGCCATAGAAATATACTCGTGTTTGGGGAATAACCCGAGAACAGGAGTAGCTTGAAATCCCAATAATATTTTTCCCCCCCCCCCCCCCCTTAGTGGTATCTTGTATATAGTCTCTGTTAGTCTTTGGTTTTAGGTTTTTGATTTTGAACAATATCGAATTGGCCTCTCTTGGGCCCGCCATAGTAATACACTCGTTTTTTGGGGAATAACTCGAGAACAGAAATAGCTAGAAATCCCAAATTTTGTATGCTGTTGTTTTTCGTGGTATTTGGTATATAGTCTTTGTTAGTCTTTGGTTTTAGGTCTTTGACTTTGAACCATATCGGATTGGCTTGTCTTGTGTCCGCCATAGAAATATACTCGTTTTTGAGGAACAACTCGAGAACCGGAGTAGCTAGGAATCCCAAATTTTGTGTGTTGTTGTTTTTTGTGGTATTTGGTATATAGTCTTTGGTTTTAGGTTTTTGATTTTGAACCATATCGGATTGGTCTGTCTTGGTACCGACATAGATATATACTCGTTTTTGGGGAACAACCCGAGAACCGGAGTAGCTAGAAATCCTAAATTTTGTATGTTGTTGTTTTTCGTGGTATCTGATATATAATCTTTGTTAGTCTTTGGTTTTAGGTGTTTGATTTTGAACCATATCGGATTGGCCTGTCTTGGGCCCGCCATAGATGTATACTCGTTTTTGGGGAATAACTCCTGAACCTGAGCACCTAGAAATTCCAAATTTAGCGTGTTGTTGTCTTTTCCGTTATATTTTAAGTCTTTGTATTTTGAACCTTATGGGACCAGTCTGTCTTGGATTCGCAATAGGAATTTACTCGTTTTTGGGGAACAATGCAATAACCGGAGCAGCTATACATTCCGAATTCCGAACTTAGCATTCTTTTGTTTTTTGCGTTATGTTTTAATCCTTTAGATTTTTACTTTTATTGGACCAGCCTCCCCTGGGCCCGCCATAGAAATATACTCATTTTTGGGGAATAACCCGAGAACCGGAGAGTAGCTAGAAATCCCAAATTTTGTATGTTGTTATTTTTCGTGCTATCTGGTATATAATCTTTGTTAGTCTTTGGTTTTAGGTGTTTGATTTTGAACCATATCGGATTGGCCTGTCTTGGGTCCGCTATAGATGTATACTCGTTTTTGGGGAATAACCCCTGAACCTGAGCACCTAGAAATTCCAAATTTAGCGTGTTGTTGTCTTTTCCGTTATATTTTAAGTCTTTGTATTTTGAACCTTATGGGACCAGTCTGTCTTGGGTCCGCAATAGGAATTTACTCGTTTTTGGGGAACAATGCAATAACCGGAGCAGCTATACATTCCGAATTCCGAACTTAGCATTCCTTTGTTTTTTGCGTTATGTTTTAATCCTTTAGATTTTTACTTTTATTGGACCAGCCTCCCCTGGGCCCGCCATAGAAATATACTCATTTTTGGGGAATAACCCGAGAACCGGAGAGTAGCTAGAAATCCCAAATTTTGTATGTTGTTATTTTTCGTGCTATCTGGTATATAATCTTTGTTAGTCTTTGGTTTTAGGTGTTTGATTTTGAACCATATCGGATTGGCCTGTCTTGGGTCCGCTATAGATGTATACTCGTTTTTGGGGAATAACCCCTGAACCTGAGCACCTAGAAATTCCAAATTTAGCGTGTTGTTGTCTTTTCCGTTATATTTTAAGTCTTTGTATTTTGAACCTTATGGGACCAGTCTGTCTTGGGTCCGCAATAGGAATTTACTCGTTTTTGGGGAACAATGCAATAACCGGAGCAGCTATACATTCCGAATTCCGAACTTAGCATTCCTTTGTTTTTTGCGTTATGTTTTAATCCTTTAGATTTTTACTTTTATTGGACCAGCCTCCCCTGGGCCCGCCATAGAAATATACTCATTTTTGGGGAATAACCCGAGAACCGGAGAGTAGCTAGAAATCCCAAATTTTGTATGTTGTTATTTTTCGTGCTATCTGGTATATAATCTTTGTTAGTCTTTGGTTTTAGGTGTTTGATTTTGAACCATATCGGATTGGCCTGTCTTGGGTCCGCTATAGATGTATACTCGTTTTTGGGGAATAACCCCTGAACCTGAGCACCTAGAAATTCCAAATTTAGCGTGTTGTTGTCTTTTCCGTTATATTTTAAGTCTTTGTATTTTGAACCTTATGGGACCAGTCTGTCTTGGGTCCGCAATAGGAATTTACTCGTTTTTGGGGAACAATGCAATAACCGGAGCAGCTATACATTCCGAATTCCGAACTTAGCATTCTTTTGTTTTTTGCGTTATGTTTTAATCCTTTAGATTTTTACTTTTATTGGACTAGCCTCCCCTGGGCCCCCATAGAAATATACTCATTTTTGGGGAATAACCCGAGAACCGGAGCAGTTAGAAATTCTGAATTTGACATGCTATTGTCTTTTGCGGTATAATTTATGTCTTTGGATTTTGAACCTTATCAGACTAGTCTGTCTAGATATAGGCCCCGGAAAGTACATTTTTATCACACATGAAATTGAACCAGTCATTTCAGAACAATAATAATCTTATCATAATCGATAGTATACGAAATGCTGATGCGTTGCCTGAGCGGTCAAGGTAGGCGTTTCCTTGTGCTTGTTCGGCTGCTGGGTCGTGGGTTTGAGTCCCTGCGGGCATGAATGTTGTGCTGTTGGGTTCCGCCCCCACTGGTGCGCCGGGGGAAACGCCATGTGACAGCTAAATCTTTCACGATGCTGGTTGATGTAAAGACGAATGATGGTGTATCAAGTGCCTGGCCATTTGTAATAAATAAATAGTATGCAAAATTGCCGAAGGGAAAGAACGGTGTAGGTAGATGAAAAAGTTTCAACATTTTTTCAAACTATCACTTTTAAATAAAGATAAGATTTATATATTATTGCTTTGAATTAAATCTGCCTACATCATCAATTTGGTTTTCTTTTGTGTGTGATTGAAGTTTATTTTCTACTTTTCCGGGCGCCACTGTTATGTAGGGGAAGATATTGAAAACTTGTTTTTTTTTTCTGATAATTTATATTTTACTCTTTCAATATGGACCCCATGGAGAACTAATGTAATTGGGGAGGGGGTATGACCTTCAACCTCACCTGCTTATGTCACTGTATTCAACGTCCTCGTATATTGAAAACTTGTTTTTTTTTTTCTGATAATTTATATTTTACTTTGGTGGCTTTGATGTTGTATAAATTATTAATTCATTTCAAGGCCTACTCATTGCTTAGGACGGATTTTATAAGACCCCTCACTATTAAATTCAACTTACTAAGATAAGTACTTTCGTAGCTCAAAATTTGTTCATTATCAGTACAATGTCTTGATGGATCAGGGGAAATTTGCTTCTATACAACTCTAAACGTTTCTTAAATCCATGAT
Organism: Amaurobius ferox; assembly: GCA_951213105.1. Taxonomy (NCBI): domain Eukaryota; kingdom Metazoa; phylum Arthropoda; class Arachnida; order Araneae; family Amaurobiidae; genus Amaurobius; species Amaurobius ferox. Next base: position 31,354,613 of record OX578151.1, read on the forward strand.
TTGATGGATTTAAGAAACGCTTAACTTTCTCTTTGATTCCTCGATCATCGATTACCATAAATTCCAATAAAGAAACATCTTCCACCCCGTTTCGGTTTATCCGCCTGTCAATCACATTTTCACCCATAATGCATTAATTCTTAAAAAAAAAAAAATGCTTACTTTCTTTCATGATTATAGGGTCGCTTACGAATGGCGATTTTCAAGGTCGGCCTTGAGGTTTTTTTTTTTTTTTTTTTAAATCCTAATTCTTGATCCTGCTTTTCACATTTCAATTCGAGTATTTCCTCAGGGGTGAATCAAATGCAAAGTGCCATTTACTACAGGTACCTTATACCTTTCTGGTAGGTCTGGGTCGAAGAAGAAGAAATAGATGCTATTAACTGAAAATTGTGGTGCATGATTCGCACATATATAGCAATAGCTTCATATTCTAATGTTATGACTAGAAAGAAGAAAAAAGCAAATTTCAATAAGTGCTCCCAAGTATCTTTTTTTATATATTACATCCATTGCTAAATTACCCGCATTGTTTTTGTTTCAAAAAATATTTTATGGCCAAATTGGGAAAGTCTAGACTTTGAAAGGGGTGCGGAAAAGCCATCCATAGGGAGGGTGGTGAATACCACTCAAGTGGGGAAAGGGCGCCGCGAGAACGGCCGGCACCCCATTTCCATTTAATTATTTTTTTAGACAGGGAAAACATAAATATAACAAAGATAGGAAAATCAAATATGGGGAGTTCGGGAGGGCGACGTGATAAATGTTTGTTAGGGCTCACAATTTGTATGGACTACCTTGGGTATTTTAATTACAAAAATCTTTCCCTCTCTCTCTCTCTCTCTCTCTATCTCCCTCCCTCCCTCCCTCCTTCTTTGCCGTCACATAACTTTGCAAGTCGGGGGCACTTTATACCCTTTACGGACACCACAACACCCATGCTCGCAGGTGGGACTCGAATCCATAACCGGCAGTCGATAGAGCACGAGGAAATGCTTGCCTTAGATCTCTCGACTACCGGGCCTGCTAATTAGAAAATATAATGCTTTCATTTATGAAATTTATTTTTATATAAATTTCTTCATTAATTAAATTAAATCGATAGAATTGAAATCCTCTGCCAAATAAACACATTTAAATTAATTCATTTGCTAAGCAACATAATGTAATTTTCTTCAAAAAGTTTCGGAAAATAATTATTTGCGTTTATTATTTCTATGGAAACGTTTATTTTGATTAATATCTCGATAACCCCCAGAGCATAGAAAGGTTTACCTACATCGGAATAAAGAATAACTATATTGAATTCGAAAAAGAAAATACCGTCAGAAACTGTTTATGTGTATACGGAACAAACAAATAAAGAAACAAATAAAGAAACATATTTTAAATTATATATATATATAAAAGATAGTATGACTTATTCATATTCACATGCAAAATTCTCGTCAAAATGCAGTAGAGATTTAATTTAGGATCTCTGAAATAAATGGCAATGGACGAATTCTTATTGGGAGTCAAAACACAATATTACAAAACTATTACAAAAAGTTTCTTATATCCTAAATAGAATGAATTAAATCCACGAGAAGAATGTTTACAGATTTATTGCACAATGTTGCTCATGGAAAGTAAATCTATTTAATGATACTTACTTTTTAATGAAACGAAAATTGATAAATTTAATGAAAAACGTGTAATATCTTGAGAATGGTTAATGTTAGCGTTCTAAAGTTTGTGTCATTCGTTTTCTAAAGAACAATTAAGTACGAAATGAGGATTTAGTTAACAGTATTGAAAGTTCTAATTATTTTTTTCAACAATTCCTTCGAAAATCGCGCAATATCTTAAGAGCAGTTCAAGATAGTGCTATAAATTTTATATTGTTCCTTTTCTAAGGAAAAAATATTGAAGAAATGTTTATGTATTTATTATTATTAAGTGTTTTGATTTTTAATGAATTTTTTTAAATGTCAATCGAAAATTAGGGGGGGGGGAGGAGTTAAAATTAGATTACGTTTAAAACTATAAGGTTCCGATATTCACAGATTGTAATAATAGTACCATTTTTTTTTAAAGCGCTTCATCTGTTCTTGAGATATCAAAAAAATCTAATACAATAAATGTACATGTGTACTTTTATGTACTGAAAAATGTAACTAACTGATATCAAACAAATTGCATATAAATTTATAAATAAAAGCATCCTATCTTAATAACTGCATTGCATTTGGCATACTGTATAAGTTTTATTATAAAAGAAGTTGGTTGCAGTACGTTGCTGTTTTCACGACTTCCCTCGCATTTTGACGTCTCTATGAACAAAAAATTCTAGTTTTTAAATCGTAGTTTAGGCATATCGCATTGCTGTCAAAGTGATAAAATAGTTCATATCAAATTATTTTAATATATTTTTATTTGGTCTGAATCGAAAGCAGAAAGAAAAATAAGCGATAGGAAAAGTATGCAAGACCTCATTAACACAATTCAAAACCTTTCTGCAAGATATTCGTGTTGTGCGCATATATGTATGTAGGTATGTGTGTTTGTCTCTGTGTGTGCGTATATGTATATGTGCTTGTTTGTGTGTGTGCGTATATGAATGTGCTCTTGTGTGTGTGCGTATATGTATGTTCTTGTGTGTGTGCGTATATGTATGTTCTTGTGTGTGTGCATATATGTATATGTGTTTGTTTGTGTGAGTGCGTATTTGTATATGTATTTGCATGTGAAGTTTGGGTAAGATAACTTATGAACGCATACGTATGTACCGGCATGATATTTCATATGTGGATACATCATGTAAAATGATTGAAGGAGTTTGTATTTGTTTCGTATAAATTCCAAGATTAAAACACACAATATCAGAAGTTTTAATTTTTTTTAGCATTATTTATTTTAGTAAGCAATGGTGTAACAGTTGAGTTTAAGTGGGAAAATGATTATTTGACCTATTGCTAATGTTTGACCAAAAGGTAAGAGAAGTTAGATTTTTCATGCACTGATTTTGAATTATATATGTATGATTCTCTATTTAATACTTCTTTTTATTATGTAGGTATTTTTTAAAGTTATGATTTTTGAGTTGCAACTTCTCTCTACTCTATGATTGAATTTTCAAACTATTATTTATATATATATATATATATATATATATATATATATATATATATATATAAAGTACAGTAGTGTCAATATAGATGACATGAACGTTTCATTCATGTCATCTATATTGCAGACTCCTGAGCAAAATAATTTTGCGTTAAAGAAATTCAGAAATTCTTATACAACTCATCTTACAGCCTAATCAGTTTACATTCTCCATAAGTAAAAATTAGGTTTTGTTGTAAAAATAATCAAAGTTTGATGATCATTTGAACTCACATATATTGTAATTATGTTGTTTCAGAATACAGATGCACAGAAATTAAGCAAAAATAAAGCGGTTTTAGGACGGATACAACAGTAAATTTAAATTAAAAAGAACTTTAAAAATCAATATTTTGATACAATGTGGATGGTATTGATCATTTAAACTCAAATAAATTGTAATTGTGCTGTTTCAGAATACAAATGCACAGAAATTAAGCAAAAATAAAGCGGTTTTAGGACGGATACGACACTAAATATAAATTAAAAATAATTTTAAAAATCACGATTTTGACACAAGATGGATGCCATATTTTATTTTGAAGTGGGTTACGTGATCGCTTCATATAATGGTCACGTGATCTCTTCATATAAAGGGTTTAATTATTATTTTAGTTGTTATTAAAAAAACTGCTGAATATATTTTGTTGAACATTTTTTTATATATTTTATGGGATAATTTGAATATTTCCTAAGACTTTCGAAACAATTTGGGAATTTTAAATTCGTTTAAAAATGTTTGAAAAATTAGGTCCTATAGGGTTCAATGTATTTCATTTTTCAACCCGGGTTCAATCCAAAACTAATTGGGTGATATTATTCATTTATATTCCCATAGGTCCCACAGACCATCTGAACAACATACTAAAATTTCATTTTGATAAAGTCATTTTTACGGCAGTTATCGTGCTAACGGACAGACAGTCAGACAGAATGAACTAAGTCATAAACATATTCCAACTATGTTGTAGAGTGTTAAAAATGGTTATTTAATTGTCAACATTTTATGAGGAAGATTCTTTCTTATGCAGCTATGACTTATATAATGCAATGATTTTCTTTTCTTGCATAATGCAATGAATTTACATCTTTCACAGTGAAAAAACAATGTATAAGATTCACGGCCCTATATGTTCCGGTGTAATTTTTATCACAATTTTGCATGGTAAATCCCGAGCAACGCCGGGTAATCGCTGCTAGTACAATATATGTAATAACAATAATGAACAATAATAAGAACATAAATGAACATAAATGAACAATGATAAGAAATCAGTTACCGGCAATATCGATGCGTGTGCAAATATAGCCCGGTCGTCTAGTTTAAGGGGAATTAGACGATTGATAGCAAGTAACCCTAGTGTTAACACTATAAAAAATTATTTCAGTTCGACGATCGAAGGTGGTGGGGTAAGCAAAACAAGAAAGATTAATCATGCATAAAGCATTGATTATGAAACACTTTCCAACTTCAATGCAATTTTATTTAAACATCTCTAAAATGTGATACATTCTTCAGTAATATTTTTAAAATTATCACAATATGCACTACATTTATTTATTATATTTCAAAACTTAAAACTTCACAGGAAAAAATGAACTTCATTCGAATGACGGCATTGAAATTTAAAATGCCTGGTTTAAACATCTTTAAAATACGATACATTCCTGGGTAATATTTTTAAAATTATCATAATACTACAGTAATTTATTATATTTGAAAACTTCATCGAAAACAAACAAAATTTATTCAAATGATGTCATCGAAATATAACACGGCTCCGAAATATAACATATTCTCTTGATAAGCAGCATTTTTCAGAAACATTTTTCCATTCATTTCATTCATCACAATACTATAATAATTTATTTTATTTAAAAACTTAAAACCATGGAGCTACAAGTAATTTAACTATTTGCTTAAAACTTCATCGAAAAAAATCGTTTGCTTCTCTGCGTAAAATCAATGAATGTTTCATTCATATCAGCTATATTACAGACTCCATGAGTTAAATAATTTTGTGTTAAAAAAATGCAGTAACTCTTATATAACTCATTCTACATCTTTTGGTATTTACATTTTCCATAAGTGAAAAGTAGGCTTCGTTGTAGAAATAATCAAAGTTGGATGATCATTTAAACTCAATTATATTGTAATTGCGTTGTTTCAATATGTAGATGCACAAAATAAAGCGGTTTTAGGACGGATACAACACTAAATATGAATTAAAATGAACTTTAAAAATCACCATTTTGAGACAAGATGGATGCCATATTTCATTTTGAAGTGGGTCACGTGATCTCTCCATATAAAGGGTGTAATTATTATTTTAATTTTTATTTAAAAACTACTGAATATATTTTGCTGAAATTTTTTTTATATATTTTATGGGATAATTTGAATATTTCATAAAACTTTCGAAGTAATTTGTGAATTTTAAATCCGCTTAAAAAATATTTGAAAAATTAGGTCCCATAGGGTTCAATGTATTTCATTTTTTCAACCCGGGTTCAATCCAAAACTAATTGAGTGATATTATTAATTTATATTCCCATAGGTCCCACAGACCGTCTGAACAACATACTAAAATTTCATTTCGGTAAAGTCATTTTTACGGGAGTTATCGTGCTAACGGACGGACAGACAGACAGACAGATAGACAGACAGAATGAAAAAATCATAAACATTTTTCAACTATGTTGTAAAGTGTTAATAAAAACTGTAAATTTACCTTTACCTATACCCTTGGAAAATCTGATGCAAAGAACAAGAGTGTGAGTCTTTATAAAAATATTGTAGAGTTCAAATATAAAAAGTGTCCTTCAAATAGATATAAATTATGTCCTCAAGCAAATAAAAAACCAGGTTTGCAGTAACGGGTCTTATTTACCTTTCTGCAAAGTATTCAATTGCATATACAGTATAAAGTGCAGGATTTGTGGAAAGGAATATATCGGACAAACAAAAAACAAATTAAATATAAGAATTAATTTACATAGAAGTTTAATATACAAGTATCAGAAAGACAGGGAATTGGATACGACGATGGAAATCAAACATTTTGCTGAGCATGGAATAGAGGCTATGGAGATCACTATTATAGATTTATAGATTTAAAACAACGTCTATGGTGGGAAAACAAGCATATGAAACTGAAAAACACCTTGTACCCTTATGGATTAAATACTGCAGGTTTTGGCATAAATTATAATAGAGACTATTACGGTGAACTGGAATCAGATATTGTAATACAGAATTATGGTAACAACAAACGTAAAAAAAGAGGTGGTAGAAGCAAGAAAATAAGCTACGAACTTACAGAGGATTATATTAGAGGATTTGTAAAAGATGATGACAAAGATTCTAAAATACCTCACAAGTGGGTCCAAAACATAGTGTATGGTGTCAGACCAAAATATCTATCGGGAATTTGGAGTTATTGTAAAAGTGATTCATATTTAAAGGAATTTGGGAAAGATACTGTTATACAGGAGCAATTTTATGGGATTACATAAAACTGAGAGCAAAATCTCTGGGTTTGGAGGTAGTATATAGCAGACAAAAACGCTAAGTGCAAGAATATTTTATTGTGAAATATAAAAATAAAAATTTTGACAAAGTACCGTTCAATAGAATATTGAAAGAAAGTAAGGGATTACTACCTTTTAGTAATTTTGAAATAGGAATATCATATAGTTTTTTGACATCTATTTGTCAAAGATTTTTTAATTACAATAAAATTAGTCAAAACTTGAATTTGGAAATAAAAGGTCCTTGTAAATGTCATAATTTGACATATACAGGTAGGGATCATGGACATGTGGTAACAGGAGATCTTAATGTTAACAATACTAATATGAAAGATTTATTTGAAGAGGGTGCTAAATTCAGATTTCAAGAGTATGGCCATGTTGTGCATTCTGTCGATCAAGATATAAATAGATTTATTTACAAAACAGCGGTAAATTACAGTTTTCCTACTGAAGTATTTAACGAGTGGAAATGCAATGTAATGGAGGAAATAAGTTACTGGTTAAAGAATGAAAGAATTGGAGAAATTACGAGTTAGGATAAAAATGAGTTGGAGGAATTACAGAAAATTTATGTAATTACACACGTCGATAAAATGACAGCAAATTACGCATTCACTTGCAGGAAATACTATAACGATTTACTATACAATAGTTATAATGCAGTAACTATGTATCAGCAAGTGAATAATTCAAAAACTGAAATAGAAAATCGTATACTGCACTTGTGAAATTGGTTTGGTTTGAAACAGTGCTGTACAACGGACTGGGATTCTTCAAGCAAATAAAGGGAATCCCTATGCGTGGCAGCTGTTCGTCTGTTTTGGCAGATATTTATTTGGACAGGTATGAGACGGGAACCCATTTTTTAAACGAAATGGTATACATGCGTTACGTTGATGACGTTGTTTTGTATTGTGACAATTCAGATTTTATAATGGATTTCAATGTCTATTCACGAACGTTACATTTAATAGAAACTTCTAGCAATATTAACAATAGTTTAAATTATTTGGATATATGTATTGAAAAATCAGATAATAACACTTTTTTTATTATATTTGATAAAAGAAAAATTTTAATTTTAAAATTAATTACATTACACCATGGATTACAAATTTACATAAAAATGTATTCAGAAATATTATAATTAACCAATTGATAGAAGCAAATTTTTAAATAGTAGAGATACAGATAAAGTTAAAAGCGATAGGGATTTTATAAATGAGGCTATGAAACAGGGTAACCCCAAGGGTTTTTTGATAAAGATTATATCCGAATTCAATGGTTTAACTGTAACTGTAAGTATAAGAAGATATTTGAATGGTTGAAACAGAGATATAAATGATATGGGAAGACAGTAATGGTACATGGTTATGGAGAATTTGTTTAAGCTAAAGGTTGGAGTTCAAGCCTTATATGGATTTAAAAAGTTCAAGACAAGGTAACACGTACTGGTGGTAAGGGTTTTATAGTTCATGTATTCATGTGAGAAATGGTATTGATTACTGGGAAAAGAGGAGTAGAATACACATTGAAGTATGGTGTTTGGTAAATAGATAGTCCATTGTGTGAACAGATATTAGGCTTTTCATGTGAATCGTTCAATGGGTTTTGTTGTTTTTAATTGGTGATTGTTGTTGGTAATAAGGCTACCCATAGTAAAAGTATCGGCTTCCGGGAGTATTGCCATGGCATAAAGCATGCTCAACCAGAGAGTGGGGGTCCCCCCCCGGCCAATTGGTGGTACTTTTCATTGTTTGCAATCAATTTTTACTTTCATATGTTTTACATTTTCTATTTAGATATTATATATGTAAACTACTACAAGGGCAGCATAGCGCCATGTAGTATTGTTTACATTAGGGTTTTTAAGTTATATCAACCTGTTTTAAATTAAAAAGTTTTTACTTTTGTACAATACACACACACACACACACACAGATATATATATATATATATATATATATATATATATATATATATATATATATATATATATATATATATATATATATATATATATATATATATATATATATATATATACAGAGGCTGTTCACACATTTTTTAGACGATGTATATTGTATTCACAAAACTAAATTACATAAAATTCTTGTGTTTTAAATGTTCAATTTGACATCCCTTATTCTGAACTATCTTTCGACACCGCAATTTCCAGGATAATAATGCCTTTTGAAGTGTCAAAAGAGGTATTCTATCCCATTCCTCCTGAACAGCTTTCCAGAGTCCTGTAAGAGTTTTGGGACGACGTTTGGATAATGCAGATTTTAAAAGTCCGAAAGCACAAAAATCCATAGGTGATACATCGGGAGATTTAGTAGGGATATCAGTGAAGGGTATGGCCTTGATACCAGTTTTTTGTTCCATTTCTTTTAGGAAATTTACAGTGGATTTTGATGTGTGACTGCTAGCTTTGTCCTGATGGAGTCTCACAGATTGATGGCACTGTGGGTAAAGCGATGGTATTTCATTCAGGAAAATTGGCGATAAAATATGTTCCTGATAGTATTTGGAGTTAATCTTGACATTTTTTCCCACTCTCTTTATTTTTAACTTGCCATTATAAGAAAAACCAGCAACAATCATGAATCCCTTAGAAAAACTTTCGATTCTTTGAACCATGTACTTAAATTTTTTTCTCCCCTTTTATGATAATAAATGGCTCTTTTTTTGTTGCAATCATTTAAATACACCCATGATTCATCTATTGTGACAATTGTTTTCCATTTTTCTTTGGATAAGTGTTTCTCATATAGAATTCTGCAGCGTGTCCTGCGTTCAGCGATATGATTTGGAAGAAGACGATGCACATTGCGTTTTTTCGCTTTCTTAAGATTTAAATCAACGTTTATCATTTTGTTTACAGTGGACACCGAGCATTTTAATGATTTTGCAACTGTCCTTTGACTAGGGGGATTTTCTATTAACATTAAACAACGTACCTTTGCAATATTCGAAGATGTCCGTTTTATCCTTGGATACTTGTTTGGAATTTTTGTCCCACTTGAGGCTCCAATTTGACGTTTTTTTCCTTTCCTGTTGACGATATTACCTATCGACGCTTTAGATATCACAAAACCATGACTCTCACATCGTTTTTGGATAACAGAGTATGCATATTTCTCTTCGGAAAGAGCATAAATGTAGCCTTCGAACCACTGTTTTGTTAAAAACGCCATTTTTGAATAAAAACAAAACTTTCAAGCCGCAGACGATAATTTTGACTTTTAAAAACATAGTACAATTGGAATTATTTCTTTTGCAGCAAACGATTTTTTATTACCGCTTACCAAAATCGTCTAAAAAATGTGCGAACAGCCTCTGTATATATATATATATATATATATTAATTAGAAATATGTAATAATAAAAATTTCAAGTAATATTAACATCACCATAGAAGCAAAATCACGGCCATAATGCCGATAAAAGAAGAAAACAGCACCAGCCCAAATTCGATGATTAGTCAAAATCAAATTCCTCCTCAGGTCTGAGTAATATATATATATATATATATATATATATATATATATATATATATATATATATATATATATATATATATATATATATACATAATAAAAGTTTGAAAGTCCAATGAAAGAAAAGTGAGAAGCTGTAACTCGAAAAACCTAACTTTCTAACATATTACAAAATAAAAGTATAAATCAGCAAATCTTCAAGCAAATGGAAAAAAAATACAAATTCCAAATCAAGTTAAAGAAAATTATCTAAAATTAATGGTATGAAATCGATAAAAGAAAAACAAATGAAATCCAAGCAATAATGCTATACACGTGGATAAGGTCTAGGCCTGCATCATGGATTTATTCACTTCTTCAAAACTCTTTCTCAAGTCCAAGTGTCTTGTAGAAGCAAACACAAAAATGTTTGTTTCTGAAGAAATAGATAGATTATATATATATATAATTCACGGTGAGAATTTACAAAGTAGAATTTTAGAAACAAACAAAGAACCATCTGGAAACGAAGTTTTGTGCTTTTGAAATAGAAAATGTTTAGCAATTAATAGAAGTCTGTTTACTGTAGCGATTTGCTCAATTATTACCTATATCTCGTTATCAAAATTTTGTCTATCGATATAATTTTTATGTTTTTTGATAAAAAAAAACTTAAATTATTAATTAAAAATATTAATTAAAAATATATTAATTAAAAATAACTTGAAATCATTTTCTGCAATGATAATTTGAAAAAGAAAGCTAAAACAGCCGTAACAAAAAGGTGAAAATAAATGTGTAAGAAAAGAAAGTGTTGCAGACTCTTAATCCACGCATTTTGAATCTGTATATTTTAGAGATTTAAAAATATGTAGATTAAGATTCTGAATAAAGTTGTGTATAACAATGAATAAACTACCACAATGACATTTTTTTATAATTTTCTGTAACTGCTACAATACGCCGTTTTAGCGCGAACGTGCCAAATCTGGAGGTCATTTGTAGAACAAGGTACAGTGGCTAGAAGGGAGTTGGTTCTAGACACTGTAAACAAGGTCTATTTTACCTTGTTTGTAGAAGAGAAGGGGGAATTTCCGGGATATACTGGCCATGCTTTTAAGATCGCTAAACAAAGGAAAGGCTACCTCTACATTTTGGTCCAGTCGATTTCCATCTACTGTTTTCTATTTCAATCTCTATTGCTTTCTGTCCAGTACTCTTTTAGAGTTCGGTGTTAGTAATAACATAAGGCCAAAATATTCTTAAAATTTTCCTCAGAGATTTAAAAGGAAATGGTTTAAAGTACATATAATTCTTCAAAGTCGCAGATCGCATACAAATAAACAACTATTTTCTGTATTCAAATTCAGTTGGATGGATCAGTTTCTAGCTGTATTCATGATATGCAATTTTTGCACATTAATGGTTACGTACATGTTTTTGAAGGCCGGCCATAAATTAGACGTTAAATAGGTTTTTCCCACCATTGAAACCTCTCCGCTGCACCTCTTATGATGTAATATTTTTTCGTAGCAGAAAGATGATATTTTCGTTACGGAAAATCCTTTATCATTTACGTATTTTTGCTTTTTTATTTGTATCGTTTAACTATGGAAAAACAAAGGAAGGTCACGAGTTGATAGCATGAAACCTGGGGGGAAAATGATGAGTAAAGAAGTATAAACAATATTTTTGAAAAGTATAAAATACCGGCCATTTCCACCCAGCCTTCGGTGGACGAAAATGGCTAGTGGTCACTAAATATAGCATCTCTACACATTTAATAAAAGTTTAATGCAGGTTCTCAACATCGAAAACCCTGTCAAATTTAAACATTAAAATATGATGTCGACAGCACTTGACTTTATCTGCAGACTCATATTCATGTTCTCTTTATTTCTTCAATAATTCATTAAATGGAGTTTAATGGCACAAAACAACACCCATCATTATACTAAATTACGCTGAATTTGAATTTTTAATTAAATTTTCATTTGGTAATTTGAGTTATTTTTAAAGGTGGCGTGGTGAAAATGCGAAAGAACTAAAATATCTCGAGAACAGCTTGTCCTAGAGTAATGGAGTTGGCCTTATTCTTTTCATCGTTAAAAATTACGTATAAAACAAGCATTTAACTGATTTAATTCAGCATACGTAGTATTTTATTTTAGATTTTGATGAGTTTTGCGGGCCATTTCGCAAAAAAGGCAGGTTTTTTTTTTCCAAATTGTACCAAAATTTAATCAGCTCCAGAGTAGCCCACATGTGACTTACCTATAAGATTTTATGAAATTGGGTCAATTAGTTTTTGAACTAGAGTGGATAAAAACTCTGCACAGAGAGACATACAGACATCACTCTAAAAATAAATTTTTCGTGGTTTAGAGGTCCCAAAACGTGCAAATCCGTCGAAAATTCGAGTTGCGATATTCAACATGATTCAATACTTCCCCTATACATTACCATATATTTGCAGAGAAAGTAAAAATGAAGCACATTTTATAGTTCTGCTAATATCGAAATTACCGTATGTAAAACAAATTTCATGTCCGATCACTGCATGTTGCCTATTTTCAGCGTTTTCAGATATAAATATATAAGCTAAAAATCAATAAATTATAGTATTAGTTTTCAGTTGTTTGTTTTGAAGAATAGTCAATAAATGATTTCGGTATTTGAAACGTAACTTGGTTACCATAGTTACCACGGTAGAATATAAAACTATAAAAAATTCATTGATAAAACATAATAAAAAGATCGTCTGCTGTAACTATGAATTAAAATGTCAAGAAACTAAATGTCTAAAATGTCCAAGGTGTTGCTTGAACTTCCATCGAGCTAATTTAGGAAATTTAGACTATATTTTGTGTGTATGATGGTATGAAACAAATTTTGTGCGTTTAGCCAGTCTCATGTTATAGATAAAAGAGTTCTAGAGCAAAAATTCCGGGATTCATTAATTTTTCGAACAAAATTCTAAGATTTTAATTCAAATCTCAGGTGTATGCCAAGTTTTAAGTTTCTACCTTTAGCAGTTTAGGCTGTGTCAACCAGCACTACATTAAACTATATTTAGGCATCACTTAATAAGTCATTCAATTTCAATATAATGTAGAAAAAAAAATAATACAAACGGAGAGACGAAAGCAATACGAGATTTATTAATAAATTTTTTTTTTGAACAAAACGCCACGATTTTAGATTTTTCTCATTACTTATAAATTCAGTCCAACGTACATGCAAAGTTACAAATTTCTACCTTTAGCAGTTTGGCTGAATTCATCTTTTATAGTCAATCAGTCAATCAAACTCACTCAGCTGTAAGAAATATATATTCTGTTTAGGTGGTACTTTTCTGAATACTTTTAGACCTGTCATTTTGTTTAAAAAATTATTCATTAGGATTGTGTTATGTAAATCTCGTCAAGCGCCATTTTCCCTTCGATTCTATGATTTTGCCATTTAGGCATCTTTATATGCCTATAACAAAGCTCTTATTATGTTTTATATCTGTATAAATGAAATTGAGAATCTGTCTATGTGTTTGTCTCATCATCACGGGATAACGGCTGCACCGAATTTCGTGAAATTTTGTGGATAGACGTAAAATAGTTCCACATAAAATTTAGTCTATGTTTCGAGTTGATAGGACCAGGGATTATCGTGATATTAATGAAACACGCACAATGAAACCTTCCATAGAGATGATATGCAGACGATATTTGATATTTATATGCAGATGATATTTTTATTGCCGATTTATTTGAAGAAAAAAAAATTATGCTGTTTAGCAAAGATTACGGGACAATTATTGGTATTTTCAATTTTTTTACGTCATCAGTTTTAGTTTGGCAAAGACTTTTCAAACACATATATCGTGTTTAACTCATGTATTGTGTTTAGCCGATTGTTGAAACAGAATAAAAGTATATATAGCACTGGTATAACTTCTAATAACATTTTAGAGCTTTCATTTTGGCATATACTGATCCAATTTTATATTTTTTTATAAATTTATTTACAAACGGGATTAGAATGTTTTGTTCTTCAGATCTGCACGTGAAGATAATTTTCTATAGCGAGAACAGATATTCTTATACTTTTTAGGAGAGATAAATTAAATGTTTAATAAAAGGTTTTGAATAACAATTGAGAATTTGCGCATACTTAGAAATTTTGATTTTCTTTATATTATATATTCCGACTGTCAGTTCTACATTCCCACTTGGTGATAAATTTGGCGATTTTTTAAAATGTCGCCAAACTTTCCATAGAGATAGCATTATTCAGACGATATTTTGTCCACCAATTTATTTGAAGCAAATCATATCATGTCGCTTAGCAACGGATTTAAATCCAATGTGTTTATGAGGCAGAAGATTTTTATTAAATCTTTTCCAATTTGAATAATGAAGATATGTATATAAAATAAATTTCATTGCCATTACATTTTTGACTGGATAATATCAATTACGGTCGTCAGGTTTAAACATTATTATTATTGATGTTTTCGGGGATTACTGATTCAGAGATTGATATTTTCAATTTCCTATGCCATTGTTTAATTGCAGCAAAAATAGCTGAAACTCATATAGTATACGTTGTATGAGTAATCTTCTACAAATACACGGGTATATCTTCTAATCTACGAGAATATAAGTAGTACAGGTATATTGGCATATATTTTGACACATAATGGCATATATTGGAATCAAGTACGGCCTTCTGGTATGAAGATTACGGGGATTATTGATAATTCAATTTATTACATTATCTGTTTTATTTTGGCAAAGATTTTTGAGACTCATATTGTAATACAGGTAATCTTTTACTAACAGTAGGACATATCTTCTAATCTACGATATTATTAGTACGAGTACTTCCCATATAATTTTAGCACTTTCATTTTGACACATATTGGAATCAATTACTGTCTTCTGGTTTAAAGATTACGGATTTATTGATATTTTCAATTTATACATGTAATCTACTAATACAGGTTATATCTTCTAATATTCGCGTATATAAGTAGTACGGGTCCTATACAATTTTAACGCTTTTATTTTGCATATATTGATTCAATTCCATATTTTTTTTTTGTAAATTTGCTTACAAAAGAGGCCTGGATGTTTTTTTCTTCAGATCTGCCCGTGAAGATAATTTTGAATAGCGAGAACAGACATTCCTTAACTTTTTTTTAGGAGCATTATGTTAAATATTTTAACAGAATATTTTGATTAAAAATGTCATTTAGTATACTATAGGAATTTGCACATGATTGTGAATTTTTTAAGTTTTTTATATTATATACTCCGTACGAAGAACGGGTATGCTGCTAGTTAGAAATAAGAATGTAATCGGTAGTCAATGTACAGGTAACTTCGGGCTACGACGGGGATTAGACCCCCTCAAGTCAATTCTACTAGGTTTCAGAAACTGTTATCTCTTTTTAGCGTCTAGATATTACAATTTTCTGCGTCAATCATTTAAAACATTTCTACTCTTTGTTCTTTTTCCAAGGATATTAAAGTCTGGTAATTCACTTATTATTCAGTTGAGATTTTTTTTCATACTGATAGTTAATTATTCATCTGCTTTAATTGTCATCCTTGCCTTTTTCATTGTTCAAGTGTATCTTTTTAAATGTTATGTTGTAATGATTTGTTGCAATTGCTTCAACTGTAATTGCATTTAGTGTACTACTATGTAATGTAATTACTATATTTACGCCTCTTCTTACATGAGATTAATCTTTTAGAAGTGGGTGTTTATGGATTCTGTAATCTACTTTCTTTATATTATTATTATTATTTTTATTATTATTATTATATGTAGTTGTATTAAGTAAATGTATATAGTGTGATTTCATAATTTTGAATTGAAATAATGTATAGGGGAAGTATTTTGACGGGGTCGAAAACTCAAATGCGAGTTTTCAACGGAAGAGTACGTTTCAAGCACCCCTGAACTAGAATTTTTTTGATGTCTGTGGATATACGTGTATATATATATATATATATATATATATATATATATAGTGTTTCGGCCATGTGGCTGCATCGTTGAACGAAACATATTTGGAACCTCTGAGGATGCAAAGATCCTTGAAAAGCTGGATTCACAGAGGTTCTATCCAATTTCATATTTTCGGATTGCATCTTTCTTTTATATTTTATTATTGTCATTTTAATATTTTGAGCCTCCAGATTTTGATAATCCTTTGATGTTTGTACTTGATTTGTATGAATCGCTCTTGAATGTTGATAAATTTATGTGTATTATTAATATTACCTAATAATTTAAAATTAAGATCAATTTCCATTATATGGTAGCAATGGTTTCTTTCTGTTAGATATTTCCTTTCATATCCTCTTTACTTTATTTCCCTCTGTATTGTTTTTGAACCAGGGTATGCTACTGTTCATGTTTTAAATTAGTCTTATTATATTTATTTTTATTAAATATATATATATATATATATATATATATTTCTTTCATTGGATTTTCAAACTTCTATTATTATATATGCTTTTGTGCTTATCTACGTGAATGGCTTTAATGCGTGGTTATTTTTTATTTTTCAATTTTCGAATTCTCACCATTGATGTATGTTGATTATATTTAGCTTGAAGACTAAATATATGCATTTTATTTTCCTATTGATTGATGAATCTCTATTTTTTACTTCTTTTTATGTTGTTAGCATTTTTTAAGTTAAGGTTTTATGAGTTACAACTTCTCTCTATTCTATTATTGGAATTTCATATTATAATTTTATTATATATATATATATATATATATACATATATGTGTGTGTGTGTGGATACGATATTTCATGAACGAATGGAGCATTTGGAACGTGATTTGGTACGATCATTACAATTTTAGAATACTGGAATCCAACTGATTACAAACGCGAACAAATTTTTGGAAGACCCAAATTTTCGAATGAACTTTTAAACAATCAGAAAAAATTAGGACATTCAATAATGTTAAATAAATAATCATTTGATGCGTAATTGTTTATTCTAAGGCGAATGAATCAAACTTTAGAACAATAGCTTAAACCGTTTTCAAGATATTGTTTTTCAAATAAATGTATCTAAAAATTACATAAAAATGAACAGTAGTAAGTACATCAAATATACATCCCTTGGTAATAAATTTGACGATTCATTTGTCGAAACACTGCCAACTTGGCAACTTTGCAATGTAGAGTCAAATTAACGAAATTGCTACCAATTTGGCAAAATTGACGCTAAAGTTACGAGATGGCGCCCAATTGATGAAAATATAACATGTTTTATATATACATTCTAAGACAAAAAATCGAAGAACCAAGAAAGAATTATCCAAATAACACAAAATTTAGTACATGTAATGTGGATGTACAGAAAAATAAATGGTTAGAATTTCAGAACAATTGGCTGATTTATTGCACTGAAAAATCTACACAAAGTGAGCATGTCAATATGGCATTGGTCCACTTCTGGCACTTAATACAAGCTGTTATCCGACGTGGCATTGATGCGTAAAGTTGCCAGATGGTGTACTGAGGGATGTCGTTCCAAATGGCCTCCAATTGACGAGCTAATTCGTCTACATCCTGGGATGGTCGCAGACAACGCCCATCTCAGCCCAAATGTGCACAATAGGCGAGAGATCTGGGGATCTGGCTGGCCAAGGAAGTATATTGTAAGCACGCAAACAATCAATAGAGAGGCATGCCGTGTGTGGTCTGGCATTATCTCGCTGAAAAGTTAGTCCGGGGTGTCGCGAAAGGAATGACAATGCAACGAGTCGTAGAATGTTGGCAACATACCGCTGTGCTGTGATGGTGGCACGGAGGACTATCAAGGCATCCACATAATTCCCTTTTGTCGGGCCGTATGACTGTAAGAGCAGGATCATGACGATGTCCGTGTTGTCTCCAGACATGTCTGCGCTGGTCGTCGGGACTCAATTCGGAACGAGATTCATCACTGATGACAATTCGTTACCAATCCGAACAGTTCCACGTTGATCGGGCCCGGCACTATTGCAATCGCTGTTGACGGTGCACCTACTGGTCAGTGGTAGGTAGCGTAATGGCCGCCTCCAGTACAGAGTCCACTCCCGTAGTCTTCTCTTAATGGTCCGGGTGGTCACTTCCGTGTTTGTCACACGTTGGATGGTTGATAACGACGAATCTCGTGCTGCCACAGCTGCTCTGATAATCACTCTATCTTCCCGTTCTGTCGTCGCTCTAGGCCGTCCGCTGCCCGCTTGCCGCTAAAATCTGCCATTCCGGACCCATTCCTGCTAACATCGTCTAATTGCTGCATCGCTCCTACCCAAATGCCGAACGATTTGACGGTGTGCCCACCCAGCCTCATGCAGTTTGATCGCACGCCCTCTTTCAAACTCCTTCATATGCTCGTAGTGGCCACGAATTCGCCGGTGAGGCATTGTTACAGTCAAGGTACGTAAACGCAATCGAAATCCACTGCACATCTTGTTCCTGAAAGCGAGGATCACTCTTTACATACACCACCATGGTGCTCAGTTTCAATGCGCTGTAGTTCCGCCTATTCATTCATTGCCTGCGAATTTTTGATAATTTGCATATTAGGTCGACAGGTGTACAGTTTCATTACTATCGGATTATTTTGTGGGGTGCGTCGATTTTTTGTCTTATATGGAGTATATTGAGTATATGGAGTATATTGCTTAGCACATGTTAACAATATTTCAATTATCAAGTTGTATCTGTGTGAAATATAAGTTAATTTAGCACTTCAAAATAATTTTACATGCTGTTATTCTGAAAAGCGCTCAATGCCAGTGTACTTTTCAAAGGTAAAAACATTGTGTCGCGGATGTTGTCCATCACTATTTTGCATTGAAAGTTCTTGCATTATGTAGGGAAAGTCATGTGCTGCCCAAACAGATTCTTTACATAGTCGCACGACATACATTTATTTGATATCCATACAATTGATTGGGACTCGCTGACTAAGGGATGCATTTACAATCCCAAACTTCTGAAGATAGAAACTTGCAACTTTGCATACTCGTTGGACTCGTCCGACCTACAAGTAGTGAGAAAAATCTATAATCTAAAAAATACTGGTTTTTAACACCTTACAACATAGTTGAAAAGTGTATACGACTTTGGTCATTCCGTCTGTTTGTCTGTTCGAACGATAACTGCCTTAAAAATGACTTTGTCAAAATGAAATTTTAGGATGTTGTTCAGACGGTCTGTGGGACATATGGGAATGTAAATGAGTAATATCACCCAATTAGTTTTGGATTGAACCCGGGATGAAAAAGTGAAATACATTGAACCCTATAGGACTTAATTTTTCAAACATTTTTAAGCGAAGTGAAAATTCGCAAATTTTTTTGAAAGTTTTAAGAAA
This sequence comes from Amaurobius ferox, assembly GCA_951213105.1. Taxonomy (NCBI): domain Eukaryota; kingdom Metazoa; phylum Arthropoda; class Arachnida; order Araneae; family Amaurobiidae; genus Amaurobius; species Amaurobius ferox. The sequence continues at coordinate 31,374,183 of OX578151.1, forward strand.
TATTCAAATTATCGCATAAAATATATTATAAAATGTGAGCAAAATATGTTTAGTAGTTTGTTAAGTAAAAATTAAATGATAATTACACCCATATTATATGAAAAGATCATGTGACCCACTTCAAAATAAAATATGACATCCATTTTTTCCCCCCAGTGTCAAAATCGTGATTTTTAAAGTTCTTTTAAATTTATATTTAGTGTTGTATCCGTCCAAAAACCGCTTTATTTTTGTGTACTTTTTGTGCATCTATATTCTGCGCCAACGCAATTACAATATTTTTGAGTTTAAATAATCATCAAACTTTGATTATTTTTACAACGAAACCTTATTTTAATGGATGCAGAACGTAAACAAATTAAGCTGCAAGATGAGTTGTATAAGAATTGCTGAATTTTTTTAACGCAAAATTCTTTAGCTCATGAGTCTGGAATATAGATGATATGAATGAAATATTCATTGATTTAACATAGAGAAGCAGATTATTTCATAGCATTGCCTTTTTCGATGAAGTTTTAAGCATGGAGTTAGAAAGTACTTTTCCCTCTATTTTTTTAAGTTAAGTAAAATAAATTATTGTAGCACTGTGATAATTTAAAAAATATTACGGCTGAATGTATTACATCTTAGAGATGTTTAAATAAAATTGCATTGCAGTTGGAAAGTGTTTCATAATCAATGCTTTATGCATGATTGATCTTTCTTGTTATTTTTGTTCCTGGATTGAATAATTACGCCATGAATGGATTGGATGTCTCTGGATTATTGAATGTCCTTGTTAGAATCGAATGTCTCTGGATTGAAAAACGACATCAGTATACAGGTTTTAAAAATAAACAAATATAGAAATACCAGATTTATTTTTGTCCCTGGATTTAATCATTTTGGCATGTCTGGATTGAATGTTCCTGGATTATGCAATGTCCCTGTAAGAATTGAATGTCTCTGTCAGAATTGGATGCTCCTGTATTGAATACCGGCATCAACATATCAGTTTTGAAAATACAAAATACTGAAATACCGGTTGTTAGTTTTGTCCCTGGATTGAATAATTACGGCATGTCTGGATTGAATGTCCCTGGATTATTCAATGCCCCTGGATAGAATTACCTGGATTATTCAATGTCTCTGGATTGAATGTCCCTGCTTCAGAATACCGGTTTTGAAAATAAAAAATACCAAAATACCGCTTTTTATTTTTGTCCCTGGATTGAATACGCTAGGCATGTCTAAAAGGTCCAAATCTGTCGAAAAATCGAATTCGAATTTTCGACGCGTACAGCTGCGGAAAAAAAAACCGCCCCACCCTCTGTTAATCGAGCATCATTCATCGTAGAGAAAATTGAAAGATACCATTCGATTAGGAATAACATCCTCTACAAATTAATGTGCGTAAAATTTGCATAAGGGGCCGTCTTTATATCTAAACGCGCACAAACCTTGAAATTTTCAATGGCAACACCCAATTTTGACGTCACCCACAAGTTCTAGATCCCCAAATTAGTCCAAATTAAAATTTTCACGATGTTTCTATCTTTATATCTGAAGATATTCAATATTCCGGAATGTGTGATTTTCGGGGATCAGCTCCATATTGAAAACAGCAATTTGAAGGGCGATGTTTCGTTGATTGACCACAGCAATGTTGTAAATTATGGAACTACATATCCTCTTGACATTCGCATTATGGCTTACCTCACAGCCAAAGGGTCGCAAGTTCTATTCCTGCATTAGAGGGTGAGCATTTTCATAGCTGGGTGTGGTGTTGTCTTGTGTGTGTGTGTGTGTGTTATCAAGACAGTGGGCTTGTAAGTCTCAAATTGGGCACGATTATTAGGGGTAAATAGCCGTACTGGGTACGTTGCTAGAAACTAATGGGTCAATAAAAGAAAGAAGAAATAAAGAAGAATGAAATGTTTATTTTCAAATGTTATTTTATAATGCTGTTTCAAAAACAATTTATGAGACTAACAAATCACTCGACAAAAGATCACTAGCATATCACTCGACAAAATAACTCCGTTGGAACTTGGTGACGAATTTAAAAGTATCAATCCGTCATTATCAATCACTCTGCGGGCATGGATAGCATGAGGCTGTAAACAACATCCGGGTCTCGTTTTATTGCATCCCATGGTCTAGTAGCAGATCTCCAAAGTTGATCATTGGTCCTAATCCCATCTATACTCATTTGGTGTTTTCACAGCCCCCAAACATTTTCGATAGGGTTCAGATCTGCGGCATTGTTAGGCCAATCCAATTCCCTGATTTCGTGTTCTTGACATCACGTTTTAGCCACAGTGCTCATGAGGATGGGACTGTTATCCTGCAAATTATCACATTTTGTGAGCGATTTCAACTCGCAGTTTATACTATTAATCGCAGTTTCAACTCGCAGTTTCAACTATTAATCGACAGTAACATAAGTAGAACCCATTTATAACAATACATGTTTTCACCCTACAATACAGCAGTAGAATTACGATGATTAGGTTGCGTCTATATATGCAACACTGTTTATACAAAGTTTTTATTAAAAGTGGGTAAAAATAAAATAAAGATTAACTTAATAAAGATTAACTTACAATTAATATAACTTTTTTAAATTAGTCATTTTTTACTTTCCTTATATACATAATGTATAAGGAAAGTATTGTGACGGGGTCGAAAATACGAATTCGAGTTTTCGACGGGAGAGCACGTCTCAAGCATCCCTGATCACGAATAAAACATTTTTGAAGTGATGTCTGTGTGTGCGTGTGTGTGTGTGTGAAAGTATGTGTGTGTGTGTGTGTGTGTGTCAGTGAGTCTCTGGAGACGATAACTGACGAACGAATGGACCGATTCGAACGAAATTTGGTACAAAAATCACAATACGTAAACACTGGAAGCCGATTGTTTTTAAACATAATCGAATGATCAGAACCTTCATAAATTTTCGAGTGAAATTTTGAAAAAATCGTCAAAAAATCAAAACCGCTAATAAAGTTACGCAAATAGACATTTCTTATGTAATTTTTCATTAGAAAACGATTAACATAAATTTTAGAACGCTAACATGAACTGTTCTCGAGATATTGCACATTTTTCAAAAAAATTATTAAAAAGTCATAGAAAATAAAAAAAAATATTTCCTTTTGAGAAACATGTTAACTTTTCATATGTAATACCAAGCGATAAATTTGGTGATATCATTCTCGTGGATCTAGCTCGTTCCATTCATGAGAAAAGATACTTCGAGTAATATTTTTGTATTTGAACGCCAATAGTCATTTATCTGCTATAAGAATAGCTTATTTCTCCGTCAGTAAAGTCTGGCGAGATTTTGGCGACGAATTTGGCGAAATGTCGCCAACTTGGCGACTTTTTGAAATGTTGTCAAATTAACGAAAATCTTGCCGAATGGATTAAAACGACGCTAAATCAAGGAAAATGACGACTAGTTGTCGAAAATTCAATATCTTGGAAAGAATATAAGTATCTACTATAAGAAAAACCTATTTTTTTTGCTGTAAAAGTAGTAAATTCATTGCATTATATAAGGAAAGTCATGTGTTGCCCACATCAGATTTTTTAGTTATATTATCATAAAAATAAATTAGATACAAAATATCAAGGTATATTTTAAAAAATCTAAACAAATAAAGCTCCAAATTCACATTCAAACAATCACAAATTCGAACACTCACGACCCGAGATAAACATTCCCAAGAACAGAAACAGTTAATTCTACAGTTATTTGCATGCTTGAAAATAAATAACTAAACCATGGAGCAAAAACAATAAAAGACTCTGATATCTTTCAAAATGTCAGAAATGAAGGGCAAACAGATCCCCGTCAAACTGACGCACTGCAAACATATGTGACAAGGGGCGTGTCAAATGTGTTTACTTTACTAAAATTGTTATATATTCACTTCTAAAATGCCGAAATGCATAAAAGTTACATATTTCGATTCACAACATTTCATTTTATTTTTGGAATGCAACATTAAAAATTTGAAGTTATTTTACTTCTCTGGACCCTTAAAGAAGTCCACCCGTTATCCTCTTGGTTGGAATCATATACTTGTAAGCTAAATATAAATACACCATGCACGATTTCAGAATATTACGTTCACAACCTAGCCAAATCAAACAGATAACCATGCAAATTTGAAGGTATTTTACTTCCTGTACCTTTAAAAAAAAAAAGCCCACCCGTTATCTTTTGATTTGGTATCATATTACTTGTAAGTGAGATACCAATACACTATGTACGAAATCAGAATAATACTTTCACAATCAAGCCAAACCAAACAGATAACCCTCCCGGATCCATCGTCTACATACTTGTTATGTAACGTAACACCAACAATGTCCCTGCCGTCTGGAAAGGGTTAAGCCGCATTCACCACTGTTATAACAAGCCCGTAGATTCATCTGGATCTCAAATATAATTCTACGCTCATAACAAATATACCAGGGTTGTTCTCTTTATAAAAATTCCTGGTATTTAATCGTTTGAGGTAGAATTATTATTTTCTCTTATAATTAAAACAATGAGATCTTGCAATCATACTGTTTTACCAGTGATCGCATCTAACACGGAACTAGATTTTCAGCTATAAAAATAAAAAAATATGTAAAACATCGGAAATAGGATTAAAAGTATGAAAAACCATGAAAACATTTTTTTCTCGGGAGCGCATCTAACGATTCTGATAAAAAAATCTGAAGTTAGCTCGTATACTTCATTCTTATATATGTTGCTCTGTCTTAAGTTCGCACATTTGAAGAATTATTGATCAAGACATTGGCAGAATCAAAACTGTTTGGTTTCAACAACTACAAACCCTATCCGTCCGTTTAAGATGGCCGAATTTACCTTTTGCTGCAGTTCTTAATTACACAGGTTATTGGTGTTGTTACGTAACATCGATTTATCAGTGTAGATGGCATTTTCGTCTACTGAAATATAGTTGTAATGTGCTGACTAGTTCGAAATCAATGAAAGAAATAGAGCTCTCTGCAGGCCCGTTCTGGATGCCTAGGGAGGGCTATGGACAAAGGGTGATGAGGAAGTCTTCATACTAAATAATCCTATGTCGTCACGAGCTCGTGTTTTTGCTTATGGGCGAAATCTATATAAAAAAATCTGATGTGGGCAACACATGACTTTCCTTATCTAATGCAATGAATTTACTACTTTTACAGTAAAAAATAGGTTTTTCTTAAAGTAGATACTTATAGTAGTATATTCTTTCCAAAATATTGAATGTTCGTCAATTAGTCGTCACTTTCATTGATTGAGAGTCATTTTTATCCATTTGGCTAGATTTTCGTCAATTTGGCAGCATTTGAAAAACTCGTCAAGTTAGCGACAATCCGCGAAATTCATCGCCAAAATCTCGCCAAGAGTTATAAACGGAGAAATAAATTATTCTTATAGCAGATAAATGACTATTGGTGTTCAAATACAAAAGTATTACACAAAGTTTTCTAAATTAGAAAAAAAAAAAAAAAAAAAAAGTATTACACAAAGTTTTCTAATCCAACTTGTTGCTCTAAGTCCTCTGGACGAGCCGGACGGCCTGGGGCTTTCACAAAGTTTTCTAGGAAAAAATCACATAAGAAATGTCTATTTGCGCAACTTTATTAAAGCTTTTGATTTTTTGATGATTTTTTCAAAATTTCACTCGAAAATTTAGGGGGATTCTGATCATTTCATAACGTTTAAAAACAATAGCTTTCCAGTATTTATGGATTTTGATTTTTGTACCACATTTCATTCGAATTGCTCCTTTCGTTCGTGAGATATCGTCTCCACAGACTCACTGACACACACACACACACACACACACACCACATACACATGCTAACACGCACACACACACCACATACACATGCTAACACGCACACACACACACACACACACACACACACACACACACACACATACACACAGATATCGCCTCAAAAATGTTCGATTCGTGATCAGGGATGCTTGAAAAGTGCTCTCTCTCGAAAACTCGAATTCGAATTTTCGACCCCGTCACACTACTTTCCTTATACATTATGTATATAAGGAAAGTAATAATGTATAAGATCTACGGTACCGTGTTTTTAACGTTGTATTGTACATTTGGCGATTTTCTGGATGACAACATGTAATACTATTTCAAAGTACCCAAATAATTTATATTTCATACAACTCTAAATTAACAATTATCAATATTAATAGCATCCTCAATAAGCGATATAGTCCATATATTAAAATATTTTAATAATTAATTCACCAATTAGACTTCATTTTAATTAATTTAGCATCATTTTAGCAATTTTGACGAAATTTTCGTGAATCTGGGGCGAAATATCGCTAAGTTGGCGATTGCTAGATCATTAGCCAAGCTTGTCAAATACATCACCAAGCGTTACAGACAAACGGGGAAAAGTGCATTTCTTGTATACTAGAATGTATGCCCGTCATGCGACAGAAATCAGAATTTGCGAAACTTTACTTCTCATTTGACGTCATTTTTATCAATTTGACGACATTTTTGTTACTTTGGCAACATTTGCAAAGTCGCCAAGTTGCCGACTTCCCGCTAAATGTCTCGCCAAGCGTTACAGACGGACGGAGAAATGGGTTATTTTTATAGTTCATTCTTATGTTCTTTCCAAGATATTGAACTTTTATCAATTAGTCGTCATTTCATTGATTCAGCGTCAGTTTCATCAATTTGGCGAATTTTTATCAATTGGGTGACATTTTCGTCAATTTGGCAACATTAAAAAAGTCACCAAGTTAGAGATATTCCGAAAAATTTGTCACCAAAATTTTATCCAAACTTTACGGACGAAAAATAGGTTCTTCTTATAGTACTCGTAGGTTCTTATACCTTTTCCAAAATATTGAATTTTCGTCAATTGGTCGCCATTTTCATTGATTTAGCGTCATTTGTAGCAATTTGGCGACATTTTCGTTAATTTGACATAAGTAATTCTTATAGCAGATAAATGACTATTGGTGTCCAACTACAAAAGTATTACTCGAAGTATCTTTTCTCATGAATAGAATGAGCTAGATCCACGAGAATGATGTCACCAAATTTATCGCATGATATTACATATGAAATTACATAAGAAATTACTATTTGCGTAACTTTAAAGGGTTTGATTTTTGATGATTTTTTAAAAATTTTCACTCGAAAATTTAGTGGGGTTCTGAATATTCGATTGCGTTTAAAAACAGTATGCATGGATTGTAATTTTTGTACCAAATTTCGTTCGAATCGCTCCATTCGTTCGCCAGATATCGTCTCCACAGACTTACTGACACACACACAGACATCACCTCAAAAACGTTTGATTTGTGTTCAGTGATTCTTGAGATGTGCTCTCCCTTCGAAAACACGAATTTGAATTTTCGACCCCATCACAATACTTTCCTTATGCATTATACTATGTATATAAGGAAAGTAAAAATTAAAGGATATATTGGATACTTTTCCTTTGTTACTTTCCTTTATATACATAATATATAAGGAAAGTATTGTGACGGGGTCGAAAATTCGAATTCGAGTTTTCGACGGGAGAGCACGATTCAAGCATCCCTGATCACGAATCAAACATTTTTGAAGTGATGTCTGTGTGTGTGTGTGTGTCAGTGAGTCTGTGGAGACGATATCTCACGAACGAATGGAGCGATTCGAATGAAATTTGGTACAAAAATCACAATCCGTAAATACTGGAAGCCTATTGTTTTTAAACGCAATCGAATATTCAGAACCCCTTAAATTTTTGAGTGAAATTTTGAAAAAATCATCAAGAAATCAAAACCTTTAATAAAATTACACAAATAGACATTTCTTATGTGATTTTTCCTTAATAAACGATTGACATAAACTTTAGAACGCTAGCATGAACCGTTCTCGACATATTGCACATTTTTCAAATAAATTTATAAAAAAATCCCATAAATTAAAAAAAATCTATTAACTGTTGAGAAACATGTTCACTTTTCATATGTATTATCATGCGATAAATTTGGTGATATCATTCTCGTGGATCTAGCTCGTTCCACTTATAAGAAAAGGTACTTTGAGTAATACATTTGTATTTGAAAGCCAATACTCAATTATCTGCTTTAAGAATAACTTATTTCTCTGTCCATAACGCTTGGCGAGATTTTGGCGACGAATTGGGCTACTTTTTTAAATGTTGCCAAATTAACGAAATTCTCGAAAAATGGATAAAAATGACGCTAAATCGATGAAAATGACAACTAATTAACGAAAATTCAAAATCTTGGAAAGAATATACTACTATAAGAATCTACTATAAGAATAACCTATTTCTTTTACTGTAAGAGTAGTAAATTCATTGCATTATATAAGGAAAGTCATGTGCTGCCCACATCAGATTTTTTAATCTAATATACAATCCCTAAAATCATCGTGATGCTAAATATTTAAACATTTCGAAAGAACTAGAGGGAGGAAACACCTGGAATTTTACATAAACATATAAAAAGTCTTTATGAATTGATTTTTATCAAAACGTGTCCAGCTTTGTATTCATATTTTTTCGATTATTGATTTCACAATTAATATTTCATACAAACAATTATTTTCACAAAAATAAAAATCACGTAAATGTGTTTGGGTTGTTTAGTAGTAAGGGCATACAAATAATCAGCGTGAGCAAATAATTATTACAGAAGATATGAATGGAAGTCTTGGAAACTAATTTAACATTAGGAGTTAAAAACTTTACATACTCACAACTCCGGAAACGCTTCATCCAATTAACGAATAATACCAGAGGTTAATTTTTACTTTCCTTATATACATAATGTATAAGGAAAGTATTGTGACGGGGTCGAAAATTCGAATTCGAGTTTTCGACGGGAGAGCACGTTTCAAGCATCCCTGATCACGAATCAAACATTTTTGAGGTGATGTCTGTGTGTGTGTGTGTGTGTGCGTGTGTGTGTGTGTGTGTGTCAGTGAGTCTGTGGAGACGATAACGGACGAACGAATGGACCGATTCGAACCAAATTTGGTACAAAAATCACAATCCGTAAACACTGGAAGCCTATTGTTTTTATACGTAATCGAATGTTCAGAACCCCCCTAAATTTTCGAATGAAATTTTGAAAAAATCGTCAAAAAATCAAAACCGCTAATAAAGTTACGCAAATAGACATTTCTTATGTAATTTTTCATTAGAAAACGATTGGCATAAATTTTAGAACGCTAACATGAACCCTTCTCGAGATATTGCACATTTTTCAAAAAAATTATCAAAAAGTCACATAAAAAAAAATTCCTATTGAGAAACATGTTCACTTTTCATATGTAATACCATGCCATAAATTGTGTGACATCATTCTCGTGGATCTAGCTCGTTCCATTCATGAAAAAATATACTTTGAGTAATACTTTTGCATTTGAACGCCAATTTATCTGCTGTAAGAATAACTTACTGCTTTGTCCATAATTCTTGGCGAGATTTTGGCGACGAAATTGGCGGAATGTCGCCAACTTGACGATTTTTGAAATGTTGCCAAATTAGCAAAAATCTCACCAAATGGATAAAAATGACGCTAAATCAATGAAAGTGACGACTAATTGTGGAAAATTCAATATCTAATAAGTTATATAATATATAAATATATAATAATAGTTATATAATATATGTCGAAAATTCAATATCTAATAAGTTATATATATATATATATATAACTTATATCTTCGTGTATTTGAACGTCAATAGTCATTTATCTGCTATAAGAATAACTTATTTCTCCGTCGGTATAGCTTGGCGAGATTTTGGCGACGAAATTGGCGGAATGTCGCCAACTTGGCGACTTTTTGAAATGCTGCCAAATTAACGAAAATCTCGCCAAATGGATAAAAATGACGATAAATCAATGAAAATGACGACTAATTGTCGAAAATTCATTATCTTGGAAAGGATATTAGTATCTACTAGAAGAAAAACCTATTTATTTTACTGTAAAAGTAGTAAATTCATTTCATTATATAAGGAAAGTCATGTGTTGCCCACATCAGATTTTTAGTATTATATTTGAAATATTGCGACAAACTTGGGTGTTGCCATTGAAAATTTCAAAGTTTGTGCGAGTTTGGATATGAAGACGACCCCTTATGCAAATTTTACGCACATTAATTTGTAGCGGATGTTATTCTTAATCGAATGGTATCTTTCAATTTTCTCTACGATGAACGATGTTCGATTAGCAGAGGGTGGGGCGTTTTTTTTTGCGCAGCTGTACATACGTTAGATCTGTCTATAGTAAAGTGACCATGCCAGAATGAATACGAAGTATTGCAGTGTTAAAGTAGTTATAGTAGATTGTAGTAGTTATTTAAAAAGTTACGATAACGAATTCGACATTAAAGCGAGATAAAAAAAGGATAATGGCAAAGCTTCAGTGTCCTTGTCTAATGACTAGAAATCGACACCAGAAACGAACGAAACGCATATATGGAAGACAATAAATACCAGGTATAATTAATGGACTGCTAGATGCGCAGCCACTCTGCGATACTTTTAAACGTTGCCGAACGATTCACGGGCGTATGCAAACGATGCTAGTGATACAGTATTTATCTGTCAGATAAAAGTGAACACTTGCGTAATGGGATATGGGAATTGACAGGGATTTGTCGCAGTCGCCACAGATTCTAATGGCGATCTACTCTAGCAATAAGCATTCTGAGATGGCATTATTTTATGGGCAAATGTAAATGTGATATCGGCAAGCTGTGTTTTAGATTTTTGCGTATATGAATATTTTTTATTTTAGCATTCCTGAATAGGTTAGTCAAATAAATGCTTTCTAATAAAATAGCATGGAAACACGCCAACAAATTAATACATTAAACTCAAAGACAACCAAAAAAATAGGTTTAAAAGTCTTATTTTTTGTTGTCTTTGATTTTAATGTATAAATGCTTTCTGTAAAAAAATTTATTGTCAATTTTAAGACAATGTTCTACAAATTTGTAATTGGATTTTTCAGTCTATCACGCTTTGTTGCTGAGTTCGTTATCATAACTGTTTAAATTATCCACTAGGGAACGCTGCAATCTCTTTTATTCAATCGGGCATAATCACTTTACTATAGATATATACAACGTTCACACTTTGCAGAGTCCACTAAGAACTTGGAATTTCGTCCCTGTAGCTCAACGGTAGAGCGTCGGCTGGCCAGTTCGAAGATCAAGTGTTCGATTTCCGGTTGGGGCAAAGTTCTTTACAACTTCATGGACCTTTCCTAATAATGTTATATAACAATGTTATATGTGGAGTGTTTAAGGACTTTTCTAGAATCCTGTATATTATACAATGTATGTAGAGAAAGTAAAAGGGAAAACAGTATTTTCACGTAGGTGATATATACTCATTGCAACAATATTATACGTAAAGATTTTGCACTTTAATGAAATACATCCTGTACCTCAAGGAATCAGTCTTTTTCTTCCCACTTCATCGTTTATTTTCAGTTATGTAATGTTTTATTCTTTTTCATATGCTAACAAAATCGTTCAGGTGACAATGTAAAAGTCTGGCTCATTGAAGGTGCAGGGTCCACATCGACCACAGAAGGAAATATAATCGTCTCAGTAGCGCGGATAGGGCGTCGTCTAGCTAGTCGGATATCGGAGTTTGGAATCCGCTTTGAAACATGAGTACCTCGCAATAGCGCCCGAGCAAGAACTTAGCTTTGAGGGTCACACATAGCACAAAAGTAATCAAGGTCACAGAAGGGGGGGGGGGGAGGCGGTCGAATGTGAAAGGGTGCAACGTTGAATTTAGTTTTTCAATATTGACACTATGGCATAAACATAGATCATAGGCGATTGGATGATGGGGGCGGGATAGACCAGTGGGCTAAATTGCTGGGATTGCACCCGGAGAACCCGAGTTCGATTCTCGGCGCTGTCCAAACCATTTCTACGCGGAGTACGGGAACAAAAATTCTTTCGAGAGGTTGGTGGCAGGAGAAGGAAGGTGGGTGTGGTGACAACATCCCTGTGTTCTGTGGATGTCGTCCCAGTGGGTTCCGATATAAATTGGGTGGTACTTTCCCGGCCATCCAAACCTTACATTTTCCTGTATGTCGGGCTATCTAGGTCGAAAGAAAAATAATGGGGGGGGGGGGGGGTACAATGCTGGATTTTGCTTCTCAACCTTGATCACATAAACATAAGCAGTAGGGGATGAGGTGGTTATAACCCCCATTATTAGAAATTAATAAGTTTTCCTACAAGTGTTTATATTGGACAAATTAAGTTAGGGCTATATCCCCCCCCCCCCTCAACTGAGTTACAACTTCCATATGTTCGAGATTCTCACCCTGCCTTCGTCCTATGAAGAACTGATGCATTTATCTAACCAATGACTGGGGAGGGGTGTCCCCAACACTCCCCGTGCCTATACCACTGGTATTCAATGAAGGACTGAAATCAGAAAAATAACTATTTTGGATTTTTCAATAATATTATACTTATGCGAGAAATTTAGACAATTAAAAACAATCTAGTGATTATATGTAACTGTGAAAATAAGCCAGTGATCTATTGGAAAAATAATTTGTGAGATTAGCTAAATGCCTTTATATAATTTTAATTTTTTCTAACCTTTTAATAAATAGTTATTTTTATGCCTATTTTGACGTTTTAATTTGCTTATTTGCCTGCCCTTATTTTAGTACTTTTTTACTGCCTGAACTTCCGAGCTTTATTTATGCAGTACAGGATGATCTTAAATTTATAGTAGGAGAATGTTAGGGTCCACTTCAAATGTAGAAAGAAATATATTTGTTCCTGTAAATCAATTAATGTAATTGCGTTGTCTGGTCAACTAGAGATCCGATGAGACAATGATTCCTAAAAGAAGAGATTCAAATCCATATCTGGATTTAGAAACCAGATTGAGCAACGCAGACTCGTTAGAGCTCTAATAGTAAATTCATCACTAGGTCAATCTATTATACACAACATTGATTATGCTAAAGAGTTAATTGAAACAATTGAGGGCAATATTTTCGTGTAAACATATTAGTACTTTGATGTAAACACATTTTGTCATATTTTGACCTATTTCGTGATTTTCATCCCTATTTCATTCACAAACGTGCAGACCACAACAGCAATAAGCCCCCAAGTCATCTATTAAATCGAAACTACTATTCGCTCTTTTCGCGCTCGTTTTTAGACGTCATCGAGTCGCGTCGGCCAATCGGGAACTTCGGAATTGCGGGTTTTTTGGTCGGATACCTGAACGTGCCACAGAAATTTAACAGAGCTCGGAAGGCCAAGAATAGTAGTTTGCGGGTTTGTTGTCTATCGGGATTTCGAATTTTCGAACGACTCAAGTACGCTCGCTCCTCTGAGAGCGTGGAAAACTTGCGGTTCCGGTTGGTTTCGCGTTGTTTGTGGCAGATGATTTTGTGAAGACGGGATATTTGCTTTTCGTGTTTTACCAAAGAATAACTTAACGGTAAGTTCTTTTGGAGTTTTATAGCTTAAACAGCGTCGGATTAAGATTTTTGCCCCCCACCCACCCCCTTGGTCCGATAATATTTTATTGTCCATTATGTATATGGTGTGAATCATTCAGAAATGTAAAATAATAGATTTACAGACTATCTGCAAATAAATACATTTTTTTTTTTTAATTTACTCCGGATTTCTTTGAAAACAATAAAAATGTTAAAAATATGACTAATATTGACAATATCACAAAGATATTCAAATAAATGAAGCTAATAATGTTTACATTTTATTTCAGTGTTTCTTTGTAAAATAATAAACATTCTAAAAAATAATAATTGATGAAAAGGCTGAAATAGAAACTAAATTAAGGCAGATACTGAAATTGACTTCTCTAAGCTTCTTTGCAATCATCTAATATCTAATAAAAATTACTATTTTTCAATAGTTCTCTTCAAAGACCATAACTTTTGAAGTTTACTTCAAATAGGAAAGGACAGATAATTATCCCAGTAGCTTAGTATGTAGACGCTCATTGTAGTAGCCCAATGTATAAACCGTCGTCAGGGCAGAAGGAGAGCTAGTACGATTTCCTGCTAAGGCTAAACTAAGTTAAAACAATTTACAGAATATCTAAGCGATTTTGTAACATACATGTTCATTTCTCATTTTTTATTAATTTAGGCTTTGAATGTTTTTTCAAAGTCTCAACTTGCAAATTAAGGGTAAGGTATAAATATGAAAAACAACTTATGTACAAGAAAAAATTATATTTGGAAGGTTCTTTTAAACAAATATCAAATTAGATTCTGAATTAAATATGTTGCTTTTTTTTTTTCTTGCTTTATAGCATTTATATAGTTTTGTTAAAATTTGTAAAATAATTAAATAAAATATTGTTTTGATGTTCTGGAGATACTCACTTTACATTTTTCTTGTAATATGTCATTCCTGGGCTCCAAAACGCCTGGGGACATGTGGTTCACCTTTGCCTCTGGCTCACCTTTGCTCACCTAATCTGGCCCCGAAAGTAAACAAACAAAGAGATAAAAATTAAACAATATATTGCTTAGCAAAGAATATAGTTTCATAAATCTAGTTTGAATTTGATATATATTTTAACTTGCTAATAATATCGAATAGACATACTTGAAAAATAAATTACTTTTTCTTATGCGTGTAATTTGTAACATTTTAAAAAGCTACAATATAGTATTTATATATATCGGATGAAATATTTAATGCAAAATATATAATAATATATTTAATTCTAAAATATGTAATAAAAAGTAGCTTAATACGAAAATATATAATATTGAGTCCCATAGAACTGTAAACTTTCATATATTTTTAATTGAAAATAGTTTGTATATAATGTTTACTAATTTTAAATAGAAATAAAAAAAATACTGCTTAAAAACTTTGGAATAATTTCAAAAATATTAAATCGGGAATTTTTCTTTGTATATTATCACTCTTCTTCACTAAATACAATATTATAGAAAGTAAACAAAACTTGATGAAACATATTAACTAACTAATAGTAAATAAACTCAATGCTTATGTCTTTCATTAACAATAACGCTGTGCAAAAATAAAAAGTCAACTTTCACTAAATGTCTGTTTTTCCTTCGATGGCAACACGTATAAATGATGTCTTTTTTAATTGGGTGAATTATTTCTTATGATTAAATTATTTTAATAAATTCCTTTAACTGAGTGTGTATGTTAAACACTTTTATGCTCAATACATGAACTATGTGTTTTAGAAAGGATTTTAAGAGAGGACGAATTTTTCTCTAAAACGTACCTGCTGTCAGCTAAATTAATGAAATAAATTAAAACAATCGGTGTCACGGAGCTGTTGCCAACTTAAAAAAATACTCTTAAATAGTTTAAGAAAGATTTAAGAAGTGTTTAAAAATAATTACTTGGAAATAAAATTTTGCATGTTTTTGTTATTCTAATATTGATTACAAGCGGATTAAAAAATATATGAACATGAATGTATAGAAAGATTACACTCCTAATATTCGGAAAATAATACTTTATATTATAGTAGGGGGAAAAACAAAATCAAATTCCCTTAATTCGATTTTGCTGAAAATTAATAAGCTATCAGTAACAAAGAAGCGACTTTTGCTCGATAACCGGTTATTGCACATCAGCAAGAAAGTGCTCTGCTAGCCATCGCCTCACCAACCTTGGACCATGGTATCGCAGTGCTTCTTTTATACACCTTGCTGGCGGGGTTTAAACATTTTGACCACCCTTGAACTCCAATCGAACTCTTTTGAGGTGATATCTTTGTGTGTGTATGTGAGAAAGACACAGAGACTATGAATAGAGTATTACAAGAGTAAATTGAGAAATTCGAATAAAAACATATGCAATGTAAGTCTTCACTTACTCCTACTTTTATATTCCATAGTGTTTATTTCTAATTGTATTACAATAAATATAGTGAACAATGAATTTTGATTTTTGAAATAAATCTATGGTCGGGGTATTTCAAGGTAAGCAGAATGTAAATTCCAACCCGCCCGAAAGCACACGGACAAACGATTCACGGCAGCAATTCCGCCCGGCACAGCACGGCTCCGGGGCAACGCCAGAAGCCCCAAGCCGGGACCCCACAGCCACACCGCCCGCGGCAAGCCGTCGAGCAGCAACGCGAACACAAAGAACCAGGCCGCAGCCCACACTAGGTCTGTTGAGTCTCATATTCTGACCGAAACCAATACCTAATTATTTTATTAGAGCTTCAAAAATTATCTCACTGTGTAACAACTTGACCACGCACAATTCACAAAGATCGCGCAGGAGGAAACCTTGTTTTCGGGTATCTTTTATATATCTACGAACCTAGAAGATAAAAATTTGAACAATTTATATTTGTAAATAGAATGGATACACGTCAACTTTAAAAAACTATTAAATTAAAGACAACCAACATAGGTTTAGTAAGTCATTTAATATAACTCCTTTCCTCGACGTATATAAATTTACAAAGCCAAAGCGCTTTCGGGCATCACCATGTCCTTCATCACCATGCCCTTCATCAGTGGCTGATGAAGGGCATAGTGATGCCCGAAAGCGCTTTGGCTTTGTAAATTTATATACGTCGAGGAAAGGAGTTATATTAAATGACTTACTAAACCTATGTTGGTTGTCTTTAATTTAATAATTTATACTTGTTCTGTCAAAAGTGTTTATGAATACACAAAAGTAATTTCAATATTTTAATATTTTGATAAAGTTTGTTGATAAAAAATAATTTTTTTTGTCCGAGCAAGTTTTTGCTTCAATTTCCTTATTTTCCTTCGAAATATCTTCTAAACTATGAAATATTGTTATAAACAGTAACTGTATTCAGTAAAAAAAAAAAAAAAATCCAGTTTCTAGATTAGTAATTTGTTTTTACAAAGCTCTTAGAGTTTTTGAGCAATCGTCTTGCCAAATTGAAGAAGATTGAAATTTTTTGCCCTTTTAAAGGGTTGTTATGCTTATATCTCGAGAACTAGAAGTACTAGTTATGAATAATAAGGAAATAATTTGTAATCCTTTGAAAACCCTACAAGTGTTAGCTAATGAATAATAAGGAAGTAACTTGTAGTCCTTTGAAAACTTTACAAGCATATATAATTGGATTTTGGACCGGGTTCTTAGAAAAAAATACAGAAATTTTTTTCAAAATAGAGTGGTTGTAATTTTGAGATTTAAATCTTTTAAACTCTTTTGAAAAATTGGATCTAATTTCGATGGATAATTGCTTATAATTCAGAGAGATTAAGTTGCTTCAATTTTGTATTTTACTTTAGTTACCATAGGCCCCTATTATCTGCTGCAAACTTATTGAACTTTATTGGAGTTTTATTTTACAAGACTTTATTCACGGGGTAGGACAGACCAGTGGTTAGCTCCCCGAGTTCTATTCCATGCTCTGCCCAAACTGTCCCTGTGTTTACGCGGAGTACGGGTACGTTAAATATGTGGGTCCGTAAGTCCTTTCGAGAGGTTAGTGGTAGGGGAAGGAGGGTATGGTCCATGTAGATGTCGCCCCCACTGATTGCGGGACTAACTTGAGTGGTATTCTCAGCCTTCTAAACAGATACCTTACACTTTCGGGTAGGTCGAACGGTCTGGGTCAAAGAAGACCTCATTCATTAAAACCATTTCGGCCTCATCGAACTAGAATCACCGCTTTTTTTTACGACAAATACAAAATATTTTATTATATATCGATAGTTAATAAAATTTGCAATTAGTCATAGGTATTAACATTTTTATGGAAATTTATTAATAATTACTTTGTATATAACTCGAAATTAATTAGCAATTAATGATTAATTAATGGTATATATTATAAAAATTACTATAATGCGCTCTTAAACGCTCTAAAGAGCGTCTAAGCATATGGCTATATGAGATTATTTTTCTAAATGTCGTGATAAATTATTTCTAAAAAAGTTATTGTCAAAGAAATTTGAAGACTGTATATACACAAAGGTTATTGTTCAACGATATGATTTGTCTCTTTCGATATTCTGCCTTGAACTGATTAAACTTCGTGATTTTTCGTTCTTTTGTGTCCTGGGGAATTTGTGGAAGTGTTCCGAACCAATCACGTTTGGGAATTCATTTCCTCTAACTCGTAAAGGACATTGCATTCTTGAGAGAGGGTAGAAATAAAATGGTTTCACTTCTTGTTTCGAATGTTTCTCGAAGAAATTTATAAAATTATAGAAAAGGAAATAACTCAGAATTTTTTTTTACATATATGTATATAACTAGCTGTATACTCGTTCCTCGTATGAAATATGTAGCTTTGTATTTTTTAGATCTCTTAAGCAAAGCTATTGGTACTAACAAATATAGCCTATTGCTACTCAGTATAAATCAAAAAAAGCTTTGCTATAAAAGATACATGAAAATATATAATAGTGGCATATGACAGACAATAAAAATTCCTAATTGAATGAGCAATTTAATTTTTTAATATTGTTTGCAGATTAAAAGGTTACATTTTATTACGTTAATTTATTAAGCTTCCACAATTTCAGAGGTGAAGCAACACAAACGACTATCGGGGAAATAGTACCGAATTTTGAATTGCATTTGCTATAGAGAAGTTAAAATAAAATATTAAGTCACGTTAGTTTGGAGACTCAAATAACGATGTGGTACCGTTTATTTGAAGGCTCGCATAACGTTTGGGTCGCGCTTAAAGTGGGGAAACAGTCAGAAAGACACGAAGACAGACAGAAGGACAGACGGACGCCTAACTCTTAAGTGGGACTCTATCAAGACTACTCCTCAAAATTTCACGAAATTTGGTACACCCATTCTCCCGTGATGATGAGACAAACATACAAACATATTTTCAATATTTTTTTGTATAGATATAATTCATTGCTGACTTCTTTACTGGTTTATCTAGTTCAAAGAAATAATAAAAAAAAAGAAATGTTTTGTATAAGACTTTCACATGCATTGTTTTTCAAAATTTTTTAGTTCCACTTGTAGCATGTCAGAATGAAAATATTATCTTTCTTATGGGCTTTATGGGCTTACGTTTGATGGTCATTAATATAAAAATGTGTGTAAAAATTCTTAAAACATTTAAGTTAGCAACAGCTCTGTCATAGTATCCACACCTCACAGACATATCTTACAAACATGTAAAGTAGGAATTATACCTCTTCATTGATTTATTACTTTCCTTACCATATATAGTAATGTAAAGGGAAAGTATTGGAGTCCAAATCTGATCGAATTTTGATAGATCTACGCGTTTTGAGAATCCTTGAATACAAATCCACCATTTTTCTATGATGTCTGCGTGTCTGTATGTGGGTATGATCTCTTTCAAACAAATTAAGGAAATCGAATGGAGTTTGGTGCAATTATTTTAATCGACGAATATCAGATACCTATTTATTTTTTAAATGAAAGGCACAAGGAAAGCACTCGAATGTTTGAGCATGTTTTTTTTTGTTTGTTTTTTTCGAAAATCTAAAAACATTATAACAACATAATTTTGCATGAAAGCGTTGCGAAAATAATACTTTAGAGTGGCATTTTTTTAAATTTAAAGTAAATGTTATCGTTTGAAGACGTTAACATATGCCATTCTCGGGATATTTTATGGTTTTGGTCCAGAATGAAAAGATGCATTAAAAAAAAAAAGAAAAACAAGAAAGATCAATCATGCTGAAAGCATTGATTATGAAACACTTTCCAACTTCAATGCAATTTTATTTAAACAAGTCTAAAATGCAATACATTCCTCGGTAATATTTTGAAACTTATCACAATACTGCATTAATTTATTATATTTGAAAACTTAAATCTTCATCGAAAAAAATGAACTTCATTCAAATGACGGCATTGAAATATAAATTGCATGGTTTAAACATCTCTAAAATGATACATTCCTCGGTAATAGTTTTAGAATTATCATAATACTACGATAATTTATTATATTTGAAAACTTCATCGAAAACAACTGAAATTAATTCAAATGACGTCATAGAAATAATAATACGCCTGGATCTTTCTATAAAAACAGGATTTCATTCATAACTTTCTTCCATTCATTTCATTCATCACAATACTATAATAATTTATTTTATTTAAACATTTTATTTAAGACCATGGAGCTACAAATAATTAAACTCTATGCTTAAAACTTCGTCGAAAAAAATCGTCCTTCTCTTTATAAAATCAATTAATATTTCATTCATATCAGCCATGCAGACTCCATGGACTGAATTATTTTGTGTTAAAGAAATACAGTAATTCTAATACAACTCATTCTACATATTTTGCTGTTTACATTTTACATAGGTGAAAAATAGGCTTAATTGTAGAAATAATCAAATTTGAATGAGAATTTAAACTCAAATATATT